>CM060466.1:14084091-15284091 GCA_030544235.1 Lepturacanthus savala | reverse complement strand
CAGTCTCTATCACACAGACTAATGCCAGCAATAAATATTGAGTTCTGACAATGATTCACCCAACAACTACAAGCCCACACAAAGAAAGAAAAGGGGCCTGAATGCCAAAACAGCTGTATTAGGTTCCCACCAGCACAAGAGTCGATTTCACAGCCAGCACCTGCATCCTGTAGGAAGCAGTGACAGCTGCACTGAGAGTTGCATGTTCTTAGAACTGTATTTTAAAAAAGATTTTGACTTTCTCATCTTGCCAAACATCATTTGTCACTGACCCAGACATGTGGTCTGTAGCCGCTTTTATGCATCAAGTGCCATGGTGCAGAGGAGAGGATCAGCTGTGGAGCTGCTGAAAACAGGATGTGGCAGATGGCAGGATTCTGGAAATAATATCTGAAACATACATATGTACATATCACCAAGAGCATGACACACATCTCTGCAATGTGCAGAATGCCGACTGGGAGGGCAATGTGGCTTTTTAATAAGGATGGGAGAAAGCATTCTAATTGGTTGAGTTCATGCAAAATTTGGGAACAACCAACCTTGCAACATGTGCTCTCCATTTACAGCATGCGCCATGCCGTTTTGCTGTTCTCTAACTACCAATATCACGTGGATACAACCCCAAAGTGTGCTTTGCACCTTGCGTTAAGACCATGGGTTTGCACTGTCAGTGACATTATAAATTATAAAGTTGTGGCTGAAGCTGCAGTTGAAACAGAAACCCAAATTACATCTGCAGACACTCTTTCCCCTGCGCAGAGTGGACACATTGATTCCAAATCTCGGAGGTGGACAAGAGCAGAAAAGATGGGATGTATATGAAGAGACTGGGGAAGAGACATGTGAAAATTGAAAGGGAAGAGAATGATGTAAAGAGGGAGAAAGGGCAAACTAATAGATGGAAGAGAAGAGGAGGACATGCCTCTACTGGTGTGACTGGGGCTTATGTAAACCTTCCATCTGCCTCACACCTTTCAATACACACACACATACACACACATGCATGTTTATGCATATGAGAGTTTGGCATCAACTCTCTATCTGAGTGCCAGATGTATTTGTTGCCTATTTTGTTGTGTTGCCCAGCTGTTTCGATGTCTGTTTGCAGCCTGCCTGCTGGCTCTCTGTCAGCTTGTAATTCTGTCTTTCATGTGCTTGGCATTGCATTATTTTTTCATAAAGCTTTTACTGTGCTATTAATCCTCCAGCAATATGATGCCTTGCTCATACTCAACACATAAATAACACAAACAAATTACCTTTCTTATCGTAAAGGATTCAATTGTTGTTGAGACCAGAGCTGGGGTTGTAGTAGTATTTCAGTTGAATCTTCTGGTCATTAGGAAGCTGCATCTTGGAGTGGTGTCATATTGGACTGCATAATATTGAAAAGTAAAAACACCTATTTTGTCTACTTCAGTAACCACATAAGAAATGCTCTACAATATATTCCTTTCTCTCTCCACAAGTTTCTCACATTTGTAGAACAGCCTGCAAGTTTTTTAAAAGGAGGCTCAAGACTCAACTGTTTGATCGAGCTTTTAATTAATTTATTGTTGTATTCTGTGGTCTTTATTCTTTTAGTTTTTTATGTCTTTTAATCTATTAGTTTGTTAGCTCCTCATCTGGATCCTTGGTGCCTGGCCATTTTCTGTAATTAATGAAATGTAAGAAAAGTGCTATATAAATAAAGATTTTGTACCAGGATGTAGTCAAACCAGCAAATAAATTAATATAAAAGGACCAGGAGTCGCTGGATAAAATACACCAGGTTCATTTGTGCCTACATGTTTGTGTTGGTGACATTAATTCTGTTCTAGACATAGTTTTGCTTTTACATGCATACATTCTACATATATTCTATTTCTACCAAGAATTTTTTAAAGCATGGAAGTGTTTTTGTGATATAAATTGACGAAGATCTATGTAATTCACAATTCAAATACATTTTTTTAAAATATGTTTGGCATATTAAGATATAAATGAACAATTAAAAGAAGGATGCTGAATTAAATCTAAAAAAACGAATACTTTTTTATTTCATGGTGGATACTGCTCCTGACTGACATCATAGGACGAGAGGTTAGAGTCAGACATGCTGAAGACTGATGTGCAGAGCTGACATCTGAATGCAGTAGAGGACAAGACGAGACATGGAAGCTCTGCTCTTACATGCACCTAAACACATCAGATTATGTTTCCATATGCTGTTGATGCATGACTATGTAGGCCACAAGCGCAGAACAACATCCACAATGAATACACATGCACAGACACACACATACATGCATGCACACACACAGAAACTGTGTTCTGGTCTCCATCAGTTGCTGCTGTTATCCTGCGGCTCTAAACGGTGGTGTGAGGGGCACCTTGATCAACATGCACATACATGCAGAGTATGTCAGAAGGAAGCCTCAACATAAAGCAGAAGTAATGTAGTTTAAACAGAAAGATATGAGACAACTATTAATTATTCAATGGTGTATTATCACTGAGATAGAATGAAAGTAGGGCTGGATTTGGTCTTTACTGAAAAGGCAACATGACTGCGGTTTTAGTAGTGAACCATAAAAACTATGACTTTATGGATCTTTGAAGGTGATATTGCCAGATTTGCAGATATTTTTATAAAAAGTCATCAACTTTTAGAACAACACAGCAGGTCAATGATCCTAAACATATAGAAAGGGCATTCAAAAAGTTTTTTCTGACTCAGCAGTGAAATGTTCTTGCATGGCCAAATCAGTCACCTGACCGTCAACCCAACTGATTATATGGTTCACCTACTGAAGAGCAGCCTGAAGGCAAAAACTGATTTTAAACTTTAAACAGGATGAGCTTGTTGCAGGTTATGTTGACTGAACATAACCTGTAAGTTATGTGGTTTGCACTTCCAAATAATCACATATAGGTGAACGTTAGCTTGGATATCCACGCAAATTCATTTCACTGTGAAATTTAGTCTGGACACCAAGGACCCAGTTTTCCTCTGTGGATCCAACGTGGCGGCAGACAGTAATTTACCTTTTGATGCAGCCTTATAAAGTGCTCCAACTAACTTAGGCCACAAGTTTATGTTGAAAAATGAGCAACTTTTACCACTAAACTATTTCATTGTCATCGGGTATGTTTGATACGATTGCCTATAAAGTATGATCAGATTCATTTGATAGACATTTATAGCAATTAATAAATGACTCTGGGCTTTCATAAACCATACCTCCAATAAAAATAACCATCTGACAAAAACAAATGGATGGTTACATCTTAGGTGATAAACAGTGTCATATTAACCCCCTTTTCCATGAAATATTACTTAGACATGGTGAAAATGTGTTGAATGTTTTATTACTTAAAATGGCCTAAATAATAACTATATTAACATAGGTATATTACATAGTGTTCCCATATGGCAACACTATGGAATTATGAAACTTTATCTTTACTTTTTCTAAAAAGTTGTGTTAGAAATTCAGTTTTTGTGTTGTTTTTTTGTGTGATTGATGTGAAACGGAGGCTTTTATTTTTGAAGGATATACCATTTATGAGGTCGCATGAACAGGATATCCTGTTTGCCAGTCCATTTTGCTCAAGGACACAGAATATTTTCACTAAATGAAAAATTGAACTCACTACTCACTATCAAACTTTATTTATTTATTTTTACATTTAATTAAATTTTAATGTTATAGGTTGTTTTTTCTAATAAGCTAAAACAAAGATCTGTTGCCATATGGCAACAATATGCAAATATGGTAAATTCCTATACCTAATGGAGTCCCGTTGACTTACACAGCATGAAAAACTATGTTTACAACTTTTTCTTATAATATTGTTTTAATACATCTATTATTTAGGCCATTTAACCAATAAAATCATTCAAAACATATTTTACCATGTACCAAAACGTTGTTATCATAGTATAGTCAGCATAGTTTCATGCTATGTAAGTCAATGGGACACCACTAGGCTGTATACAACTTGAAAACTTATCATCAACATCAAAATTGAATTAAATATTAAAAAAGAAAAGAAAATAAAAAATAAAATGAATAATAATGTTTACTTACCCTAGATCATGAGTTAAAAATCTGACAAAGCTATTAAAAGACAACCTTTGGTTGTGATACAATGATGCTCACATGTCAAATGTCCATGAGCAAAAGGACTGGTAAACAGGATATCCTGGTCATGTGACCTCATAAATTGTATGTCCTTCCAAAATAAAAGCCCCCTTTTCACACCTAGCTGTAAAAACGTAGATTTTATATCAGAGCTTTTTAGAAAAATGAAGATAAAATAATGTTTCCATATGGCAACAATATGCAATAGAGGGTTAAAAGAATTATAACCGTGCGTTTTTTTTTACCTGAAGTCCATTTCTCTATGGAGCATCACAGCATTTTTTCAGTTCATTTTCTTTTAGCTTTGGTCTCTGCTCCCAGCAGCATTGTTTCTGGCTGCAGCAGCAGGTGTGGTCTATAAAATGTTAAGTCACCAGTTAGTGACGAGGGTGAACATAGTGGAACGTTTAACAGTTAAAGAGCCAGACAATTCCCTCAGGAGTTTGTGAAGCCTAAAAAGAGAACTAAAAAGAGACTGAATAGTGGACTCAGATTCGCTGGGTGACCAGAAACATGGATCCAAAAGAAGTTCAAGAGTAAGTTCTGACAGCAGAGTCAGCAGATTTGATAGATTAATAAGTGGAGCAGTGAATCAGACAAAAGAACTCTCATACACAGACGACTTAACGTGCACCATATTGTAAAGACAGTTTTTTTTTCTGGAAACCAGATGTGTTTTTGTCTGTCTATGTGTGTGTGTGTGTGTGTGTGTGTGTGTGTGTGCATGTGCACGTGAATGCATGCGTGTGCGTGTTCAGTGTTTATTTGTGTGGTTGTTTGTGTGTTTGTGATTAGTCTGTCATTATCTGAGTAATGGCGAAGAATGCAATGACATACCTTTTTCAGAAACAAGAACTAATGCTTAGTCGAACCTTCTACATGCAAACACACACACACACACATACACACACAAACACATACACAAAGTTCAAATCCCCTACAGAGTATTTGCCCCAGGAGCCTGTCATTACAGCACTTTACCTCATTTACTCTTTCTCTGTGTTCGTCCTGCTCACTTTCTTTATGCTGCTTTTCTTGTCTCTTTCAAACATCTGACATGGCTGCCGCTTCAGAGTCTAAACCAAATGAATGATGAAACAGGGCAGATGAAAAGGAAGAAACGAGAAGGTGAGATAGAGTCCAGAATGAAGAATAGAATGGAGGGACCACATGTTTTCTTTCCTCCCAGTTCAGCTGGCTCCGATCAAAGAAACAACTGGATGGTCTCCTGCTGTCTCATTCACGCATACTATTCAGTGGAAGTGCACGCACATACACAAAAACACACACATATGCATTTACTTAGATGAATTCTTAATATCAATGACAGAGAAAGAGCATAAAAATCCTGCAGACTGACTGACATGTGCTCCTTATTTCCTCTCAGGAGTCTGTGGCACTTGAGTTGAAATCACAGCTCCTCTCAAATCCCAACATCTTAGTCCTAATCTTTTCTCTTCTTGATCCAAATGAATGATATAGGGTACAGTTTCACATAGGTTCTCATGCTATTAGTATAGTGACGGTTGGCTATGCGTGACTACATACATTCCAACAAAGCTGCTCTTCCCCTCAAACACAGATCAAAGACTATATCAATATTTGTCAATCAGAGGCTCCAACACTTCTCCAGCAGCTACACGTTGCTTTGTGTGGCTCTGGCTTCTATTATTTTTGGACGTTGCATCATACAGTGACTTTGATTTTGAGATCAAAGAGTGACAGTGTTTTTTCCAGACATAAAAAAAACTATCGTAGCACACTGACCTACTACATCAGGGTGCATATATTTCTCACTGATTCTCACTGATTCTCACATCAAAACTATGAATGAACACATGTTTATGGTGTTATGTACTTAACAAAAAAAAGATGAAATAACTGAAAACATGTTTTATATTCTAGTTTCTTTAAAATAGCCACCCTTTGCTTTGATTACTGCTTTGCACACTCTGCACACTGCTTGGCAGGCTCTTGATGAGCAAGAGGTAGTAACCTGAAATGGTTTTCACTTCATAGTTGTGCCTTATCAGGGTTAATTAGGGGAATTTCTTGCTTTATCCATCAGAGTAAAGGGTGGCTATTTTGAAGAAATATATTTCACCTTTTTTTGTTAAGTACATAACACCATAAACATGTGTTCATTCATAGTTTTGATGCCTTCAGTGAGAATCTACAATGTAAATAGTCATGAAAATAAAGAAACACTTGAATGAGAAGGTGTGTCCAAACTTTTGGCCTTTACTGTAATTTCATATATAATTTCCATTAAAACTGTGCCTTTTATATTTTTCATTTTTGTCCTGCATGAGTCTGATTTTAAAAAAGTAAAGCGATGCACAGATTGATATAGACCATAATTTATATATCCAATATTTTACTAGCCAAATATCATGAATCGACTGGGGACTGTACTATATTAATGAAAAAATTCAATGCCTTGCTTCACCATGTTGGCACCTGATTAAATATTTCAAAATAAAATAATAATTACTAAAAAAAGAAAAAAAAAGTTAATGAATAACACAATGTTAAATAATCATTTGAAACACTGCATCATCAGGGGATTCAGGGTTCAAGGGAGAACTGTTTATACTGTTTATCCTTCTAGAAACAATCATGAAATCATTACAACCCAGAACACGCCCAAATAATGAGTAATGAGAATAATTAATTATAATAAGAATAATTAATTTATATTCCCTTTATAAACTGCTGATTATTATTATATTCACATAAGAGCCTCAACTGAGGACAAACATCCATTGCTGGTCTAACAGATTAGAATAAACAAGTCCAACTTATTAAGCTTATGGGCCTATTATTCTATGTCTACATTATATCTGACAAATTCAACAAGCTTGTACCACAAAAATAAAAAAAAAAAGTTTACAGTTTATAGTAATAATAATTATTATTTATATATTTATTTATATTATAATTATTGTTGTTTTTCCTTTTATGTTAATATTGTTGATAATTTATTTTATGTAATCATTTTAGAGCCTATTGCTGCAGGAGTAGGGACAATTTAATTGATTAGACAAGTAAAATCTGGGGAAGTCTGCACCCCAAGTGGACTGTCTGGAAGTCTGTAGAAAGCTTGCGGCCCTTTGTGGACTCGATGAATCACAGATTTGGACATCAGCTCTCAGCACTCGCAGACTTCCCGGGAATGTGCCTGCAAAGTCTGAATGTATGATGAAGTCTGGACATTTGGAATCAGCCTCTATATATATAATATAATGGAAATCTTCATGGAATTTAAATTTTCCATTCGGAAGTAGCAGATCAACAGACCAACCAAACAACAGACAGACTGACAACAATATATAGAGCCACAATGTTAGTGTTGCTAAAAATAGTTTGATAAATGGCAGCAACTGCACAGGTGCCAAGAAACTCAAGTGCTGTTGCTGCATGACTTTATTATTGTTACAACTGCAAAGTTTTATCATTGATAAAAAAAACTCCTGCAGGCGTTTGTTTTGCAGTCCTGTTGCATATCCCAGCAGACACATACAGCACTACTTTTTTTTTTTTATTCCAACACATTAGGCATAATAGCATCCTGTGGATAAACTATTAAGGGCCACTGAACCATAAAAGTAGAACTATAAAGCACCATTATCTGCATATTTAAGGAATTCAAATCTGTCTTCTGGTCATTATCAGGTTGCTGCATTCACACATTCCATAGCACACAAACTGCCCTGAAAACCTCTTTGAATATTTCTGTCAATTACAAAGACCCCTCTCATCAATCACTGCACGGCATCTGTTCCAGATCGATCATTTAAACTAAATAAACAAGCAGCTTTATTCCTGTTGTTTAAGTAAGCAAGGAGAAGCACTCTCCCTCAGGTTCATTCTTCTAACCTGCATCTTGTTCTCTTTTAAAGCCACTTACAATAAAGAATTTAATCCAATCAAACTGTGTAGTTAGCATATCTTAAGAGTCAAAGACTGCTTTAGAGAAAATGTAGAGAGAAGTTTGATGGTCCAACTTATTCAAAAGGATATCCACTACAACCACTGTACATTATTTATCTGAAGGGGAGTGGGAACTCAACATTGAATACCACAAGTACAGGTTAAGTAGTGGCACACCTCTAGTTTGGTTGTTTGTCTTTGTATCTCAACTCAAGGTTCACTGTTAATTACACATCAGTTAATATTTAGTACGTCAACAAAACTAAGGAATCAGCCATTCCAAAGTTGGGAGAAAATTTAGAAAATGTTATAAAATATGAGATAACTTCATCCTTAGAGAGCAGAAGATGCTACTGTGCTGCTTTCTGTGATTTGAAAACCTCAATCATGTTTTACCTCTGGCCAAATCCCAATCAGGGACGTCACAGCAGATGTTTCTGATCAGCTGTTGAATCAGAAACTCCTGCTGTAACATAACTGATGTCATTCAATGTTGCACAGAGGGTAAAAATGTAAAGCTCTGTGGTTGGTGGTTCCAGCCTGGAGTAGAAGCAACACATGTTAGGGTTGGGGTCAGTAGTAGTAACACGTGTCCATCTGGCAGAGAGTCTCAAACTAAGTCTAATTTTCTCACTAAACAGTGCTGGTATTACTTTTCAATGCACTGGGCTGCTGATTTCATCCTGACAACTACAATTCAAGGCTTTAACCCAAACACATTGAGGGTAGCTACCTTATATTGTCTACCAGGTGTGTTTAATCCTGAATACTTTGAATACTTTGAAAGTAATAAATAGTTTGGGTCAAGCATAGAGCTACCTGAATGCACAAGTTGCATACAAACAGTGAGTGAGGAAATGACTGAAACACCTGAGGCCAGACCGTAACACGCTTGACCGTAACTTCACCACATTGCTCAAACATCTATAATCATAATTCAAACCCAACCCTCTGACAGCCAGGTATGTGACGGCAGTTGACAGGAAGCAAAAGCAAAAAAAAAAAAACAAGACTTACATGTAACTGAAGACAATTTAATCACAGGTGTCATGCAAAAGTTTGTCAACTCGCTGAAGAGAAACATAAAAACAAAACATGCTGTGCTGTTTCTCTCTTTGTGAATCTGCGTTTCTCTTGAATAAATTATTCATAAGGACGTCCTCTCTGATCGCCAGGTGTTAAAACCCTATAGGGCTCACACCCGGCCCTAGTGTTACCCCTGATGACCCCAAAGGTCCAGAGGTCACATTAGTCACGTCAGTAATGACCTTCACAGACAGACCAGTGGAGAAATGCCTCATGAGTTTGTGACCCAGTAAGTGTTGACATGATATAGTGGGAAAATAATACTTCAAAAAGTGCAACAACCGTTTCAAGTTTTCTATGTATCGTTTACATGTGCTAATATTAAATATAATTGATAGCTGACGTGTCTTTTTTATCCTCAGTACAAAGCCACATTTTTAATAAAGAATGAATGGCTCTTAGGACATAAATAATTTTCAGCTTTCTCAGCATATTCAGATAGAGCAGGTGGAGGCAACATGGTGGAATCTTGGGCTCTCACACTGAGCTGTTGATGATGTAGTCTTTTAAAATGCCAGCAAATAAAACGGCTATTAAACGAAGAAAATGTAGATCTAATGAAGTTAAGATGAAGGAAGTGGTTCAAAGGCGTTTGTCTATTTTTCGGATGTTGGCGATGTTGTGGGTCTGTAAAACCCTCTGAGGAATTATAGACTAAACAACCTCATTTGTGCATTTAGCAGCAGTTCTGGAGCTTTCATTCATATTATTCTTCTTGGCGGATCTCTACCTGAGGTGAGATTGTAATTTCATTGATTGTGAAAAATAAGGCTCAATTTTTGGGGGAATATAAGATACTTATTCGCTTGCTCGCAAATTAGTTTCCTAGCACCTGGAAGTCTTCTGAGCCTGCAGAAACAGTCTGGCACCAAACCCCTAGTAAAAAGTACACATTTTGTGTAGATCAAACAAACGGATTAAACATGTCAATATGTGAGTTTTAGAGTAATTACAGACAGATTTTTTTTTTTTTTTACCTTTTTACCAGTCTGGCTGTTCCCCCTGCCTCTATTCTCAGTGCTAGGCTAACTAGCTGCTGGCTCCAGCTTCATATTTTGTTTAGTTTAGTTTAGCTGGACTCAAGTAAAAATACATAAACTTGCATTTATACTACAATTAAAAGCATTTACTGAGCAGAAACCATTGTTACTGCTTCTGTACAATAATTTATTGTGTGCAATAATCGGGAGTAGGGTAGATTAATACAAATAAAGGACTATCTTATCTTATAAAAGGTCAAAGGTAAGCACAAGAAAGTCATGGACTTTAGGTCATGGATTTAAAGAGAAAATACTTGAAAGTTAGTTTAATATTTGACAATGACCTGAGTCATCAGTTCCGTCCTCATGTGTGGTCCCAGCCCGTTAAAACAGACAATACATAAGCTCATAGTATCATGGTTCCTCAGGCTGAGTTAGATTAGTGATGCTATAATGACCTACTTTGACATTTTCTATAGGTTAAATAGTTTCACTTTCTAAAATCAGACAATAACTCAACATCCATTCATAAAATATACCCAATTAAACACATTAACACACACATGCACTTGACCCTTTAACAACGGCTCTAAAAGCGATTTCTGTCCTGTTCATATGGTTCCAGGGCTTCAGCACAGCTCACTTTAATTTGCCTCGGTCTGTTCCCCATTACCCATCTGCACAGGTTAAATATCCTGTATGCTGCTGTATGAGAGCATGGACTGATGCAGCAGGTATGGAAGGACAAGTCTAGGCAGATAGGCCTGTGCCTCTTGTCTGTCTAGTAAATGTGCAGTGGGCTCAGAAGGAGACAGTTCAGTTGAATAAGCTTTAGTCCTGCATGACCTGGCAAGAAAAAAAAACCCTCATCTGTCAAAATGAAAATATAAGAGTTCTTTTTTATGGAGGTTGTGTGAGAAATGACATGAACTTAATGCATCATAATCAATACAATCAAATCAAACATGGCCTCAACACACATAATGTATGTAGCCAGTTTTTCAAAAGTACAATATCAAGCACTTTAACTTGGTTTCCCTCAGCTCATGGGCCGAAGAGGAGAGGGGAGGACACACACTTCTTCTATATAATCATCTTCTCACATATTTAGACAGTAAGTGAAACAATTATTTGCACCGAGTTAAACGCATAAATAATTCCTCCTACCTGCCCTGGAGGTGTAAAACATCGTGAGGAACAGAAGCAGCAGCCATGTCTGTCGCACTGAGCCCCATTGGTCCATCATATCGCATTTGAGCCTATCGACTAGTTCCCTGGTGGCTCTCCTGCTCTCCTGCTCCGCGGGACACCTGCAGCCAAGAGGAACGTCGGATCTGATAACGCTGCCTGCCGGGTCCGTGCGTCTTGACGCAAACTCTTCCAGATGACAATTAAGATCGTGCGCGCGTCACCAAATTGCGCATTAATTCGCTGATATATCAGCAGCCGCTATAGTCCAGTTTTATTCTGGGTGGACGGATGAAGAAGGGAGAGCAGCTGGGGAAAAAAAAAAAAAAACTTAGTGTCGGAAGATGTTTCCTCCTTCACCCTCAGAAAACTTTCCTCACTTTCTCTCCTCTCCCCCTCCCTTCATCTCCTCTCAGGATGACCCCTCCCTCCCCGGAGAGGAGGCACGAGCATAATTACCGCTCCTCTAATTAGAAGCATCACCATTGTCTGAGGGATTTAAGGACTGTGTCATGTCTATATAGGATCTGATCATATGTTTTAAGTTTTACTGCTGCGATATAAACCTATAGGAGCTGATACATCCATGAACTGTCTAATATGAACAATGCATGCACAATGCACACGCGCACGCACGCGCACACACACAAAGCATGCTAGGACAGGACAGCACTGCTGCCCAACTAATAAAAATATGCTGCTGCAGATTCCAAATTCCAATGCCTGTCTGTCTTTGCCCAATCTATACACACACACACACACACACACACACACACACACACACACACACACACACACAACACACAGTTGTAGGCACAATAAAAAAAAAAAGTAAATGTGATCCCTGCCTTCTACTCTTTATGTGGAAAAGTTAAAAGCAGCAAGGGGCTCACGGGAAGGTATCAGAAAGCTTTTTTAGGAGATGTTTATGGGGTGAAAAAGGCCGACAGAGTCTGAGCTCAGCATGCACACACATGTATACTTACAGTATATGGGCAGGTCTCCAATTTCCTGATAGTTTTCCTTTAAAATAATATACATTGACAAGGAGGAAATATTTATGTACCGTTTTTATTCAGATCACTTAGATGGTACAAGCAGGTGACTAAATGAATTTATATAATCATAAAAACTATATCCAACTGCACTTTATATAAGAGGCAAGATATATGTTTTAAATCGTTTGCATTTAAAAGAGAGGGCCAAGTTAAAAGCATTAATTTGTATTAGATATAGTCTCAAACGTGTCAAAGAAAAGTGTAAATGTGTAGTAAGTAGATATGTTGCTTGATCAGAACTTTGCTCCAAGTGCAATTTGCTCTTTGTGCCATGTGCTGCCATATTGCAGCAGGATTTTGTCAACATTTCAGTGTCCTACCTTGTGTTTTTGGTGAATGTAAAAGGAAAGTTTTTCACATCTTGGAGTGAAATGATTATGATTTTATGATGAAGACAATTTATAATTTTATTTACTGCAGTAGATTGTCCTGAACCTTTAAAAAAAAACAAAAAAGCAAAGAAAAAGATTCCAGGCATATTTCCAAAGACCCTCCTGCTGCAGGTAGGATGTCCTGAATGACTGGCAGCGTGTGTGTGTGTGTGTGTGTGTGTGTGTGTGTGTGTGTGTGTGTGTGTGTGTGTGTGTGTGTGTGTGTGTGTGTGTGTGTGTGTGTGCAGCATTTGTTTGATCCTCTGTACTAGCCACACACACACACACACACAAAAAAAAACCTCTGGTTTTGCTAAAGTATCACCTGACATCATTGTGCATAATGTAATGTGATTTCATTCAGTTGCAGCCATCTGAAGAATCACATGATGGCGCCAAATCTCTCTGCCGGTTAGAGGCTGGATGGGACTCCGACTGGTTCCCATGGGCTATTTGTTCTGTACTTGGTCGGGAAACAAATATCAGATCAGATCTGTGAGTTTGAAGCATTACACCATCATGGAGCAAAATGAAGTTGGGAATGAACGTGCAGCCTCCCTGTTAGATAATCCTGTTGTGTCATGTCCATGTGACCCGGTCCCTCTTATCCTCTTACAGAGGCTCCCACCTCAGATCAGCGCTCATCCTGCAGAACTGAACACCTGCTGCTGCCTCACTTCACCATCAGAGCAGGACTAGCAGCGGAGACATGGCGAGTCCTGGACAGAAAGTGGTGCTCATCACCGGCTGCTCCTCCGGTATCGGCCTGAGGATGGCCGTGATGCTGGCCAAGGACAAGCAGAAGCGTTACCATGGTAGGTGTGTGTGTGTGTGTGTATGATTCATATAGGTTACAAAGGCAAATCTTCCAAATTATGTTTAGCTTTAATGTTATCCCACAGTCCAAAAACATGCTGAGGTTAATTGGAAACTCTAAACTGCCCATAGGTGTGAATGTGTGAGAGACTGGTGTGTGTGCTCCATGATAGGCTGGCAACCATCTGGGGTGTATCCCTGCCTCTCACCTGTAATGTGCTGATGAGGAATGAGGAATAAGCGGGTATAGAAGATGACTGAATGATAAATAGGGCCCTCCAGGTAATCATTGTCCTAATTTAATATGGTGTCAAACATCATCAGAGGATGAACTGTGCCCCACTACTATATTGGACATTCTTGGAGGCACATACAGACAGAAGCTGGTGACAAATGTAACATCAATGAGCCCAAATTGAAGAGAGGCCAAATGCATTTTTTTTTGCTTACATGCTTTTTTAGGGAACCACTGACAATAAGACTGAAGAGGCCCCAGAATTTGGGGCTACGCCCCTGTATAATACATACCATCAAGTCATTAACCCTCTACTGCATGAAATATTACTTGGATGTGGTAAAAAATGTTTTGAATATTTTTATTACTTAAAATTGCCTAAATAATAGATAATAGATAAAAATATATGTATGAGAAAAAACTTTTTTTTGCATATAATTTTTAGCATATTAGAAAAAAAAACCTATAGCATCAAAAATGGAATTAAATATACACAAATATTAATACATCAATAAAAGATGAAAAATAAAGTTTACTTACCCCAGATGAGTTACCCCAGATGTTTGGTAAAATTTCTGAATAAGATAACCTTCAGTTGTGAGACAATGATGATGCCATGTCAAATGTACATGAGCAAACAGGATAATATCCTGGTCATGTGACCTCATAAATTGTATGTCCTTCAAAATAAAAGCCCCCTTTTCGCAGATTTTATATGACAGCTTTTTGGAAAATGAAGATGAAGTAATTGTTGCCATATGGCAACACTATGCAATAAAAGGATAAGAAAAAGTTCTTATTTACAGTGTTGGCTTGGCAGAGCTGTTTGGTGTCCATTAGCAAAAGATTATTTGCTATATATATAGTTTCTGACTTGCTTATTCATCAATTTTATAGGAAAGGGTTTAACACCTTGCTTTTATCTTAAGCCATATGTTGCATTTTTCAGGCCACCTATAAAGCTTTTTTTAGATGCTGAATCACTTCCCTTCATCGTAAAGTGAAATGGGGCGTTTGCAAATGTTTCTTGTTTAGAATGAGTTATGCTGCAATATAATAAAGTGACAAATGCTGCAGGCTAATTATCTATTTAACAAGACAGGAAATACTACAATCAGTGCAAAAAGTGGTATTGCCCCCAAACTATCTAATGGAAAACAGAACTCACATGTGCCGAGGAGACAGAATAGAGTAGAATCGTCACAAATGGAGTCAACACTGAAATACAGTTTGTTAAGCTTATTAGAAAAAATCTAATCAGTAAAACATCAGGCCACGAATATAAGCTGAGAGTGTGTGAACAGTAGAGTAGGCTCCAAATATTCCTCCAAAGCAGCTTTAAGATACACACTGTCTATTTTTTATGTTAACAAGACTACAGCATTTATATGACTTGATTACTCTACAATAACCAACTCTATTATATGAAGTAAATAATGAAGGTGATAAAAGGTGGGAGCAAAACCACTTCTGTTTATATTCATATCCAATTTTCATTCAATCTTCTTTTCCTATTTTTTTTTTATATAAATTGTTCCCTATTGTTGATGCCATGCCAGTGTTATTCATGTTTTACCCTGTCGCTATTACAAATCATTTAGACTTTCAACCACTTTGGGAATCATGCTGCTGTGTTCTGTATATATTATCTCCATTTATATTATATCTCCATTTATTTCCATACTGTATGGAAGTCTTTGTCTTTGCATGATTTTCAGACATGTCTAATGATAATGCTACATTGAATTAAAAAATTCAAACAAAAAAGACAAAATTCATGCAATTTTTATTGCAAGTTGATTTTCATATGGAATCTAATGGGAACAAATGACTAATGTATATCAGGGTATACATAAAGGGTATTCTAAAATGTAAGATTATATCATAAAACTGCAAAAACGAGCCAAAACAAGGATGATTATTATGCTCACACAGAAACACTTTTTCTGAAATCTCATGTTATGAAATTGTATGATTTGTTTTGTTATAAAATCATGCAATTATGTTCAGAGCAAAATCCTAAATGCTCCTAAATTGCAGGAGACTCGTATATATAATTAATATAATATAATAATATAATATTAATAATAATATAATAATATATAATTGGGCAGAGTTGTTAAATTTACTGAACAAAAAGCTAAAAATAAAGATATGAAAAGGAGATGTGGCCCAATAATTGGAGCTAAATTCTAGAATGATGCCAACATAGATTTAAAAACACGCCATTCTCTTTTGTTTTTTAAGAAAATGGTTTGTAAAGCTATTTTTGAAGCTTATAAGTGCAATTATTACCTGTTAGTTTGTAATATTACTGTTTCTGTGCTTTTCTGCTGTTTATTTGGTGTTTTATAGTTGTTTTTTGTTGTTTTTTTGGGGTATAATTATGTGTCTGATCCTAACTTAACCTTTAGTTACATGTGACACCAGACAATAACTAAAGCTCTAGTATAGCCTCGCTTAGGCTAATTATCATCTGACTCACTGAGCTCAAGGTTTGCTGGTGAGAGCTATTCCTGGAAGAAGCAGGTGACAGGAGAACCGGGGCAAGACCTTAATGCTGGTATCGCTGCTCCTGGCAGAAACCTTAAAATAACTTCTCAGGATTCAAAAACTATTAGCTAGCTAAGGATCATTTTAGCTAAGGATCATGGGATATGGTGTTAAATGCTCCTAAAACACAATTATTATTTGATCTTAGTTTTAGGCCTATACTTAACTAAAGAAATTCTTAGTTGAATAATAGTTTTTCCACTTTTCAACTAATTTTCTGCCAATAAATAAGTTAATTTCATCAACAAATCTGTAAAATTTGAGTTTTCCACATTAGATAATGTAAAAGGGCATCTTTAAATCTACAGCTTACCAAGGAAGTGCTCATAATTTATTAGGATATAAGAAATTCAGCATAGAAACATAATAAAATTGATTAATTAACTAACAAATCCTTCCAATCTATTATTATACTTGTTGGCTATGAGAGGTCAGCCTGACCTGATTTATACAAAATAATGTTCAAATATTCCTAATTAATATAATAGACATAAATGTAGGTTGGAATGTTCCCATAAATCTGCAGGAACCTTTTTCAGTGTTTTATAGTGTAATTTAAAATCATTTTAGCTCACAGCTTTTACTCTCAGCTTTATTTAACTCCATTTACATGGATAATTAGTGCGACAAAGCACACCATTTTGTCCCCATTTGTAAATCATCAGCATATATTTACAGATCTGATGCGTTGCCAAAGCAAATCACTACACAAGTCAAGACAATACAACATATATATAAAAAAACATATATGAAATGGTCTCTTTCTTTCCCCCCTCTTCTGTCCTCCAGTCATAGCAACAATGCGTGATTTGAAACGTAAAGATAAACTGGTGGAAGCTGCTGGGGACGCTTATGGGAAAACTCTGTCTCTGGCTGTACTGGATGTCTGCAGCGATGATTCTGTCAAACAGTGCATTAACGGCATCAAAGACCGCCACATCGATGTCCTCAGTAAGTAAAAGTGAATGCAGAGCTGTAAATCCCAGAGGGGACAACAGGGGACGTGACATTGCTATAACTGCTATTATTACTTTTAATAACATTTACTAACATTGTTTAAAACATTTGACCATGCTGAGGGCTCAAACCTGCAAGGCAGGTTGCAAAGGAGTGGTGGAAAGAGAGAAAAGAATATAGGGCCAGATTATTATAGCATTTTATAGTATGTCCCACACAGAAATTTTTCCCTGAGAATTTACTGTTTATTGTCCCCCAATCAATGAAATAAGATTTTCGCCCCTGAGTGAATGCATCCACAACATGCTGCATAATACATTACAATCATTACTCATGTGATGTGGTGTTGATTCTTCGGTGTCTTCCTTGTCTTCCCTTTCCTAAACAGTCAATAACGCAGGTATCGGCCTGGTGGGTCCACTGGAGAGCATCCCTATCGAAGAGATGCAGAAAGTGTTTGAGACCAATTTCTTTGGGGTGATACGTATGATCAAGGAGGTGATGCCTGATATGAAGAAAAGAAGAGGAGGGCACATCATCGTGATCAGCAGTGTCATGGGACTGCAAGGTGAGCAGAGACAGAAATCACAGGTTTATCCGCCTCAGGCTGACAGATGAATGGCTAATGATGGACGAATGGAAGAGTTGTCAACTAACCGAGTTAAAGCACTAATAGACACTACTGTTCCAAAGCTTGGGGTCACCTAGACACTTTAGTGTTTTCCATGAAAAGTCACACTTTTATTTACTTGAGTTGTAAAATGAATAGAACACTGGAGTAATAATTGCTGGAAATGGGCCTCTATACACCTATGTAGATATTGCACTAAAAACCAGACATTTGCAGTTAGAATAATCATTTACCACATTATCAATGTAGAGTGTATTTCTGATTAGTTTAAAGTTATCTACATTGAAAAATAGTCCTTTTCTTTCAAAAATAAGGACATTTCTAAGTGACCCCAAACTTTTGAACGGTGGTCTATGGCTTTACAAAATGACAAAGAAAAACAACTGACATAAAAATTGTTCATATTGATTGAAAATGAAAATTAAACATGTATTCTGTCTCTACAGGAGTGGTATTTAATGACGTGTATGCAGCTTCCAAGTTTGCCATGGAGGGCTTCTGTGAGAGTTTGGCTGTGCAGCTCTTGAAGTTTAATGTAACGTGAGTTGTTACCGCAATACAGATTCACATGGAGCAACAAACCTTCTTCTGTCAAATCCCTTAGATTAGGCTCCATCTTATAAAATAGGGTGATATCAGGTAAAATGGGGCATATCAGGTTTGAGGGTCCCAGCCCCTCTGGCAATTAGAGCCAATGACTACAAAGAATTTCACTGTTGACATAACTTGACAAGTAACAGGTGATTTGATTTGTTTATGGTTTCTATGGTGGTTGAGACAATACTTCAAATCTAGACTGAACCAGAAATGTGCGTGGTAAGTAGCCTGGCATGACAAATCTAACTAAACTATTATAAGGATGATAAATCTATTAAGAAAAATATATATACACATAAAAACGATTCATGATATCTGTCTTGATGGCATCTACCAGAAATAATGCTGTCAGTTTAACATATTAACATATTTTTTGGAAAAGTGATGTTTATCTTTGTGGCCCAATTTACCTTAACCCGTTAAGTTAAAACAGGCTACATGCTTTCAGCTAAAATGGACCTAACCCTCTGTGTCACTTACAAACGTGTGTATGACATTTGATTCAACTAAAACATGGACAGTATGTTGACTTCCATGTGAAATTAGTTCAACTCAAAGTAGTTTTGCTGTGTTTGGTTAACTTAGCTTGTTAATTATGACTGGGTGCTAGCTTTTGTGTAGTTCTAGCTTAACTTGTATACATATACAGTATTAGCATGTGCAACACATAACTGACCTGTTCTGGTTTTAATAACAGCAATATGAGTTTGTTTAATGAATTTTAAAAGTTATGTGGTTCTAAGAAATTGTGTTTTAATATTAAAGCTTATGATGAATTAATTTTGAATTTCCCTTTGTAATTTAACTGGCCCATTTTACCTAAAACTGCTCATGCAAAGAAAGTGGCACAGCAAATGTTTCAAGATTTACAGGGCCCAAATAATTACATATTTTATCATATAATTCCAACACAAATGATCATAAACAGTCATTATTAATCATAAATATGCATGGAAAATTCATATTCAGTATTGTGTTATTGTCATGAGCGATTTACCAAAAAGTGGCCCAATTTACCTGATATCACCCTATTTTAATATTGATGTATCTATTGGTTATTTTTTGTTACTGTTGTTGATACAATGAGGAAGTATGGTCATCTAAAGTCTTAAGAGACAAAGATCCTGTCTGAGTAAGTAGGTTCTGGTTACAATTAAATAGAATGAAGGAAAGCTGCAAATCAACATATTTGTAGCGATCTGGAACTAACAAATGTTTGGCATCCTTAGCTGCACTAGGTCATGTGTATGGAAGATTAAAACTGCCAAAACTTCAAAATAAATACATACAAAAATAATTGATAGAGAACTAAATAAATAATAAAACTGTTCTGTTGAATATTTATTTCAGCCCTAGTATTATGCCAGACAACTCTTCCTCCATGTAAAGTAACGCTGTTGGTGAGTCTTGTTCCTCTCTTCCAGCAGTTTGCTGTGTGTCTCCCCTCAGTTTGTCCATGATTGAGCCGGGCCCTGTGCACACAGAGTTTGAGGCCAAGATGATTCAGGATGTGTCGCAGAAGGAGTACCCCGGCGCTGATCCTGACACGGTGCATTACTTCAAAAACGTCTACCTTCCCTCTTCTGTGGACATCTTCGAAACACTGGGACAAACCCCCGATGACATCGCCAAAGTAAGTTCACAAGCAGCCTGCCTCAATGTGTCTCAGCATATATCTGTAGGTCTGATCTTTGCTGCCCCCCCCCTCCCCCTTTAACCTGCAGTGCACCAAGAAAGTGATTGAAGCAAGCAGCCCCCGTTTCCGCAATATGACCAACCCCATGTACACACCCATCGTAGCGCTGAAATACGCTGATGAAACCGGAGGCCTGTCTGTCAACGCCTTCTACCACATGCTCTTCAACCTGGGGCCTCTCATGCACGTCAGCATGACCGCCATGAAGTACCTCAGCTGTGGATGTCTGAGGAGCAGGACGGTTTCACCAAACTAGGAACAGTTGGAGCTGTACTGCTGTACATAAATCTGAAAAACACAACCCCACTTAGCAGGTAGACCAGAATAAAGACCCATGCTACCTCCAGTTACCACACACAGACTTTCAAAGTCTTTATCCTTTGTGACCTGCCATATTACCTGCTGAATGAACTGTTCCCCATAGAACTGTAGCTTATGAAGGAATATATATCAAGATGACACAGCTGGGTCCACTCCAGAGTTGAAATACTGTCCACAACAGTTTTAAAATTTGTTTTAGCTCACCCTGAGTGCCAAATGAGTAGAGTTTGCCCTGATGAGACAACACATTTTAGTCTGATTGCATTCTTTCATCCCTGTAGTCCCAGACAACTTTGTATTTAAATTGAAGTCTTATTTGTTCAAAAAATCTACAACAACTTGTACATTTGAAGAATATGTATGCATGTACAGTATATGGGTCAGCGACATTATGTCGCTGACCCATATACCCCAGATGACAAAGTCAAAAACTTTTTAAAATACATTTTTTGGGGGAAAATAAAGGCCATTTGTCTTTTTTTTTTTTTTTTTTTTTTTTTACGAAAATCATGATTTGTCAAATTGTGTAACCGAAAAAGAATGTTACATTTTAAATGTAACATTAAAGAATTTAAGCTAGTTGATAGCATGGGTTTTCATTATTTAAAAAAAAAATGTAAGAGATTTAAACTATCTGGTACCGAGTTTTTAGGGTTACACCACATAGCAGTTTTGTCACTGACCCGTATACAGATTTTTTAAATATTGCCAGTGTACTGGAACAACTATTTTGGAATTAAAATGTATAATTATGACTTCTGAGTTTCATTAATGCTTCTGATAGTTTTCAGTAAATTCAAGCACATTGTTAATGATGGTATGGCTTTATTTTCTACATCCTCGCATTCTCATTCTTCTGAAAAGAACCTGTGATTTATTTTAGGATGACATTATTGACATGTACTGAACCTTTTAGGCTGATACAGATACAGTTGTTTCTATGATTAACTTACAGTATTTATTTAGATTGGGCTCTAGAGTGACATGTACTCCACATGCAAGTAGAAATATTAAAAAATAATATTCATATTCAATGGTTTCAGGTTAGATCAGTTTCGGAAGTTTTTATTTTGTAATAACCACAAGATGCACAATGTTGCACAAGAAGTCACCAAATAGACAGAACATGTCATTCAGAGACAATTTTATGAACAGAAAAATTATGTATTATATAAAGTATTTATGTTATTCCGTTTTTTGTTTCAAAATTAAATTACGGGAAAAACAAATTGAAAAAAGGTCAGATTTTGGTTTCTGCAAATTCATGTTTCAGTTATTATTATTATCATCAGGAATTATTCACAGGCTAATCACTTTAAAAAGAGAACTTGTGAAGTTCTGATAATAATAAAAAATAATTATAATAATGTTACAACCCAGAACTGATGCCTGGTAGAGTGTATGGCCACAGGGGAGTAACAAACACATCTGCTCTGTTAGACAACAGTTTAAGTGGCATTTAACAAAATCACAAAGAGTAAATAAAAGCAGCAACAAACACAACAAGCAAAATACTCCATGCAAATTATACAAGCAAATAATAAAAGTAAAAGTAGAAGTTTTATTTTGAAGTTGTTACACTTGACTTGCACTTCCAGTCCATCGTTGTCATGTTTATATCAATTCTCCCGCGCTCCGAACCAGGCGAGGGTTCATGGACATAGCGGAAAAACTCCCGGTGATCGCTTATCCAAAGGCGAAATGGATAATTATCCACGCAGGAACCAATGACATTTCCAGGCAGCAGTCTGAACTTTTAAAGTGGGACTTCACCCAACTTTTTTCCCAGCGTTTCATAGTCCCAGGTAAGTGTTTTTGTCTCCGGCCCCACCCCCACCTGTGGCAGAGGGATAGGCCCTAACACCTGGCTCTCCTCTGCCTGGAACTCACACCATATCCAGTTCATTTATAACTTTGACATTTTTTGGGAGCGACGGCATCTTTTTGGGGCAGAATACAGCAGGTGCTCGCATGCTGTCTGCCAACCTGGCTTATAGTGTGCAGTTTTGCTAATCTCCCCCACACCTGCACCAGCTGATCTGTCCATCACTGACTAATGTCCCCCTGGTCCTTTTTCATATTCATTAAGTTCCACCTCTAACCACCATGAACACAGCACTGGACAAAGACTTATCCACACCAACATGTCACCATTTCCATCATCATCACTCTACATCAACACACCAGGCACCACCATGCTCGCTCTGTGAACTTTAATAACTGAACACCTCTTCCAGGGCACCTAACATTTACATCTTCATTTAATAAATCACCTGTCACCATCAATATGGCACTTTTAAATGTTCAATCTCTTTTAAATAAATCTTTTATTGTTAATGACTTAGTGTTAGATAATAAGATTGACTGTTATTAATAGAAACTTGGCTGGGTACGGACGTTTCAGTTGTTCTCGCTGAGGCCTCCCCACCAAATTTTAACTTCAGTTTCTCCGTAAGAAGTGGCGTAAAGATGGTGGCACTGCATAAATAACCAACAATTCACTTGCAACAAAAAACATCTCATTTGATCAGTACACCAGCTTTGAACACCATGCTAAAATTTTAGAAAAAATTGTTTTTATCCAGCTGAATGACTTTTAATTAATCAATCTATGAGAGTATGACAGAGACTGTTCTTTTAAAAGTTGTTGATGATCTCAGGTGCGGTTTGGACACACAAGCCTTCAATCCTTGTTCTACTGGATCTAAGCGCTGCCTTTGATACAGTAGAACACACTATTCATTCAAATAGACCCAGACACCTAGGTGGCCTCTCTGGTACAGTTCTTAAATGGTTCACTTCCTATATGACAGATTGAAAATTCATGGTAGATTTGGATACATGCACCTCAAGAATATATCAAATAAAATGTGGTGTCCCCCAAAGATCAATTTAAGGCCCAATTCTTTTTTAATCTATATATTCTTCCATTTTGCAGTGTCATCTGGAGACATGGCATCAAGTTTTATAGCTATGCTGATGATACACAGCTGTATATTTCCATGTCTCCTGAAAACACAGGCCACTTGATGCCCTTTTTAACTGTATTTTAGACATCAAATTGTGGACGGCAGAAAATTTCCTACAGCTCAATCAGGACAAGGTAGGTTTAATTATCGGCCCTGAAGCCCAGAGAGTGAAACTTTTATCAAAACTGCAGACATTGTCTCTAAAACCATCCGATCAAGTAAAAAATCTGGGCGTCATTTTTGACTTTGAGCTCAGTTTTATTGCACACATTCAATCTGTCACGAAGACAGGATTTTATCATTTGAAGAATATAGCCAGAGTCCGCCCCTGGTTTCTGGTCTTCCTTAAAACAACATCACAAGTCTACAATTACTACAGAACTCAGCAGCACGTGTGCTCACAAGGACCAGAAGGGAGGAGCATATTACACCGGTTTTGAAATCATTGCATTGGCTTCCTGTGTGTTTCAGGATCAGTTTTAAGGTTCTTTTAATGGTTTTTAGATGTCTTGGGCCTTCTTATTTTTCCGAACTGCTTTTAGTATACGAACCCTTGTGGACCCTCAGGTCCTCCGACACCCACCTTCCCAAAGTGAGAACATGAACATACAGGGAAGCGTCCTTCCAGTTTTATGGCCCCCATCTGTGGAACAGCCTGCCGGACGACCTGAGGGCCGCAGAGAGTGTTAGTATTTTTAAAAACAGGCTCAAGACCCATCTAATTTACTTGGCTTTTAAACAATGTTCTTCATAATAATTTTGACTTACCATTTTTAATTATCTTATTGTATCATACTCTATTCTATTCTATCTTAGTTATTCTTATTTGTTGTTATTTTACTTTATTATTTTTTTTATTATTTTCATACTCTTATACTTAATCTGGATTTTATCACAATTGTTATTTTATTATATTCTTTTATTCCATTTCTATTTGTATTTTGTATTAAACATTGCTTTTTATATGTTAATTTTAGCTTTTAATGTTCTTACATGATTTATTTATTTATTTTATTTTTTATTTATTTTATTTTTTATTCCATCTATCCACTGTTTCCTCAGTATTTGCTCCATGTACTGGGGGCTGTTATCAGCCGGGTTTGGATGCTGCTTCTCATGGGGTCACCGGGCCGGGTGGGCAGGGGATCCATGGTTCTGTGGTGGTCCTCCACTGCAGGGTCATGGGTCCTCTGCTGCTCATGGTTTGGTTGCACCTGAGCTGTGGTGTTCTGACCTGGGCCATGGACGTTCCAGGCAGCGTTTCTTGATATGGTTCCTCTGTACTCAGCCTGTGTGTGTGTGCGTGTGTGTGTGCGTGTGCATGTGTGTGTGTGTGTGTATGTGTGTGCTACATTTTATATGTATGAAAAGTCAGTCAGTCAGTCATTTTCTATACCTGCTTATTCCTCATTAGGGTCGCAGGGGTCTGCTGGAGCCTATCCTAGCGCGTTACGGTGAGAGGCAGGGATACACCCCAGATGGTCGCCAGCCAATCGTGGGGCACACACACCATTCACTCACACACTCACACCTATGGGCAATTTAGAGTTGCCAATTAACCTGAGCATGTTTTTGGACTGTGGGAGGAAGCCGGAGTACCCGGTGAAAACCCACGCAGACACGGGGAGAACATGCAAACTCCACACAGAAAGGTCCCAGACCCAGGACCAAGGAGGTCTTGAACCTGCAACCTTCTTGCTGTGAGGCAACAGCGCTAACCCCTGCGCCACCGTGTCGCCCTGTATGAAAAGTGCTTTATAAATAAAGTTTGATTGATTGATTGATTGATTGATTGATTGATTGATTGATTGATTGATTGAATAAGAATCGGAACTCAAGAAAAGGAAGTGCTTCCAATATTCTGTTTTCTTTTGAAAAGAAAATATCAAACTGAAAAAATGTACACGGACCCTTTTGCAGTTTCAATTAAAATGATCAAAAATAATGCTAAATAATAATAATAATAATAATAATGAAGGTATTTTTCTAATAACACATCACATAACATTCTTTATCAGAATAAAAGGAAGAAATAAGGAGAAAGTGTACAAGACTTTTCTGTCTTATTTCTTCTCATTTAGCCTTTTCAGCTTCATCTTCAGTCTGTCCCTCTCCTCCTCCACATTCTTTATCTGGTTGAGGAGCTGGCTGTTTCTGTTTTCCAGCAGGTCTCTGTCTCTGGTCAATGCGTTGAATCTTTCCTGTAATCTGTTGCAGTTATTATCCACCGTCTCACAGTCAGTCCGCCCCTCCTTCACCAAATTAGTTGAGTTGCAGTCCAAGACGCTTGATTCCTGGCCTGAATACACTGATAAAAAAGTAATCATTTATACACACACATAGATATACAGTGCATCTAGAAAGTATTCACATCACTTCACTTTTTCCACATTTTGTTATGTTACAGCCTTATTCCAAAATGGATTGAATTCATTTTTTTATTTACATGTACATAAGTATTCACAGCGTTTGCCATGAAGCTCAAAATTGAGCTCAGGTGCATCCTGTTTCCACTCATCATCCTTGAGATGTTTCTACAGTAAATTTGAGTCCACCTGTGGTAAGTTCAGTTGATTGGACATGATTTGGAAAGGCACACACCTGTCTATATAAGTTCCCACAGTTGACAGTGCATGTCAGAGCACAAACCAACCATGAAGGTTTGTAGACCTCTGAGACAGGATTGTCAAATCTGGGGAAGGGTACAGAAAAATTTCTGCTGCTTTGAAGGTCCCAATGAGCACAGTGGCCTCCATCATCTGTAAATGGGAGAAGTTCGGAACCACCAGGACTCTTCCTAGAGCTGGCCGGCCATCTAAACTGAGTGATCGGGGGAGAAAGGCCTTAGTCAGGGAGGTGACTAAGAACCTGATGGTCACTCTGTCAGAGCTCCAGCGTTCCTCTGTGGAGAGGAGAACCTTCCAGAAGGACAACCATCTCTGCAGCAATCCACCAATCAGGCCTGTATGGTAGAGTGGCCAGAGGAAGCCACTCCTTAGTAAAAGGCACATGGCATTCTCTGGTCTGAGACAAAGATTGAACTCTTTGGCGTGAATTCCAGGCATCATGTTTGGAGGAAACCAGGCACCGTTCATCACCAGGCCAATACCATCCCTACAGTGAAGCATGGTGGTGGCAGCATCCTGCTGTGGGGATGTTTTTCAGCAGCAGGAACTGGGAGACTAGTCAGGATATAGGGAAACATGAATACAGCAATGTACAGAGACATCCTGGAAGAAAACCTGCTCCAGAGCGCTCTTGACTTCAGACTGGGGCGACGATTCATCTTTCAACAGGACAACGACCCTAAGTACACAGCCAAAATATCAAAGGAGTGGGTTCAGGACAACTCTGTGAATGTCCTTGAGTGGCCCAGCCAGAGAGCATGTAGAGATCTAAAAATGGCTTCCCATCCAACTTGATGGAGCTTGAGAGGTGCTGCAAAGAGGAATGGATGAAACTGCCCAAAGATAGGTGTGCCGAGCTTGTGGCATCACATTCAGAAAGGCTTGAGGCTGTAATTGCTGCCAAAGGTGCATCGACAAAGTATTGAGCAAAGGCTGTGAGTACTTATGTACATGTGGTTTCTTAGTTTTTTATTTTTAGGGTTAGGGTTAGGGTTAGGGTTAGGGTTAGGGTTAGGGTTAGGGTTAGGGTTAGGGTTAGGTAACCCTAACCCTAACCCTAACCCTAACCTTTTTCACATTGTCATTATGGGATGTTGTGTGGAGAATTTTGAGGAAAAAAATTAATTGAATCCATTTTGGAATAAGGCTGTAACATAACAAAATGTGGAAAAAGTGAAGCATTGGATATGCAGTGCATCTGGAAAGTATCTGGAATACTTTCCAGATGCACTGCATGTATACATACACAAATATTTTCATGGTTTGTTTGACCACATCATGTGAAATCACAGTCTCATCTTATCTCATACTCACATGTAAGGCGAAGACAAATATTGAGAGTGGCTTGTATCATACACAGAAGGCCAAAGCTTAGAAGAAGTAGATGGAAATGTCTTCTCTTTGCTATTAGAACACACAAAAATAAAAGTCTTTAACCACAGTAGCAGGCTGTAATGTTGTTTTTTCATCTTTTAGAAATGTGGAAAGGCTATTCTTGTTTTCATGAAAACCTCTTAACACTATGAACAATTATTAAAATGTTGACATGCTATTGGTTGTTTAAAGCGGTCATTTCCAGCCTGGGGGTCAGGATCCCCACATGTTCACTGGATAAAATAAAGGGGCGCAGAGATTATAGGACAGGATTTAAAATAAGACAATACCACCTGCCTTACCATCTTTTACATTTAGGTGGTCTCCTGCAGGCTTTGTATATTTAGGTCTATTCATAATCCCTAAATTTAAGCAAATGTGTAAAGCCAACTTTGTTCTCATGTTGGAGACGTGAGGTAGAATTTGGACCAATGGAACTCTTTACCTGTTTTATTAGCAAGATAGTTAGTGTCAGTGACAAATGATTGGCAAGATGAGAAAGTAAAAAAAAAAGTTAAAATACAGTTTTAAGAAGCATTTATCAGGTCTCTCAAAATGAGAGAGGGTTAAACTACCTAGTACCAAGTTTTAAGGGTTGCACCACATGGCAGTTTTGTCACTGACACATAAATGAATGGCTGATCCATTTAAGCCAGTCTTGTGCTTTAAGTTAGGGTTGACTTTTTTATATTTAACCACAGAAGACGTTATTGAAGACATGTTTTTGTGTGGGATATGTTCAGTCTCAGCAATTTGTGACTAAACAGAAGCATTTTAGCTCGTTTTGTTGATATATAACTTATTTGTGGCAGTAATACATTTATCTAAAAATATATTAGTATTATTAACGTATAAACATACATTTTCAGATGTGGTTACAGAACCAGGCTACTGAAAATATAAACACAAAGTACAAATATTCATGTGTTACTTGAAGGTTCAAAGTTAATTTTATTGTCAATATACATGAAATAAAATTCAGTTGTAGTAAATGTACAATATAATGTCATTACCTAATTGATTCGGATCCCCACTGTGCTTCTTCCCACATCTTGGTCTTTCATTGATATAATCCTGCATCTCCATTCCCTGGTGGTGGTCAACTTGACCAGTGAAATATGTGAGTGTTCTCACTTTAAGTGGCTTTGCTCAGCAAGAGTGACCTAATGTACTTATTACGACATGGCTTTCTCATGGACTTGTGGTTAAAAATCTGTGAATCAATTATCTAGAAATAAAACATGACACATAAAAAAACCCTCTGGTCTGATTGAATGACTAAAAGAATGAGATATTTAATTTTCTTGTTGAGGAGTTTACTAAAACACAAAACACTTGAATGAAATGAATGAAGAAATGAAAGTTTGTTCAAATATTTCCTTACAAGTCATCTTCATGCAGCTTTGAAATAAATGTGATTAATATAATTAAAGGGACAATATAAATGGAAAAAGTATTCTTTGTTACTGCACTTCATTTTTATTTTTGTGATTAAAAATTGCAATATACAATATTGTGACATACAAATCAGGCATACATACACTGGGGTGCAAGAAGTAGGAACTCAGAGGTGATGAAAACTAGTTGCTACATGTGGTGGTATGTGTGGTGAAATGTAGAGGAAAATTGGTCAACTCATGACTAATGTCAAAAAGTTTGAGCCAGACGTATTCATATACTGTCACCGTTTTGTCACTGTCTCGCCTGGTTTCTTGTAGTTTTCTGTTCCCTCTATTGTCTGGTTCCTCTTTTATGCTTCATGAGAGACTCTGAGCTTCCCTTTCTGAGCTTCTCTTTCTTTCTTCCATCTGTAACACTCACACCCCACTGACATACCATTTTAAATTTGTTTTCACATGGAGTTTTTCCTTGTACGGTGTGAGAGTCTTAAGGACAGGTACGGGGAGGTTGTGTTGTTCAAACTGTAAAACCCATTGAGGCGAATCTGAGATTACTGTGATTTTGGGCTATACAAAAAAAATTGACTTGACTTCTATTTTGAAATCTGTTCCTCCCTGTGTATCTTATCTGTGTAACTTCCTTGTCATCTGACATCTTGTCTCGTTCCTCACCTGTTTCTATTCAGTCATTAGTTTGTTGTGTATTTAACCCTCTATTGCATAGTGTTGCCATATGGCAACAATTACTTTATCTTAATTTTTCTAAATAGCTGTTTTTACAGATAGGCATGAAAATGGGCTTTTTTTTA
Organism: Lepturacanthus savala; assembly: GCA_030544235.1. NCBI lineage: Eukaryota > Metazoa > Chordata > Actinopteri > Scombriformes > Trichiuridae > Lepturacanthus > Lepturacanthus savala. The sequence goes on along the minus strand of CM060466.1, from coordinate 15,254,360 downwards.
TTTTATTTTCACTTTTATTCACTTTTTTCTACATATTTATATATCTATTATTTAGGCCACTTTAAATAATGAAAATATTCAAAACAATTTTACCATGTTGAAGTAATATTTCATGTAATAAGGGGTTAAGCCCTGTTTTATGTTTAGTCTTTGGTATTTTTAAAGAGATTGACTTCGAAGAGGAATCTCTAAAAATCATTCTTTACTTTTTCTTTTTTTTGTATTTAATTATTAAGCAGTTATGAGCCAGGCTATATATCATCTCTCATGAAACTACCGTTTTTGTAGCCACAGCAGACAAACAAAATACTTTAACTCTAACTCAATACTCTAACATGCTTTATATTTATTTCATCTATTTCACTTCCTTAATTAGCCAAATGTTGTATAAGTCTAAATGTATTTTGAGAACTTCCTCTTCTTTGGTCTCCTAATGTTTGAGTCTTGTTTTTTGCTTGGATGGTGAACAGTGGACCATACCCTGAAAATATATTTTTTTCATACAGTAGAAGGTTCCAGCATGTGTTTATTCCTCTTTAATTTCCTCTTTAATTTGACAAATGATAATTGGAGGTTTATTATTTGCTCTACGCAGAAGCCAGCTTTGAAAAAAAATATAATCTGATAAAGAGAAAGCTATTGAAAGATGTTTTTAGAGTAAGATATCAGATCAACACACTGCTGAGTAAATATATATTATATTTTTATTATATTATATTCAATTTAAAAATGAATTCATCATCAGTTTTATTGTTAAAATACAATTGCTGATAACCACATAACATTTAGAACGCATTAAACAAACTCATATTGCTGCTATTAAAAGAAGACCAGATCAGTGTTGTACACACACGCTAACACACCTATGTATACAAGCTAGCTATACGCTAGCTATACGCTAGCTATACGCTAGCTATACGCTAGCAATACACAAAAGCTAGCACCCAGTCATATGGAACAAGCAAAGTTACACAAACAGCAAAAGTAGTGACTACTTTGAGTTGCACTAATTTCACATGACAGTAAACATAATGTTTTAGTTGAATCAAATGTCATATATGTTAGAATGACTCTTTTATTCTTTGTACTGCATAACATGACCTATATGTTTGTGTGTGTGTCCTGTTCTGCACTGACTTATCTTCTAGGTGTACAATGGAGATGTTGCAAGTGGTGACTTGACCAAGATGTGAACTTCCCTCCAACGGTTTAATTGATGTACCAGGTTCCTGTCGTATTGATAAGGAAGTCGTAAGTTTGTTGTAACACCATACCTAACCTGGGAGAGTGGCTGAGAAGAAACAGAGCTGTTTACATTCTAGAGAAAGGAAAACAAAACCTTGTATTAGTTAGACATTTACTACACTTTATGTTGTTGCTGACCCTTTCCCCTCCCCTTAGAAGCAACAACAATATGTAACTAGGGAAGCCCTTAATAAATAGCAGGAGGGCGGGAGACGGAATCACAGTAGGTAGGAGAATTGTAACTGTGCACGTCTCCATCTGCTCTCTTTGCAAGTAAAACTTGACTCTGTTGTCTTCTCTCCTCTTCGTGTTTGTGTATTTAATATTTTAGGTTGTTTGAACCTGACCTGAGTGACACAGAGGGTTAGGTCCATTTTAGCTGACACCACTATGTGGCCCATTTTAGCTTAGTGGGTTAAGGTAAATTGGGCCACCAAGATAAACACCCCTTTTCCAAGAGATATGTTAATATATCAAACTAACACCATTATTTCTGATGGATGCCATCAAGACAACGATACCAGTTTTTATGTGCATGTTAGTTTTTTAATAGATTTATCATCCTTATAATAGTTTAGTTAGATTTGTCATGCCAGACTACTTATCATGAACATTTCTGTGTCATGCAGTCATAGGTGTAGAGTGTAAAGAGGTTTTATAGGTAAACCTGCCTGTAAAAATGAATTAGCACATCATTGCTATTTTAAACTGCAAAAAATATTCAACACTAACAGTGAAATTGGCTGACACCAAACCAACATCTACCCAGTTACACCCAACTCTAAAAAATACTTTTAAGAAAAAAAATACTTTTTATGTTCCTCTTCTAATTTGCAATTTTCTTGGTTTTAATTCCAAGAATGAAAAAAGAGGAGACAAAAGCCGGGAAGGTAAAGTGTTGTTGAAGGGATCAGATGTGGCTAAATGGATCTGCTGAACTTTTCAGATTTCATCAGATACGAACTTTTGTTTCATTTTTTTTTCTTTTCAAGTTCATTTTTAAAGCACTATGTTGTAAACACTTCATACTTCTGCTTTCCTTTTCCTGCTCCTTATGGAAACTGTTGCAAATATGAAAATCACCTTGAGTATTTTGTGTTTCAACATAACATGTTGCCATGGTTCTGATGTGACTATATCAGGGGTTTTCAATAGGTGAGGTGCACCTCCCCTGGGGGGCGCCAAAGAGTCACTGGGGAGACGCAGTGAAACGCGCAATATCACGATCACATTCTGTAAACATCTCCAGTGGGCTAGTTCTTCGTACATGCACGCTAGGGGTGGCACGGTTCATGAAAAAAAAACGGAACCGTTCGGTTCGCTTGTCACGGTCCAATACCTGTGCGCACCGAACGGTTCCGGCATGTGCATTGTATAGATTCTTTTTTTTTTTTTTTTACAAAAAATCTGATTTTAATCGATTTTTCTCTACTCTAATCAAAAGCAAATAAGAGATGATGAATAAAAGTTTTTTTTCCCCTCAGTCGCTGCCATGCTTGTGAATCCACAGTGTTTGGGTGCGCCCCGCTAACTTCACCGTGTAGAGCGTTGCAGTGAGTTAGTTCCTCTTTTGACGCTCGTGTGTAAAAAAAACATTCTCACTGCAAGTAGGCCTCCCCTCTTGGCACAAAATGTGGACAAACTCATTTTCTTGCAGAAGAATATGAAAAGTAAGTGAACAAATGAGCGTTTAAATAGAGCTCATCCAAGAGTCACAAAGACCCCACAACAACATCCAAACTGCCGCCTATCTGGCCTCAGTTAAGGTCAGAGGTCATGACTCCACCATCAGAAAAAGACTGGACAGAAATGGCTGCATGGGAGAGTTCCAAAACCAAAACCACTGCTTTACAGTTCCTGTGAACACTTTGTGTAAATACTTGTTCTCCTTTCTTAAAGGTGAATCTTTTTGTTCTGAAATATGGGCAATACATTATTCTATTTTTATAACACAATAATTCTAATTATATAATATAATTTATTAAATTGTAATCTATTGTAATACTGTGAATAGATATTGTATTAGAATCAAAATAGAATACAATGCACATTTGTCTTTTCAATGAGCCCCAATTGGTCTAAATTTAAAGCCAACTTCAAACAGATTCAGACCGTAAACTCCCTGTTGATAGTGACTGACAGAAAAGTGAAATGTTGAGTTCTGAGATACACAAATGCTTCCTATTTTAGGCAAAACTCACAGTAATTGTTCTGATGAGTAAAATGAGAAACACTCAAGAAGGACATTCTTGGGGATGTAATAATGAAATCAGTGCACATATCCAGATAGGGAACAAAACAAATATCTGTTACTGCAATACTGTAAAATATTCAGCTGAGTGAAGTGACTAGTGTAATATTACAGTTAAAAGAAAGTGGTGCAAAGGTGAGAGTTTGGTACAGTTGCTGGAAGTTAATGAAGCCTTGATGTAAAGCTGAGGAAAAAGACAGCACCCGACCTGCAGGCCAAGATAAACAACGCTGGAAAAAGAGGAGGAGCGGAAGTGTGTTTCTATGTTGGCAGCGAGAAAAGAAGAAGTTGTTTACGGTAGTGGCATTTTTAAAAAATAAAATCTCCACCACCAGCGTGACTCTCTGGTGTATAAACTATGGTGAGGATTGTTCATCAGGAACAGGCTGAGATCACTATGGACTATGTGAATCGCCCTGATACCTCAAACAGCCGCTGTGCTGCTGCAGCATCTGGTGAGGCAGTATCCTTTAATCTGACACTTAAAAATGTTTATAGTTAGAAAAATACAGAATATGCATTTAAATTAAATAAATGATAAAGGTCATGGTATTAGTTTATATAAAATCTTCATTAGGAATATCTTTCCAAAGCAACAATCATTTTTATTAAATTATCCGAACAACCTGTTCATCTTGCTGCAGATAAATTAGAGTGTCAGGTATTACGCAGGAATAAACTCTATAAACCAGGCTGCTGGGCTCCTAATAACTATTATGTGTTCATGTCTGCATGTCTTTTTTTTTATGCACAAAGGGAGAAAACTTTACGCAGTTGTCGCGCTGAGCTTTGGACTCCTGTGTTTCCTACAAGCGGTTCTCAACATTTCACTGCGCCTGACTCTTTGTGAGTTGTTTTTAATTGTTTTAAAACATCTGTTTTAAATTTTCACACATCACAATACTTTATCTGAGTGGCTTCTAAGCATGTTTTGTCTAGATCAACTTTATTTGAGCATATACTGCAGAGGTGGCCCACCCTATAAGCCCACTAAGCAGCACAGTGTTGTACATAAAAAAGAGAGATAACCATAAACCAGTGAAATGTCTCTCTTTGTTTGTGTCATATGATTTTGTTGCAAATCATGGTAACCTCTCCACTCAAAATCACAGTTTCTGAGCACAATGCCCTGACTGCAGAGAGAAACGAGTTGAAGAAGCAACTGAAAAATATAGGTGAGTACATTATGAGAATTAAACTATTCATGCCAATAATCAAGAATTCAGAGTGTAATTGCAATACTGGACACATTAAGACATTGGCATTAGTCATAATTAAGTCTAATTAAACTTAAAAGTGCAATTCTGCAGTACCCGTACAGCAGTTTTTTGTAAGTTCTATTTTAGGCAGAAATAATAATAATAATAATATGTTTATTTATTAGGGAAAAGCCATATGGTGAAAGTGAGTTTTAAGGAGAGGTGACACTGATTTTGCCTTTCTGAGATCACCAGGAGGGGAGTTCTATAGCCCAAACAGCAAAGGTCAGGCCCACTCACCTTTGGTGACAAGTCAGATTTTTGGAACCATTAAATGGGTCCTTCTGGACAATCAGTCTATTTGGATTACAATTAATAGTTTTCATCTATGTGCCTGTGTGCAGGCCAAAATGTGGACGTTTCAAGAGAATTTTGCATTTGATTTAATGCATTAAATCAATCCCATGTTGCTTTTTATTCAAAATAAAAAGAGACTATACAAAGTGTGCATGAAAAGGTCAGTGCATTGAATGAGAAGGCTTATAGTTTGTATCTAACATTTTGATTCATCTTCTAAATTTTGTATTTTTTTCACACACATTACTTATACACCATATATAAGGGACGGTCAAAGACGGTTCCTTTTACATTTCTTCATTTAAGAAAACCTGAAATTAGAGTAAAGATGAGGGTGTGATGCTTTGGGACTTTGTTTTTATCACATTATTAATTATATGCTTTTTTTAATCCATCAACAGATGACTATTACCAACCAGGATGGGTGTATTTCAACCACAGTTACTATTTCATTTCCATAGAGGGGAAATCCTGGCACGACAGCAGAAGTGATTGTCTGCTGAAGGGTGCAGAGCTGATGATTATCAACAGCAGAGAAGAACAGGTGTGTGAAAGACAGAGTAAATAAAAAAAACTCAACTAGTTTTATTTGTGTTATGTTGGTTTTGAAATCTTCCTCTGTTTCTAAACAAGAATTTTGCAAACCAACTCCAGAAGTCCATGTGGATTGGACTGATTGACCCAGATAAAAGCAGGAAATGGATATGGGTGGATGGGACTCCACTGACCACAAGGTTCACCTTTTTTTTTTTTTTTTTTATTAAAAATAACTCATTGTCTTGTGCCTGAAAATGTCTTTCAACACACTGTACACATAACTAAGTTTAAATTAATCTGTAACATAGTAAAAGAAACATTACGATTTTAAATTGTTCAACATTCTTAATTTAATTTAATTGATTAATTGATTGCATTATTACAATGCTTCCTGGGTAATGTTCTTTGATAAATGTGTATTTATTTTGGTATTTTTTTATTTCAGCTATTGGAGTCCTAATGAGCCTAATGATCTTGGACCTGGACTGGAAAACTGTGCGCATGTAAAGAAGTATAATTTACAAAACAGCTGGAATGATGAATATTGTCAGGCCTCACACTTCTGGATTTGTGAAAAGAAAATTCCTTTGTAACTCTGCATCTGAACCCACCAAGAAATATCAAACTAAAAAATGCATTCAGCTTAAATAAAGCAGTGCTGATATCAAACACCCATTAAGAAGAATAAATCTGAAGTTGTATAATTTTTCACTCCATTTTGACCTTCTGATCACACTAAGACTATGTAATTCTGTGCTTCCAAGTCATTCCCAGGCCGGCTGAGAGACATAGTCTCTCCAGTATGTTCTGGGTCTTCCCTGGGGCCGCCGCCCAGAGGGACGTGCCCGGAACACCTCACCAGGGAGGCGTCCAGGAGGCTCCTCACTAGATGCCCGAGCCACCTCAACTGGCTCCTCTCGATGCAGAGGAGCAGATGTTCTACTCTGAGCTCCTTGCGGATGACCAAGCTTCTCACCCTATCTCTAAGGGAGAGACCAGCCACCCTGCAAAAAAAAACACTCATTTCAGCCGCTTGTATTAGCGATAGTTATGCAAGAAAGCACACGCTCACACTTTGGTGGATGAAGAAATCAATGAAGCCAGTTCAGAAAGGTTGATTGAAGAAAACGAGTCTAGATAGATGTTAGCTTTTATGTCTGTCTCTACGATCCCTGTGTTTGAGGGGAGATTAGTGCCAGTTGATGTAAAGCAGTGATGAATTCTGTCTCTAATTGTCAGGATTTCGTCAGTAAAGAAGCCGATGAAGTTGTTCCTACTAAGAGTTACAGGAATATATGGACCAATAGAGTAGTGACTTTTTGTTGGTGTAGCTAACTGCTGAAAAGGAACTTAGGATTGTTGTTTTTTTTCTATTATTATTATTAATAATAAAATATATTTCTGAAGAATAACAGTAATAGAAGAAGAAATCAATACCTGAGCCATATAGTTTCAGGCCATATAACATGTAGTTTTGGCTACAATGGCTATAGCACCTCAAACACAGACACACCTATCAAATCCCAGAAACCTTGATATTGATATTATATTAAGTACGGTGTGCTCACATTCACAGTAACTTATATTCATCATTCACCATGATAGAACGATGATTCATGATAGCAAATGTTTGTCAGCCAAAATGACTGGGGTGGTTCTACATCGAAACTGTGTGGCTCTATAAGGCCATAAATATAAACCAAACAGGAAGCAGATAATAGATGTACTGCTGTGCTGAGAAAAAATATTGTGACTTCTTTATCAACCCCAAGTGAAGACGGTGAAATGCCTGCTGCGGAGTCTGGTGAGACAGAAATTCTATGGCTAACACACATTTTTACCTTATTCAGTAATTGTGTTGACCACTAACAGTATATAACAAAATGCACTCACAATGAATTTAGTCAATTCACTTGAAAAACAGAATGTTTGCCTAATTAAACTATGAAGAAAGGTCCGTGTTTAAGAGCAAACATGACATCAGCACCTTCATTCGTCACAGATGACGCTTTTTAACTGCTCTTTGCTGGAGGCATTTTGTTAAAATACTTTAAAATACTTTAAAGATGTTGGATTCAGGTTGAGAGACATGCCAGTCCAGGTCATAGCTTTTATTTTTTTCTACTTTAAAGCTCCTATTTGTTTTTTGCATTTTTTGGGGATCATTGTCATGTTGGAAAATGATTTGGTTCTATACAAACTTTATAGTGGTCTCTATCATCATCATCTATCATGATCAACATGGTACCATGAATGTTACTCTTCAAGAAATTTGTCCTGCTTGACAGTCAAATTAGTCAAAGCACTAAGGTTTCTGCACCAAAATGTTTTACCATTGTCATGTATGAAAGAGCACTATAATCGGGGAAGTAATTATTACTCTGAATCTGTGCGATTCCTCGACCCAGGGAGAAAAGTGTATGCAGCGGTGGGCGTGAGCATCGGACTCCTGTTCATCCTACAAGCTGCTCTCAACATTTGCTTGCGTCTTGAGAGTGAGTCCTTTTGAATTGTGTTTGTGCTTCTTCCCTGTGTCTCCTCCTGACTGAAATACTAAGAAGTTAGTAGGCCTTTGAAAGCATAATAAGCAATGCATAGATGAGGAGCAGAGTGAGCAGGGAGAAAAAAACAGCTGGAAAACATAACGTCACATTCAATTACCAGGTGGTGCTGTCGGCATAACCGTGTCTGGGCGCCAGGTTTCAGGAGCAGAGTCTCATCCCACATCAAAGGTGTCTCCACCAGGGGGCAGCAGCACTGTTACCAAGCTTGGAGCCTGTACTTTCAGGGAAGCATCCTGATCACATAAAGTTTGGAGCAGTTTCTGGACAAGATGACTGCACAAGATACTTCATTTTATGTACCTACCATAAAAAAAACTATACTATAGAGGCATTTAGCTCCGCCCATGGGTGTCACCCCTATCAGATCAAAGAACCTGCCACCTCTCTATCAAGTTTCATGATGATATGATGATATGAGGAGGTTAAAGCCAATAAAAAGTCAAACATATTTTCATGGCGAGTGATTGCTCATCGCTCTCTTGCCACATGGACGCCATAGATCATAGCCTCATAGCGTTCCTGTCAAAGCTTCACCAAGTTGTTGTGCATGTTTAAGAAGTGGTTTGAAGTTGATTAGGTCAATGATGTGTCATCAGGACACATTAAATTAAAGGCCGGTCACTTCCTGTTACCACTAGGGATGAGAATTGATAAGAATTTTCCGATTCAGATTCCTTTATTTATATTGCTTAACGATTCAATTCTTTATCAATTCCCTTATCCATTCTAATTTCGGGAAAAAAGGAGTTTGATTAGGATAAAGTTGGTTTACTTGGAAGTCACGACCTTACAAACTCAACAGCGAGGTCAAAAGACCCCAAAGCCTAGATACTGTGTTAACTGTAGCAATATGTAGCTGTGAAAATACACAAGAATGTGAAACATTCTACTAACGCATTTTTCCTAATAGAAATAATAAAAAAAAAGATTCTCCTTTTTAAAAGGATATATGAGCTGACTATGCACTCAAAAATAACTATAAAGAAAGATAAATACTGTCAAATATGACGGAACAGTGCATTGTGCAATCTGAAAATACAATGAAGAATTAACAATTATTTTGCAGAACAATAAGCATGTCTTTTTCAGGAAGTATATGTAAAGAGAGGTGATATATAGTAGAGGTAATAGTTTGGCTACTGCAGCTGCTGCTGGGTTGAGATGTATCACTCTGAAGCGTCAAAAACACGACACTCCATTAACGTTATTCCATGTTTGTGCATATTTGTCGTGTTCCCTTCCGACGCTGTTATGTCCATTTTGCAATGACTGCAAGTCGTCTGTTGCCATCTTTTTTTCATAAAGTGAAGCCAAACTTTTGGAGCTTTGGAATCTGGTGGGCGCCATTGTTGCCATTGTGCTAAACCGGCGTAACGTCATCACGTAATTAGTCGTGCTTGCTGGAATCGAGCGTGCATAACTTGCATAAGTTATGTGACGTAGATTCGTGCTCATTGGAATTGATAAGAGAATCATTAGATAAACTGCCAAATGATTCCATGGAATTGAAACACACGGAACTGGTTCTCTACAGGAACCGCTTCTCGATTCCTATCCCTAGTTACCACCAGGGGTAACCATGAGTAAAGTGGGAAGTTAAGATATCAAAACACTGATGCAATTAATGCAATAAATATTATATTACAAACTAAGGATTAAATGTCTACAAATGACTAAACCTATGTTAAATGTTTTGGTGGGTTGTGCACATAGTTCATGTACAATAATATTAAACTTTATCATCATTATTATTATTGATAGACTAAAACTCAATTCCCATATGTTATAAAGCACATCATGTACTTGTGGAGATGCTTTGACATTGTTGCATGGTGGTTACTCCTACTCTCTTAGATAACAAAACACTGGACACTGAGACCCGTTTCAAAACCCTCACTGAGGAGATGGACGAGCTGAAGAGGAAGATGATTATGTGTAAGTGTGAAAATTAATCTGCACCAAGCAGTTAAAAAAACATCTGGAACTCCTTTGACGACATGAGGCTTATTCAGCCATTTGCTATGGCATCAGGTGAAGATACAGAATGATATCATTGACCGAGAAGGGTTTTTTTTTTCAAATAAAATAAGGATTAAAATGTCTACAAATGACTAAACCTATGTTAAATGTTTTGGTGGGTTGTGCACTTGTGCGCATTAACCCAAATGTTTTCACAGACTGTTGACATGAAACTGCTTTATCTTTAATCAGTGGTTTAATCTTTAACCACTGGGTGGGTTTTACATATTATGCATTTAAACTTAATGATATTATTTGAGCAGTTAAAGTAAAGTTAAATATGTTGCTTTCTGTCGTATAATGTAACCTTGGCTTTGTATGTGGGAATGGTTCATGCACAATAATATTAACCTTTACCATCATTATTATTATTGATAGACTAAAACTCAATTCCCATATGTTTTAAAGTACATCATGTACTTGTGGAGATGCTTTGACATTGTTGCATGGTGGTTTCTCCTTCTACTCTCTTAGATAACAAAACACTGGACACTGAGACCCGCTTCAAAACCCTCACTGAGGAGATGGACGAGCTGAAGAGGAAGATGAATATGTGTAAGTGTGAAAATTAATCTGCACCAAACAGTTAAAAAAACACATTCGTGTTCACATTCGTTTGACGACATGAGGCTTATTCAGCCATTTGCTATGGCATCAGGTGAAGATACAGAAAGACTTGTAGGGTGATATCAGGTAAAATGGGCCATTTCAGGTTTGGGGATCCCAGCCCCTCTGGAAATTAGAACCAATTACTGCAAAGAATTTCAAACTACTTGAAAAGTAACAGGTGATTTGATTACTTTATGGTTTCTATGGTGGGTGTAACAATACTTTAAATCTAGACTGAACCAGAAGTAGCCTGGCTAAATCTAACTAAACTATTATAAAGATGATACATCTATATATATATATATATATATATATATATATATATATATATATATATATATATATATATATATATATATATATATATATATATATATATATAAATTTTTTTACTTTTTTTTGGGGGGGGGGCGTAATTATGTTTATCTTTATCTTCTTTATTTTACCTTAACCCTTGACAGTATGTTGATTGTCATGTGAAATTAGTTCAACTCAAAGTAGTCACTACTTTTACTGTGTAACTTAGCATGTTACATATGACTGGGTTCTAGCTTTTGTGTAGTGCTAGCTTAGCTTGTATACATAGGTGTGTTAACATGTGTTTGTACAACACATAACCGATCTGTTCTTGTTCTAATAGCAGCAATGTGAGTTTGTTTTAATGCACTTTAAAAGTTATGTGGTTCTAAGTAATTATGTTTTAATATAAAACTGATAATCAATAAAGTTTGTATTTGAATTTCCCTTTGTCATTTTACTGACCCATATATACATATACATATACAGTATATATGTATAATGTTTTGCCTTCAAGTCGGTAATAGATTATTGTTCTGTTCTTGCATAGGTTACTATATTATCCAAGTTTTTCTAACACAATGCAATTTTCGTACCCTGGTGTAAATGTATGTTTAGTGTAATGTCTTAATTCTTTTTTTTTTGTTTCACAGATGCAAACTACTTACAACAAGGATGGGTGTTTTTCAGTTTCAGTGGTAGTATCTATTACGTTTCCTCTGAAATGAAGACCTGGCAACAGAGTAGAGATGACTGCCTTCAAAAAGGTGCAGACCTAATGATTATCGACAGCGAAGAAGAACAGGTGTGTGTATTTATGAATATAGGCATCTATGTGTAAGAAAGAATACAATACAACAGAAAAATACAATTAATGCAAGTTGATTGATTTGGGGAGTGAAGTGACATTCCTTTAACATCACAGTTATGCTGGATATGTTTTCTCTGTGTAAAAAGACTTTCACTAGACTGGAAAGATAACATGTGGATTGGACTGGCTCGCAGTGAGACAGACGGGCAATGGAAATGGGTTGATGGGACTCCACTGACCACAAGGTTCACACTCTTTTCAATCTTTTAAAAATCGAAATTATTTTATGAAAAATGAATCAGTATTACTGTTAAAAGACTTTCCTTCATTAATAATATTGTCTTTAAACTGATGTTAGGTTGACATTTATATTGGGTTGCGTCTTTGTTTGTTCTTTGTTTTGACTTACAGCTACTGGATCCCTGGTGAGCCTAACAACGAATTCAATAATGAAAAGTGTACAGAAGTAAGACACCACAAATGGGAAAACAACTGGAATGACAAACCATGTAAAGTTAAAAATGTCTGGATCTGTGAAAAGAAAGTGGCTCTTTAACTTAGCATCCAAACAACATTGACATTTTATGCAGTCATGTTTCAATTTTTTCAATCAAAGAAATTGTGAATGATCTGCTATAAATGACCCATTGATATTGATTAGTTTATGGTTTCTATGGTGTTGAGACAATTCATTTTGAAATAGAATTTCCCTTTGTCATTTGACTGGTCCATTTTACCTGATAAGATGGCCCAACTTATTGTATCATGCAAAAAATTTGCCTAAATTGTCCAATTTTATCAACCAATTTGTTTCTCATCTTTTGGTTACCTTGTTAGGTTCCCCATCATAGAGAATTGCTTGTTTTTGTGCAGATAAACTGGAAATCAATCTATCTATCTATCTATCTATCTATCTATCTATCTATCTATCTATCTATCCGCCCGGACAATTCAGTTTTGTTTCATCATTGCAGGTAAAGAATGGAAAAATATTATATAGAAGGAATAGAATTAAAATATAACACATGTATTCCTGCAGTAATGTATATAACTTAAAAAACTACATGTGATTGTCAGGGTTTTTTTTTTAATCTGAAACCATGTATGGGAGGAAAAAGTAATACCATATATGACTATGAGATATATTTATTCTGTGTTACTAACAGAGTTATTGAGTAATGACACGTGGTCATTATAGTATCTGAGTCATTCATTCCCTGATGGTTTTACTTTGTTACTTCATTGTATACTTCTGTTCTATCCGTTTTGTGTCCTGATCCTGTTTACTCCTGAACCTGTCTGTAACCTGTTCCTGCTGTTCCTACTGTTTCTACTGTTCCTGCTGTTCCTACTGTTCCTACTGTTTCTACTGTTCCTGCTGTTCCTACTGTTCCTACTGTTTCTACTGTTCCTGCTGTTCCTACTGTTTCTACTGTTCCTGCTGTTCCTACTGTTTCTACTGTTCCTGCTGTTCATACTGTTCCTGCTGTTCATACTGTTCCTGCTGTTCCTACTGTTTCTACTGTTCCTGCTGTTCCTACTGTTTCTACTGTTCCTGCTGTTCATACTGTTCCTGCTGTTCCTATTGTTCCTATTGTTCCTGCTGTTTACGCTGTTCCTACTGTTCCTGCTGTTCCTACTGTTTCTACTGTTCCTGCTGTTCCTACTGTTTCTACTGTTCCTGCTGTTCCTTGTGTTCCTGCTGTTCCTACTGTTCCTGCTGTTCCTGCTGTTCTTGCCGTTTATGCTGTTCATGTTGTTCCTGCTGTTCCTTTTGTTTCAACTCACTGTTTGTTTGTGTCCTGCTTTGCCTCCCTGATGATCCCTCTGTAAGCCACTCTGTTGGATATTGAGCATTAAAGCCCTGTTCATTTGACCTGCCTGTCTTTGGTGTCTTCATTTGCATCCCACCTCCCACCTCATCTACCATACACACAGTACTTGAGACAGATTTGATCAAGCAGTACTCTACGTGTCACTGATCAAGAACAATGTCTCCTTATTGGAATGTGGAGATCTTCCATCTTTCAGATAGCCAATGACATGTTATAACTGGAGTTACATGAGTAGAGTGAAATTAAGAAGTATGCCCTAATGTAGACCATGTGGACACTCATCTTGATTGAGAAGTCTATCTGTTTTATCAGATGCCCGTGAGATTAAATGTGTAGATGGTGTCATAGGTTCAGTTCTCCTTTGATAGTTTAGTTAGTTACTCCCCTTTGATTTGACTTAATGCAATTTTGCATCAACATTTGATGCTAACAGGCTTTTATTACATGCACGGGCAAAGCAATCATTTTTGTAAAGGCCTGCGAGTGCAGATGTCTTCCTCCCATGCTGTGGCTGTATGAACCACATTGAAGTCAATGGATCATAGGGACAAGATCAGCAAAAGTTCCTGTCTCCACAGTCACTATAATAAAGTCACACTTTTGAAAGTCTTTATGTAAGCAGCAAAGGGGAATCAGATCCACAGAAATATAAACATATACATATATAAACAAAATAAAACAGCACAAATGTGCTCATACACAGAAACTTCTGTACAAACATACTGTACATATGGACCAGGTTAATTTTAGCAAATGCTTGAAAAGGAGAGTTTGGTTTTGATCTGATCATTTTACCCTGGTTAGAACTAGTGAGTTCTGGATCATTTGTAAACTATGGATTGTTTTGTTTGGAAGGCCCATATACAGAGAATGACATTAGTCAAGCCTGTTCCTGTAAAGCCATGAAATGTTTCTGAGCTGGGAAAAGCCTCGGTGAAGCTGCTGATATGATCCATAAAACTGGCTGAATGGTGATCTGGGCTCCAGGTAATACTCCAGGTGATTTTAGAACCTTCCTGTTCAGATGAAGTCATCCAGTGGTTCGTTTCTTCCAAGCAGCCAAACAGGGAGTTAATTAGTGGGAAGTCATAAGAGGATAGTGAGAAGAGAAGCTGCATCTCATTTGAATAATTATGGTGCTGAAGTTATGTTTATAATGAATCATAAAAGGGTGAAAATGAGCTGACATCAATCATCTCACTTTACTCTCTTATTGATGTATTCAGCAGATAGAGCCCTCTGCTCAGGAGTCTTCTTGTGGTAAATAGTGACCTCTTGTGGTTGCAAGAATGATGAAGATGAAGAATTTCTTTTCCACAAAAAAGAAAGATGAGCCTATAAACTGTGGGGTTTTGTGTGTAATTGGAGACCGGCTGCTATAAACAGTCAGCACTGGTTTCTTTCTGTTGACCATAAAGGCAGTCTTTGTGTAATTATATAATACATACATCAATTGAAACAGCTCTAAGGTCTCCAGTGAGTGACCTACTATCCTGGGAGTTGTATTTGTGAATGGGTGTTTCCTCCTGTTCTCCATCTGACTTTCCCGATGCAACTCGACAATTTTTGCAATGCTGACACTTTACTTTAATCTCCTTTTAATGGTTTCTGTGGTTTTGAATAACAGCAGGTTTAGTTTCATACACAGAAGCAGATAAGCATTTGGTTCAGTGACAAATAATGTTTGGCCAGATGAGAAAGTCTTTTTTTTAAATTCAGTTTTAAAAAGCATTCATCAGGTCTCTCAAAATGTACATTTTGTGTTCATCTTGGTTTCTTGTTATTTAAAAGTCCATTTCTATCATTTCCTTTTTCACAAAAATCACAATTGTGTGCAATTTTTGACACAAAATGTCAAATAGTATAGAACTGAAATGTAGAAAACATTTGTATCCCTTTAATTAAAATCTGTGATTAAAAAGTGACTTTGCAAAACAGATATCACAATCAAAATGACAAACTCTTCCTAAAAGATGAGGAAGAGGAGTGTGCTACTGTGTAAAAAGATTAATAAGAGACATTAACACTTATCTAATGATAAGGACGGGTTTTATCCGTGAAGAGGAATCTGGAATTACTAAACTATAAAAACCTTGTGTAGCTACAGCTACACAAGTCTAACCTGCACAGTAACCATAGTAACCAGCAGGGGGCGACACGCGCCCACCGAAAGGCGCTTCCGGAAACAAAGAAGGAGCGTCCAATCACACAAGACTTCAATTTTAAATGAGAGGCGATAGTTTGTGTTCCTGCTCCTGAAAACCACAACAACACAACGAATAGCCGTAACTGTCCAGGCCGGGAACCGCGGCTCCGATTTAAAGAAGACTCTTTTCCGGACATTCAATTGATTTTAAGCCCCAGCTGTTTGATGGGAACCCCGGAGGGAGAGAGAGGTAAGACGACCGGAGAGAGAGAGACCGAGCTAACGACGCTAACTTAACTGTAAAGCTAGCGATAGGTGCCAGCTCTTTATTATCGCCTTGACTGGCACCACCTGAACACATATAGAGATTTGTAATTATACAAGACTATCAGTCGCAGTGGAACAGCAGGATTTAAGGTTAAGTAAAACACGAGATTAGCAGCGTTAGCTCGCTGTTTATGAGTCAACTTCAATCAGACACTCTTTGAAGTTGTGAGAACTCCCCGCTCTCCATCTTCAGTTTGCCGCGGATTGATAAATAATGAGTGAATCATCTGTAATTTAACGTACTGAACATTGTTTTTGGAGAGGATTGGTACTATACTTGAGGTTTTATACTTCTATCAACTTTCAGTTTTCCCTAAACATTTCGTGACTTATTACACAATAAAATCGAAATTTGGTGTAAACACATGCAGACGACCTGTTCCTTGCATGACTTGTGACGTCACAAATCACTTGGAAAGCCAGTTCTGGTTCGATATTTTGTCTACAGAAGTGTGATGTGTAAACCTGAAACGTCCAGTGATGCACAAATGCTTAAAATAAACTTAATCTTTCTTTATTCAATATTTGTTTCCTGATTCCATTTTGAGAATCACCACTAGTCCAAATTAAATGCATAATTACATTTAATAAATATGCAGACATTTTGCTTCTACAATTATCTTTCATTACTCTATTTTCTATATATCTAGATATAATAGAATTAATAATTGTTTTCCTTTTTTCTACAGATTGGGTAGATGTGGCAAATGATCTGCTCAGCAAGTGTCACATAAACCTGAGGCTGAGGAAACTGACAGACTGTGATGCAAATGTTTTTATCGCTCTCTATGAGACCATCTTTGGGGATAAAGTTCCAGGTAATAAAAGCTGCATATCACCCAGAGTCCTCAGCAACAAGGTAATCAAGTGATTAATCAATACCCAGGAAGAACAATATGTGACTATTTGGACCACAAAGAGTCACAGTTACAGTTGTTTTTCAGTTATAATCTTATTTCATATGTGATGTTAAACTAAATATTGTAAGTATTGGTCAGGTAAAACTGCTTATTTGGGCATCATGTCCTATATTTGTCCAAACCAATAATCAGTTAATAAGAAAATGATCTCAACTCCAACTCGTAACATTCACATTTAAATTCTGGTCATGTGGCCACAAACACTGGATGTAAACAAGTGGTGAGTTTTTATTTGAGACCACGATCTCCTGATTGTGCTTAGAATGTCAGGAATGCTTCCTGAGTCTTATCAAACATGCCATCACAGGATTTATGTGTTGAGCTTATTTCTACATTATTACTGTGTTACTAGTGTTGCGTTTCTAAATTTTCTTTGTTGAACAAGAACATTTACCTGCCTTGTTTTTTTTTTTTATTCTCATTTTGTGTGTTTATGTGTGTGTTCAGATTATATTGCAGCACCATGCAGTCAAGAGGATGACATCCATAATGTCCAGTCTGTGATTGATTCATTGTCCTTGGATTATCTTCAGATCAGCCTCTCACACATTACAGGTATTAGAAACATTGCTGGACTACTACACACATATAACTTTCACTGAGATTGACAGAACATGATGGAAATTACACCATCGCATCACTTTGTCTTGAGCCTTATGGCATAGGGATGTTAACCAATAGTGAACTAAAAAAAGAATAATGAGCTATAATCATGATGGTGAGTTGATGTGTGTTTGCAGGAGAAAATGTTGTCAGAGGAGACAAAGAATCTGTCAAGAACCTCCTGGAAATCTTTGATGGCCTCCTGGAGTATCTCAATGAGGAGATAAGTGAGGAGTCACAGAATGGTGGTAAGATGATTCATATATCTATCAGATTGCCAGATAATATGCATGTTTGTGTCCTAGTTATTGTTTCATAGCGTGGTGAATGTGCAGGTCACAACTCGTCCACCACAGCTTTTAGGAGTTGCTGCATTGTGTATTTGCTGAGTTTGATGAGGGAAACCAACAAATACTATTAACTGTGTAGTAGTAGCTGAGCAGCTCTGCTCCGCTAGTCTGGAAGCAGCTGATATCCAGGCTCAAGAGAAGAGTTTTTTTTTTTTTAGCTTTATTTTAAACATTTTTAGTGAGCTGGCCTCCTAAGTGTCTATAGGTACAGTTTTATATAAATTTGGACATCAACAAATTCATTAATTCTAATATATCACACAGGTACCACATTTTAAGCATCTATTAAAGCTTTTTTTAAAATTTCTACGGATAATTTTCAGTTCTCATCATTACACGGCTTGACATTTTGGCTTTAGAATCAAGTGTTTTAATAAGAAAATGTGTCAACTTATTTTTACTGACTGAAACACAAGTTTTTATTGAGGTGAGCTTATGTTTCTTCTCTAGCATGAAGTGGACATAATGTGTCCTGTAATGAGTTTAGGTGAAGGGCTTTAATAGGGAACAGACAATCCTGTTCACTTGGCAGAACTGAGCACGGCTTTGTGTAACTGTCTTGTCCCTCAGACCGCTGCCAAATGGCAATTAGCAGTTAACGGCTGCTAAATCAGACTGTGTCTGCACTAACAAATGATGTGAGATGTGAGCATTTAAACAGCCTGTTGAAATGTCCTAGATGTGAAATGCAAAGGGAACTGGGATCAGGCACAAGAATGCAGTGTTTTTTGTGCCAGAAGTTATTTATGATTGTTTAGATGTCTATCAGACTTTTGTTTTTGTTTTTTTCTTCAAGTCTTCAAGGTTTGTCTTTATATTTTCTGTGGATCTTTGACATTTTGTCAATCAGTTTGATGACTTAAGGGTCCTATGAGTTGGATGTCATTACAATGTTATAATGACAAGTATTGGTTTGTCGTCTGTCTCTCGCTCTCTCAGTTAAATGTACTATTCATGTCTTTTTTCAGAGGAACTGAATATCAGTTTCACTGAGGATGTGCCCTGTTCAACCAAGGATCCGACATGTCCTGACTGCACAGAGCTGAAGGAGAACAGTCTGGAGGGAACAAGTTTGTCCTCGAGTGGAGAGTAAGAACTCTTAGATGTACTGCATGTACCTTTCATCATACTCTTACTTCACTCAGGCAGCAAATACATATATGACGTGTCTGCTCTAAGTGTTACTACAGTAAACCTATGAATTTCACCAAATTCATTACCAGATTAAGGTGAAGTCTTGGTTTCAGCTCTTTCTGACCATATGCACTTCCTCTTGTTCTGTAACCAGCACTTTCTGTTCCTCTGTCTGCTTCTCTCTCTCTCTCTCTTTTCAGCAAGTTGGTTCAATTCTGTTAAACGATATTTTTAAAATCTATTCAGATCTGATGGCTGTTCTTCTGTTTATTGTAAGCCTACTGCTGAAAAAAGGACAAACTGTAAATCACTAGTAAAAGGATGAATTTAATGTTGGCACGTTTGGGTTCTCAGACCTTCATCAGGTAGGTTCGACAGGGAGAAAGGAGAGATGGCTTAAATACAGTCGTGGACCAATCACATGTCATCAACACAGAAACAATTGCATTTTTTCACACAAGACAATAAAATACATAGTCAATACAAGGGTGGGGAAAAATGCCAAAAAAAAGGAAAACATCAATACAAGTAAATACAAAGTAGATGAAACATCACTAGAAAAATGTGTAGCTCCAACAGAAAAATCCAGTATAATCCATAACAAAAAGAATAGAACAATCAAGCCTTATGGAAGCAAGATAAATATCCAAAAGAGCTTCACATCATATCCGTCAAAAAGATAGTCATAGAAAAGCTAAAATTATCATAGAAATGTGTACAGGAGATAAATTCATGAACCAGAATGTCTCAAGTTTTTAGGAATAAGCGGGTATAGAAATAAATGAATGACTATAATTACCAATTTTTTATTTTATTTTTTTTTTGCATGAGAGGTTTCAGGTAAAATGGGTTTAGTTAGATTTGGCATGCCAGTCTACTTACATGCACATTTCTGGTTTGAAGTATTGTTTCACCCACCATAGAAACCTTAAACTAATCAAATCACCAGTGTCTTGTCAGTTATGTCAACAGTTTGAAATCTTTTGTATTTATTGGCTCTAATTTTAAGAGGGGCTGGGACCCCCAAACTTGAAATGTCCCATTTTTCTTTACATCACCCTACATTAATTTATAAGAAAGCTCCAGTATTTTGTAGTAGTTTGTGTGAACCACTTGTAGATCACATTGTATCTTGTCATTCAGGTCTGCTGTCCAGTCCAGTAAACATTCCCTCCATTCCTGGAATGCTGAAGAGACAGGATCGACCAGTGAGCTCATTGGGCTCGGAGTCTCGGCACGCACGTTCACATCCAAGGAGGAAGGTACGACATAAAAATACAGCTTTTTTTTTTACTTTTGCCATGACGAAAACGATTGAAACACACACACACCATTATCACACAATGCTGGCTCAGACAAAATATTTTATTATATTTAGCTTATTTTATTATTACTAAATATTTTAACCCTTTTAATAATTCTCCTTCTGCAAGAGCTGGCGCTCCCTCCCCAAACCTCAGACACAATCACCACCTCTGGCCCTCTGGACCTCCAGGACGCCCCACTGACCGAGCCGCTGCACTCGGCCATCGCCCTGCAGCCGCCCAACCAGAGCAACACTCGGCACAGAGCCGACACAGACCCACACACACTCAGCCAACCCCCCACAGCTGCAAAGGAGGAAGTCGAGCCTGTCACTACAGAGGTAGCCTGCCTTATAATGCAGCATCATGAAGTTTAATTGCTCAGGCCATTTACCTGTTATTTGCATGCAAATTTAAAGGACACGCAAATTATCTTCTTAAAAAGCAATGAGATATGTTGCTGCTGTGTCAGTATGCAGTAGGTTTTCCTCTCTCCTCCTTCTCACACACACACACACACACACTTTCTGCATTGAACAAAAATATAAACGCAACACACAGTTTTTGCTCCCATTTTTTTCTCTCAAATATTGTTCACCAATCTAATTCTGTGATATTGAGCACTTCTCTTTTGCTAAAATAATCCATCCTTCCACATAGGTGTGGCATATCAAGATGCTGATTAGACAGCAGGATTATTGACCAGGTGTGCCTTAGACTGGCCACAATAAAAGGCCACTCTGAAATCTTCAGTTGTATCACACAGTACAATGCCACAGATGTTGCAGGTTTTGAGGTAGTGTGCAACTGGCATGCTGACAGCAGGAATCTCCACCACAGCTGTTGCTCCCGAATTGAATGTTCATTATATTTTATGAGGTCACATGACCAGGACATCCTGTTTACCCATGGATATTTGACGTGAGCATCACTGTCCCATAACCGAAGGTTGTCTTTTATGCCGAATTTTGGAAAATTTTCACCAAATAAAAAATTTGACTTATTATCTAGGGTAGGCAAACTTTATTTTTTTTTACATTTAATTTAATTTTCATGTTATAAGTTGTTGTTTTTTTCCCTAAAATGCAAATATGGAAAACTCCTAGTGCATACAACCTAATGGAGTCCCATTAGACTATGTTTACAACTTTTCTTACATATGTTTTACATATATCTATTATCTAGGCCTTTTTAAGAAATAAAAACATTCTTTTTTTTCACCAATCTAAGTAATATTTCATGCAATAGAGATAGACAGTTAATTATGTTCAGCTTTTTAATCATTCATCTATCAGTAAATGACATATAATCAATGAAATGTCTGCAACTAAAGAAGAGTAATCCTTTATTTGATCTAATGTGCTGATTTAGAATCTTCTGTCTCTTTTAGTTAAAATGTCCTCCCACATGTAAAGGAAAATAGACCCTCTGTAATATAGACAGAGATGCATGTATTAATTACTTCTAAAAGAAGTCATTACAAGCAGGAAGTGCTTTCTGATGATTTGTAGGATTGTTTACACTAGCACGTCCTGACATGACCTGACTAATTACACAGACAGCTTAACCTGCTAAGACTGCGAGGACAAATAGAAGTTCTTCTTCGCTTTACATTTTCTCACATGTACTTTGACCTATCACCAGTGTCAATGAGTTTATGTTGTTTTTTACAAGTATGGATGAGAATATTTGACTTTTGGGAGTTACAGATTATGTTCACTATTATGTCCTGATCCTTCTCATTTTCTCATGTCTTTTTCAGACCTCTAGACAAGTAACTGAAACAGTTGCTACCAATGGACTGCAGTCTCCTCCCCTTTGTCACTCCCCCGGTGAGTCAAAGCATATTTACCTTCATTGTCATTCAGAACAAAATATCAGGTAGAATCAATGAAGAATGGACAGGTTGCTAAAAGCAAACACATGGTGTTTATAATTATTACTTATCATTGGAGTTGGATCTCTCGGGTGGCCAGCACAATTATTTGATCTGCTTTACTGCTGTTCCAACAAAGTGAAGTTGTCATGTCTTGCTTAATTTTCAGCTGTAAGTGAGGAGTCTTTGTCCAGCCAGCAAAGACCTGGGACAGAAGTGGAGGGGGAGACACTAGAAGTAAGAGAGCAACATGCCATCACTTGTTCCAATTTTACAGCAACCTCTGACTCATGCAGAAATTTGTGTGTTGTGTATAGTGGGGGGCAAAAAAGTATTTAGTCAGCCACCAATCGTGCAAGTTCTCTCACCTAATAAGATGAGAGAGGCCTGTAATTTCCATCATAGGTACACTTCAACTATGAGAGATAGATTGGAGGGAAAGAATCCAGGAAATCATATTGTAGAATTTTTTAATTGATGAATTGATAAATTCCTCTGTAAAAAAGTATTTGGTCACCTACATACAAGTAAGATTTCTCTCAGATCTGTAACTTCTTCTTTAAGAGGCACCTCTCTCCTCCACTTGTTACCTGTATTAAATGCACCTGTTTGAACTTGTCAGTATAAAAGACACACAACCTCAAATACTCCAAACTCCACTATGGCCAAGACCAAAGAGCTGTCAAAGGACACCAGAAACAATATTGTAGACTGCACCAGGCTGAGAAGACTGAAGCTGCGATAGGTAAGCAGCTTGGTGTGAAGAAATCAATTGTGGGATCAATTATTAGAAAATGGAAAACCTACAAGACCACTGATAATCTCCCTCGATCTGGCAAGATCTCACCCCATGGAGTAAAAATGATCACAATAATGGTGAGGAAAAATCCCAGAACCACACGGGGGGACCTAGTGAATGACCTGGAGAGAGCTGGGACCAAAGTACCAAAGTACCAAAGGCTCAAATCGTGCAGTTCCAGACAGGTGCCCCTGCTTAAGCCAGTACATGTTCAGGCCCATCTGAAGCTTGCTAGAGAGCATTCGGATGATCCAGACGAGGATTGTGAGAATGCCATATGGTCAGATGAAACCAAAATAGAACTTTTTGGTAAAACTCAAATTATCGTGTTTGGAGAAGAAAGATTGTTGAGTTGCATCAAAAGAACACCATACCTACTGTGAAATATGAGGGTGGAAACCTCATGCTTTGAGACTGTTCTGCAAAAGGACCAGGACAACTGATCCGATTTTCAACTCCATAGAAAATCTTTGGAGGAAGTTAAAAGTCTGTGTTGTCCAGCGACAGCCCCAAAACATCACCGCTCCAGAGGAGATCTGCATGAAGGAATGGGCCAAAATATCAGCAACACTGTATGAAAACCTTGTGAAGACATGGAGAAAACATTTGACCTCTGTCGTTGCCAACAAAGGGACTTGCACAGTTGGTGTCTGACTAATTCCGTTTTCCCACTGTAGGTTGCTGTTAAAAAAAAAAAAAAGAAACTGATTAGTGTTTTCATAGGTTAAGTTCAACCAACGTTTTTCTTCAAAAATTTGGTCACATCTTTACTTTGTCTCATTTGGCTCATTTACAGTCTTATACTCATTGTAATTTAATATAAAGGTGAATGTAAAATTAGTTTGATGTTTTCATACTGTTGATATGTGAAGGTAATTGGTCAAGCTCTAGTTTATTCATCTATAGTGGGTACGGAAAGTATTCAGAACCCCTTAAATGTTTCACTCTATTATATTGCCGCCATTTGCTAAAATAATTTAAATTCATTTTTGTCTCATTAATGTACACACAGCACCCCATATTGACAGAAAAAAAAGAATATCAAACGTATAAAATATCACACAGCCATATGTATTCAGACCCTTTGCCCAATACTTAGTAGAAGCACCTTTTGAGCTAATACAGCGATGAGTCTTTTTGAAAATTATGCAAGTTTTTCACACCTAGATTTGGGGATCCTCTTTGCAGATCCTCTCCAGTTCTGTCAGGTCTGATGGTGAATGTTGGTGGAGACATTTTCAGGTCTCTCTAGAGATGCTCAATTGATTTTAAGTCAGGGCTCTGGCTGGGCTTCAAGAACAGTCAGAGTTCTTCTGAAGCCACTCCTTCGTTATTTTAGCTGTGTGCATAGGGTCATTGTCTTGTTGGAAGGTGAACCTTCGGCCTGGTCTGAGGTTCTGGGCACTCTGGAGAAGGTTTTGGTCCAGGATATCCCTTTACTTAGCTGCGTTCATCTTTCCTCACAGCATGATGCCACCACCATGCTGCACTGTTGGGACTGTATTGGACATGTATTGGTACAGGGCTGCAGTGATGGTTGACTTTCTAGAACTTTCTCCTATCTCCTGACTGCATCTGTGGAGCTCAGCGACATTGATCTTTGGGTTCTTCTTTACCTCTCTCACCAAGGCTCAGAAAAAAACCCTCCTGGTTCTGGTTCTGGTTGTCCCAAGCATCTTCTATTTAAAGATTATGGAGGCCACTGTGCTCTTAGGAACCTTAAGTGCAGCAGAATTTTTGTGTAACCTTGGCCAGATCTGTGTCATGCCACATTCTGTCTGAGCTCTTCAGGCAGTTCCTTTGATCTGATGATTCTCATTTTCTCTGACATGCACTGTGAACTGTAAGGTCTTATATAGACAGGTGTGTGGCTTCCCTAATCAAGTCCAATCAGTATAATAAAACACAGCTGGAGTCCAATGAAGGTGTAGAACCATCTCAAGGATGATCAAAAGAAATGGAGTGTCACAGCAAAGGGTGTGAATACAATGTGATATTTCAGTTTTCGTTTTTAATAAATCTGCAAAAATTGTAACAATTTTTTGAAAAAAAAAATGTAAAGGGGTCTGAATACTTTCCGTACCGCACTGTATTTTCCAATCAATAATGTCGTAGTAATCGATTGTTTTTATCAACATGCAAATCCCATAGACTTCAGCTGCTTTCACTACTTTAAATAGTTTATTCCCTTTTCCCTCATCTCAGCCAACTAACAGGGGTCCAAGGAGGGTTTTGTTCCGCACCCAGCCAGATGTGCTCTTCCTCACCCTGCAGGACGAGATGGCGGCCACGACCCTTCCTCCACCAGACCCAGAAGAGAATCTAAGTCATACACAAAGACAACAGGACAGAAGGATGGGTCACACAAATAAAACAGGCATCAGGTAAGATGAGTAGAGCTACAAAGAACAGTAGGAAGCTATACAATATGGTCATAGAAATTTTTATTTATTGTCAGTACAATATAGTAATGTTTTTTTTGATTGCCTTGTCTTTGTGTGACTTATCAGTAGTAGCAGGATGGAGGAAGAGGGTTTTGAGGAAACTCTCACTTATCGCAGACAGAGGAACAGGCAGGCAGAAGAGGAGCTACATCACATATCTGAGAATCTCTCCCATCGACTTGAGGAGCTCGATCAGGTGTGTGTGTGTGTATTGTGAAATAGTTCTAAGAACATTATCATAAATGCTTTGTACCCAAGCAAAATGGATTTTGGTCTGTTTTGTTGGGGGTAATAAGTATAATTCTCTTTTCTTGGCAGACATGTCTTATTTGCAGTGACATTACAACCGCCAGATGTATTTTGTATACTTTTCTGTTGGTTTTATTGTGTGTGTGGTGTCTTGTTTGTGTAATGTGTTGTGTACTTCTTGTAGATGCTTAAACGAGTTCTAGAGGAAAGTGGAGAATCCAGTGAGGTTAGAGAAGAGGACAAGCAGTCCCATCACAGTGACAGCGTCATGGAGTGCTGTAGGACTCCCAGACCGCTTACAGGTACAAATTAGGGGTGGGACTTGATCTACAAAAAATCTAAATAATTACAGGTTTTGTAATTATTTAATTCAAAAATAATCACATAATATTTGCACCAAAATTTCATTTTATGTAAACGTAATTTAGCCGCCATATGTAGCAGGTTTTCTAAACCTTCATCTTCAACCACTGATAGTGGTCTACAGTCCTGGAAAATTCCTTTAAGGATTTATTGTACTCATTTTTTCCTGGTGAATCCAGTCAAGTCATTTTGTTTGAGTTTGGGCTGCTTGTTTGTACTTGAACCAGAACCAGTGAGTCTACTGTGACATGTTTTACATTTAAAATATGTCACAGCAAGTGTGCGTCAGTATAACTGGTCGTACCACGACCTGGTGCCAAACATTCCGAGATGTTTGACATGCAAACTGTGATTAAATGCGTGAATGTCCCACTACTACTATTCTACATTTTAAAGTTTTAGCCTATTAACTGCACAAATAAATAATAAATTGTACCATTTAATAATTTCAGGAACACCGGCTCCTGAATCCACCCATCGGACACGCTCCCTATCCCCGTCCCCTCCACGAGTCCGTCGCTCTCTGCAGATACAACTACAGGATGCCATGAAGGAGGCCCTGAGTCTGGATGACGGGAAGCAGACCAACCTCTCAACCTCTGATAATACATGTCACGGAGATCTAGGCCGTAGACCATCACACAGAAAACATACCAAGGTATTAATATTATTAGTAGTAATTGTTTAGTTTGTTCAGATTATGTTTTATGACTTAACAATTAAATGAACTTGAAATGATCTTTCAGTATCTGGTGAATGAAGTCTATGAAGAGGAGTTGAAAAAATATGAAGACAAAGAACGGGTAAATCTGGACAAGGCACGGCTCAAAGCTCAAGAAGCTGTAAGTCATTAGTATGTCGACTAGAGCAATTTCATTTCATTTCAATTTCATTTTACTGTAACCAAAGTATTATTACAAGTACGGATATCTAATTAATTTTATTATGAGAATTAAAATATGAAAATGATTTCAAAAGGTACCACAACCTTGAGATAACAAGTGGATTTTTTTTTTTGCATGTCACACTAAAATAATTAAAACAAGTGGCAGAATCGCATCTTATTCTAGTACAATGCAAAGTTTTAAAATATATAGAGAGAAACAGTCAAAGCACAGTAAAGGTTTATGGACATGTTCAGAATCATATGCATTCAAACAAAAGTAAGTTCTATTCAACATCCAACTTTTATTATAAAATATAAATTGTACATTGTGCATTTTAACTGAAAAAAAACGAAGGAGAATAATTCTCTCCTTTCAA
This sequence comes from Lepturacanthus savala, assembly GCA_030544235.1. Taxonomy (NCBI): domain Eukaryota; kingdom Metazoa; phylum Chordata; class Actinopteri; order Scombriformes; family Trichiuridae; genus Lepturacanthus; species Lepturacanthus savala. The sequence goes on along the minus strand of CM060466.1, from coordinate 15,226,858 downwards.
TCAGTAAACACCAATTTAAACCCAGAGTTTCTAATCGGCTGGTGCTTCCAAACGGGCATCAATATCCTTAACATTAAAGCTTTTGAGCTTGGTGGAAAAAGGGCAAAATAGAAAATATTAACATGGGTGACTAAGTGCTTGTGACTGCTTGGCAAATTGTCCATTTTTATTGAATTGTGTGTAGGAGCGAGAGTACAGAGAGGCCATACTAAGGGATGTTTCCCAAGCGCCCAGACTGTCAGCAGCTAAAATGAAGGCCCAGCATAAGACGCAACGCAGCAGACCAACTACACCAGGACAAAGAAAGGAAGCTCCCACGAAGGTGCAAAGTAAGTTAAAACCTGTACTGAAAGGCCCACATAAATGTGTAAATCCACTTTCCTGCATATTTAACAAGTCTTGCATTCATTCACTCATGTTTGCACACACTTTCATATATTTCAAAAGAATTATTTTCCCTGCAACACTAACTGGTGCAGTGTAAAGTCTGTTCACACGTCTCAAAAGGTTCTGCTGCATATGGGAGAAAAATGTAAATATGGAATATGGGTCAGTGACAAAACTGCCATGTGGTGTAACCCTAAAAACTTGGTCCCGGATAGTTTGACTCTTAAAGGTTTTTAAAAAAATAAATAAAACACATGCTATCAACAAGTGTTACATTCTAGGTGGATTAAATATTTAAAATCTATCCCTCTTTTTCAGTTGCACCATTTGACATTTTGTGTCAAAAAAAATAATACAATGGACTTTTAAATGGCAAGAAACCAACATGAACATAAAATGTACATTTTGAGAGACTTGGTGAATGCTTCTTAAAAGCTAAAAGCAGTGAATGCTTCGTTAAAAAAGTTTTTGACTTTCTCATTTTGCCAATCCCCATTTGTCATTGACCCATATTCAGATGGCATTGCGACTGCACCCCTGCAGGTACAGACCATTAGCATGTAACTTTGAAGAATTAAAGCACAGAGATGTTCATGCCCAGATCATTTATTTAAGCGTATAAATAATGTTATCTAATAATATATAGCAGGTTTGTAATTGATAGTTAGACACTGAGGATTCAGATGTGTTTTGTAATGGCTGGTTGGACGTTGAGGATTCAGAAATGCTTGACTTATTAAGTTGTGATGACTGAGCCTTCGCCTCTACAGTGGCCTTGTTGTTTGACTTAGGTTTACGTTTCTTCCTGGATGACACGTATGCATTATAAACGTTGGCATCGATAGCTTCAGGTTGGCTGGCCCACTTGCGTTGAAAATCGCAGAAGTAGCAGTTCTGGTGGACGACAACATATGGACCACGTGTCTTTTTCAGACAGCGGCACGTTCTGCTGCACATAGGACAGGTCTTCATCAGCTGCATGATGGCCTCCTCATCAACGATGTGCTGCAGAGCCGGTCTGTAATAAGGCAGGAAAGTAGAAATGATATATATCTCCAAACAATTACATCTTTGTTGTAAACACATATTTGTCAGAAGTGCAACAGCAATAAAAGGGTTTTACCTGCATCACTTAAAGTGAACGGGCTACAACAGACCTCTAACCCTATAGAGCAGGCAGCTTTCTTTAAGCTACATGATTTACTTGTAACATGAGAGGAATGTGATAAAGTTACTTGACTTACTTCTCCATGGTCGCAGCACACCTCTTGAATGTATTTACTTGAATGCCTGTGAAATAATATAGGAGTGGTCAGTAAAAAAGGATTTTTTTTTTTAGGTGAAAGCTGGAAAACAGTTTCAAATAAATTAACATAATTTATAACAAGGACAGTCTACAAGTCAAGTTATGGGGAAACATTTTTTAATGTCTTGAAAAAATATGTATTTTTTCAACGATATAAAAAACATGTTTTTAGACAAAATATAGAATTTTCGGATGACAATACATATGAAACACTGCTTTGGAGCTGTATAATTACATAAAAACCTCAAAAAACAGTAAAAATGAGGGCACCTGCCCTTTTTTCAGTCTTTTAACATGTAAACGAAAATTAGAAATGGGTTTCTGTGGTTTCAGTGTTGTGTTGTTCAGGAATCACCAATGCTTCTTCTGCGCTGGCCTCGTGGTCTGCCCATCACTGCCCACTCGTCTTGCAGCTGTAAAACACCACACAAGACTCAGTTAAATTAAAGCGTAGTTGTGTAAGGGAACTAACTGTTCAGCAAAAGCTCCCTTACAAATGTTTTAGTGGCTGCAGTTCACCACTGAAAAAACATCAACATTTCATTGTATTCTCAATAAGTGTCAAATGAATACGAGAAAACTACATATACGTCAGTTTCATATACTTTCTTCTTTTCCCACTGGGTTTTGGAGTTTTTCCTTGCCGCGAAGGGAGGGTCTAAGGACGGTGGATGTCTTGGTCACTGACAGAATTCTGTGAAGCCCAGTGAGGCAACTGTGTTGTGATGTTGGGCTATAAATAAAAACTGAATTGAAATTGAATATGCTCACAGAAAAGTCTAGCCTTGTTTGTGCCCTTTTTACCATGGGGGACAAAGATGCAGCATCCCCCTAAATATGAAGAAGAGGACTTTCAATCTGACAAAATCAGTACACAAGAGACCAGGGCTGCCTGTTTATGGATATTTTTCAATTCCATTTTATTTGTATAACCCAAAATCACAAATCAAATATTCGCCCCAATGGGATTTACAGTTTGTACGACATCACCACAACATCCCCTGTCCTTAGACCCTTACAGTGTACAACGAATTGAATTGTCCTCTGATAAAAAGTGGTCAAAGCACACATTTTCCAGACCATTTCCACAGGAGTGTCCGGATCAATGTCCAACACTAACAGTCATTGTTTCATCCTGTCCTCATTTGCTGTTCATTGCTCCATTTCTTTGGCTTGTTATCGCATCATTTTACAGCATAAACCATGACTATGTAAGATGCTGAACAACACTAGAGACTTTTCTGAAGAGTCTGAAGTACCCTACCCCAAAATCCGAAGTCTAACAAGAAATTGGCAAAGCTTTTCAAATAACACATTTTCTACATAATTTAATTTGAAGACCTCTTAATTTGATTTTAGTGCAAAAATGACAAAAAATAGCTGAAAATTCTAAAAAAAAAAAAAAAATGCATGAATATTTCCCCAATACTAATCTCCTGTACACTGGATGAAAACATTTGGGGATTCTTAATCTCTGATGTGTCTACTTGAAGACTGGCAGGTACCAGGATGAAAAAAATGTCGTGTTTCCCTTTGGAAAATCGCTACCAAGCTCAGTATGGTCTAAGTATCTATGATAAGGATGTAGGAATACAATGTATATCAATCTTTATAGAACATCAACACTCTCCTGGTTATATTTGTCTTATCGCCATCTTATTTATCAGTGCTATTGAGCTCTTTTACTGTCCCAAAATTATTTAAAAACACTGCGTAACATGTTTCTTCACTATGGAGAATATTAGCAGATTGATAACTGTGCTACTAATAAAACAGCAGCGTTACCTGTTGCTGTATCTGTCTGAATACGCTGGAACTCCTCCAAGCTTCAACGCAGCGTAAAACGTGTTTCCTCGTCGTCTGCGAAGAGCTCAGACACGCAGACAGAAAGGCTTGTTGGTGGCAGAACAGCCAATTCTCCTCCTACAAGTTTAAAATGGTTGTTTGATTGTTTACAATACGCATGCGCAGTGAACCCTGTCTCACCGGTTCGCTGCATGTTTCAGATGCTGCGTTCAGGTGCTCCTCGGATAATCCGAAATGAAAAACAATGTTTGGCAAGATGAGAATGTCATCTTAAAATCCAGTTTTAAGAAGCATTCATCAGGTCTCTCAAAATGTACGCTGCGTGTTCATGTTGGTTTAGTGTTAGTCCATTTGTATATATAATTTTTCTGTTTTGAGACAAAATGTCAAATGATGTAACTAAAAACGAATGTACATTTTAAATATAGATAATACCTAGAATATAAAACTTGTTCATAGCTTGTTCCTACTTTATTTGTAACGTATTCCATTCGATTTCTCGGGATAACGTCTTGTAAGTACTTTGGAATACTTTAAAATTGTGTTGCTAGGCCCATTTGTCTGGGTGAATGATTTGAGAAATGTTTGCCTCGTGAATTTTAGAGCAAATAAAAAGTAATCCTTTCAAAATATATAAATTTTATGTTTAATTTTTCAGAATAAAGGAACAACAATATGTTATCACTGTAGTCTGAATTTACCGCTAATATTCTGGTTTGTGTCTCTCCTCTAGTGAAGGTAAAGGAGAATGATCTCCTCCCTGTGCTCCTGGATGAGTTGCCCCATCTTCACATCTCCTCCCACGCCCTGGGCCGGATGTGGGAGCAACAGATGCAGCAGGTGGACCGACTCCACGCCATCTCATCCCCTCATAGCCGCCACCGCAGCAAACTCTCCAGTCAGGTAGGATGGTGGCCATTAAAACACACAAGGGAAGGATTATTGACACAAAATGCCAAATGGTGTAACTGAAAGAAGGATAAGTTTTAAATATAAGTAGTTAAGTAGTATAACTAGTTGATAGTATGTGTTTTTATTTTTTAAAACCTTTTTAAGAGAGGTAAACTACTACTCTGGTACCAAGTTTTATAGGGTTACACCACATCATATTTTTGATATTGTCCCACGTGTGTGTGCGTGTGTACACACACACAATACAATAATAATATTGAACATATATATTATTCTATATACCCAGATGGAGGAAGCTCAGAGAAAACATGATCTGCTGGAGCAAATCGTCCACAAAGAACGGGACCACAGCAGGCGTCTGGTGAGCATCAATACATCAAGGCACATTCAGTGTCATCACCTTTTCTTCCACCTGACCTGCCACTGACAAACAAATGTGTCGCTCCTCCAGAGAAACTTCAAGGAACGCATCCGGCAGCAGAAGTCGACCCAGAACAGGCTGAGAGAACAGAGGCAGCAGACGGCCCGCGCCAAGAAGTACTACGACGACTACCACGTCCAGCACCGAGCACGACTGATGAGAGCACGCACCAAGGAGGAGAGGGTGGGTGGTGAAAGCCCAGCAGAGCTCCATAGCTTTATACCTTTAGTGTGCGCGTGCTTGTGCGCTATAGGGTGATATCAGGTTAATTGGGCCACTTCTAAATCGCTTGGGTCAATAACACAATACCAAATATGCCTTTTCCATGTATATTTATGATTAATAGTGACTGTTTCTGATCATTTTGTGTTGGAATTATGTGATAAAATATATAGTATTTAGGCCCTATAAATCTAGAAACATCCACTGTGCCAATTTTTATTTTGCACGAGTCATTTGTCAAATGACAAAGGGAAATTGAAAATTAATTTGTCATGAGTTTTAATGTTAAAACACAATTGTTTAGAACCACGTGACTTTTAAAATGATTGTTTCTGATCATTTTGTCTTGAACAAACTCATATTGTTGCTATTAAAACAAGAACAGATCAGTTATGTGTTGTACACACACATGCTAACACACTTATGTAAACAAGCTAAGCTAGCACCCAGTCATATGTAACAAGCTAAGTTACACAATTTCACTACTGACTTTAAACACTCAAATATGAAGTAATCACAGTACACAAATAAGTTTAACCTTATACAATAGATCAGGTGATTCTTGATAATCCGCGTGTATGTTCAGATGTTTCGGCAGCTGTTTGAGGAGGGCTTGGAGCTCCAGAAGGTCCGGCTGAGAGAGCAGAAAGCCTACGCCAGAGAGCAGCGGCTCAAACACCAGAGACGACACCAGGACCAGATCACGTCCTTGGAGAACTACTACAAAGACCAAGTAGGACATAAAATACACATGCACAATGTGCCTCCTGTTAGAACTACTTGTATTTGTTCTTAAAATACACATGCATTTAAGGACATTTGTTGGATTCATCAGTTTTCATATACTTCTTTTTCTCTTCCAGTTTTCACTACTGGCTGAAAAACTTGCACAAGAGCGGCAGGAGATCCAGGTTCGGAAAAAAGCTCAAGAAAAGGTAAACTCTAAGAGAATTAGGGTGATATCAGGTAAAATGGGCCATTCCAGATTTGGGGTCCCAGCGCCTCTGGAAATTAGATTTCAGACTGTTGACATAACTGTGCTTGACTAGTAACACGTGATTTGATTGAATATGGTTTCTATGGTGATTTGATTAGTTTATGATTTCTATGGTGGTCAGACAATACTTCAAATCTAGACTGAACCAGAAATGTTCATGGTAAATAGCCTGACCTGACAAATCTATTAAAAATAGATGAATTTACCTACTACTGCTGTAGTAGGGTGAATTCAATTTTTACATTGCATCTTGGATGCTGTAAAACAGAAGCTATTACATTGTAATAATAATTAAACAAGGTTTTGTATGTTGCCACCTTTTTTCAATACTCGAGAGTTTGCAGGATCTGAACTGGGAAATGCATTTGCTTGCAGGCTCTGCTGAAGATGAAGCGAGAACTGCGTTCCAGGATGGAGCGTGAGATCGGTGAACTGCAGAAGATCATCATCCAGAACGATGAGGACGACTATTTCCAGGATCTGGAGGTCCAGAGGCTGCGTAACCGGGTCCAGATGACGTCCTTCCAGTACAACACTAGCTACCTGCACTGAGCAGGGGGACACGGCCGTTTTGAAGCTCCATGCAATCAGAGCTGGATTCATATCACAGGAACATGCTGAACGAAGAGTTGTTTCTATCACTCACAACTAACATTTTGATGGCTGAACAGAACCGTCTCCTCAGAGATTTGCACACGAAGAGGAAATTCACATTGCAAGAACTAAAATAAGTCCTGATTTCATAGAATATACAGGCATATTGGGACAAAAGTTCAATTTTGAGAATGTGTTATGGAACTATTGTTTGATGAACTGAGCACACTTTGGCAAAATGTAGCTATTAGCTAATTTATCTAATTCACCAACTCACCTCAGCTGCTATACCTGAACTCAATGACACCTTGGACAAAGTCCACTTCTTCCTTAGGTTTTAGTACTTGATAAGTAAGAATGTGTTAAAGTGACTCCCTCACTGTGCTGTTACTGTAGCAGACTAACTAGGGAAAAATGTTCTTCCATTCCGCTGGCATATGGTGACCACAGATGCAAAGTTAATAAGTATGAATGTCACACACTGACAAGATTTTTTAAAACGTGTTTTCCCTTTTATGTGCGACGTCTTCCTTCCAATGTTTTAACCACCAATGGATTATTTATTTTTTAACTTTAATGTCTTTTGGTTTTAAACTACCCTGGAGTTGTGCTTTCTTATCACCAGGGGCAATGATAATCAATTGTTAATTTCCAGTGATTTTTATTTTGCACATCAAAGTCTGTTTACAGGTTTTCATGAGCACTACTGGGTATGTGGACAAGAAAAAGTAGAAAGTTAAAATTACCTCAAGGGATGACATTTGAGGCAGTTTAAGTAGTTAATCCTCAACACCTGTAAACAATGTTAAGTGAAGTTGCTGTTTGCTTTTTAATATAATGTTAAAACACTGATATTGTATTGTATCTAATTAGCCCTCTATGATGGTATCTATTAAATTTGTGGGCTAACTCGTCTACTCTGGATTATGACACACTTAGATGTTTAAGTTGTGCATGAGGTGGTGGTTAACGTTTTATTTTAATTCTAAAAAAATAAAACAAGTGATTAAAAAATGAAAACATGAACAAACCTTAAAAAGAGGCAGCTTCATCTGAAGTCTGAATCCAAGAGGTGTGCAGATTTAAACAGAAGATAAAAACATCTGGGGGAGAAAATGACTAGCAGCAATAAAATACATAAATTACATTTGAGTTTTTCTAAATTGATGGACTAAAAAATTAAATCATAGTCTTTGAAGTTAAGAACCGGAAAACTACAAATTGGCACAAAGACTGAAAAGGATCAGAAGATAAATCATACAGAAGAATGAAAATGAACCTGTTCAAAAATAGTTCTGAGAAAGACAATAATGGTCCGTCTCTCTGTTTTGGAGTTTTTTCTGTTCTATCCATCGTTCTCCTGTGGTTTGATGACCTTCACAAATATTTATGGTGAGGAGGCATCAGAGTGATTTGCGAAAACAAGTGAGCATCAAAACAAAAAAAAAGAACACATCCCAGAAAGATCACTGGTTCAGACAACAGCATCTTAGTCCTCGTCATCACTGGGCAGGTTGGTCCATTTGCAGCGGTGGTGACAGGACCAGCACGCCTGAGATATCACAACCTTCAGTCCTCTGCTGCTCTTTCTAACTGGACACTGTTTGTTGCATCCCCGACACGACTTGAAAAGCTGAAGGATGCACTCTTCATCAACGATGAACTCTGATGAGCTGAAGGAGGCAGAAAAGACGCAGCAGTGACTTTCCTTTTCAGTGTGTTGAGTTTAAAAACTTAAAAACTATCAGTATAAAGGAGAACAGGAAATCTTAATGAGAATCTGATTATCAGCAAACCTCCCCAAATCCACCAGGAAGCGTCCGTCTCCCACGCTTAAGGATGTTGTGAATTCTTGATCCTCATCTTCTTGATCATCTGTGTTAACCCAGAAAGTTATTTTTTTTTCTTACTTACCAAATTGCTTTCATGTTGAGCTCAAGAGGAATTTTTGCTAATGTGAAAGTGACTCACCCCTTTCATCTTTATTTTCAGGCTGTTTCGCATCTGGACATTTTTGTCTTTGAACGTCTTCTTTCTCCTTAAACAAATCATGAAACAGACGTCAATTCACAGCTTAGTAGAAACAGCACAACACTTGCACCACATTTAGGACATGTGACCATAACATTGCTATTTAATAATTCTAAGTACAATGTTCGATAAAGGATTAACCAACTAATCCTTTCAGCTCTATATGAGATGTGTGTTATTTTTACCGTTCCATCTTCACAGGACTGGACAGAAGTTTCCTGTTCAGCTCGATCTGGTGAAGTCATCGTAGGTGGATGATATGCACACTTTCACTAAATAAACAGACAAGCACACAAGCTCAAAATGTACATATGTGTTTTAGGCCATTCAATACCAATAAAGATAACTGGTATCATTCATCGATACAATATAAAAGGTGCAAACAAAATCAAATAAAAGCTACAATGTTTTTACAGTTACCACTATGAAAAAAACGTTACTAGAAATAAAACTAATTCCTACAATAATTTTAATATTCTCTTTGAATTCTTTGCTTTTTCCATTTTCTGTCTAAAATTTGAAGAGCACTTTGTGAGAAATGTGCTCTATAAATAAAGTTTATATTTATTTAAACATACAACATAAAATTACATGATTCTATTGACCTACTGTACATAAAATCATTTTAGATGTATTTGTTGCTAATAAAAAATTAATAACACTGTAAAAGATGCCAGACTGTATGAGTCCTTTTCATCTTTTTGCTTTTACTACATTTTGCTGATACTTCTTTTGTACTTGTGCTTAACATTTTAAATTTAGAACTTTTACTTGTAATGGAGTATTTTGAGACAGCAGTATTTCTACTTTTAATTTAGTAAAGGATTGAATTCTTCTTCCACCACTGGCTGTTAGTTTGGTTTGCTGATTAATCAGCGTGATGGAAACAGTGATATAACACAGGAGCCTCATCTATTAATCATGATTTTCCTCTAAAACATAGTTAACAGATGATGTTTTGGAAACATTAGTATAAATGTCTGGTTTTGGTGTTTTGAGGATTGTGAATATACTCTTTTTAGAACAGAAAGGCTTCGAAGCATTTTAATCACTGCTGATTAAAACCACAATATGGTAGTTCTGGAGTTTAACTGGTGTTGAATTAACACTACGGTTGCCATGGTGATCTCAGGATGCTAGAGAGGACGAGGACATAAAGCAGGTGATGATGTCGACATTATGTATTTCATACAGGGATGGTGATCTAATGCTTGTAATCATGGATATTTAACCATAAAGTCATGGATTAATGTAGAATGAACAAAGGATTTGTCAGTTTCTTTCGGTTCTGAAACAACAAACAAAACATAGTAAAATAACATGCTAACATGCTACTTAGTAGGCTACATATTAGATTTTTTTAGTATGTCTGAAAGCTTAGTATCACAGCCATAGTATATAAATTAAAAACACTTAGGCACTTAGCTGGCTGGCATAAATATCCCACAATGCAATGCAGTGGTGAAAGTGACAGTAAACAAGAAAAGAGGGAGCAAGGCAGCTCTGGTGTAAACTATCTTTAGACTAGTAACGATACATTCAATAAATATGACGTTTCACTGGTGTTTTTACAGCTGGGGCCAAATCACTTCTGACCTAGTTTGGCTTCTAACTAACAAATATTAACAGTGAAACTAACTAGACCATACTCACAAATGCCAGCGGCATGAAGTTCATCACGGACTATGACAGCAGAGATTCAGCCAGGGAATCAAATTTCGTTCAACATATGTACATGTGCTGAATGACAATAAAGTCTCCTTGAATCCTTAAATCTTCATCGGCCAATAGAAACACCTGTAGAGGGCGGTTGCTATGCGCATTTTTACGTTTAGTTCGGTTTAGTTCACTCTTTAGTGTCAACGTTTAAAATAAGAGTTGTGGTTTCACGTCGCTCCACTTATCCCGTGGATGTAAAAATGTTTTAGAATACATCCATGATTTATTCCCATGATAGAGAGGCGGTATAATCGGAAAGTTTACTTCCGGGTCAAAACACAGAGAAGGCGTGCCCATGTAAACAGCAGGTTATCTGGTGCTCATCACACACACGCAAACGCATAGGAAGTAGAAAACAGGAGAAAAGCGTGAGTTTCCCAACAAATTGAAGCTACATAGAAAACCACTTCACTTTTCTCCCGTTCAATTGCAACAATCCGGCGCGTTTTAGGTGAAATGGAATTGTGGTAAAATAATATTTTTTTATATAAAACTTGCCATTCATGCATAGTTATGATAGTTTGATTGAAACATAAATTGTGATACAGGTCAAACTCATTAAACTTCAAAGTTACATTGAAAGTTGTCACAAAAACAGTTAAAAGAAATATTAATTTTCGAGGCACTAGCCCCCCGCGCTCTACAGATTAATGGACTCGTCCTTCCCGAGAGAAACCTCTCATCTCGCGTGAACTCCTCCACGTTGAAAATGTTGGTCACGTTTTCACGAAACTTTAAAAGTCCGTTCTTAAAAAAGAAAACTAGGTTCGATATTTTAACGGGTAAGATGTCTTTTAAGTGTAGAAACTCTACTTAAATCAAGTGGTGATAACATATTTTAAATAATTATAATAACACTAGCACGATAATGACCAAACGTGTAAATAAACAGTCATAAGGACTTACATGCTGCTCTCTTCAGTGTCCACATCCACAGTCAGGGCTGATTCTGGATTTTCCTGCACATTCATGTGTTGCAGAAAAATCTCAGCCTACTATATGACATTTATATACAATTAAAACAAAGGGAATAATTGAAGTTTTTTATTTTTTCATGCCGTTCCGTGCGCAAAAAAAGCCTGGGATGTGAGGGAGGGAGAAACCAAACCCGAAAACTATCTATGGGGAGTTTGGCGCGAAAGAAGAGAGACGGACAGAGAGTAGGTTAGTAATATTTAGCGAGTTTTTGAGCAAATTTGAACATTTTAGAGAGTTTGTGCAGGAGGAGAGGCAGGGAGAGAGAGTGAGGGGAGGATAGGGAGAAATCTAGGTGGTTTTTGTGGGGGAGTTTGTGGAGGAGTAGGAGAGAGACAGGGTGAGTCCGATTTTTAGCTTAACTTGTTTGCTAGGTTTAGATTGAGGTTTTTAGATTTAGGAGGGACAGTTTGAGACTTGAAGCGATCACTAGATGTCGAGTGCGCCTTGGACTTTCATTTCAATTTCATGAACTCCAAGATGATGTTGGGAGTACTTCTAATTCATCATCGGAGCCAGAGAGTGATGCTGCTGTGGATGACGAAGTCACCGACCCATCTTTTGTCGTGGATGATGATGAGGGGTGAGACACACTTCTGATGAACATGTATTACTTCTCTTGAACACATATTACTTTTGTTTTGATTATTGCTCTCTTGGTAAACTCAGTAAATCTTTTGTGTGTTATTTTCATATACAGAGACCTGGACCTTCCACAGTCCAAACACCACGGAGGACTACACAGAGAAGGTGTGGGAGGAGGAGTCGGTTCAGGTTAGTTCTTTTACTTCACCATGTGTTGTTTTGTTTTGTCTCTCTGTTATTTGTCAGATTTTTTTTTGTTTCTGTAAAGCATCCTTTGGTAACGTGGAAGGCGCTATATAAATGTAATTTATTATTTATTATTCTTAGGTCAAGATCTACACATGCCCATCCACAGCAGAGCTCTGAACCCTGGAAGACAGAAAATGACCCTGACATCACAACACAGACCAGCAGGTTCATGCCCCACAGACCACCAGGACCCCAAGTGAACCCCCATGCGGTGCATTCACCGATGGATCTGTTCAAATTGTACTTCTCCACTGACACAATGAGGACACTCTGCAAGAACACAAACACATATGCAGCAAAACAGCAGGAAATGGGGAAGAAGTACACATGGACAGACATTGAAGTGGAGGAGCTGTACAGATTCCTTGGGCTGCTTATATACACAGCATTGGTGGCGCTGCCAAGTCTGCAAGACTACTGGAGACAGAAACACATCATTTCGGTCCCATTTCCAGCCACTGTCATGTCAAGGGACAGATTCAGGGCAGTACTGTCAAACATTCACCCCAGTGATCCAGTGGAGGACATCAAAAATGATGAGAAGAAGGGGACACCACAGCATGACGGTATGTTCAGGATCCAGCCACTTATGGATGACATTCGCACTGCCTGCAAGGCCTATTACCACCCGAGGAAGGAACTGGCCGTTGATGAGAGGATGGTGGCGACAAAGGCCAAAACTGGAATGACCCAGTATATGAAAGACAAACCAACGAAGTGGGGCATGAAGCTTTTTGTCTTGGCTGAATCTAATAATGGTTACACCATCAATTTCAATTTGTACATGGGTAAGAAACACACACAGACTGTGCATGGACTGTCTTATGATGCTGTGATGGACCTTATTCAGCCATCATACCTGGGCACTTGGGTACCATATTTATATGGACAACTTTTATACCAGCCCCCAGTTGATGCTTGACTTGGCCAGCATGAAATTTGGAGCCTGCGGGACATACAGAGAGAACAGAAAAGGGTGTCCCACCAGAAGAGGAAATGCCCTCACCATAAAGTCAGAGAGAGGCAGTGTGAGATGGATCAGGGAGGGCCCCCTCGTCTTTGTGAAGTGGATGGACACACGGGAGGTGTCGGTGTGCTCCACAATCCATCCGGCGGTGTGTTCTGGTGAGGTGGTGCAGAGGAGAGTGAAGGAGGAAGACGGACACTGGGTGCAGAAAAGCATTCCCTTCCCCCCCCTCCATCATTGCTTACAATAAGTACATGGGCGGGGTTGATCTGTCGGATCAGCTGATCCAGTATTATTCAACCCACCGCAGAACAGTTTGGTGGTATCGCACCCTGTTCCTCCACTTTGTGGACATTGCGGCAACAAATGCTTACATCCTGCACTGTGAAATCAGTAGCACAAAGCAGGAACAGCACATGAGCCACAAGAACTTTCTCTCAGAACTGGTGTCCCAGCTGTGTGCAGTGGACCAGACAGGTGTGCCCATAAACAGGAGAGCCGAGCATGTTCCTGTTCCCATTGCAAATGTGACAGATGCCAGCCAGAAAGCCACAAAAGGCCGCAGGACCTGCCAGCACTGTCTCCTGCTGGAGAAAAGGAACCTCACTCCCTGGAAGTGTGATGTGGCTTTCTGTGTCATCATGGACAGAAACTGCTTCAGGGAGTGGCACAGATAAAAAAAATACCTGCCTTGATTGAATATAGTTACATAGTACTATATTGTATATTCTATATTGTTTATTGTATATTGTTTATTATAGTATCATTACTAAAAATGAGAAAAAAGGGAAAAAAATGTGGCTATGTCAAATTTTGTACATAATTTCAGTTTCATTACTAAAAAGAGGGGAATTGCCTATAGCCACACCTGCTTTTTTCAAATATTTGTATATACTTAGTTTTTTTTGTTCACCTTTTTTTTTGTTTTTTTGTTCACCTTTGCAACCTGTGTTGACATCTTCAAGATTTCAAATGCTTCCTTCAGCATGTTTGTGTTGTTTATTGCAAAAAAAAAAAAATTAATATAATTTTCCAATAGGATTTTATGTTTTTTGTGTTTTTTGGCCAAATGTGTTGATACAGTATGTCAAAGTGAAAAATAATAGCCAGGTTATATAGGAAATGTTGTGCTGAAAAAAAAGATACCAAACATGTACCACATTAAACATTGTTTTATGTGGTATATGAAGACAAAATCAAAAATATTAAAAAAACGGCCAAAATAGGCCAGACCTAAAGGGCAGAGACAATGCCGTGCATTTGTACCTGTCCGCTAAGCATCTCATTTCTGTTTTGGTTCTGATAGTAGAGCAGCATATCCACCCAATAGCTGCTGCAGGCTGCTATTCAATAACATAATCAGAGGCTGACAACACTGAAAGATCTGGCTTACCAACATATATATACAAAAAAATACAATAGATTATAAATGTTAACTCTCTAAAGATTGAGTGACTTCTATTCTCCTTTGTTCTACATTATTTAAATTTACAGTTTCCCTAAATTTTGAGTTTTTCTCCACCTTAGAAAGACAAATACACACAAAAAAGGGCAACTAATTTCTCTTGTCACAGCAAAATCATCCAAATAGTTTCATCTCAATATTTCTGCAGGAAAAAAAGACAGGGTTCTATGCAGTTCTATAAAACATAATGCTGTGAGGTCCAAACAGCATAGTTTTATTGCTCAGCTTTCTGCAAGGGTACAAGAAGTTTATTATTTTGCTTCTTTATTGTCCTTATGTACAGGTGTCAGTTATAAGCTCACAGAGCAGCTGATGTGAAAAACTATGAACACATATACTGTAATAATAAATACAAAACCAGATAGGAAATCAAAGAAATAAAACATGGTGCAAAAAAAAGTCCTGTTCTGAATCAAATGCCATTTACACACACACAAGAACACATAAACACACATAAACCTGTAAATTTGTACTTCAAAGTGTGGGGAGAGAGATTGCTGAAGATTACACACATCACAGATTGTAACTGATCAGGTCATTAAATGAACTAATTTTACATTACATTTTACATTACTCATTACTAAGTCTGGCACTCATTTGGTGATTTTATGAGACTGGATTAAACAAATCAATCAAATTACACTCAATTTACTCACATCATTGCTTTGAAATCTACAAACAATAAACCGTGATCTTAAAAACTGTCAATTTCTGACCTTTTTGGCGGCTTAAGAAGAAAGTGTGATTCCCTCTCGTCGGGAAGAACTCAATCCCCACAACTTTTGCACTGAAGACTGAACCAGCCAGAAAACATGGTGCAGAAAAAAAGTAAGAGCAACCAGAAATAGATTGTGTACACTGGACAAACATACGTGTGCATATCAAGAACGTGTGTTTGTATATCTACATAAAAATCAACCAGTCCATTAACTATTTGGTAAATAGAAGGAAGTGTCTGATTATAACTTGGAGACCAAGTATGCATAAATGTGTGCAAAATAACTTGTAATTCATTTATTTCTATTCTGCCTCTGAGTCAGGTTTTTAAAGGTAAAAATCAAATAAATTCTCTGCAAATGTACAAAGATGACAGCGTTGATGGACTTTTGTTTTGGAGTGTGGTGACCACGAAAAAAACAAGAACAAAAAGAGTATCAGCAAACTGTCAACGGTTCCAATGAAATGCAGGCAGTATACATGGAAAAAAAAATTCACATTTTTTTCCAAAGTCAAAACATTTCCTAAAAGTAAATAGCAAATAAATATGCTTCATGTCTTGAACATCCATTCATGCAGAGGTTTTGGGTGGAGGCTCTGGTGATATAAAACACTCCTCTCTGTGGTTTTCACTCACATTTCACCTGGTTGAACAGTTTACTGCAGCAGTCAGCACCAACATTTGCATCTCTGAGAGCTGAAGCCACCAACAGCATTCAGTCCATTAAATTGTTTTCAAAAAATATGTTGCATACAGGCTGCTCATGCAAATATGAAATCCAGACATTCCAGAGCAGCAAAAGGTCATTCGTGTTCTCTAGTGAAGGTGTGTGTGTGTGTGTGTGTGTGTGTGTGTGTGTGTGTGTGTGTGTGTGTGTGTGTGTGTGTCTGTGTGTCTGTGTGTCAAAAAGTGAAAGTGATTGACCAAAGGAAAATATCACTTTAAACTGACAACTTTTACACCATCATGGGTTTTTAGACAGGGCCTCTGAAATATAGTCAACATCAAAAGCAGTTCACCCCTCCTCACACACTAGCCTAATAAATGTAAAATAATAATAATAAAAAATAATTAAAAAAACAAAGGACAACTTCACCTGAGAATGCAAAGAGGTCTGTGACAGACACCAACATGCTTGCATTTACATTTAACAGAACAAGCAACAATATACAAAATAGCTATGTATTTGTACATATATACTCAAAAATTACAGGTGTATAGATATGTTTTTACTCTGTATATTTCTAATGTAGTTGTATAGCAAATAAAATATGATATATTTGAATCTAACAGGAAGAAAGCACTCCTGCCATCACTGCTCAGTTTGTAAAGTGCTCTAAAGTCACAAAAGAAAGGAGGAAAAAAAGAAATATTTCTGCCTTTTTAAACTAATGACAGAAAATAGACATCTGCCTTGAATAGCCTTTTTTTTCTTTTTTCTTTTTCATCAAGCCTGGTCCCGCGGACAGTTGTGCCCTTTTCACATGTGATCTGACAGGAGGTGTGCAGGATTGGATTAAAAAAAAAAAAAAAAGAAAACATGCATACTTATTTCTGCTGGAGACAAATGTGTGACTGAGAAAAGGAAGACGAACCAGGCTCAGCAGTGAGGTTCAATCAGCTCCGCAGCATCTAATCCAGGATACTGTGCTAGTGGACTCCTCTACAAAATGTCTAACTTCCTTACATACAAGCGTATGTTTGTGTACACATGCAGTAACACAGACACGTGTTTACAGGAGCTGTGGACACAATGTGCAGTGAAAACATAAAGATACCTCCTTCTTCACCGGAGTCTGTCCCTCATTTTTTTTTTTTTAACAACACGCAACAAGTTTGTATCAAAAACGCCACAAAACATCAGACCTACATCTAAGTCAGAGTTCCATTTCAAAACGATATATTACCCAGTATATGATTTGAAAGTTATTAAATGACAGCTGGTATGAAAATTGGACTGATCGTGTAGCATTGCTGGAAAAACTGAAAATATGCATATCCTACCATTTTGGAATGAAACCCTTCAAACATCAAAGCATTACACTGAGGTAGGACGAATTTGTGGCGCTCCTACAAGGTGAAGCACACTAACTCTGCAGCCATGGGGGTGGAAGGTGTATTGGTTTGAGGTTAGGATGGCTACCAAGGGCAAGATATGGCTACCTGCAGAATATATGTGTTAAAAACTCAGTAGCATGACATGGAGCAATTCAATCGGATTAAATTGCAAAATAAACTAGTGACTCACTGTTCTCAAATGCCTGGGATTTTGCAAAATGGTAAGCAGTAATTTGATAATTTTCTTCCTGAATTGATTTGATTTAAAGTAAGATGACCAGTCTGTGCAGATCTTTCCTTTTTGTGACTGCAAATACAGCTGAAAAAAAGTAAAAGAAACTCCCACTTACAATTACAATACAAAACAAAATAGTTAAAAGTAATGCTGCAGCTACTAACTTGATTTGCTCTCTGCATTTCACCACGAGTCACATGAACTACACACAAAAAAAGACAGGATGTGTCTGTAGCAGCTGTTCAAACAGATATTGATAAGGGGAGAATGTAGACGGCGGTGAGAAAAGAGGAAGACTGCAGGCTGGTCTGAGTCTCTGAGTGTTGGCACATCGCAGTGACAGTAATAGTCTGAGACACACACATACACACACACACACACCCCCAACGTGTCATTCATTCTACTGCGAAGCCACAGGTCTCCTCGATCGCAGTCAGCAGCTTGTCATATAGCTTGTCATAGCTCTCATAGGGTGGAATGTCAATCCGATTGAAGCTGGAGAAAGAAAGAAGGAAAGAAAAGAAAGCAAAAAAAAAAAATTAAATTAAATGAATGGTGGCTGAATTGTTTTTTGTTGAAAACTTGGTTATTTCAACCCACTATTGCAACAATTACTTGAACTTAATTTTTCTATTTTCTGTAATATAAAATCATTTTTTACAGTTAGGTGTGAAAAGGGGGCTTTTATTTTTAAGGACATGCAATGTATGAGGTCACATGATCAGGATAGCCTGTTTGCTCATGGACATTTGACATGTGAACATCATTGTCTTGCAACCAAAGGTGGTCTTTTATTCAGAATTTTGGAAAATTTTCACTAAATATAAAATTTTACTCACTCAGTCATTCAACATTCAAAACATGTTTTACCATGTCCAAGTAAAATTTTATGCAATAGAGGGTCACCAAGAATAAAAACCTTTGTGCATGCCCTGAGCATGGCGCATGTGAGACATACCAGGTGTGGGCTTTGGGTAAATTGTTGGTGTTGGCATCGATCTGGTGGATGGTGAAGAGTCTGGGCCCTGCAGCACCTGCAGCCAAAACACGGAGAATTCACTGCCAAATCCCATCATGGTCAACAATACATACTTTTCTCAAGTATATTTTGGCAGAGAGAGGAGGAATGAAATGCAGGAAGGGGACGTCCAATGCGGGATTCGAACCACGGCCTCCTGCAGTGAGGACTGTAGCCTATGGCGACTCGCTGACCCAACTATACATAGTCATTGACACGGATCACACAGATTACGGTGAGTACCCTGTAAAGCCTTGAAGCCTTGCAGTGGGACCCTGGATGATCCAGTAACAAACTGCAGCAGCCGCGCCCTCCTCTCCTCATCAAACGACTCCACTGCTTTCCAGAACCACTTGACAATGTTGCTGTCTGCCGTGCAGTGCTTCAGACGGGTGTTGGATTTCCAGTCGGTGATGTCGATCTTCCCCAGGCCACACACGATCAGCTGGAGGAAAGAAAGAGAGGGACCTGAACTTTATGATTCAGAATACTGCAGTATTGTACAATGGATGATTTTTCTAGCACGAAGCAGCAAAGATGATGGCTGTGATGCTGATGACAAACTGTGACTATATGTGGATCACTTTGATCTTAAAATACTTCTCTGTTGTACCTCGAGTTCCTTCTCATCGAAGGCTTTGAGCAGGTGCTGTGGGATCACCTCGTTGAATCCTTTCTGCAGAGCCAGAAACTGAGCCTCGATGCCATGCAGGAAACGCCAGTTCACATATAATCTGTAGAGAATAAGAGTGGACACATAAAGGGATCATCATCTCCACACTGGCTAAATGATACTGCATCAGTATTTTCTGAAATTAAAGATGAGTCAACCTGCACAGTTTATATCTGATATTCTGGCTGCTGCTTTTTTTATTTCAATAAGTAAATATCTTCATGATTTTAGTAGTAAGTTTAGTAAAATATATGCTTTAAAAAAAACAATGAAGAAATTGTTTCATTCATGCCTCACAGCAAGAAGGTCATAGGTTCAACTCTTTGATCTGGGACCTTTCTGTGTGGAGTTTCATGTTCTCCCTGTGGTGTCCAATTGACAATAGGAGTCGTAACGAGTATAAGAAAACTCCAAACCTGCTTTTCCTCACACTCTTAGAGAACAATAAAAGAGATGAGAGTAGTTCATTGACCAGTGGTGTCATGTGTTAGCTCAGGTTTATTCTATACAATCAATAGAGGTTTTTGGTTGTTTTATGGAGGTAAAATGTCACCATTCCTTAGTGAACTTATTTCATAACAAGATCAAATTAAATAAAATAAGATAAATTAAGATAATTCTTGATTTGATATTTAAGTTAATAGAGAAATGTACAGCAGCAAAAAGCAACATATGAATATAGAACCTAAGTGCAAAATCTCAAAAAAATAAGTAAGCTATATACAAATAATCAAATCCACAGTACTGTTGGGGTCACCCAGACAATTTAGTGTTTTCCATGAAAAGTCACACTTTTTATGTACCACCATGAGTTGTAAACTTAATAGAAAATGTTATTACATTACCCTTCTGATGCAATGAGCAAACACATTGTACCATTAGAACACTGGAGTGATAATTGCTGGAAATGGGCTTCTATACACCTATGTAGATATTGCACTAAAAACCAGACATTTGCAGCTAGAATAGTCATTTACCACATTATCAATGTAGAGTGTATTTCTGGTTAGATTAAAGTTATCTTCATTGAAAACAACTGTGCTTTCCTTTCAAAAATAAGGAAATTTCTAATTGACCCCAAACTTTTAAACGGTAGTGTAGAAATGTTATTATTGGTTGTAGTTGTATTTGCATTAATTGGATTTTAATCTCTGTGGTAGGGGCCTCAAAATAAAATTCTGTTTGGCAAGCACCAGCCCTGGATGGATGTTTCCTTCACATCCTTGTCCGTTTGTTCTCCTCTGTACCTGACATACTCCTTCTTGGTATCCTCTGTGACGGGGATACTCTTGCCGTTGGGTTTCAGCTCATGTTGGATGATTTCTCCGTAGGCATTGTGCTCTACACAGAAGGTGTGGTCCAGGACGCCAGTGATGTCGTTCTCCCTGAGCAAGAGAAGGGAGAAAATATGGGGTCTCAGCTTCAGGAGAAATTGTCTTTTTTTTCCTTCAAATTTCATGCTCTGATCAAAAAAGAAGAAACAAAGCATAACACATCATACACAACAAATCGAAACTCTCCATCCTCAGTCTAACATAATCTAAGTATATAGCCTGTGTTCTGATTTGATCGTTTCTGACAGCTGCTCAGTTGAGCGAGTGTGTTTTATTTAAAGCAATTTATCTTCTTTGAATAAAATGTAATGTGGTGGCTAAGTTCTCAGTGATGACTCAGCCAAAATGACAATGTAACACACACAACAGCAGAGGAAATTACCAAAAGTGTTCAATAACATGGTGATCGAGGAACATTTGCATGCAAAAGTATACATCACCAAGCAAGGGGCTAAACAGGGAGGATGTTGATTTTAGAGATAAAGACTTTCTGCTTAACTGGCAGCAGAGGGCGCTAAAATCATTTGAATGGATTTAATTTTTATATATCATTAGAGACAGAATGGTCAAGTTTGTGTGTTTCCTATGTAGAAACTGCTTCACTGTTGCACTAGTATAAAATTATAAAACCAGTAGTAAGCTGCAGGTATATTATAGAAATTAACTTCACAATGAGTGTTGGCTATTTTTACTTGTTTTGCATTTAGAAAATATTCTGTTGCCTGCAAACATTAATATTTTTTTACAGAATCCAGACGAGGCTGTTGTGGAGGTCCGGGTCCACAGATTCCATGTCGTCCAGCGTGATTGGTTTGCCCAGCAGCTGTTTGTAGAAGGGCAGCGTGAAACCTCCGTCGATATAATGGCCGTGGAACACCGCCATGCCCATGATACGACCCACGAAGTGGAAGTATGACAGGTGCTCCTGCAGATCAAACAGGGGTCATTAATATAAAGACTTTCATTCCAACTGATGTATGTATAAATATCAATAAGAAAAAAAATCATTATATCGTTGTGAAATTATCATTTTAACATTCAGTGATAATCAAATGAAATGATGTCAGAATTATATCCGCAGCACTGTATGACTGGAAACAATCTTTACATGCTGGTCCATAATATTTTCTCTATTCTAGTTCCTTTGTAGACATTCTAATAAGAAAAATAAATTTATGTTTCATCTTTGTATCCGCGACAGGCCGGATAAATTTAAAAGTTATGACTATAAAATAAAATACTTCCTACAGGATTGACAGCAGAGTCGGGGTTGATCTGTAAAGTGTAGATGTCGTCTCTGGAGTACTGGAACAAGCCGTAGTAGGGGTTCAGCATCTCATGGGACAGCAGGTACAACCACTCCCTCGCTACCCCGCCGTAGTCCAGTCCCTCTTCTCCTCTGAACTTGATCATCAATCTTTTCCAAAGATCCTTTGGACGCATCTTCATCACCTGTCGGTACGACTCCTGTGGATCAACACAAACCGCAAATTTAATATGACAAAGTACATAAAACCAGAGTGGCTTTCATTTTGAAAATAAAAATAGAACTCGAGGCACAGTACTTCAGGGAAATATTAAGCTTAGGTAATGCAACATGAAGGGATTATAGATATTGACAGATTTCCTCCATATAATCAAGGATTTTCATGTTGTGACAGGGCAGAAAATAACTAATCTATCGATGCTTTTAGTCTAAAAAGTGACGAAAAATGATCTGACTCCAATTCAGTAAACCCTCTATGGCAATAATTACTTTATCTTCCTTTTTCTAAAAAGCTGTGATATAGAGTCTGTTTTTTCAGTTAGGTGTGAAAATGGGGTTTTATTTTTAAGGACATGCAATTTAAGCGGTCACATGACTGTTTGCTCATGAACATTTGACATGTGAGCATCATTATCTTGCAACCAAAGATCATCTTTCATTTACAATTTTTGAAAATTTGTTACCAAATATAAAATTTAACTCACTATCTGGAGTAAGTAAACTTAATTTATTTATTTACTTATTTATCAGATTTAATTAAATTTTTTGTTATACGTTTTTTATAATATGCTAAAAAAACATGATTTGTTGCCATATGTCAACAGTATACAATAAGGACAATTCCTAGTGTGATGGAGTCACATTCACTTACATGGCTAGCTAGACTATGTTTCAGGTTAAGCCATTTTAAATAATAAAAACATTCAAAACATTTTTTTACCATATCTAAGTTATATTTCAAACAATAGAGGTTTAAGCCAGACCAGGCCTGAGGATGTCACATAATCTCGATAATTCCAAATTTATCTTTCCTCGCCAAACCTCTACCTCCACTAATATTTTAAAAAATAGTGATTGTGTTATATTTTCACATTACATAAGTGTCTCTGTCATGTCTCTCACAGATCCGTCCAGAGACTCAGAGGCTGAAACACAGCAACAGCACTGCTGCACAGAGGACTGGCAGCTCACGCATTTTAAATAGTTAATTTGGACCTGCTAGTACATGACACAAAGTTTTAAGACTAAATTTATAGTCTTAAAAGTTCCATATCGTACACTTTTCCTGGGATTTATTTGAAGGTTTGATGTCCCTAACAAGATGTACGTGTACGTTGTTTTCCTTGCTAACTTCACTTACTGTGAAGTTACTGTGGCACCTCTGTAAATGTTAAATTACTGCTGCTATTGCAGGAAATTGACAGTTCTTTAAGTGGGGCACACAAAGTCCATTTGACTGTGATGTTCTTCAAAACCTTAATTTTCACAAATGTAAAGTAATGAGTGTGTGTCCAACATTTCTGTGGGTTCACTCATCTCTATCTTCTGTCTGACGAGCCAAAAGGAAGTGAAATATTTTTTGTGCCGACATTTCACTGCTGCTGATCATGCGGTGATTTTAGCCAATTTGTATGAAAAACACTTCAATTCTGGTTATAAACGCCTTGTAATGTCCATTTTTTTTCCTGTAATGCCTTACACTACTGCGTTACAGCAAAAGTCAATGCATTACATTAATTTATTTTGTAATTCACTTGTGTAACGCATTACTCCCAACACTACTCTGTAATATTAATAAGCTTCTCCTCTGTTTGCAATTTACATTACAAGTTTTGATCTTCTATTTGTTATTTATGGCCTATATGTCTCATTGATCTTAACTACATCTTGAATTTGAGTTCTAAAACAGTAAAATCATAGTCTACTGTTTATCACAGACTACTTTGGGTCAAAGTTATCAAGGACATTTGTTTTGAAACCATTTAAAATTTGTATACAGTCACAAAAAGTAAAACCTGTTGTGTTTGCGGTCAAAAGTGACAGGAAAGATTTTATTTGTTTGCAAAGGAAATAATCAAAAATCAGTCTTAGTCTTAGTCCAGATACAGGCTCTGAATTCAAGCTGTGTGTGTTTCTTTGTGGACTGAGTGTGTGTTTAAAACATGAACACTAGAATGATTCTGAGTACATGCACACTCATGTGTACTCTCTGCCATGGCTTACTACAGCAGCATACAGTTCCTGTATGAAAAACCAAAGTGGATCTGCAGGGCTGGTGTTTCACACTTAGCTTCCACAGCTGTCACGTCAAAGGGCGATGAAGTCATATTTTTCATTGCTCAACTTGTAGTTATGAAGTTATGTCTGGCCCTGAATACTTGCCACTGCTGCCTTAGCTCCTTCCCTCAGCCCCTCCTTCCCACCCTCCACATCCATTTAGCTGCTGAAATCATCCAGAAAGAATGCCTTGCCTTGCTAGAACAAATGGTTGGGAGAGTAAAGAATGGACAGACAGAGGAGGAGAAGAAAAAGAGCAGAGGAGGAGTTTTTTGTGGTGTTGTGAAGACCTTTTGGGTCTGTTTTTCTCTGGAAATCATAAAGCGGTTCTGAGTATCGGTTCTGGGCAGCCCCGGGCCCTTTTCTTCTGCACACCGTAAACAGTGTGGAAAAATTCCAGTGAAATGCAAAGATCTGGGCTTGTGAGCATACTGTTTTTGTTTTCCTGCATTCATTTGAGTATACATTTGCATACTTGCAGATGTGCTCAAATGAAATCAAGAGGTCACCTAAATATTTTCTTCAATAAATTAAATCAAATCATAAATTTCAGGTGAGAATTTCCTGCTCGTCTCAGCTTACAGAGGTAGATATACTTCTGAGGTGAAGCAAGGTTCATGTGATGGTTCTTTATCTGAGAGTTTACAGGAATGTTTATGTTCTATCCTCAAGAGCATTAAACTGGTCAGTAGTAGTGTGTTGTGTTTTTGTCTTGTCATATTTGATTCAGGTGTTTATTTTTAATGCATTTTTACCTCAAAAATCTCTTCCCGGCAGACTTCGATGCGACAGTGGCCGGCCTGGGGTTGTTGCTGAGACAGTTCCTGCCGCAGGATCTTCAACTTCTGCACCAGGTCTCGCTTGTATTTGGGCACCGTCAGGCACTCGGCCTCCTCAGGCATCTGGGCTGGGGAGAGAGCTTGCTGGGGGGCACAAGGACCACCTTGGTCCTTCAATGGAAGTGGATGACTGGAGGAATAAGGTGGAGGAGGGAGAGACAGAAATGAGAAGATGAGAGAGAAGGGATTACAATTACAGAAGAAAAGAAGATTCAGTTTGATTCATTATTCAGTCAAACAGCAGCACTGAACAGTTTGTCTTGGGCCGTTCTTCCCAAAAATGCAATTCTAGTTTGGTTCATTACAGTGGTTTATTGTCACATGCTCACAGAGATATTGTAATTTTTGCTTTGCACTGTTTTGACTATGATAGAGGCAACAGATTTATACAAAGATAGAAGAAAGAGGGATGCGTCCTGTAGGGAATTCCCCAATCCTTCCATCTCAAATATCTTCTAACCACTGAACTAGGGAGTTTTGTTAGAAATTCCCTCTCTAGTCCTCACCCTCCTCTCGAAGCAAAGAGCAGTGAACAGATCCCTAAGCCCAGAGTAAATCTGATCCAGACCTGCGGACAGGCCGGGCCTTTGACCAGACTTTTGGTAAATATCGCCACCAGGAAAGACAGAGAGAGAGATAAACCCTGTGTAAGCAGAGAGAGAGAGCGAGGGAGGAAAAGAGAAAGAAGGGAAGAAATACACAAAGGAGAGTGGTGTAAGAGTTGCCGGTGCCTCTAACTGGCTCAGCTGGACCGATAAGTCAGTGTGTTCTTTTTGCCCTCCCCCATCACACTCGCCATGTCTAACCTCTCCCGCTTTCACTCGACTAATTCTCTCTAAATTATTACTCCAGCTGTGTCTCCATGTCTTCAACTCTTTTCCATCCCCAGACAACTTTTAATTCCTGTCTGAGGCAGAGAGAAGCTGACATCCAGCGTTGATTCCTGGTAGGTACCCTTGCCCACCATCAACCACAACTGGAGCTTCTATCATCGGCCATCCTTCACTTTGAGGCGGAGGGGAAAAAAATGGGAAAAAATGACATTAACCCTCTATTGCTCTATCCCGATATTAATCTACAATTTCTTACTCATAATAAAAATGTTTTGAATGTTATTATTATTTAAAATGGCATAAATAATAGACATATTTAAGAAATATAAGGAAAAGTTGTAAACATAGTCTCAAGATGTTTCATGCTATGTAAGTCAATGGGACTCCATTAGGTTGTATACATATTGTTGCCATATGGCAACAAATCTATTTTAGCATATTAGAAAAAAAAAAAACAACAACATCAAAGTTGAATTAAGTTCAAGTTAAATTTTTCATTTGGTGACATTTTACCCAAATTCTGAATAAAAGACAACCTTGGGTTGTGAGACAATGCTGCTCACATGTCAAATGTTCATGAGCAAACAGGATATCCTGGTCATGTGACCTCATAAATTTTATGTCCTGTTAAAGATATCCTTGTCTATGGACTACAAAAGATGCTCTGATGAATGTGATTTTTTAAGTTTATGTCTACCTGGACAAAGTGCAACCTTGCTATACAAATTTAGGACAAGTGTGGGAAAGAGTGTGAGCAGGAGAAAAAGGGGTCGCATGAAGTAACTACTGACCTTTTTATCCCCTTTTTGCATTCAATGGCTGACCAGTACATTCTTGAAAAAGAAGAGACTAAAATACAATCATGCCTAAGTTGAGCCATGGTCAGTGTATAAGTTCAGGCCTCCTCCAACCCTCAGTGTGGTGTTGGTGGTGGGATGCCTGGGTGGGCCTCATAAAAACATAATCCATCTCCCCCTTCAATAGGACAGCAGCCCTTGTTCTCCTATGAGAAGACGCTGAGGCAGCAGAGAACTTTAAAAGAAGCTACTGTCCTCCGCTGGGAGGCTGGTCAAACAAAGGCGGCATGCCGTCGGTATATAAAGGAAGGGAGGCCTTCTAAGGTACTAGCACATAGCCACCCACTTATTCCAACACTCCTTGTACAGTTGGGTTCTCTGGTTCAGTGGGTTGAAAAAGGCCTCATCTATTTGGACTTTCCAAACGGGTGCAGTGTTTCGCCAGTCTATCCCTGTATAATCAAGTCCGCTGCTATTTATTTTATTGGCAAGCACTGGGGCTCCTAGCATGTCAAAGAAAGGGTAAGACTGCAGCAGAGCAGTCCTGAAAACCACTTTAGGAAGGAGGAAGGGAAGAAAAGATGGCTTTAAAACAAAATGGAATGAGTTTCTTTTGGCTGGGAGGCTTAAGAACCATATAATAAAGCGTAATTTCAGCGCGCTTTTTTTTTTCTTCTTTTGAGGACACAGTGTAATTAAAAATATGTTTTGACATAGTTCACCGTCTCTGGTTTCCAAAGGGGGCGAGCTCTACATATTTGATGGTAAATATAGAAAATACCAGCACAGCAAAGCTGAAAATCTGCCGAGGCCAAAGGAGAGAAATGGTTCCTATTGCTGTGACAGCTTGGGGTGAAATATGACGATTGGGGAGAAATATAAACTTTCAAATTCAAAATAAGAGCCAAAAGATTTTATTATTGTTATTTCAAGGTAGACGGTGCAGGGGGAAAAGAAACAAAGAAGTCGAGAAATGAAGGAATGAACATTTTCCAGAACTGGATCACCTGCACCTGAACCTGCAGAGTCATGATAGGTCGCAGTCCTTTTTCAGTGTTTGCAGGGAGGCAGACTGGGTTTGTGCAAAAGCATGCACAAGATCGCACGTCTGTGTGTTTGTTCTTGTTTGAGAAAGTGGACTTGCTCCTTTTCCAAGGCATGTGGCACAGGTGGGCCATAATGAATGCTGAGTAGGGGTAGTGGTGTTAAAGCCGCAGCAGACACCCAAACACACCCACTCTACCCCCCACCCAGCCCAGAGAATCAAAGGAGCCTTTATGAGTGTCAGCTGGGGCCTTTCTCTTTACACCTACTGTCTAAAAAGCAGGAGAACAGCTGGCCAAATAAACTGCCAGCTCTACGGCTACTCTACATAGAGTCAAGTGCATGCACAAGTGTTTATATTATTATTGATTTGATTATGCTATGCTTGTTTTACTGGTAAAAGTGTGTTCTCTCTCTTTCTTCACCATCTGCCTTTTGCCAGTTAACCCTCTTATTTCATGGTGTTGCCATACAGCAACAATAACTTTATCTTCATTTTTCTAAAAAGGTGTGAAATAAAATCTGAAGGATATGCAATTTATGAGGTCACATGACCAGGATATCCTGTCTGCTCATGGACATTTGACATGTGAGCATCGTCTGCATCTTCGTGAGAATCTTTTATTCAGAATTTGGGAAGGTTTTTAGCAAAACAAAACATTTAACTTGAATTTAATTCAATTTTGATCCTATACGTTTTTTTCTAATCTGCTAAAATAGATTTGTTCCCATATGGCAACAATATGCAAATATGGCATACAACCTAATGGAGTCCCATCACGAAACTATCCTGAGACTATGTTTGCAACTTTTTCTCATATTTCTTAAATTTATCTATTATTTAGGTAATAATAATAAAAACATACAAAAGAGTTTTACCATGTGTAGGGGTAATGGTTATTTCATATTTGAATGATGATACACAGGGTGCACAAGTTCCTCTTTAGCATACAGTAACATGACCTGTTCAAGTAATATCCCAATATCATGATGCTTTCAGCACCGTGTTTCACTGTCTTCAGAGTGAACTATGATTTTAATTCAGCGTTCATGCTGACGAATTGTGAGGCTGAAACACCTGTTCATAGGTGTGCTAAATCCAGAAGATTTTTCAATTTATAGAGTACATATTTGAGTTTGTAAAGAAAAACACAGTCACTACTATTGCATTTTGATTTAGGATATAAAATGCAGTATTCCCATTGCATCAAAATTAAAATTATAATAAGGATTTTGGCTTTAGTCTTGTCTAAAATAATAGCAATGTGTTAAACATTGCTATTATTTTGAACACACGATTTAATGCTAAACCAATGATCATATTTATCCTTCACAGGTTAATTATACCAGAAGGACACATAATGTACCAAATATCACTTCATGAAACATCAACAACATACAATTTATATGTCATGAAGATTTATAACTTGGTTAGGAAAATACCTGCTGATGCCCACTAAATCTAAATCCAGCTGCAACAAAAATATCTTCAGCAAACAATGATGTAATCTTTCAGACATATACTATGTGCTGGTTGTAATCTTTCAGACATATACTATGTGCTGGTGCAAGTGAGCAAGCTAAGTATGTGAGAGACTGTGTGGCAGACCACAGTAATGTAGCTGTGTCTGACTGTCTGACAATTCAAGGCCTTCATCAGTCTGAGGTTGACGGCAACAGGGCCGTCTGAGTCACATTTAAACCAATATGTGTCTTGGTGCATCAAACGACAAGAGGTGCAAACATAGACCCTCAATGTAGTAATATGAAAACTTTTGGTTACAATGTCAAAACACACTCCCTAACCAACTAATAATAAATCAGCAATAGCAACATTCTACTGAGCTGAAAATTAGGAAACATTTTGTAACATTTTATTTGCATTTAAAGCCACAACAGTGCAAGAGAGGCTACAAGTTTGACATGTGATTTTAAAGATGTAAACTGCTGTAGTCAAACTCAACAATTGAGAATTGAGATGTTTAATAGGTGTTATGACAGAAAATACCTATTGTTAACATGCTCTAAACCAGAAGATTTCACAAAGACAGGGCTATTTAATTTGATTTAACGAGAGAAATAAAAGGTCACTACTAAAAGAAATCAGAGAATTGCGCTATCTGTGCAACCTTGTAGAAATCTAACGAAAACAAAGCTGCATTTTTGCTTTAACACGACGCGCTATCAACCACCACCTTCAACCTCCCTATATGGAAACAGGACAATTCAATGCAGTGCAGCATTATAGTAAGGTTGTGTGTGTGTGTGTGTGTGTGTGTGTGTGTGTGTGTGTGTGTGTGTGTGTGTGTGTGTGTGTGTGTGTGTGTGTGTGTGTGTTGGGTGAAATATTCTTAAATCCTGGCGTTGATAAAAGACAGATGTCCTGACACTGAGCCAGCAGAGAGGCTGATAACTTTAACAGTTTTTGGAGCACAGCAGAGGGCGGAGAGCAGTGGAGAGAGAGTGAGTGAGGACAGAGGAGATGACAAGAGGGGGAGGTGTAGAGATGAGAGGATAAAAAAAGAACAAGGACAGTAGGAAAGAGAAGAGATGAAATCGAAGTAAAAGCAAGACTTTTACAGCGCTTTGCCTGGTTTCAATGGTTTCTCATAGCGAAACTGACAAGAAGGTATAATGACATTAAATTGCACCTTTAATTCACATCTCTGGTCATACTGTTCATTTAACGATATTTGCCAAAAAAGGACAAAAAATAGCTACCTTGTATTGTTTTATTAAAATTCAAAGTGGACAAGTGGTCCCCCATGATAATGTGTAAGCTAATGTTAGCCTTGTAGCTACCTGATTCGTACTGCTGTCCGATTCATTGTGCACATGCATATGTCCACAATCAATACAATTAATGCTGACATTGAGTTTTCAGAGAAATGCAGTACATTAATCTATTAGCACAATGTCTACACAGCCTGTGTAACTAAGCAGTATCATCTATGTACGTCCCCCTACACGCATAGATGTCCAAGCACAGCATCGTTACATAAAACAAATGTTATTAGACGTATGTGAGCATGTGAGTGAAACACAAGTCAATACACAGCCTGTGTAGACAGCTGTATTGATTAAAATAAGCTTATCTGTACCGTCGGATGCAAGTGAGACGGACGACTGAAAAACTTAGCTGAGGCATTCTCTGTGTATGCTGTAACATTTCCAAAAGCATTTTGACAGTGAACCGAAGGTACTTTTCTTCTGACGGAAACGTAACTACGCTACTACGATTTAAATTCAAAAGACAAATATTAAAGCATAAGAAATGTTGCCAGGTTCTAGTTATGGGTGTCAAAACATGAAGAGCAGTTAAATAAACCAACTTCAACTTAGCATGAGTGGATTTCATTTAACTTTACTATTTTACATTTTAGATTTCTTGAGATAAAATAACAAAAAATAGTGTCTTGACCCAACTAACACCGCATACCAGTAAAACATCACATGTCAACTTCTACTTTCCACTGCTTGAAATGCAGCCTATTTGGCTGATTAAAGTCTTAAAGTCAAAATAAAAATCTGATCTGCTTAGGCTTAGTTCAAGAATCTGTTATACAAAAAGTCCAAATTTGGTTAGATCTGCTGTGACCATGTGAAACCAGCCAAATAAAGTGCACGTGCTATTTATCCTCATGTTTCAACAGTGTTGAACATTTGTACTTCCAATGCTGTGACACAAACTGTATATAAAGGGTGTTTTCATTAATCAGTACGAATCATGAGAAGCTGCGTTAGAAATTAGCAATGGTTGATTTTGACCTTCTTAAAGTTCTGAAATTTTGTCTGAACTCTCTCGCATCTCTCCTAATAAGGAGTCAGACAGGCAGCTAATGATGCTGACTGGATACCATGGCTCAGCTTCATCTCACAACCAGAGGTTGTTCTGACACATGGATGCTATTTGACCAAATGACCAGAGGTTGATTTCCCAAACATGTCTATCGTGCTTGCCACTGTTATTGCAAGACAATCTTTTTTTTTGTTTTACTGAAAAAGCAAGGGGGAAAAATATCCACATCTTTTTATGTTCTGTTGTTCTATTGACTTCTGCAACACACGCCAGCAGGCTGAAAGTAAAGGGAGATATCAGACAGCCAAAATACATGAAAAAGTATCCTTGAAGAGTTTATTATATTAGTTTTCATCCGTGATTCATAAAACTTGCAGATTCCTTCCACGCGTATATCACAAACAATTTTCCTAGTTGTCATTTTCAATAAATTACTCAGTTTGAAGAATTACAATAATACAGAAATATTTAGCCCATGTATGAGCATGCCTGCTAAGCTAACAGCTGCTGTGCTAACACGTGTTTAGCATCATTTCCTCACCAGGGCTCTCTGCTGGCTTGATGTTATGAGCTGAGCTTCAGCCGAGACAGACAGAGCACAAACACACTGAGAGATGGACTGACTGACAGACAGCCAGTGTGTGTGTGTGTGTGTGTGTGTATATGTGTGTGTTGAACTTGAACAACATCCACATGAAAGTCAACCCTGAAGAAGGTTAAACAAATACTGGACATTTCCCTGTAGAGAAGCATCACAGTCAGCATTTCTGCTCATGAAAGTCTACTATTGGGATACTACTGGGATGAGTGCATGAAAGTATCCCTCAACCAATTGTTCATGTATTTTGGGCCATGCGCACATGTGTGAATGCATATAGATAATGTCTGCATTGCAAGTATGTGCAGACACACGTTTGTCTCGCCAGATGTCCGTGTGTGTATTTGGGTTACCTGAGGTTAGTGTTTTGGCTGTCCATGGCCACACGGGAACCATTTGGACTCGGGCTGCTAGAGAAAACAGGAGAGGAGAAGGGTGGAAAAGAGAGAGAAAGACAAAGGAAGGGAAAAGGGGCATAAAAGAGAAGATGAAGGACAGAAAAGAGAATTGGAGTAGAGAAAACAACAAGGGACAGGATGAAAAAAGAAACAGTGAAACGGGACAGACAGGACAAAGAAAAAAAAAGCAATACAGAGGAGACCAGTACAGGACAAGAGAGAAGCAAGAGAACAAAGAGACCAAGGAAATAAGCAGAAGTGTAAGGCATAAAAATAGTGATGAACTCCAAAACATGAGCAAATACAGAGTGAGGAAATGGATGAAAACAAAGGTGAGAGAGGTGAGACAGTGAGAAAGAAGAGGAAGGGAAAAGCCCATTGGCAGAGACACAAGACGGGAGGAGGGGAGCAAGAGGAAGAGAATAAAAATATACGGTGAGATGAATGAAGTCAACAGTTTACAACGTGCCTGTACTGAATGGACACAAGATGCTTGACTTTGACTTAACCACAATTAGGGTGTTGCATTTATGATATTTCTTTTTTTCATTTGAATGCCTGAAATAGAGGTTTTCACCGACAATTCAAAGCAGCAATACATGCATGTAGCAATATATTTGAGCCTTTCCGGTTTGTGTTAAAAGTACACTTTGCTATTGTGGCAATGTAAGAAAAATTGTGCAAAACTTGCCACAATAAAGACATAGTATTTTGTATGTGCTTGATATAAGGGTGAGTGACAGAAGTGCCATGTGATGTAACCCTAAAAACCTGGTACTAGATAGTTTAACTGTTGTAAAGAGACACATGCTATCAACAAGTTTTATATTCTAGGTGGATCAAATGCTTCTTAAAACTGTATTTTAAAAGTATTGGACTTTCTCCTCTTGCCAAATATTGTTTGTCACTGACCCATAACTCACATTCTAATCCCAGCAAAGGAAACTGTCACTGAAAATTCAGACCTGAGGGCTTGAACTCATGAATGATTCATACTTACTTGAGTACGAGATGCAGGTTTGCAGACAGTCGCGGGTCCGTGAACTGTGTTGTTCGGTTGTTGTGGTCGACAAAGTAAACACGGCCGGTGGCTGTGTTTCTGATCTCCCAGCCTGGCGGCAGAGGGCCAAGCTCCTCACAGTTCACATTGCTCAAGTCCCTAAACAAAACAAAAAACATCAGCTAAATTTAAACTATTAATAAATACATACTGAATAAAAAAAAGCACTTTGATTTGTTTAACCTTCCTCTTGTGTTAGGGTCGGCACCGACCTGTTTCAGATTTTAAGAACCACTTAAATATTTTTTATTTGTATCAAGGTTTTTTGACTTTGTCAGGTACCCCTAGTTCAACAAACTAAAACAAAGTGTTTTCACTAAATTATAAAATTCTCTGGTTGAAATAATGACCCTTGTGTTGTTACAGTTGGTTTTAACACAGTTATAAAAATAAGACTATAAAGCAATAATTAGCACACACCAAAAATATTGAAACCAATATTTTCATGGTTAAGAAAACCTAACAAGGTAACGAGATGAGAAACTAATCGGTTGATAGTTAATAGTTTTTAGTGTATTTTACAGCTGATTTAAGACATGGGTCAAAGACGAACCATTAACATAAGAATAGTAACAGCAAACTATCACCAGAGGGAGGTTAATCGGCCATATTAGATGGGAGAAACATTCCTCGTAACACAGATCATTGAGTAATTATAAATTTAACATTACAGTTAGGCATGAACAGTTACATCTGCTGAGTATTTTAACCAAAAAAGGTTTCAGTACATTGAATTAAACTCCCCCAAAATACAATGGGTCCTCCAGACCCAGCAGGACCCCCTGTGTAGCAAAAAAATGAAGACCCTCTAAGGCTTAACATTATCCCTGTGACAAACTACTTGCTCCAGTTTCTTGATTCTTCTTCTCTCCTGCACATTTTCCCGTCAGTAGAAACTTAAGCCCTGACGTGGGACAACACCAGAGCCTGAGGAGGATTGGAATTTGTGTGTATCCGTCCTTGTGTAAAGTGAGGACACATCAACAGAGACACAAAACACCTGCCTCGCTGCACTCATCTCTATCCAAAATCACCTAACCCAGAGGTTGCTGCTGTGAATTGGATGTTAAACGCATGCTTCATCACTGATTAGCAGTTTCACCAAGATGTGGCCAAAAAAATGTAATACAATAGCACTGCCTGCTGTCTCTGATGAATTAACTAGTTAGCTATTGAGAGGTGGTGAAACACTATGATTGAATGCAGAACCATGGCCCTGTGGTGTGTTTACATGAACATCTGTCCAAAAATGTTCTTCCAAGTACGGATTGGGGGGGGGGGATAGTTTGGCTGACCCTGACCCAATTCTGAAATTTGACTAATAAGATTAAATTAAAATTAGGCCTGATTCACCACAGTCGAGTTTTGTCTTTGGGAATATATGTCAGGATTCACATTAAAAGGATCAAGGATTAAAAACACAGACTGTCAGCACTGCAGTACATGAATCAATATTATCGATAAATTACTGTGCTATTAAAGTAATTATGACTGTATTAACCCTCTATTGCATGAAATATTACTTAAACATGTTCAAAAATATTTTTAATATTTGTATTACTTAAAATGACATAAATAATAGATATTTTAAAAAATATGTACGAAAAAGTAAACACAGTCTCAGGATAGTTTGATGCCATCTAAGTCAATAGGACTCCATTAGGTTGTATTTTCCATATTTGCATATTTTGCCATATGGCAACACATCTTTCTTAAAATATATATATAACATCAAAATTGAATTAAATGTAAACATTTTTTATTCTGTGATTTTTTTTTTATTCTGAATATAAGACAACTTTCGGTTCTGAGACAATGATGCTCACATGTCAAATGTCCATGAGCAAAAGGAACTGGTAAACAGGATATACTGGTCATGTGACCTCACACATTATATGTCCTTCAAAAATAAAAGCCCCCGTTTCACACCTAACTGTAAAAACACATCTTTTTAGAAAAATTAAGATAAAGTAAATGTTTCCATATGGCAACACTATGCAATAGAGGGTTAATAGCAAGTAATATGTGTCAAAAGAGACTTATGAAACAAACTGGACAACAAAGACAGAAAAACACAAACACAATGCGGTTACCTGGGGACCCGAGGGTCATGCCAGGTGCTGACTCCAGTCTGTGTGTGGAGGAAGTAGACCTGGCCCTGCTGAGTTGTTCTTTGCTCTAAAAGAGAAACAAAACAGAATAGAATGAACATGTGAAAAAAGGCACAAAAACAGCACTGAAACAAGTCTGGAGCTGTTGCAGGGTCTGCTGATCTGCAGCTAAATCCTAGTGGGCAAGAGCACGGGTGGTGAGTTTGTGTATTTTGGAGAAGGGGAAGTCTGTTTATAATTGATGTGACAGGCAAACAGCAGGGACACTGTTGACCTAAGAGTTTCTTAAGGTGTACGGCCAATGTAATCAATTAGTTCCTCTCCAGTCGCCAATAGCCCTATCCCAAGAGGACGGGGGAAATTAAAATAAGAAGAAAATTTATCAAATACTTCCTTGAGTGTTTTTCCTTGCAGAGAGTTGATCTTGGTTTTCTTGTTTTCTCTTAAAGGTCGGTGTGTGTGCTCAGAGAGTCATCATCAATCTCCAAAACCAGCGGAAATGGAAAGGAAAATCTTGTCACTTATGCCAAAACCACTAATATAATAAGTTGTAAACAAATAAGGGAATCAAGGACACCAAGAAGGAATCTAAGCAGAGCATTTCTCATTTGTAGTTGTTGTGATGGATCTTCAGTTTCATCCAGCTCATGGATGAATGGAAAGAGAGTGTGTGAATGTTGGCACAAAGTGTGTGTGTGTGTGTGTGTGTGTGTGTGTGTGTGTGTGTGTGTGTGTGTGTGTGTGTGTAGTCACCCACTAATCCATCACTACCCCCCTCCGAAACTTCCTACTGGCACAACTCATTTCCTACCCACCCACCCCCCCCCCTCACACATCGCCTCTTTCTTTCTCTCATTCTCTCTCACGCTCTCTCACCACACCCAGCCAGAGGTTCAGAGGGTTCAGCTGAGGAAGAAAGCCCACTAGTTGTTGGGCATCAGTGACTCACTTTGTCCGACCTCAGCTGGCCTTAGACGCAGTAGGACTTTTCAAAAGGGGGCACGGGTCCAACAGTGCCATTCTAAAATCACTGGCACACAGCACCACACTTAAAATAATAATTTATTTTACAGACTCTGTGGGTATTGTGGGCTGCATTATGGTTGACTGTGAAAAGTGTACTTTTTCTAGAACAAACTTTCAAATGTTGGAAATTTTACTGTGTTACTCCTAGTATAACTTCTGCATTATTTCCCATGTTTTCATTGTGGCCAGTTAAACAATTTACGGGCATAAAAAATAGCCAATAACCTAAAGTGGCTTCTCTGAATGAACACTGCTTCCCTTCCTTTCACTGTGAAAGGACCAAGCAGAGAGGAGAGGATGTGTTGAGTGTTGAATGCAGTTGTTATAACGTGATGTTGTGGGAAGGAAGGCTTGGGGAGGGAGAGGATATTAACCCTCTATTGCATGAAATATTACTTAGACATGGTAAAAAATATTTTGAATGTTGTTATTACTTAAAATGAGCAAAATAATATATATATTTTAAAAATATATGTAATAAAAAGTTGTAAACATAGTGTCAGGATAGTTTCATGCTATGGAAGTCAATGGAACTCCATTAGGTTATATACATTAGGAATGTTCCCTATTTGCATATTGTTGTCATATGAAAAGAAATCTTTCTTATCATATTAGAAAAAAACAACTTAAAACATTAAAATTTAATTAAATCTCTCACTGCTTTTAAATCACAGTTGAAGACTTTTCTGTTCAATGCTGCCTACTGCTAATATCATTCTTAATTACTCTGCACTGTACTGTAACTTGTTCTTTGTTTTAATTTCAAAGTTATAAATTTTAATTCTTAATTTTTATTTCTTATTTTCATTTTATATTATATCTATTTTTTTATTTTAATCAACTGTTTTAAATTGTTTTAATCAACTGTCTTAAATTGTATCTTGATGCTTTTAATGTTTTATGTAAAGCACTTTGAATTACCTTGTTGTTGAAATGTGCTATACAAATAAACTTGCCTTGCCTTGCCTAAATGTAAAAACAAAAACTTGCCTTAGATAGTATTTTTTTTAATTTGGTGAAAATTTTCCAAAATTTAAAATAAAAGAAAACCTACGATTGTGAGACAATGATATCAAGTGACCTCATAAATTGTATGCTCTTCAAAATAAAAGCTCCCTTTTCATGCCTAAATGTAAAACCATAGATTTTATATCACATTTCTTTGGAAAAAATAATATAAAGTAATTGTTGTCATATGGTAACACTATGCAGTAGAGGGTGATACAAAGAGCATTCTATTCTCATCATATAGAGAAACAATGTTCAAGGCATCACTGCCTCCAGGCTACAGAAAAATGCCGTTCAGCAACAGGCTCACCGTGCCTTTGATCGCTCTATCTTGTTTTAGTGTGGGCTGAGATTTAAGATTGCCTTTTTGAAACTACAATACAAGAACCTAGACACTTCAATACAACCACAGCTAGTCCATGACTACAGGACATATAATCTGCCAACAGGTTACCAACATTGGCCTGGTATCCCAGGTGCAAAGCACTGGTTGACTCAGCAGCCTGAGTCAACTCTGGGAGGCATTAATACAGTAATAACATATAACCAAAACCAAAACAACCAAAATATAACCAAAACACTAAAAAGGTAATAAATTAGACACACAGATTCAAGTTTAAACCATTGGTTAATTGTTTACTCTGTTGCATAATAAAGTATTTTTTCAATCATATAACCGAGTTGAAACGATATTTGATTTCTCATCTTGCCAAACATTATTTGTCACTGACCCGTGTGTACGTGTGTGTGTGTGTGTACTCACCGTAACCTTCAGGCAGGTCGGGCGGTGTATGCAGGTGTGTTCGACTCATGTAGTTGCGGTGTCGCTGTGATCGAACTCGTCTCTCATGGAGCCGCTGTTCACCCTGCGGGCCACTGGCCTCAGCCCCGTTAACGGGCGTCATCACCGGTGTGTTCTCGTCCACCACGCAGCTCAGAGGACGCCCTGAGGGGCTGGAGTACTCAGACGCTGGCCTGGAAAAGAGCAGAGAGTTTTGCATATGGTTTTCTGAGTGTAATTCATCCTTCATCTATTTTCAAATTAGATGTACTATGGCGATTAAAGAAAATTATGGAAGAAAATTAGCTTTAGAACTACACTACTTATGATACTCAAATATGAATAAATTGGAAAACCAGTCCAGGTCGTCAGTATTTCAGAAGTATTTCATGGTTATGGTTAAGATTAAAGTGGTATGAAGGATTATGAATCGCATAAAAGCAAACAGAGAATTCTCACAACACTCCAGGAGAATCTCTAGTGTGTTTGTGTGCTACTTAAAAGCAGGACTTCCAAAGCAGATATCTGATAAGCAAACACAAATACAGACAGGCTGACTTACTGACACTACTGCATGTGTGCGTAACAAGTCTGACCACTGTCTGGCTGTCCAGAGTTACTGACGCCTTGGCTATCTAAAACTTTGGACCCTCGTCTGTCAACCCACAATCCACCTCCTCCCTCCCATTTCCTCTTCACCCCGACCCCTTCTCGTTCCCTTGTCCTTCCATCACAGTATCGCCCTTCTCCCAGTGTCAGCCATCTACACTAGTCCTCAAATGTGTCTGCTCGCGATGAGCTCATGGATCAGATTTCACATACTGTCAGTCAGGAGTAGTGACAAGTGCTGGTAAAGATTAGTGGAAATAATCTTTAACCCCCCCCCCCCCCACACACACACATACGAAAAAAGCTTAAATTTATAAATAGATTTCATATTGGAGGCAAAATAAAGTTCGCATTACCTCATTCCTCTTTCTATACTTCTTCCTTTTCCTCTTCATCAACCCTTTTCATTAAATCACTCTGTCCCCTCTTCCTCCTCCAACTCACCATTTCCACCTCCCTCGACGCCCTACATCTTAACCTTTTCTTCACCACTTCCTGTCCGTCTTACCTCGTTTGCTGCCTGGCGGCCGCTAGAGATGTGTAGTAGGGGTGAATGAGGCAGTGGGTGGTGCTGATATTTGTTTGCTTACACGCCTAGCGGCTCCACTGATATGAGCCAAGTAGGAAGGCGACAGTTGTTCCTGCAGGAACAGGGGCCAAGTAAAACCTGGCAGCCGACTGGCTGGCTAGTGTATTTATGTGTGTGTGAGTGTGTGTGTGTGTGAGGGAACTGACAGCAATTCACTCACTACCGACTGAATGTTATTGTTGTGTTGTTAGTGTGATGAAGCTAAGTGGAAGTTTTTCCAGAAAAAGGGAAGTAGGGGAAAGTAAAACCACTTAGACCCCCCCTCCTTTTTGAAGTTAAAGTTAAGTTAAAGGTCAAGTTTGTTGTGCATTACATTAGTATGACTTTGCT
The DNA here is from genome assembly GCA_030544235.1 of Lepturacanthus savala. Taxonomy (NCBI): domain Eukaryota; kingdom Metazoa; phylum Chordata; class Actinopteri; order Scombriformes; family Trichiuridae; genus Lepturacanthus; species Lepturacanthus savala. Next base: position 15,186,820 of record CM060466.1, on the reverse strand, counting down.
TAAGTAAGGCAGTGTTGTACTGCAGTAGTACTCGTGTAGTATGTGTGCAGATGTACCTGGTGGGTCTCTCCCATTGTGTGGTACGTGTGATGTGGTTCAGGTACTGTATCCTTCCCGAGGCAGTCCTCCTTTCTTCCCATCTGTTTTATGCACAAAATAAAGCAACTATGAAAAACACATCTTGTTGCATCAAGCAATATAATAAAAGGTAAAACTTTTTGTCCACTTAGAAAAAGTACTCTGATCTTACAGCATTGTCAACAGTGTCATATAAACATATCACCAATAAGTACCTTTCAAAATATTTTTTAAACATCAAAAATTGCATGGGAAAAATGTTTTCATAAAATAATGGAAAGATTACTGGTTTCATCTAATGAACCAAAAAGTCTCAAACTACTGTACACAGGCATTAGAGAAACAGATTTCAATATTAATAGCTCCATCAATTTTGGAGACCTCAAGCAAAAGCAAATTTGTGTGTGGACTAAAGGGATAAATAAACCTGAAATCATACTGACCCATCAGGTAAGTCGTTGTCAAACAGGCGACTGCAGTCTACCACCGGTCCTCCTGTACCGATGCGATCTCTGGATTGAAGACTTACTTCACAGGTAATAATCACACAGGAAAGATGGAAGTTCAATGGCATTTGACAATCCACATAACCCAAATAATGATGACTAGTGTACACTACATTCTTTCCACTTATGCTTTTTTACAATTCTTTACATATCTTTCCTATTTCCTTTTCTGTACTGACATCAGTACAAGGATATGGAGTCCCTCTGGTGACATGAGGTAAAATGAAAAGCTTTTGGCTGAGCTTTCATTCAGAAATCATCACAGTTTCAGCCTAACTAAAGACCACAGGTTATAGCACGTTCATTATGCTGTGATATATGAGGAAAGTGGCCAGTAATCACACAGTAAATGATGAGCGTGCTATATCCTGAACTCTAATTTAGCTGAAACTGTCTAATGAAAGCTCTGTCAAAAAAAAACATCAATATCCAATAAGGAGCCAACTTCTCCGCTGAGAACTGATGATGTTGCAGAGACTTCAGTCCTAATTTATTCTTGTATTAAAATAAAATTACATCAACTCAAACTTGTCCATGTGTGGGAGCCAGGTAAAGTGTGTTGTTAATCATGATGATGTCACTAACTAACTGTCAGATACCGGTGCATCAGTTACAGTGGAGTAATCGTTAATTAATCATTAATTCTCCTGGTGACGTGTTTGTATGTTTTTGTGAATGAACAGAGGCTGAGAGGTGGAGTCTCACTTTGCTGATGCTTTATGAGCGTTTATATTTTCATTAGATCACTCTTTTAACCTTCATCAGATGATTATAGACAGATTACTGACATGTAACCTACATACAAACCTACATCTTGTCACCAGAGGGGCTCCGTACAAAGGAAATCAAAAGTAAGAATTTTAAAAGGCTTTGTTGATATTTTATATCACATTAAATATAGAAATATATCCCTGTGTTTTTGTATTATAAAGTCAGAAGTAAAAACAAAAAAAAAGAAAAAAAAATCCCCCTCTGTGGTCCAATGGTTAGGTAATGAACTGAGTCAGAGTATTGAGACAGACAAGGCAGTCTGGGTCAAGTTGTGTTCTCTAGAGTTTGTGTAAGACAATACATTGAGAAGTTCAGACAAGAATTGTTTCTGATGTAAGTCAGTAGCCTCATAATTTCAAATACTGAACAATGTTGGTATGTAATTATTCCTACCTGTGACTAGCTGATTGAAGACTAATTCTATATTTGGGACAATTACAACTTTCATGTGGTGTAACCCTAAAAATGTGTTGTTAGTTTATCTCTCTTAAAAGGCTTTTAAAAAATTAAAAACACATGCTATCAACAAGTTTTATATTCTAAGTGGATTAAATATTTAAAATTTATCATTATGTTTCAGTTAAACCATTTGACATTGTGTGTTTAAAAACACAAAACTGTGAAAAGAAAAAAAAAGATGTATATAGACTTGTAAATAAAAAGATGAATGCTTTTTAAAACTTTTAAAAGTTTTTTGGCTTACTCATCTTGCCAAACATTATTTGTCACCGACACATTTGCAAAATATATAATAATTTATATTTTGGATTATGTGAACCCCTTATGCAATACTATGTACACACAGTACATCTATGTTTTGAGTTGTTTTCGATTCCAACATATGCAATATGCAACTTAAACGGTGTGTGTGTGTGTGTGTGTGTGTGTGTGTGTGTGTGTGTGTGTGTGTGTGTGTGTTTTTTACCAACTATCTGTCCTCTCACAGTATCATTGTCATTGGGGCCCAGTTTATTCAGATCCAGTCTCTGATCTGTAGGGGGGGAAATAAGACACAAACCATTGATTCTGCATCTGTCCAGATTAACAAACAAAGAACCAAACCAGGTACTGATGTGTTGACATTTTTAGGAACTGGGCGTTCAGACCACAAACACAACTGTGTTAGAGAAACAACGAGCTGTTTTGGTTTGAGCGTGTTACTTGCTGTTGAAACCAGTATCCAGGAAGGCAGATCCATGACACTGAAGACTTATCAATTATTGAAACATTGCACAGAGGTTTATTATAAGATGAGAGGATGTCACAACCCTGTAGTGTTGTCATGAGTGGTTGTTGAGAGATCTTTGTTCTGTTAATGTGATGTGTTTATATTTTCCTGGGTGAGACAGGGCATTTTTCCTTCCTTGACTGGTCAATGATTGCAATGATTTCTAGGAATGAATATATATTTGATATGCCAAAACAGGGCAAAGCTGGATAACTTCATATTGCATGAGTATTGGTGCGTGTGTTGTGTTTGAATAGTTTTATAAACTATAAAAGGACATGTGCAGGTATTTAGTAGTTATATTGTGTACCAGACATCAATATTGTCAAGCTGGGATGAATAGATTTTTTGAAAATGTATCCCTTTATAATGTTCTCCACACCTTCCTGAAATCCACAGAGCCCTGATTGTTTTTTTTCTTCTACATGAAACACATAGCGGGCCTTTGAACTGTTCAGTGTAAAATGCTAAAATCTGCCGTGCAAACTAAAGGACTCTGTGGCTTCAATCATTTTGTGTAAAAAGATTTAAATTTGGGGAAACAAAATCTGGATAAAATTTTTTTAGCAGTCTTGTTGTTTCTGGATAAGTAAGGACTCATTGTCTGTTCAGCACAGGACAGCACTGCCAGACACAGACAGCATAGAAACACAACCCAGGAAGATTCTGAACAAGATCCAGACACATTCAACACATTCAACACACACACTCAATACAGACACACACACACACACACACACACAATTTCCCACAGGAAGACTAGCGCATGACCAGTTCAGTGATAACGTGAGTGTGTAGGACAGGGAGGGGGGGAAATATGCTGAAAGAGAGAGAGTGAGAGAGAGATGCCCCAGTTTTCAATGCACTAAAACTGAAACTGAAGTCAGACTGGGTTTGTATTTGTTATGTCTTTGCTTTTCATGTACAAGTTTGTATGCACAAGACACGATGTGTCTAAACAACCCTATAGCTTGTTTTCAGACGTGTGTGCATGTGAGTGAGTAAGTAAGTGAGTGAGTGAGTGAGTGTGTGTGTGTGTGTGTGTGTGTGTGTACGCGCATCTGTTCCGGATACGTGTCTAGACTAAACAGGGATGGCCTAAGCCTTACATGGCTGGAATAGTAAGCAGCTTTTTCTCTTAAATAAGAGGGAAAACCGAGAGACAGAACATTTAGAGACTTTAAACCACAAGCTCACCACACCATTCAATTCCTCAGAGCTATGAAAAATGTGTGTTGCAATGAAATAGCTACGTGTGTCACTGTGTGCATGTAAACCCATAATGTGTAGGTGTGACTGCGTTTATGCATGTTAGTTTAGCTCATGCACATCCATCTCGGGAATATCTGTGTAAAGGTCTTCATGCATATGTAAAAAAAAATGTACAAAATGCATCAGTCAAAAAAAAAAATCAGCAATTACATCAACAATAAAAATACTGCACACAAATAGCCAACCAGACTCAAAGCAAGGCTGACTAACATGTGTAGTCAGTCAAGTCATTTTGAAAAAGTGGTGGTGTTTTGGAGTTTGTGGGTTCAGAAGTGAGGCGGCAGACTTAAGAGGTTTGTGTCTGCAATGCTACAGGAAGTAGAGCTCAGTTTGCAACCAGAAAGATTTCTAGCAAATACAAAACAATCACCTGGAGTCCCTTTTTGGTTAGTAAATGTGTGTGTGTGTGTGTGTGTGTGTGTGTGTGTGTGTGTGTGTGTGTGTGTGTGTGTGTGTGTGTGTGTGTGCAGGAGTGAAAGAGCTTTGTGAAAATGTGTATGCGCATTAGATGACAAAATGAGCTAAGACTTCTATTTTATGTGTGTGCATGTGTGTGTTTGTGTGTGTGAAAGAGTGTGAGTGAGTTTTTTTTTTATGTTTATGTCTGTGTGCATCTTGGACAGACCACAGACTGGGCAGCGTTCAGCAGTCTGCAGCACACAGGACAAGGACAAAGGGATTATGTGAGGACTGGTGTCTTGTCATAGATCATGTCTCTCAGTCCACTTCCTGTGGTTGTGATGAAGTATAATTTCTGTGTGTTGGCTGAACAGTAAGTGGCAAGTCTGGAGCCAAACTGGAGCCTATACTGTCTGTTTCTGGAAGTTGTGGGTAAATCTCAGGGCATGCCCTCTGGCACAGAGCGGAGTAGAGTATGGTACCAGGCGGCTACTATAGCTGTAAAGCTGTAAAAGTCTCTTTTGTGGCAACACTGATGCTGTTGTGGCTTTTGGTTGATTAGGGGGTGGACTTTATGAGCCAAAAGTGCCATTTAGCACTATTCTGAACTCTTATGTGAAGTATCTAGCTTGACATTTTGGAGCTAGCTTAAGACAATGTTACAACCAAACAATAACTGCCTGCATTCATGGAAGTATCCAACTATGTAGTTTGGATAAAAAAGAGCAATACAAAGCAAGTGCAATAAGTTGCAACACAAACAGACAAGTTGTGGGGCGTGTCACTGTAGATCAGATGAATGGAAACAAAAAGTGTAACTCAGTGTGTTGATGCCAATGCACATCTGACTGTGATGAAGAGAGGTCAGGGACATGTTTTGAATGAGAGAAGCAGAATGAGTGGAAGGAATGTTAATTTGACAGTATGGGCTACAGTTAAGTGTATATGTCAGGATCAACTGACTGGTGCTGCCAACAAGGCAGACAGAGCTAACAAGCATGTGGCCGTGTTAACTTCACAGAGAGAACAAGAGCCTGAAAGTATATAACAACAGCAACAGGTGGGAAATATAACGTGTGTGTGAAAACATTTGATGTTCGTTCATATGTTAACCTGCTCAACTGAGAACCATTCAGGCTAAATGTCACACATCTATCCCCACACAGCATATTTTTTCTCTGGGCAGGGGATTTTTTTTACCCTTTATTTATGTAGCAGTGAAGTTTGTCTTGATGTAGCATCAACTTATACGGAAAGTATTCAGATTCCCTTAAATATTTCAGTCTGTTAAATTGCAGCCATTTGCTAAAATCATTTAAGTTATACACATGAAATACATGAATTAGTTGAAATTTTTGCAGCTATTTTTGATGTGTGTTGCTTGACAGAGTATCATGGCTAAAAATGTATGGCGATGAATGGTCAGTGCAGCAGCAGCAGGCTGCGGATGAGACAGTGGACCACATTGATGAAATGATATACACTCGTATGATAGGGGCATTTATACAACTAAATGGGGCAAAGATGAAGGACATGCTCATTGATTTTAGGCACAAAAATTCTGCTTAGTAATTTTAGACTGGGACCATGAGGTTTTTCTCTGCTGTTGGAGACAGTAGGTCTGGTGCACAGATTTGCATATCTGTCTACATTCGCAGGATGTGCATGCATACACATGTGAAGAAAAATTTGCCATCTTACATGCATCATCTCACCCAGTTCGCCTTCCCTAATAAACCCGACTGGCACCTTAAGGCCACAGTGAGACAGATGAAGCAGACACCAGTGACCAGTGCAAGAACACACTTCTGCATGCTGGTACTTACACCCTGTGTCTTTGAGTCTGTTGATGGCGTTGGACAGGAGACGGACGCAACCCAGGAAACCCGCTCCCTGCTTTTTGTGAATCTTCTTGTGGTTCCATACACTGATGGTGATGGAATCTGCCTTTCCAATGTATCTGACAGAGGAAAAAAGAGTAAAAGAAAACAGATCCATTAAACAGGGAATGAGATTGATGACATAATGAAAAGGCATTTACAATTCTGACATAATGCGTAGAAATTCACAAGAGGGGAAATTCCAGGGGAAGTTAGGACATTCTTGTAGCTAAGAAAACATCCTAAAACATTAACAAATGCCATTAAAAAGAAAACAGGCAAACAAACTAAACTAAACTCGCATTTTGCATATCTCCCAACTATTTCTGTTCAACAGGAAGAGAACAATGTGCACCGTGTTTGTGGTGTAGACTTTCAGACTGTGTAATGAGGCTGATAAGCAGATTTTAAAATAACTTGTGAATATATGCTTGTGTGTGTCTGTGCAGATTTAGCACAGCTGAAGTCAGTCTAGTCATGGTTGAGGAACAGAGGAAGTCCCTGTGATGAGCTCCACCACTGTCTGAGATCCAGACAGCTCTTACAGTAAACCCCCCCCCCCCCCCCCCCCCCCCCCCCCCCCCCCCCCCCCCCACACACACACACACACCTAATTACAGCCTAACGGCTGGTTCTGATCCTGAGCTCTACATTATGCTGTATATTAGTGGCACAGTGAGGGGTTTCCCTACTGAACTCGTCAACAAGTGTATATGTTTAGTATGTAAGCCAAATCTCACCATTTGGGAAATTGTTGCACTGAACTTCTGTGGACTTTGGATCTTTAAAACGTTATGCTTCCATTAATTTATTTCCTAACAACTACGGTACTTGAAATCGGATCAGGATGCAGTGGTTAGCCTCTTCATTTTTTTCCACTCTTACCAGGTGTTGATGCGTCTAGGCTTTTTAATTATGATCTCATTCCAGCTGTCGAACACTACTAATGACAAAGGAATGAAAGAAAATATTTTTGGAGCACAAGCTAGTTCGGTGTCCACTCTAGACCAGAACATTGACAGCATCTGATATGGACCCAGGCTAGAAAAGCCTGTGTGACATCACACAAGACAGAACATGAAAAAAAAGAATTGAAGATCGAATCTGTTGTGATGGAAAAGCCACCACTGTTTGCTGCTTGTGATTGGCTCTGGAAACGTTGCCACCAACACCAAGTTTGTAAAAATCATAATACTGCAAATGCTTTCATCACTGGGCCACAGGCTCCATCACCATTGTGTGAGTTACTACATTTTGTGATAAATAGTGGCATTTATTTAAATGAAAATCTTTGAGATTATTACTTTAAAAGCCTATTGGTCAAGAACTAGAGACTTACTGGCAGAAACAACCAGCTGTTTTAATCCCCCTGTCTGGGAAAAGGTTTCTGTCACAAGAAGGTAGGATTGATCATAATATTTCACTAGAAAAACAAATTATTTCTTAAGCCTAGATGAAATGAGAAATAAAACAAAACCTGAATGGATTTACTTGTTAATTCTTTGAAGAGACCACTTTTAACTAAGCTCATGAACACCAAATGTATTTGGTTACCTGCATTTAGTGTGCTGAAGTGCTACACAAATTGGCTCTCTGAGGACTAAATTCATTCTCTGTTTTTTTACTTCACATAGTGTTGTTAGATTAACAGGCCAATGTGATGCAGGTGTATGTGCAATGCACTGTCTTGGAGCAACAGAAATGAAAAAACTGATAAGACAATAATTGAGTGACTGAAAAGAAGAGAACGGGTAGAATAAAATGTGATTTCCTCACTCACAATAATTGATCCAAAGCTCATGAAATCTTGTCCATTGACATAACATTGTAGGTATAGAGTAAACAACTGTATAAACTGCAACATGAGGGCATGCTGAACTGCTGAAAGTGAGTCAATTGTTAACATTGACTTATCACTGTACTGCAAAGAAAAATAAGACTACATCAGAACCTAGTGAATGACTGAACCATGTATGGTCAACCCAGCATGACCACATTTTGCAGACTAAACTTTTAGTTTACTGGGAGAACTTGAACACAACATGTAATCCCACCTCCCAGCACAATATTGGCTGCAATAGTTGGTGTTTTGTCTAGGAGACTGCAGAAGCAGCGGCTGCATTTACTCGGTCAGTCAAGGACAGACAGCAGGGACTGTTGGGTTTCATTCTTAAGAATAGAATACTTTTATTTTATTCTTGAATAGTGTATGTTCCCTTCCAGACATGCTTCATTTTCTACTCATTTCTTTGAATAATTCCATTCAATATTTCTATCATAGAATCAACCTGACATAGTAGAACAGGTCACTAATAAATGTCAAGGGTTGATCACAGAGACATCTCCCTTAGAAAGACAGACACAGACACAGACACAGACACACACACACACACACACACACACACACACACACACACACACACAGAGGTGGTTATAGCAACAACAAATATAAGGGTTAGCAATCCTACAGACAACAACAGTGGAGGGGAAAATGTACTTGGGTCAGATCCAGATTAGCTTTCCAGGCTACATACTAAATCCAGACCTGCAGGACTTCCTAAATATTTCCTTACCAAGGAACATACATTACATTGAGAAATCAAAAATATAGATTTCTTTCCAGGTTGAATATATGTTGTGTTAATGTTGGACAGCCTTCAGTTGCCAACATCTGTTAAGACAAAAATAAATCCGAGTGGAGATTATTTCACCTTTATTGTTAAGTACATAACACCATAAACATGTGTTCATTCATAGTTTTGATGCCTTTAGTGAGAATCTACAATGTGAACAGTCGTGAAAATAATGAAAACACACTGAATGAGAAGGTGTGTCCAAACTTTTGGTCTGTACTGTATATACATAAAAAAGCTGTAAACATAGTCTCAGGATAGTTTCATACTATGTAAGTCAACTTTCCATATTTGCATATTGTTGCCATATGGCAACAAATCTTTTTTAGCTCATTAGAAAACAAATACTTTGAATGTCAAAATTTAATTAAACCTTAAAAAAAGAACAATTAAAGTTGACTTCCCCTGGATATAATAAAAATTGTTGCAGCAGCCCTAGCACCATTGGAATATTCTGCATAGACTGGTATACATGTATCATGTATGACAGCATGACATGTACAGCATTTAATATAGAGCGAGGTCAGACAGCAACGAATCAGACTTTCAAACTAATGTGAAGCTCGCTTTTAAAAGGCTGAAAATTAGAAGCCAAGCATAAGAAGGTAACTTGCCAAAACTACTACATCAATTTATGACCCTTCAAAATGTTTTTAATAAACTGGCTTGGTCTTTGTGGCTTGAACCATTTTGCACCACTTGTGTTTGAAAAAAAAAAACACAGTTGCATTATATAATTGTTAAGGTATTTATGAGACATAATATAGGACAACGTGGTCCCAGGCAGCATCAGTGTCATGTGGGAACTAACCCCACCTCCTAAGCTGGATATGGGGGTGTGGCGAGGTGGAAGTCTGCCAAGCCCACACTCCCATCTGCTTTCTGTGGCATGTTAGCCATTTCCTGGAACAGAGGAAGAGGCCAGGGGTCAATGGCAGGGAATACACTCCTCTGAGAGGGTGGGGATCCAGAAGAGGGAACGGAATTATGTAAAAGAAGGAGGGGATTTGAGGTTTATGTTGACAGAGCTGGAGAGGCATTGGGAGACAGGTGTGTGTTTGACAATGAAAGTGTGTGTCTAAGCAAAGGATACTCAGGCAATGTGTGCATGAACATTTAAAAGTTCAGAAACATTAATCATTTGGTCTATAAAATGTAGAAAACTGTGGAAAATGCCACATGAAAGTTCAGAGATTGAAAAGTGACATTTTCAAATGTCTTGTTTTTTTTTAAACACAGATAATTTTAAACTTCAAAAAAAACAAAACTTGTGATTTCTTTTGCTTGAAAGAGTACTCATTTCCAATCCATTAACTGATCAAATAATCAAACGTATTGTAATGTCAGATTTGTTGTTCATTTGATAATGTGAGAATTCAAATATCATGTCAGTTTTTTTTGTTCCTCCTCCAAAACATTTCATACTGTATGAATACGTGTTTGGTGATGTGTGTGTTGAGGAATGGTAAACCTGCAATGGTCGTTCAGATCTGCAAGAGTTCGAAAGTTTCCGAAATAGGAGTTTGTGCACACAAAAGAAACTACAGAATTTACATTCCTTACAAGAACAATAGATTCTGTATGGTTTCAAATTTCAGATGATGCATGACCTCATATTGAAATCTATTTTAACATCACACATACACAACCATAGTTTTCAGTTGTTTCCCTAATGACCTAATGATACACAGCAACATGTCAGATCAGCGCTCCTGTGGACTTACAGATCATAATGTTGATTCCATTTTGGATCCAGCGTGTTTCTCACAGTGTCAGTCGAGTGGCATTGTCCGGAGCCATCCACCACCACTTTGGCAAAGGGATCTGGCAACCCTGTTAAAACGGAGCAGAGGAGACACAAGCAAGTGAAGACGTTTGGTTTGGTAACTGTATGAACCTTGTGAGATCACCAATGCCCTTTTCATGGAGGAAACACCTGTGTGACATAGAACTTGGTTTGTTTTGTAAAAAACAAGAAGTAGATTCATTCATTTTCTATACCCGTTTATTCGTCATTAGGGTCACAGGGGTTTGCTGGAGCCAATCCCAGCACATTACAGGTGAGAGGCAGGGATACACCTGAAATGGTCGCCAGCCTATCATGGGGCACACACACCATTCACTTACATCTATGGGCAATATAGAGTCTCCAATTAACGTGGGAGGAAGCCGGAGAACCCGGAGAGAACCCACCAAACACAGGGAGAACATGCAAACTCCACACAGAAAGGTCCCAGACCAAGGAATTGAACCTGCAACCTTTTTGTTGTGAGACAACAGCACTAACCACTGTTCCACCGTGTCAACCCACAACTTGCTAAGAAATCTTTATCATTTTTGTATTTTACACAGATGTCCTTTAATATTGTCACTGCTGCTCTTAGTAGTGTGTAATTATATAATTTCTTATGTTTTATATTACTTTTTATTTTTCAATATGCCTCTGCTGCCTTAGTCTAATGGAGAAGTCACCGAACATCAACTTAGACTGAGATGAAACCAGGTCATGTTGATGGCATCCACACAGACACAGCTGCAGCTGGGAGGAAGCCGGAGTGAAGGTTACGCGTCTCATGAAGGTGTTTTACTTTAAAGATCTTGTGCCACCTCACTTTTTCATATGGTTTCAGATGCTTTTCTTTAACATGGGTTGATCTACTATGGGAATCCATTACTATTAATTGTCAAAACTTTCTGTGTGTGTTTGAAGGCTGTGCAATTAATAGAATTTTGATCACTGTGTCAATTTGTATGTCAAACGATTTCCAAACTCTGTAAATAGAGTTGAAATGATTGTTTTTTTTATATAATTTAAACAATTTTTTAAAGAGACACGATGTGCAATACATGCACACAGCATGAGCGAGAGCAAGTTAAATGGCAGAGGGAGGGCAGAGTTGTTTGGTTGCAAAAAAGGGTCGGAAAACCTCTCTTATATGGGAACACTTCAAATTCCAAGAATATACCGAGGAGCAGAAGCAACATAACGTGCTAGATTTGGTATAGGGTGATATCCGCAACACAAGAAATCTGTTTAACCATCTCAAACAAAAGCACAAAGTCACTGAATAAAATATATTACGTAATGTCTTTTGAATAATAGTGACTTTAATATTAACCATAATAATCATGAGAATGATGTTTTCCATAATAAACAGCCCTAATCTAGTTTACAGTTCAGGTAGCTTAAACAAAGTGGTTATCCATCTCTTACTCTTGAGTCCTCAAAAAAAAAGAAAAAAAGAAGAAGACACATTAATAAAACTCTTCTCTCTTCTATGTGAATTCTTTTGAAACATAGCAAAGAGAGGTACAGAGCACAACTGCAAATGTGTCTTTCCACCATATCTTGCACAATTGTAAGCGCATATGCCTCTGGGCACCGATACTACATGCAAGTCAAACCTGTTATGTCACGCTTATGCTTTCTTAGGAAGTCTCTCTGTGAGGTTGCATGTTTGTGTGCCTGTTGAAAGAAGTGAACCCACGACTGATTGTATCCATGACTTCAAGGTTAATAGAGGACCAACCTACTGGCCGCACATACTACTGTTGCAACTCAGTACTTTTAACCAGCAATTACACTGAACAAAAATATAAATGCATCTTGATATGTCACAACTTTGAGAAGGGATGGATTATCTCAGCAAAGGAGAAATGCTCAATATCACAGAATTTTGACAGATTTATGAACAATATAGAGAGAAATTTGTATTTTGTGTATGTAGAAAATGTTTTAGATCTTTGAGTTCATCTCATAAAAAATGGGAGCAAAAACGAACATGTTGCATTCCTATTTCTGTTCGGTATAAGTTAAAAGATATGGGCTGCTACATTCTCATCACCCCAGGGCATGATGGGACCCCCCAGAGCATCATGGGAGGCGACTTTACTGATTAGTCTCTATGCGTGACATAACAAGGCAATAAACCCAGAAGTAAACTTTTTTTGTGTATGTGCCAGGCCAGCAACTTCCAATGAAATGAATGGCAGCCATTTTTCAGTCCCAGTATCCTGCTTTATAATACATCCATGGTATTCAGCCGCATCACACTATTCTGATTTGAGTCTCTTCAATTTCTATAGACTTTCATTAGCTTGTGTCCCAATAAAGCTACACAGAGTTTACTCACCACAATGTACCCATCCAATACCGATTACGAGAAGCTAGGTTACTGTTGGGTCCTAGTGCATGACAAGCTCAGTCCCTTAGGAGCCGCCTGTTCAACTGTCTGCAGAACAGAAGGCGTCTCCTTAGGGACTTCATTTACAGCAAAGCTTCAAAACCTTAGCAAGCTGCCTCTGCTGACAAAGCCCATTCTAATGCAGGGGGGGATATGAATAGCAACACAGCAGAAAGAAAGTTTTACTTACTGAAGAAGTCTTTCTTTGCCAGGTTCTTTGCACACAGGACTGGAAGAGAAGAAATACAAAGCCATATTATTGTAAGGTAAAAATCCGATGGGCACAAATAAAAAAACAAAAAAACAAAAAAAAATAGGCCAAATCACTCTCTGCACAAAAAACATTACAGTCGGCAGATACAGGCTACAGTATATAGTCAGCTTGATGTGTAATGTAATTTCAGTTCTTTTCTCAACAGTTAGCAAGTGCTTTGCTAAACCAAACATTTCATTATTCAATTTCTGTCTTAGCCGTAAAACTTCAGCATTTCCTTCAAGTAATTACTGCCATCTTGTTGCTGACATATACTGGTTTGTTGATCCTCACCATCCTATTCCAGGCCAGAATTTTGAGAGTTTCTCCTCATGAAATATTAAGCAGACAAGCACTCTTTCCTGCAAGAAACAAGTCCTCAGGGGTTTGCATCAGAAAAAAAAAAACATTAAATGACTTTCAGAGAAACTAAGAGGGGAGGTCTGTGTTTGGATTTGTCCTGATGAGTTTCTTTTGAGTCTTTTTATAACTGTCCCTGAACATCTCTCTGCTGGTGTGTTGGAGGGCTGAGGTGAACAGAAACAGGCCAATGCTTTGCTTGGAGCTGGTGAGACAATCCTGTGCATATATAGCGTGAGAAACAGCAGGCCAAACATCCACAATTAAATAACTGAAAAAAACTAAAAAAGATTGATGTAATAAAAACAAAATCAATGTCAACAAGGAGCTAAATAACCCTCACAGACTACCAACAAACAGTCCAACATCCAAAACACGTATCTCTCAGTGGAGATGATGTTAAATTCTAGGCAAAGAAGCTGAAAAATAGAGGAGGAGGTAATAAAACCAGACACTGTTCAGTTTCTTTGAAAGCCCTCCAACATATTCATCCATTATCCATTTCTTTATACGACCAAAACTTGCCCAATTGTCAAATAAGATGTGGTGTAACCCTATAAACTTGGTACCAGATGGTTTATTTCTCTTTTCATTTTTAAAAAATTAAAAACACATGTTATCAACTAGTTTTATATTCTAAGCGGATTATATATTTAAAATTTATCATTCGTTTTCGGTTACACCATTTGACATTTTGTGTGAAAATGAACACAAAATGTACATGTTGAGAGACATAATGAATACTTCCTAAACTGTATTTAAAAACTTTTTGACTTTCTTTTCTTGCCAAACATTACATTATTAACATATATGCATGCACATGCATTTGTTTGGAACAGGTGGCCACTTCCTACACATTTTACCTTTAACATAAAGATTTCATTTTTCATTCATTAAAATAATATCAGAGGCTTGGTTATTACTGCAGCTTTCTACAATGAGGAACCCGACACCATAACAGTGCTGTGTTGGAAACATGTACAAGGATTACATAAGAGACCATGTAAGTATGTGAACCCACCACAAATGACAAAAGAACCACTTCCGTAGAGATATGCACAGGCCTGGGAAACTGAGCTAGCAAACACTCATTCACTCTGACCAAAGTGACACAATCAGACAAATCCGACAGAATCACAACATGGGAAACAACTAACTCAACACATACCAAATTACACTGACTAGGTCGACTGGATGAACAGTATCCATCAGCATGTCAGGGGAAATTAAGCTGCCAAAGACGACAGTGTTTGGCAGACCAAATCAGAGGCAGCCAGGAAAGACTCCTGCAGGACAAAGGACACCACTTCACAGCAGACAAAAGAAGAACAGGACAAAGAGACCTGAAATCTTGGCAGAATATTTGTGGATAGAGAATCCAACTCGGGGACAAAATCAGCCATAAATTTAAGTGGGTCATTATCCTAGGTCTAGATCCTTGCCATAAACATCTATGTATAATCTTATGTCACACATATGTCCTGCAGTAGATATTTAGTGACAAACTTCTATTTATTAGTGTGAAATCCTTCATACAAATATATATATATATATATATATACAAATATATATATATATATATACACAAATATATATACACAAATATATATATATATATATATATATATATATATATATATATATATATATATATATATATATATATATATATATATATATATATATATATATATATATATATATATATATATATATATATATATATATATATATATATATATATATATACTGAGACAAGAGCAACTGGACTTGTTTCAATAGGTCAAACTGCCAATGAAGATTAAAGGATTAATCTGATCAATGTTCCATTGTCTCAGCCATAAGGAACATGAAGGGAAAAGACTCTAATTGTTAACAATAGTTTCCCACAGATTCTGCTGCCACACAAGACTGATGATGATGAAAAAAGTGTGTTCATGCGTGCATACGCCTGAGCTACTTTACACAAGAGGTCTGCATAATAGATGGCCTGATGAACTTCTGATACTTAAAATCTGGAGAAAGCCTCCTCCCCAGTAAGGTTTATTCTAATGTAACCTGTCATGCGGCTATACTTCCTATCATACTGGTTCCCATTAAAGAAAGAGTCCACAATTCTGGAGCCAGGCTGTTCATATTTAAACTCAAACACACCAGGGATTGTCTCTATAATGCATGTATAGATCTATAATCACACTTACTGGATTCACCTGATTGACTCTGCACTGGTGTACATCAGCCAACCAGATGTTTTTGGTGTTAAATAGGACTAAAGTCATTTCTGTACTGTCTGTCATCCTTTCTGTTTTTTACTTATTTTTGTGCGTTCGTCTAGTACTGAAGGGAGGACTACTACTGCCTAGGTACTATAGCAGCTCACTGCTGCTGAATAGTTGAATGAATAAGTATTTTAACACATAGGCTAATGACAAAGAGCAAAAATAGGACCAAAGAGAATTTTTCTTTACAGACACCTTTTTGCTTTAACGTCTTAGCTTTTCTACCAATACCAAAAATATACAAGGGACAGAAAGAGAAACAAATCTAATATAAACAAAGAATGTCACACTTCTTATTACTAAATCTTCATTTTGCCATGAAAGCCAACTACAGGAAGAAAGCATCTTCCAGGCGAGTT
The DNA here is from genome assembly GCA_030544235.1 of Lepturacanthus savala. Classification (NCBI taxonomy): domain Eukaryota; kingdom Metazoa; phylum Chordata; class Actinopteri; order Scombriformes; family Trichiuridae; genus Lepturacanthus; species Lepturacanthus savala. Next base: position 15,170,618 of record CM060466.1, on the reverse strand, counting down.
AATTAGGCCTCATCTGGGCCCATTTGTCTTGGTTAGTTATAGACACATACAGTCAAACAATCTCATACTGTCTAATATAACAGAAGTTCAATTTGACTAACCAGATTCATTGGTTAGAGGTCATTGTTTGGTGTCATTGTCTTGTTGAAACACACATTTCAAGGGCATTTCCTTTTCAGCATAAGGCAACATGACCTCTTCAAGTATTTTGATACATGCAAACTGATCCATGATCTCTGGTATGTGATAAATAGGCCTGACACTATAGTAGGAGAAGCATCCCCATATCATGATGCTTGCAGCACCATGATTCACTTTTCTTCAGAGTGAACTATGGCTTGAATTCAGAGTTTGAGGTCATCTCATAAGTTGTCTGCGGCCCTTGGAACCAAAAAGAACAATTTTACTCTAATCAGTCCACAAAATATTCCTCCATTTCTCTTTAAGCCAGCTGTGTTCTTTGGCAAATTGGAACCTCTTCTGCACATACTTTTTTTTTTTTTTTAAACAGTGGGACTTTGTGGGGGATTCTTCAAAATGTATTAGTTTCACACAGACATCTTCTAACTGTCACTTACAGGTAACTCCAGACTGTCTTTGATCATCCTGGAGCTGATCATTGGCTGAGCCTTTGCGTTCTGGTTATTCTTCACTTGATTCTGATGGATGTCTTCCGTTTTCTGCCACATATCTGGTTTTGCTCTCCATTTTAAAGCATTGGAGATCATTTTATCTGAACAGCCTATAATTGTTGCACCTCTTTACAGGTTTCTCCCTCTCCAATCAACTTTTTAATCAAAATACTCTCTTCTTCTGAACAATGTCTTAAACAACCCATTTTCCCCAGGCTTTCAAGGAGAAATGCATGTTCAACAAGTACTGGCTTCATCCTTAAATAGGACCCACCTGATTCACACCTGTTTTTACACAAAATTGATGACGACCTGGATTAATCTGGCTAGTCACATCAGACTGCTATTATTTTCAACACTACAGTATATTTATATAAATAACCAAGACAAAAAGGGTCTCTTGTATGATATCCAAGCCTTATAGAACTGAATATGGAGGGCAGTCCAAGGTTCAGTGACTTGCACAAGAACACATAAAACATTTGGACAAGAGGCGATAAGTAACGGACGACCCATTCTACCTCCTCAGCCACAGCCACCTCATGTTCTCTCTCTCAACCCAACTGAGAAAAACATTTGTCTCTGCAATACTCACAAAGCAATGCCGACATTCTGAAAGATGTGGACTAAATGCAAAATGAATGCAAGACCTGTTTTCAATTAGTGTCGCAGCCTGAATACCTATAGGAATGTAAGACTTTGTATGTTTTGAAAACAATTATAGCTAGAGAAATGTTGAGGAAAAACTATTTGAGGTACTGTAGCTAAATGCTACACCCACAGATTGCAAGATTTTTTTTTAAACAGTAGTCCCACAAGGATTTGGATAAATATGCCTAAATATGTTAATCGTATCTGGGCTTATGTTGCAGACTCTACCACAGTGGACCCAAGCATCAATGAGGAATCAGAGCTCCTTTCAGTGCCCTGTGGCAAGACAGCAGCATTAAATAGATGCTACATGAGGAGGCAGACCATGGTAACCAGGGCTGACAAAGAACCAGACTCATTCATATCCTAATATGGAAAGATAGGTCAACTAGAAATCAGTTAATGACCAGGAAGCCTGTGGGTGAATCTACCCTCAGCACTGTTCATGGATTTAACACTAAGAATATAAATAATACAAGTAAAACATACATACATACATACAATATTGATAAAAAATGTGGAAATAATCACTTGTCTTTGATGATCAAAAACCAAAGGGTTCTACTTAGCAGCGGACCTGCTGTACATGCTCACTGCATTCGGTCCTCCGTTTCAGGAAAGTCAATGAAATATCTGTGAATATTTATTTTAAGGATAGTGATAGTGATTTTGTATGGCATGGGAGACTGAGAAGAAACCAACACACCATTTAAAGGAGGCCATAAGGGGGTCGGGCTTGTTGCTACAGGGGCACTGAGGCCTGTCTAGAACTTCAGATTAAGGTTTAGGTTCAGACAACAGATATTTCTTTAATCAAATAAAACATATTTCTCAGCTTCCAAATTTTTTTTTTCTCTAAGTGTTCTCGCCCTTGGCAAATACAAGAACACTAAAGAAGAAGAGACAGAATCGAATTGATTTAGACAGACAGTAATGGTTGGTACAGAGTAGCTTTGTTCCATTGCAAAAGAAAGAACAAAACAAGCAAACAGGCACCACAAACAATTACAACAACACATTTGAACGTCCAGATTTTAAACCAAGCTGTGATAGTAGTTAAAAGGTCAAATAGGAATCCACTGTGCTCCCTTGTTTATTATAAGGATTTTAAAACAGTTGCTGTTTTGGGACCATTTGTAGGTGAGACACTGCTTTCCACAGTGTGAAAAGGCCATAAATCAAACTAACAGTCACACCAAACCAACAAATCCATCTAAGCAATTAACATTAAGCAATACCATTCTTCACCATTGTCTGGCTGAGGGATGTGAAGACAGACGCTGGTTGGGCAATATGTTTCAGGCTTCAGTGGTCAGCCATAGCTTTTTATCCACAGGGGAACTGGCAGTGTATCACTTAAACCAACGGCTATGAACCTTTAGGTCTACAACTGTCATTTTACACAACCTAAATGTTACTCATACAGCTTATTTTTCTAATGACAGACAACTTAGACAAAAGGTTTTAAAGAAAAAAAATTAACTTTCCAAATGTTTTCAATCCTTCCTCCTGAGAACATGAAGATAAACTCTCCCAAGAGGTTAGTTTTTTTAAATTATTATGACTTTCGTCCCTGACATGTGTATATCTATTTAGAAAAACAGTAGTAATAATAATTATTATTTAGAATAATTCCAAAAAAATAATTTTGTACAGGGGATAAATAGTTTTTTGTTTATGGGCAGATTTGTGCAAGAGGCACCTATAATAGCCATAAAATTATAATTTCTGTAAAGCAACGAGTACAAAATGGAAAAAAAATAGATACACAACATGATTGTTAGTGAATCATCTGTTATAATTATATGCATGAAAACAATCTTGGGGGGCTTAAATGGGTTAAGGTTTCAAAATTTCATTTATAGAGCATAAAAATATTGATATAAAAAATACATTATTTTTTGTTTGTCACAGTACATGAATGTTTAATAGGGTATAAAAACAGTAATACACAGAATCACATTTTGATATTTTTCAAAAACAGAAATTATCCCATTTTGTGGATACCTTGCTTGTCCTGTCACTGTACATTATCAGACAAGACACTAAATATATAATATATAATAATTACACTAGTAAGGTAATATCATGCAATCATATTTTGTAGTAAAAAAAAATCACTCACTTTGAAAGAGATCTCTATTATAAACAAACACAATCCAACTGGTGTAATTTACATAAATAACTGCTCAATGATGTATAATAATGACATTATGTAACATAAAGCTTGCCTCTTATTATTCATTGCTAACAAAAGACTGACAGTTAGCATGGTGCGAGCGTTGTAACGCCTCCGTCTGTCAGAATACAAAAGTCCGGCTGAAGGTTGGCGTTAGTTCTGGTCAAAAGGTGAGAGTTGGTAAACAGATGGTGGGGGAGGGGGTGTCAGGGGAATCCCACTCATTTTCACAAGGGAGTCTCCAAGTTGCCGTTTGCATTCACTGTTTAAAGCATCACTCCATTCATTGAGAAGAGAGGCTGGGGGTGGAATGAGTCAAATGTTCAAACCCTTTAAACCCAACAGGGAAACCAATATAGAGCCATGAAGGCACTTAACACAATCTGTCATTCATTCATGGTGGTGTCATTCACTCTGATTTAGAAATGAGAACTGAAAATTGTATTTTTTAGACAAATGTGTCTGTTTTTTGTTTTTATCAACATGTATTGAATGAATTGACAAAGCATTAATACAAACAAGAGAAAATATATTGACAAAGGGTATAACAATCAAACAGTAGAAGGATCTGCTCCCTCCCACCCCAAAGCAAAAAAAAATAACAAAACTGAAAATTGCGCAATGACATAAATATATACTAAGGCTGCGCAATTAATTGAATTTTATTGGTGATTTGGATTTGCATGTCAAACAATCTCATTACACAATTTCTGAAACAGAGAGACTTGCAAGATTTGGGTGATATCTAAGGTGATATCTACGTGGCAATACAACAAATCTGTTTAACATCTCAAACAAAAGCATAGTCACAGTCGAAAGCCTCCTCAACTCCACAGTTCTCCATAAATGTAAGAAAGGGATTACAAATCCAATCCGTATTGAGTGTCACTCCGTGTACAGTAAAACCGAATATATCAAGAACAGCGACTCTGGCCTCTTGCATCGTTTTAACATCATCAAACCACAGAGCTGGGCTGCTCTGCCCTAGACTAAAGCATTTGGGGTCAATAATACCAGCTTCATGGTTAAGTGCAGACATTTTGCTGTTCACTTGTTTATTTAATTACCTGGCAGCACTACACGGACAGGTCAGTCCACCTGCACTGCATCAGCATTCAGATGCTGGACTTGGATGCCAACACCATATTGAAGTCTATGATTTTTTCGGTTCCATCCTAGGTTTTAGTGCACATTTTATTCTAGTGTGTCTGGCAGGTATTTAATAACGACAAGTTATAAAATAAATAGGCAGCTGATTCCAGTGAACATTATGTTTACACATGTTTAAAAAAGGGAACAAGCCAATATTCACATTTAATATTTTCCACCTGCAATACAGCATAGGCAACTAAAGCCAACAAGATTTAAAATATTGTTCATGTTTGTATCTGTCATGATTCAACCTTTGTGCCATTAAACTACTAAAAACACATTCTGCTCCAACACAGAAATGATGGAAAAAAGATAAAAATGTTCCTTTACATCTTTCAGCATTATAAATATTGATGCAGTTTTAAATCGTACAAGGTAATCAATGTTCTTGATTGGTTTAAAGCCAAATCATTAGTCAAATTCAAAGTATGGTTGTTTAATGAGCCAATATTTGTATTTATTGTTATGCTGGTATTTAATCAAAACAACATTACACCCCTACATGTGAAGTGTTACCAAATATTAGCATGGTAAACAGTGTGGTTGGGGGTTGGCTAAAAGTAAATATTCAACACTGGAGTAAGAGTTTGGCTCCACAGAAAGCTTAAAAAAGGCTTGTGTTTCACAGCTCAAACCCCCCTAGGACAATGTCTTTAAAGTCCACCTGAAACAGCATTAGGAGAATGAATATCTGACGTCTGTATTGTGATTTTGTTCTAGTCTATGGGTGTGTACATATATAAAAAGGACCATTGAAAGTGGCAGAACTTAAGAAAAGCAACCATCCATTCTCAGAAGAACCTTTGTTTCTTTTTTAAAAAATCAGGAAATAAGATTAAACTAATCTGCAACAAAACGCAAGACAAACTGAAAGGTTCAGTGACCTAAAATGAAATGTAACCTGATGGAGCTCAATTAAATGCAAGTGAGAAAGGTGTTAAATGTAAAGCCTAGTTTATACTTCTGCGTAACCTTTCACCATTTGCAATAAAAGCATTTGCTCTTTAATATCGACGAGCAGAAAAAAACAGGCAAAAAGAAAAAATGAGTTCAGGACAAGAAAAAAAATGGTAAAAAAATAATATTTAAAAAAAGGAATATGTGTTATTTAAAGGGAATACGCTTTTTGGCCTGTTTTTTCTGTCTTTTGACTTTTTTTATCCCTGGTGTACGGTTGCCACTGTGAAGAGGAACCAAGGATTCATCAGAGTAACACATGGCCACAACACTATGCAAACGTATAAACTAGGCTTTAATGAGGAACCTTTAAGACATCTTCAACAGTGGTAGTATTGTCATAATCACAAATTTGCCTCGCCTCAAGTGGCTTTACAGTCTGCACATGGTCAATACAACATTAACTGTCCTTAGACCCTTGATTTGAATAAGGACTAACTCCCCAAAAAACCTCAATTGAGATAATATTAATTAGATCTACTAGCTAAGAAAGTTAATTAGATATGCAGCAAATATTCAGTAACTGAATATATTCAGCCAAATATTGCAAAAAGCATCACATTCTTCCTTTGGTGGACTGAGTTGAAAGCAAGGTTGAATAGTGGCTTGGGATGCAATCAAACAACATAGAGCGCGCAGTGACCTGACACCTTCATCCCGGAATAGAATTGCAGTTTACAAGTTTAAGTGTTCAATCAAACTGGAGGAGATTTCTCTGCAAAGAACTCTGACAATACTGATTTTATTTGTCATTTAAAAGCACCCTGAATAGCATCGTCTGCAGCAGCTAAAAGGAAAGCTGATCACAGCATGCCCACTTTGTCCGTAACGTCTCTGAAAAATGCATTGTTCAGTTAAGCATTTAATTTTCATTTTGGTGCATCCCTAATTAGATACTTTTTAAACCTCCCTGTAATGGAGCAATCAAACACCCTGAAAAAGATTGAAGTGTAGGTTGACAATGGGGCATGTGCTCATCTACCACCAAGTAGAACATGACTCAAATGTTTCCTCATTCAGGTATGCAGTTATAACATTTTGGGCCTCAGGTAATTTCTTTTACAGAAAGACGTTAAATCTCTTTGTGATGCATGGCAGCGAGGATCTGTTTTGACCTTTCTATCTCTTCCTCAGATGCGTTTATGGAGGAACCTGACACAGCATGTGGTTAGATATGTGAGACAGAAGGGTGAGAACAGGCAGCTACTCTGACGTTGGAGGTAAAGGTGACAAGAAGAAGCAACAGAGAGAGAGAGAGATGAGTTAGTGCTGTGTTTTTGTGTCAGTAAGTGTGAACAACATGGAGAGAGGTTACTTTAAACTGCACCCATCGCTGTGTAAAAAGAGATATTCAAAACTGAGCATAGCAGAATTTGATGGTGAAGTCTGGACCTTTTTGTTGCTCATGGCTGGAGGTTGGTGATGTGCACATCTGGCAGCAAGAACCTGACAGTGACCACGTTTATTTTGAATCATCTTTCTTCACTTCTCAATGGATATAAACAGGAAGGAAGTCCTGCTGCTGTTGTGATTATGTTAGGAGTGGATTATGGATGGTGTGGAACATCAGCGTCAGCCAAGCTACTTGATCCTCATCTCTATGATAAAAAAAAATAAATTAAAAAATTAAAAAAAAAATACTCCATCACTCACATCATCTAACTGTCCGTCTTTCTCACACTGAAACTGAAAACAGTTTCAGAGAGGAGGAGGAGGAGGAGGAGGAGGGGGATGCAATTTGAGTGGCAGTGTATGTGTCCACAGACATGCTGAGTGGTCTACCAGACACGCACACACACACGCACGCACACACAGCAGAAACAGTAGCAGGAGAACAGTGAGGGGGAGGAAAGTGAGATCCCTGAAGTATACGCGGCCTTCGCTCATCTACTGGGTTTTTAAAACAAAAAAATTTGAAAAAGCTTTTTCTTTATTCACTGGCAGACAAACTGGTGAATATTTATGACTCTAGTCAGACAGCAGTGAATGTAGGCCTGCACGATTATGGAAAAATAAACATTATCATGATTATTTTGGTCAATATTGAAATCGGGATTATTCACATTTTTATTTTTTTAAGTTACACAATGCATTTATTCAGCATGAGTGAGTGTGCTTTTGTTTGAGATGGAGCTGACACACACAACCATACTATGATAAACTACCATACATACTTTACTGCATTCTTCTCAACATGAGCCTGCCAATAAGAAAAATGCATTACTTATGCTGGGCATCCCTGCAATCCTTTAACAGACTCCTCAGGATACAAAAACAACACTTTGACAAGCACCAAGTACTGTTCTGTGTTGAGGGACCCAGGACAGGAAGAGTGTGTGTGAGTTTGTATCACAAGCTGAGAACAGATAAAGAAAACACACGCGCGCACACACGCGCAAAGTTGTCTGTCAACTGTCTGGACTAGATCCGGGGGGAGGAAGAAAGAAAGAGAAATGACAGAGAGATGAGGGACATCCTGTTCAAGAAGACAAGAGAGAGCAAAAGACTGAAGAGAAAAATGTAGAATAGAGCAACACATGATGAGAGGCTGTAGTGGGGAGGTTGAGATTTCAGGTAGTGAAAGGAAGAGAAATAAGCAGCAAAAAGACCACAGAAAAACATTTGTAGACCATTGCTTTCACATGTCCAACATTCTGAGACAGGATTCCACCTTCCCTCGTTATTGTCAGAGATGCCAAGAGCTGCAACGATTAGTTCAAAAAAATACAACAACTCTATTAGTCTGTCAGCAGTGTGCATGATAATTAAATGAAATGGTTTTGTCTGGTCATAAGAGAAACAAGATGTTTGAAGACATCACCATTTTGGCGCCATGTCATATTCAAAATAATTAATAAAGAGAACAATATGCAGATTAATCAATAATGAAAACAATCCTTGGTTAAAGGTCGACTTTAGCCATAAGAAAAGAATAAGGTGAGATTTCTCCTCCATATTCAGCAGGAAAATATTCCTGAAGCATTTGGAAAGTTTAATGTATTCTGCATATTGAAGTCCACCTCCTCTCTGGTAGGAGACTGTTATGCAATGCTGAGGTGTTCAGTCTTTCCATTTTCCTGCTCAGAAGTGCGCTGATGCCACCAAGTTCAAAAGTAATTTGAAAAGCAGATAATACGAAGGGTTGACTGAAACAACTAAAGGCTAAGAAAAGTTGTACGAAGTGATTTAGAGAAATTATTGTAGGACATCTTGTGATGTACTGACATGCCTATAAAGAATAATATATGTATTATAAATGATACTTCTGCTTTTTAATGGACCACATAGTTGCCATAAAAACATAATACGTTTCCCTGAGCTCAGCATTCAGGCAAATATCTTGTGCAGATAGAGGTTTTATCGCAGCCAAGAGCATATAAGCTCCTTGTGTGTTACATGTTCAAACTCAGGCCACGAGTGTGGAAGAGTAAAGCTGAATTATGAGACTGGCAGTGCCCTGTGAGGTTTTATTATGGAGTCATAGTCACACTAAATTCTTCCTAAAGCACAGAAATGTCAGTGCAATGTTGAGATACATCAGGTTGATTAAGTCATTTTTATAATGTTTTAAAACAAATCATTACGACCCAATCAGATATCAAGTCATATCCATCCTGAATTAATGGAGAATCGACAAGCTCCACACAGCTGATGCTTTGCTGTGGCTACATTAAATGTGATAAATATAATAGTCAACTGAAAACCAACTCATCAATGTGTGTGTAAAGGTGATGAATGAGCTGCACAGAAGGGAATTGAGATGACCACAAACAATGTGGGGGCTACATGTCCTTTCCCTATTTGTATTATTGAATTTAATCCCCATAAATCAACATCAGTAGTGCCAAAATCCAAAACAAAAATGCATACCAAAAGCTTTATCGCATAGGGTGATTTGAAGATGAACAAGATAAGTCATAGGTAAGAGGCTGGTTCCTGATAAAACCACAGATTTGAGATGAAAACTTAAAAAAAAGCCCATATAATTGATCTAAGATGGAGCTGAAACAATTCCTCAAGGAACTCAAATAACTTGATTACTGAAAGTTATCCTCGCTGGATGCTAGCACCGACTGACTCCTAACCTGACTGACCATACTGTGAGAAGCTAGTGTAACTAGCTATTATATATTACAAATAATCACTATACTTAACTGCAAATACAGAATTCATACACTGCTATTTCAATTTTGATTTCCTAGTTTCCTGCTTTGCTTTCTTTTATGTTTGTAACATTACATTGAACTGAACTGATTTGGGGTAGTATTTGATTGTTGCAGCCCTATATATATTCCAGCATCAGACCAAAATATAAAGCATATCTTAAGAAATCCATCTTTAAAACCTCATCAGACCTAAACGAAAAGGGCAGTGTATTGAAGAGTATGTTTCTTACTGAGATGCTGGTGTCAGCTCTACTTGCTGTTATCCAGAGGTGAAGGATGGCCTTTAATGTGTAGTAATCATACCTGTGCAATTGAATAAGATAGTACTAAGAGTGTGTCACAACACTTATATAATGAGCAATTCAGCCAGCACCAAACACAACATCATGAAGTGCTTTAGATATAAACAAACATGAACATGCACTCACTGTCCATTATCTGCATTTCCTTTTTGAAGCAGCCTACAGATAACAGTCAGGATAAATACAGCTGGAACAGTTGCATCACAGAGTGAACATTTCCATATGATGAGAAGGGCCACGTGAACACAGAATGGGTGTAAATAACCTGTGTAGTGTGTGTGGTCAATTGAGGTACACAATAATGAGGCAGACTAAACAGAGCTAGAAGAAGTTTGTGTATAAAGTTCTCTATTGCACAAAACCTAACCACAACACAGTAAACCCACATGCTAGAGCCAAGATCAAGCAGCCATGCAGACACTTCACATCACATACAGGGACAAAAAAATGGAGCTATGGCTGAAAAAAACATCCCAGCTCAAGACAGTCAGCAGCAGCAGCAATAATACTAGTAGTAGCAGCAGCAGCAATAGTAGTAACAGCAGTCAATGTTACACTCATTAGTAAAAATGACCCCATTTACAGAAGTTTATTATAAGAAATCAAGAAGACATCAACAAGTTTTTCAGGAAGTTTTTCATGTTTTTGTCTGTTATTTTGGATACTATATTCTGGACAATCCAACTACAAGATGGTAAAGAGAAAGACATGTGCATCTGTGCATAATGAAAAAAGGCAACATTACAATAACTGAGCATTTTCCAGGTTTTTGTCATTTTTTGAAAGCTTGCATCATATACGTTTGTTTAGACTCCATGTAATTACACTTTGAAAGAAGTTGCACTGTTTCATAATAGAATTTATAAACTAAAATAGCAACATCTGCCTCAAGTAGATCCAGCTCATACTTCCTATACAGTTATTTTAGGAAACACCTCCAAAAAACCTCTAGAAAGAGGTTGTTTAAAACCTACATCTGCAAAAGAGACAAAATGTTTTGAATGACAATTTGGGCCTCAGATATTTAGGTAGTAAGAGAGTTGGTGCAATTGTATTATTAACATTCCATGCTTCGTGGGGAACATGGTAATAATGAATGAAGAAACAGATGAGTAATGAGTCAGAGGAGGACATCTTCTAGGGGACAAAGAATAAGAGAGGACGTTAACAAAGGGGAGAAAATGTGTTGGCAGAGAGGTGTTTGTAGGATAAATGTGTAAAGTATTAAATGGGGGAGATGATAACTGAAGGGTTGACAGCAGCAATGGGGCACCACTCTCTTGTCTTAGGAGAAATGTTAAACAGTGGAGCTGAAGCACACAAACACACACGGGCCACCAAGCAAGAACATACATACACTCTCCAAGTTGAAAACACATCTATTTGCTTCCACTCAGACATCTGTGCCCAGATACACTCTTGTATACCTGAACAATACTCACACATAGTGCTACCCTGGATGTGCAGAAATTACAGTGACAGACAGGCCCAGAAAAAACACACACACACACACAAAGAGGCAAATCAAAGAGGAAGCATATACTTAGGGAAAGCTGCAGGTAAGCAATATGGAAATGAGCATGTAGACTTGAACATATCGAACAGCCAAAGCACTCAACCTAAGAACCTAAGGGGAAAAAAACGAGGACTGAAAAGACGAATTACCCGCTGACCACCAGATTCTGCACTTTCAGCAGGGCAAAGTAAATACATGAACTGCACACAGAACAGCTGAGGCTTACATATCTGGTTAGTCTTAGGAACAATTTCATATAAAAATTCCAGACTCTTTCCTTAGGGTTTTATCTTTTTTTAAGTTTTTATTTCCTCATTTAACAGGCACAAATACATATAAGAATGCTTCCTATTTGAAACACAGCTGCCATGTACGGTTTTCTAGTCACAGCTGATTTGCATCTCATGTCTTTGGTCTTAGGCTTTTAGAATTAAAATAAAATCTAAGTTGCTGCAGGCAATATTTTCAAGGCTGACAGATACCTCAGACCTCTTCTGCTCATGTGTGTGGGGTACCAAAAATGTGTATTTGGTCTAACTCGTAACAGCCTGGTATCTTAGAGGCAATTTCTGCAGCAATCAGAAACGTTGAGCGGTGCCTTTTAATTGCCTTATAACAGAGTCATAAAGTATTTACTGCCGAAGTAATGCTTGTTCCTGAATTAAGGTCGTGCCAGGGAAACAGACCACGGAGTAACAAAGAAGTGTATGACTCACATCCATTGTGTGCTGATGAATCATCATAACTAACTCTGGTCCATATTTCAACTGTCAAATCTCTGTACTGTCTGAAGGAAAAAAAGAGCCTTTTGGAAATGAAATGGATTGGATGTAATAGAATAAATTACCACACCAGCATAACACATGTACAGTCCAAGTCCCCTGCAGTGCCAGCAGCCTACAATGTGTTGATTAAATGTGACTACCGCTATGTTATCACCTTTCATTCAAATCATATGGGGAGGCAAGCAAGACTGGCAAGCAGACATAAGAAAACCAAGTTAATCTAGTCAAGACTCCGATGGAAAATGAGCCAAAAATGGTACTGAATCTGATTTCAAGGCAAAAATTATGGACTAAATACAAAGAAATATATATAACACACCTGCCAGATTTGTGCCAATAGAAAGCCTGAAAGGTTGCAATTAATCCCAAAATGCAGTAAATGTTTACCTAGGAGATGAATGGACGTGTTGTCATTTAATTTAACATAACATTCTAATGTGAGAAAAGTATATGCATAACTATCCTACTTGGCCACAGCAATTTGTAAGTCCTGTTTGGTTTCTCACCATAACCACTGTGTGCTGCCTTTGTAACATTAACTCCAACAGGCCTAATTTAGCTCCACATCGCGTGCTGACAGAACATCCTGTGGAAGCTCGACTTTGTATATGTGCGTCTGTGAGCATGTTTTCTAAGTGTGTGTTTGGCTTCTGTTTTGAGAACACAAACATTGTGCTTGCACGTACAAACAAGCAGACACACACAGACGCACACACACAGTTGTAGTCTCTGTAGCTGAGACAGTGGTCCCTGATAACTTCCCTAAAATGCACTCTGCCCCCATCCAAATGCTTGGCCTGGGACGGAGGCTGGATCTTTATCTAAATCACCAGCTTCCTGTCTTTTTTTTCTGGCCCCTTCAACACACATATAAGCTCCAGCTTACTTACACACACACAGACACGCACACGGACACACACATACACAATAAAATGTACATGTGGGTTTTCCTTGCTTGCGTGAATGTCACAAGCTCACAGAACAGGAAGAATCCTGAGATGATTCTTCCAGTCTTTCACTGCATGCCAACTGGAGGCTAATGGAGGAAATGGATCACATAGACAGGCTCCCTCCCTCACAGCAGAGGCAGCGAGTGACAGCACAGTGCAGCCAAGAGGCCATATTTGAACAGGGATGAGAGATGGATGCACCCCCCCCCCCATACATCTCATGTCATTCACCTTTGAGAAACTCTAGATTCCATCCAGTGTAGGAAAGTGAAGAAAAAAACACCTTGTTCTTGTTCAATTTCAGTAAATCATACAGCAACTCTCAGCGTGCTGGAGTAAGCGGGGGAACTACACCGACTGTCAGCTCCCTGCAGTGTTCGGAACAACAGCTCTGGAAATCCAAGATCGCTCTCCTTCACAAGCCTGGCAGCAGGTTCAGTGGGGACAGGACGACACACCACCTACCAGCAAACTCAAACTAGGATGGTTTTTAAATTAATTTAAAGCATCAAAGAACAGCTGTCCCAGATACATGTTCTAGACGTAAGCAGGACTTCTAAAAAGCATCTGTGAGCAACTAGAAGGTGGGATCTGAATGCAGTGTGGGATGACTAAACTTGAGATGAATCCGGTCAAAATCTGCAGTGTGTGTAAACCCACCCCATGCGAACTAATCCACAAGCATGATTTAAATTCAGCTCTCTGTGGCTCCTATCTAGGAAAAGACTCGTTTAGGTGGAGGAGACTTAAGAGAATAAAACCAGCCCGAGTTCATATTACTGTGAGAAAAACAGCCAGAACCACCACGGACTGGATATGAACTATAGTTTGCGTCAGCAGCACCGACTAAACAGCACTGACTAAACAAACACTGCAATAATTCTTTATACAGAAATTGGGAATGAAACTCAGAATGGTAGAGTTTAGGCTGAGGGCTCACATTAAATAAACTACATCTGTAAGCAAACAATTATCAGGCATAATTAAAGTTCCAAATACTTTTCGGGCTGATCGAATAGATCAGTGATCTATTGATCCGTTTGTTAGTTAATTGTTACGCATGCTTCCATGCTGAATTCCATGCTTATATCTTGAAAATTATGAACACATTTCCAGTAAACATTAGATTTAAAGAGGCCTTTCTGCATTACTGCACGAGGAAAATTTAAATTCATTGTTGAAATCAACGTATTGATTAGTCAAATATTAGTCAAATAGTTGATAATTGGAATGGCTCCACTTGTGGAATTAGTCCACTATGAATTTCTTTAGTCAAGGACAGCCCTAAATACTCTAACTTTTTTTAAGTCCAAGTTTTGGTTTAGATAATCCCCCTTCTCTCTGACAGAGAGAAACACACAAACTATGTGACCACAGAGGAGACAGAGTGAAAGTGGACTGTGTTTGGCATGCAGCGTTAGGTCGAATACACACATCCTCATACACATAAATCAAGTGTGGCCGCAACTAAACACACACGAAACGCTCGCAGCGTAGACAGGGCCTACTGTCTACATTTAGACAGTAGGCCCGAGTCTAAATGTAGACTCAGCATCAGCGATCCTCAGTGTGAGTGGTAATCCTGGTCTCCATACGAACCCCAACACCTCTGTCCCCTCACACACATCCTTCAACCATTCTCTCTAGTGAAGGACAGACAGAGGATGTGTCTATGATCAGCAAAGACTCACATTTCCTCTCTGAGGTTTTACATTCCTGGGATTCCGTCTGAACACTACTGCAGCCTATTTAAACCCATTCCCCATATGGAGGTGGGGGGAGGAAGGTTTATGCTCTTTAAAGAGTTCATTTGTATTTACAGTTTTTTATTTATTTACACGGCTCTACAGTGCGTTTTTTTATATTACGAGGGAAATTAGGATCACTAGTTACATGTAAAAACATTTCATCAGAATGATGAGTGTGCGTCCAAGTGTGTGTGTGTTCATTTAAAAGTTCCATATTTATTTATTCATATTTTTATTTCCTGGATTTTATTCAAAGTTAGGGAAGTTAGGGAGAATAGGAGGTGGATGGTGACCGTATAATTGTGACATCAGAAGTTCACAGAAGGTTTTAATGCATGTTTCTGAATATGAGCTGTGTGCATTTGTCTGTAAGTTAAGTGTTTTGAAACATGAGACAGTATTTATATGACAAGTAGACAATCTTTACCATACAATAGTGTTTAATTATTATACTTGTCGAAAGGGACAGGTTTTAAGTAAGAAACTGTTGTAATATCAGAGAAGCTTAAAGTCAGGACAGATTTTCATCACCATACAGGTGTTTATTGGCAAGTGTGCCAATAGGGCAGGTTTTAGATCACTTCTATAAGAACCATTCAGAGTAACTGACCTGAATCTGATAAGTGAATGTCATTGGTACCCATCATCTGCTCATTGTGCATGTTCTATCCTACATGTTGTTATATTTCTCCCTGTCCATCTTAAATGAGTTCTAATTGTCTGATATTCTTCTTAGATTTTTTTTCAGGTTTATTTCATGTCTGTTGTAATGTATATTGTATTATTATGAAGAACAAAGCAATTAAAAGCTGTGACCTTTAAGAAACAAAGTATGGCGGCATCTCTCATACCCACAAAAGCCCTTTATAAATCATATTGACATACATTATCTAAAAACATCAAGGCCCTTGATAATAGCACCATAATTTGTCATGTGAACTTTGATATGCGATTCCACACCCACTAAAAACCCACTAAGTATGAATCAACAGACACTGCAGTGTATCCACCTCATGACATCAACTTAAAACATGACTGCACAGAAGAGGTCAAAGTCCTATTAAATATAGATGCTTAAATGTCGTATGACAATCCGGTGTTAAAAATAACTACGGCAGGAATAGACGAGCATTAGCACCACGGATCTATAATATCATCAACACAGGCTATCGTGTTTACGTATTATATACTTGTGTTTTTAATGCGAGAACCTGTAAAAAGTAACCAGCTAACATCAGGTTAATAAAATAGACGCAGCTAATGTTTGCTAACAGGCTGGGGTCATTGGCTGCCCCGCCGAGCAGCTCAGTGTGTTACACACACAATTAATACCAGCTACACAAAAAGGAGAATTAAGATAAACACATGGGTTTAAAACATCGCCAGCATATTTCTTGTTAGCCAAGTTGGCTAGCATGGTGCTAACGAGGTTTAAAGTCGCTTACCTGTCAACCGCAGCTTCACTGGGCCATTCCTCCTAACTCCTTGGTTAGACATTCCCCTTTGTGTTCCAGCTTGATGAAAAGTAACAACAAAAAAACGTCTAATTCATGTGTCAACGAATGAGTTTTTCAAAAACGTATCTCCCAAAACAATCAAATGCGCTAGCTTCGTGTTAGCTCGTAGTATCACCATAGCAGGAGCGGATCACGCTGACTGGGTCTCTACAACAGAAAAGGTGTCATAAATATCCACATCAGCTGGAATCACACTCCCGGCTTCAGTTCCTGCTCCGTCGGTTATTGAGAGGAAATAAATGCAAATAGCAGACGGTACATTCCCAGACGCCGTTCATGCCGCGACCCGCGGGTGCTGATAGGAATCAAGTGAGAGGCTTCCCCTCCATCTGTCTCCGTGCTGCTGGAGACAGACAGGTCAACGAGAGGAAACACAGCAGCACATCCGGAACACACTTTCAACATAAAAAAAATCCATTTAAACGCCTCACACTGCAAATTCACATTTTTTTTTATTTTTTTTTACTTAACTTTTACTTATTTCATAATCATCGATGCTCTTTTTGATTTTTAATGATATAGGGTGATATCAGGTAAATTGGGCCACTTTTTGGTAAATCGCTTGGAACAATAACGCAATACCAAATATGCCTTTTCCATGTATATGTATGATTAGATACATTATGATATGAGTGTTTCTGAACATTTTGGGAAATGTTATAACATAACTTATAATAAACATAAATGGAATTATCTTATAAAATATAACTATTTAGGTATTTGTTTTAATTATATATATATATATATATATATATATATATATATATATATATATATATATATATATATATATATATATATATATATATATTCTATCTTTCTTATCAAGCAGTTACGTCAACAGTTTGAAATCCTTTGTGGGGTTGGGACCCCCAAACCTAAAATGGCCCATTTAGTGTAGAATAAACACTAAAGCAAATAAACGTGGTATTTTATATTCCTATTCAGCTACCCCTGTTCTTATATAGCATATGACTTGTTCATTAAGTAGCCTGAACACACATTACAATCATTTTGTAAGAGATCCTGTCTGAACATTATTCCACATTTGTCACACTGACAGTGTTTTTTTTAATCATTTTTATTTTTTCACATATTTTACCTCCCACTGTCCATCCTACTACATACATAGCCATATCCCTCATTCACCCATACACATAGATGTTAGGATGTATAGCAGGTAGTTCTGCATAGACATAAATGTAAGAAAACCCCAGGTTCAATAAAATCTATCTCCAACATTAAAACACTAGGAGCATCAAAAAGTACTTTTGGTTGGTTAGAGTAGTTCAAATAATGTGGCGATTTTATTTTGAAGCGAAGACAACTTTTCTTCTGGCATCGTTTTAGACAGCTTGTTGCAGCCTATTTTCATAACAACCAATTTCATGTGAATACAGCTATAATTTAGTGGAGTGGTTTACATTTCTAGTTGATACACATCTATATTTACTATTCACAGAGGATTAATACCAACCAATACCAGTTTTGTCCGTTAGGGAAATGCAGTCGTCAGCATTAGGGTAATTTATCCACCAGAACTGTATTATACAGCTCTACTTCCTAAAAAGTGAGAATGTAACGTCTCTGGTATACACAATACATCCATAGCTGCAAAAAATATTTTATAAACTTGTTGTTTAGCCAATAAGTCCAAATAAGCATGACATGAGGGTAGATATCGTAGATGCAGGTGATATGGAGTCTCTGGATTCTGCATCTTTCTGTATCCCAATGAGCCAACAAGCCCATGTACTGTGAACTGCATCACAACACAGCTTTCATTCAAAAAATATTTACAATGTGTTATAGAAAAGCTCAAGACCTAAGCTCAAGACAAGCAAACAGAACAGGCACAGTGTCACCTAGTGGTGACATGGACACAGACTCACTCCCATCACACAGCAACACCTTATGTATAATATTTAGTCAAATAAACTCAAAGTGTGTTTTCCTGCTTATCTTAAACACCATCAAAGAAAAGAACATGTATGAATACAATTTATTTACAAATATTGTTTAAAACAGGAGTATTTGCCTTTGTACTGTTTTGTACAAGGATAAAATGACTAAAAAATACAAAATATCAAAGCGGTAGGAATTCTCCTTTTTTATGTTACAAAAAGTAAACTGGACACATTAAAACTGGAAAGTGCTTTGGTTGTCAGGGATCTGGAAGGCATAGCCGTCTGTAGTGGCCTCAGGAACCACAGACTCATCATCATCTTCATTCTGAAAGACAAAAATCAAAAGAGGAGCGACACATTAGAGGATTAACTAGGTTTGAACGTGCATTGGTGATGGATTCATGGAAATGAATTAAGGACATTTCTACAGATTAGGGCCATGTCTGACTCTGTTGTGAACCTAGTGACACAAAAGGCACAACATATAAGTAAAAAAAATAACACGACTATATTGCAGAAACCAGCCAGCATCTAGTTCAGGCTACTGTGTGTTGTACCATTCATTCTTTGGCAACAGTAAGTAGAAAGACGAGCAGAGTAATCACATGCACTACTAACCTCCGCCACCCTGCTGGCTCTGCAGAGACTGAGCATTTAATCTGTGGATGAGTCATATAATTGACAACATAGTCTTACTAGTTCTGCCAGTCTTTTAATTCTTCCCATGTGTGCGCTCTGCTTGAATTGTTGAAAGATACGGTTTGTATTTCAACCGTAACAAACTATCCAATCATACTTATGGTCCTTGCAAATTCCATCTTATACACACATTTTTAAAACGTGTAGACATGAAGATGGACAGAAAAAAAAAATTACCTCTTACCACATTTGAAATTACTTTTGCCATTGAAGAATCTACAATTCAAGTTGTGTTCTTGAACAAATCTCAAGGGTGTTTTTAACCCTGGCATTGTTCATCGTCATCACAGTTGCCTTTTACTAAATTATCAAAATCAAGGTATGGATGTGTGAGGCCAGTCTGAAAAGACTCTTGTTCCCAGTAACATTTACCTCTTCAGAGAAGTATCTGTCTATAATGTTGAGAGAGGCCTTATAGACAGCCTCATTATCGTGGGACTGCAGCGCTTCGATCTTGTCCAAACCACCCAGCTCCTCAATCATTAGGCAAACTTTCTCAATCTCATCAGTTTTGTATGCCATCTGTGGAGAAAGGACGAACAAATATTAAGATGAATCTGAATGGTGTGACTAGAGAGATTAAATCTTACACATCACTATGTTACCTAATCTCAGAACTCCACATTATAAATCTCCTCTACTCCCCTGGTTACTGAAAGATGATGTCTGCTGACAAAATAGTGTATAAGGGTTCATTTTTACAGTTCTTAAAGCTATATTCAGGCTGGTTTCCTGAAGACATTTTTTTGTACAAAAAGGATTGTGCCAGTGTTCTCACATATGCAATTAACTTCAAATATGGGTGAACTTTTGGATTCAAAATGCATCGTCTCTTATCTTAAGATAAGGCTGACTAGTAATTTGTTGTGCTGTGAATCTTTACTGTCTAGGCTCCACAAGCGCTTGAAAATAATAAAAAATGTTTCTGTGATTATCACTGCCAACAGTTTCCTAAAAGAGACTTTAGTTTTTGTCTTACATTGTGCTGTGGCAATCAACCCCCTAATTTAGACTGTGTCATTTCCTTCATTGGTTATTTTATTGGTAAATGATAATTTAGTGCAGAGTTCGATCTGATACACTAAAATCTGTAACACTTTAAGTCCCTCTGTTTTGCAGTTATAAGCCGTATATAAATATTTGTTGACCAGTTTATAACATCAATTATAAGCAGATATACAGCTATTTTGGGTTTATAAAATGTACAGTATTTTGTCAATATACCTGTAAAATATTGCAGATGGCATCGAGGATGACCAAGATGATCTTGCTATCTTTGGCTGTCAACAGGTTGAGCAGAGGCTCCAGCACGTTGCATTGGACCAGGTAGGCCACCTGCTCCACTGTCCCACCACTCGTGTAGTTAGTGACAGCCCACACTGCCTCCTTCTGGGACTTGTAGTCTCCCTAAACACAAAATACACCTTCAGGTCACTAGAGATATGAAAAATATATATGAAAAAAAGTGGTCATGAACAACAATAAGGGATCATCTTATTTGTATGACGATATATAGGGAAGCATAAGTGACTTATTGATGTAGTTATTAGATGTAGTTATATCAACTTATTAGACAACACAGTTCTTAACACAGTAAAATGCAAATGTGCCCCTGATGTCTTCTGTGCAGCCATACATTGCCATTGATGGACATTTGTGGAAGTAAGTACAGTCGTATGAAAAAGTTTGGGGACCCCTGATCATTTTCAAGATTTTCCTTTATAAATCATTGGTTGTTCAGATCAGCAATTTCAGTTGAATATATCATATAGCAAATGAACACAGTTCTATTAAAAAGTAAAATTAAGTTTATAATATTTACAGAAATTGTGTAATAATTACTTAAACAAAATTATGCATTTGCATAAATTTGGGAACCCTTTTTGTTTTATTGATTTGAATACCGTTCGCTCCAATTATGGGAACACAATTTGGTAACTGGCAATCTTGTTAAAGTTAAAGGTCGCATGGATTCCAGTCAGATTCAGCAGATTCTTGCGAACAATGTTCAAGAATCAGTGAAAGTTGAAGTTGTGCAGGGGCTGGATACTTCAACAAGACAACAACCCTAAACACTGCTCAATTTCTACCAAGGAATTCATACAGAGGAACAAGTACAATGATCTGGTATGACCAAACATGAATATTATTGAAAATCTATGGTGTGATTTAAAGTGATCTGTCCATGCACAGAGACGATCAAATCTGACTAAACTGGAGATGTTTTGTAAAGAAGAATAGTCAAAATACCTGCAACCAGAATCCAGACCCTCATTGGAAGCTATAGGAAGCGTTAAGAGGCTGTAATTATTGCACAATTTCTGTAAATCCTATGAATTTCATTTCACTTCTAAAATATCACTGAGTTTGTCTGCTATATGATATACTTAACTGAAATTGCTGCTCTGAACAACCAATAATTTATAAAAAGGAAAATCTTGAAAATGATCAGGGGTGCCCAAACTTTTTCCATACGACTGTATATGCCTGTTAATATTGGCAACATCATTGCTGCGGTTGGCACCCAGGTGCTGCTCTGTGATTGTCGCCTGTCCGAAATACAGATGACTACTTTTGCCACATCAGTCAATAAAATATAATAATAAAATATATCTGGACACATGTGACCAGCCAGCAACATTTTCTGCCAGCACTTGCAGTCTGACCTGTTTGAGGATCTCCACCAAGATGGGGATCAGGCCTGCGTTGATGACTTCCTGAATCTGGCAGTCCTTTCCAGCAGTGATGTTGGACACGGTCCAGGCTGCTTCTTTCTGGATGTTGGGTTTGTGGTGGCTCAGCAGGCTGGGGAACATCGCCAGGGCACCTGCATTCAGTACGCACTGGGTCTGCTCGTCTGTCCCAGTCACTGTGTTACCCAGAGATCGTAGGGCTGGAGTCTGGGAGGGGAAGGAGAGCAGGTCAAACACTGGGGAGTATTCACAACTGAGAAAAAATATATAGCCAGAGAGAGAAGATGACAATGATGATGGTGATAAGGGTGTTGAGGGAAACAGCAACCATCAGTGCATTTAATGTCCTTTAGAAGAGTGACCACCCAATTGAGCAGAAGAGGAAAAAAACTTGGCAGTAAAAAGAACAGAATCTTTTAAGAAAGATGAGGAGAAAGCATTTGAGAATGCATTTGACTATGATGTTCTTCGGATCCATATTTTTTTTCCCTTATTTTTCACAAACGTAAAGTAATGAGTGTGTGTCCATCTGGAGAATGTGATATCAAACATTTCAACACATTGTAATGTGCCTTTTTGGTCTGTTAATACCTTACATTACTGTGTTACAGCGGAAATCAATGCATTACAGTAATCTATTACTTTTGTAACATTACTCCCAACACTGATTATGACTGTAGGAAGCTGCTATTAATCAATTTATATTTGGGAATCATAGTAATATTATCGGTGGTTTAACTGTTAATGCTTCATTATGTTTTAGACATTTATATGAATATGTATGTAGGAGTGTAGTTGCCCTGGGAACAAATAATGGGGATCCAAATGCAAACAATATTAGTAATGTTGTCAGTTTTACATTCTTGTTGGATTACTTTTATGATACACAGCTAGACCTTAGATTGTTTGAGAAGTTTAATTCTTTTTAAAACAAACAGTATGCTGAGAGGACTGAGCAGAGCCCTGATGGTAAGATTTTCAAACCAGAACTCAGCACTGCACTTCAACACTGGGTTTAACAGTTTTATATTGGGTATAAACACTTTTGATCAGATTTGTAATTTCCTCACACAGTTCTTGTAAAATTTGTCTCTACACTGCTTCACTATAAGTTTCATGGCCAGATCCACAAAGGTGAAATTCCACCAAAATCTTAATAATGTTAATGTCGGTACTAAACACCTTTAGAATGTTTTCAGAAAACATTATTGCAGAACATTCTTATAAATGAATAAAAACACCCTGTTAAACTTACTAAACATATGTTTCGGGCTAGAATTTGAATAAACATATGAAGCATCAACTCTTCATGCGCTTATTCAAATGATAGTCTGTACTGTATTTATGCAAAAACATCATTTTTAAATAGTTTGAAGATCGACCTATCTATCTACCTACCTACCTACCTACCTACCTACCTACCTACCTACCTATGTTGGTTCTTGCCCTCAACTACTTGACCCTGCACCCTTCCTACCCTCACCCCCCTTCATAATCACCCATTATTCCCAGTAAAATTCCCAAACTTTGAAAACAGTTTCATTAAATTTACATTCTCTGAAACATTGATGCTGAGGAAAAATGTTGACATGGATTTTTATCTTATTTTATTTCTACATATTATTGTCTTTCACTTAATTTTCCTACACTTTTATATATTTGTATTCTTTTAGGGCTTTTAATTTTATTTTAACATGTTTCATGTTTATTTTATCGCTGTTGTAAAGCACCTTGAGCTTCATTCCTGTATAAAGTGCTATATAAAAGTTGTTTTGTATTATTACTTTTATTATTATTCATTATTCACCTTATAGGTTTGGTCTATAAAATGACTGAAAATGTGGAAACATACTTTTCTCACACATATGCTCCATTATACAGGTTTATTATATTATACAAGCAACTTTTTCAAAACCTTCTGGGTTTCTTCCATAGCTTCCAAAACTTTGCCAGATCTGGAAATTGCAATTTCCAAATTCCATGATTTTCCCATGTTTATTATGACCAGTGTTGGTCATAATAAACTACATTACTACATTAGTTACTACATTATTTATTACTTGTTACTGTCATTTCAAAGTAATTCATTACATTACAATAATACTGTATTTAAAATGTAAGGCATTACACTATTACATTCTTTTTAAGTTACTCTAACCAAATTAACTGGAAATATGGATGGAGGTTGATCTAAATATAGCTCAACTTTGTTATTGCTGTTCATTTAAATGTAGTTGGAAAGTCCAGGATCAGCTCCCACTTATTGTATAATGTGTGTTCAAGTAGATTTTATGCTATAGAACTAATAAAGTATGTTTGAGTTTAACAAAATCTATCAACACATACCACAATGGAGATCTCTCCACAGGCGAGCAACTGTACCAGGCGGGGCACTAGTCCAGCCTGCACCACCACCTCTATCCTCTCATTGGAGCCATCAGTCAGATAGGACACAGCCCAGCAGGTGTCAGCCAGGACCTCCCTGTCGTCGTGATGCAGGAGCCGCATCAGAGCTGGAAGCAGCTGCTGCACCGCAGACAAAGGAGGTGCTGGGTTCTTGTTTCGACACAGGTTGGACAGCGTCCAGGTGACGTTACGCAGGTAGCCAGTCTGGTTGGTGGAATGAAAGTCAAGTGTCATTTTAGATCATTAAAGTGTCATAACATTTTAGTGGTTTAGAGTTAAACCTGACAGGACTCAAGTTTCAAGATCATTCCAGGGGGAAAGCCAAACAGAAAAAAACAGCATTTTCACAGATTTTAACATTAGCCCTAAAAGCCTAACTTAATAACAATAACTAATCAACCAGTAGAAATATATTCAATCCACATCCAAAACCACAACAAACTACAATACAGCACAAAAACGTATTTCACAGACATAAAATGAGTAGGTAGCTTATTTCACCTATTCCACCTTTATATATATATATATATATATATATATATATATATATATATAATGAGATGTTTAATGAGGAGTTGGAACCAGTTTATTTGTCAATAGGTACACATGACATCTTTCTAATCCTCCTAAGGAAGAATGTATGATCACTGGGGTGTCCACACCAAGCTCTGCGCTCCTCTCAGAAAATGAAAGTCCGAGCAGGCTTTCGCTGATGCTGCATTCAGTTCAAAGGCTGTTATTGACTCACAATTGCTAGGTAAGTTGGTTGATAGGGCAGTATTCTGACAGCTGACAATTTGCTGAGAACAAGTAGAACATACTAGGTGTTAGCAGGGCTGCGGTGCTGTGTCATATAAAAACTTCTATTAAACCCAAATGATGTTTGATTGAAACTCACAGGAAAGACAGACAGGTCAGGGACTGCCAGCAGGGCCAGGAGGGGCTGGAGGCCACCATCTTTGATCACTAGGTCTCTGTAGTTGGGTCCATCACCTGCAATGGGGTGAAAATGCATTGTCATATTACAGCACAGGAGAAGGGAGACAGTGACAAAATGTTTCATGAACACTATAGTAAGTCACAGTAGGCGTTGCCATGGAAATTCGGATGAGCATTTCAGACATATTACCTGCAATATTACCAAGGGCCCAAATAGCCTGCTCACTGATGTGCGGGTGGGGTGATGCGACCAGGCTGATGAAGGCTGGAATTGCACCTCCATCCACTACAGCAGCAGTTTGGTCTGATGTGCCTGAAGCGATGTTGGTTAAAGCCCAAGCTGCTTCAAACTGGATGGGAGGGCATTCAGACAACGCCAGAAAACTAACAAACCTTGGTATAAGACCGGCAGCAATGATGCTGTCAATGGGTGGGTGTTTTTCTCTGGAGAGGAGTTTTCTATTAACGGGGAAATCACAGATGGAAGGTTAATAAACGGTAAAAAAGAAAAATACTCACACTAAACCTTTGGCTGGAATGCAACTGAGCATTAAATGCCAAAATAATAGGTGAGGATGAAACATGTTTTTTTACACTAAGAATTTAAAACTCAAAACCAGTCAAAATGATTTTACCTGGCAGCCTGTGTGGCCTGCATCTGATGGTCTAGACTCTGGCTGTTTACACCTCCTACAATCTCCTCTACCGACCAGTGCTGAGGAGGCTACAGGACATGGATACAGAAGAGGATTATGTACTTGTCTGACACATCAGGGTCAAACTGCAGTTAAAAATAACTCAACTCAACTACACAACCCTAGAACATGCTTGGTATATATTTAAGTGAGGGCCACAGGGTCAGGACGAGGCATATAGAGGCAAAAGAAAAATCAACACAGACTGGACTAATTCAAAGCCTTCATAACATGGTTGATAATTAATACGGATGCCTGAGTCAACTGGCAGCACCTTCACAGGTTAACACTGAGCAGACACTTTAGACTGCTTCAAGTTTACCATTGACCTTTGGTCACTGTGTGTAAACCCTTCTATATCAGCATTAAGGTTCAGTTTGACTAATGTTTGGCTATTTCTGATGAGGGTGTGTCAGGGTTAACTTAAGCATGGATGCTGGAGTAGCTCATCCATAGACTAATTGTATAATCATTTGTTTTTGACATGGAAAACATGGAAATCAGCTGTATTTATTACATGTGCGTCCTGTTTACTCTTCCCCCGCCAAAAAAGGAGCTGGTGTGTGAGAGGCAGTAGAACAACGTCCAGGAGCTCAGGCTGATTAAGTTTACCTGTGCGTTTGTGTCCTGCTCTTGGAGAGGACAGGTCGACTCTTCCAGAAGGCTGTGGACATTTCTCCTCTTGAGGATCTGGTCATCTTTCTTGGCTTTCCGAAGCTCCACGTTGACTTCCGCTCTTCTGCGCCTCAGCTCCTGAAACGGGTCGATACCCACGAAAACATGAGACAGTTATCCACACGATCTACGTCTCTAACACGGGTGTAAATTAGAGGCAGCTCCCGGGCTTACGTTGACATCTCTCCCGTTGTTTTTGAATTTGTTGAGTCGATCTCCGGTGTCGTTGCCAGCTGACATTCCTGACCGTTGATCCATTCCACTATAAACAGATCCCTGTAAAAGATGAGAATTTAACGTTAGAAATCAAACGGTCGAGCCAACGGCTGCTTTTTTTCTGGCTAACGTTATGCTAATATGCTAATATGGCTAATCTGTCAGGCGGTTGTATGTTAGCTTCAGATAAACCACGCCGGTTATCTAGCACCATGTGGCCCGTAGAGCACAGGGAGTTCCCCGGAGCCTCACAGTTAAACCAACTACCCCGAAGCCCTTTGAAATTCGTAGAAACAATTGTTATAGCCTACAATAACTAGCAAACACAGTGACCTGAACCAATTAAAGGTGAATAAAATTAGTTTTAAAGGCATTTTTCGCTAGAGAGAATGTGCTACGTGCTTACCTTACAAATTTCTCTTTTTTTTCCAACAGACGTGACGTCATATATATATCGCCCTATTTTTCTGACATGTGATTGGTCACTCGGACTAAAAGTACCGCCCCCATCGCCCACGATTGAAAGAACGCATCAAAGCTGTTGTCAAAGGCAACCGCCACAATATCGCGAGATAATACGACCACATATTGTCTGTGGGCTGGTTCTCTTGTCAGGAAAATCAGTGTATATCCGACATACTTATTGTACCGCGACTCACATTTATTATACATTACAGAATATACCTTCAACTTAAAATACGTAAATAACTCGTACCGCTGGTTTGCATTGTTCTGTTGTTAAGATAAAGACTAAATTTACTGCTTAGCGACGTAATGACCCAGTGGCCTAATGGATAAGGCATCAGCCTCCGGAGCTGGGGATTGTGGGTTCGAGTCCCATCTGGGTCGCATTTACCTTCCTTTTCAGGGGTCAAACAGGAGTTGCGTGCCAGGGGAAATGTACACCACAAATAACTAGAATGTCTTTCATAGCTATCATAGCCGCACAAATAGCGTCGCCTCTTTTAGTTCAGCCATGTTCAGCAACGCAACATGCACCACGGCTCGGTGAAGACCATGTAAATCTGCGGGTGGTGTGAATATTAGTTAATTATATAATTATTACTCTCACACAGTCTCATGCCTGCTCTCAGCTCTGAAAACAGTTGTATCAATTAAATGTGATAACGACAGCGCAACAAACGAAGTTTTTCTTCAGGTTCAGCTATAGCAACATACATCACCACAAATCTGCAGCTAATCTGATCTGAATGTCAATTATCCACGAACACTAATGTCAAGTCAAATGCAAAGTGGAATGTAAAGATCAAAGTTTAGCTTCCATGAAAGTGCTTATTTTGCATAATATGAGCCACAAAATACCTTGTTATGTATGACCCTAGAGCCCAATAGCCTACATCCGAATACACAATAGCAGCATCATTCTGCGAGGCAGTCCATATCGTGTCTTTTTGTAAAGCTGATGGGTGCGATGAGCTTTTGTAATAATGTGTTTGCACAAATTGTGTGTGCATAAAATATCTTTAAAAAGTTGTAAAAAAAAAAAAAAGTAGGTTTTAACATGTCAACTGCTGGTTGTATCTTTATATTGTTTTTGTTATATTTTTTCTAAACGTTGCAATATTATACTGTTCAGCCTTTGCAGATTTGAAATGTTCTTATATATACATCTATATCTATATATCTATTTACCGGAAGTGTTAGTATGCCATCATAGTTACATTGACGCTGGCTTGACAATTTTTGCGATGTAGCAGTTCGCCACTGTGGCCTCTAGATGGCGACATAGGTTCACGATTCGATAAAGATGAATGATTTTCAGTTCAAGTGTCAATAACTTGATTAGCAGATAAATTGACTTGCAGTCATCTGGAGAATTTTCTTTTGTGTTTTGAAAAAAAAAAAAATCCCAAAATAAACAACTTAAACCATCATCACTGCAGAGAAATTTAACAAACACAAAATAAAGTTCCATTTTACATTAAATTCCACTTTGAGAAAATATCTTCAGGATCTCCTGTCTCCTATTTTTACTATAAACATTAATGGGTGTTTTTAGACGTCATTTATGAATGAAAGGAGTGTCATGTGAAGTGTTTCTGTGTGTGTGGGACATCCCACCTTCCCAGCTCAGTCCTACTCAGCCTGTATAAAAATCACAGGAAACGCAGCAGTGAAACAGACGCTGAGCTCGTCCCGACAGAAAACATCCAGGATGACTGGGATTACTCTGTTCCTCTTGTTTCTAGTTTTCCCTCTTCACAAGACAGAAGAGCATGTCGTTAACGGTGAGTGTAAAAAAAAGGTTTTAAATAATTGTAGAGACATTTCCTGCACCTTCATTCTTTATCTTCATTTGAAGACGTAATTTACAGGAAATACTCTAAAAATACTAGCAGCATGTTCTGACATAGTTTTTATGTGCTGTTTTTGTGTTATATATATATATATATATATATATATATATATATATATATATATATATATATATATATATATATATATATATATATATATATATATATATATCCTAATATCCTAAGCGATTCTTAAGGTGTGTAAATTATCTTCTTAAATTAAAAAAATAATCCCCATAAGGAAACTTCACATTCTAAAACAATAATTTATGTAACAGTTGACTTGTGAGTTGATCTTCTAATCTTTTTTGATTGGTTTTTTTTATGACTTTGATTCACTTTAAAAAAAAAAAACAATATCTGTAGATTCTTATTTTCAAATGCACACATCCTAAGATTCCTAAGAATAAGAAGTGTCACGTTTCCATGACAGTCACTGTTGAATGTAGAATTTAAGTATTAATAAAAAGTGAGATTCTAGACCAGATTTCAAAGAAGATCCTGATCCATGTATGTTAATTGTTGTAGTTGGAGATTTCAGGGGATAAATCTACAACTACTCACGTGTCCCAATCAAAATGTGGAAGAAGTAGAGGGGAAATATATTAAATGAGAAAATTAATACAGACTGAGATCCTTGCTGCATTATAATCTATTATATTTTGAACTGTCAAATTTTCCTTTACATAAGATGGACAGACCTAGAAAAAGGAGACTTTGACACATGTATCAAATAAACCTGACGTGTCCTCTGTGTGTTTGACCTCCAGAGCTCTACACGCTTATAGAAAAGGGTCAAAGCAGCTTTGTGGATCCGGCTCCGAGCAACCAGAGCCGGCTGCTGGTGAAGGAGCCGTCGCTGCCCATCAACGAGCTGCTGGAGAAGAGCAGCAGGAGCAGCGAGGCCAAGTTCAGCCTCCACCCGCTTCCTGCCGCCGTGTGGCCGAAGCACGGAGACCTGGTCCCGGTGCCGCGCCACCACGGCCCCCACAACAAGAGCAAGAAGGGCCCGAAGAGCGAGCGGCTGGTGGAGCTCAGCAGCGATAAAACCAGAGGAGAAACCGCGGGGCTGCTGCCCAAAACCCCACAGACAGCCGCAGCCGCCAACCGAACCCTGCAGAGACCCGGCCAGGACCCGGCCCAGTCCAGCATCAGTCCTCCTCCGCAGGGCGAGCCGGAGGGACACCCCAACTCCAGACCCAGGGGCCCGCAGCACCCGCAGCCCGCACAGCCGCACCCGCAGCTCCCTTCCCCGCGCAGAGACCCCGCCAACCGGCGGCTGGACCCGGAGGAGAACCGACCCGGGAAGTCCAGCTTTTACCAGTCCGGGATCGGTGCGGCGACCCGGAACAACAGCCGACCGTCCGTCACCTTCAACCGGCGCTCATCCAGCCTGCTGTACCAGTTCGACGTCCTGAGGAGAGGTACCAGCACGCGCACCAGCACGAGCCCTGCATCACTAACAGTGAATGAATATTATGAAGCTGGTCTAGTTAAAAAAAAGTGCGATAAAACTGGTGTGTTATTATATTTGACGTCATTGGATCATTAGAGCAGCATGTTCTGGGGCAGTTTCAACTATGTACAATTAGTTTAGTCCTGTGGTTCCCAACCTAGGGGTCAAGGTCCTCCAAAGGGTCAGTAGATGAATCTGAGGGGTCACGAGATAATTAGTGGGAGAAGAAAGAATAAAAAAACGACGAAAAACAAAGTTATTTTCTGTAATAATGGATCATTTGAACATTTATTGAAATGAAACCACATGAGATGTTTCAAGGGATTAATATATACCTTAATATTACTTAGACATGGTATAAAAATGTTTTGAATGTTTTTATAACTTAACATGGCCTAACTAATAGACATATTTAAGAAATATAAGAAAAAAGTTTTAAACATAGTCTCAGAATAGTTTCATTCTATGGAAGTCAATGGGACTCAATTAGGTTATATACACTAGGAATTTGCATATTGTTGCCATATGGCAACAAATCTATCATTTTAGATTAAATTAAATTCAAGTTACATTTTTTATTTAGTGAATTTTTTTAATTCTGAATACCCTTCGGTTCTGAGACAATGATGCTCACAAATGGCCATGAGTAAACAGGATATCCTGGTCATGTGACCTCATAAATTGTATGTCCTTCAAAATTAAAACGTCTCCTTTTCACACCCAACTGTAAAAACATAGACTCTATATCACAGCTTATTAGAAAAATGAAGATAAAGTAAATGTTGCCATATGACAACACTATATAATAAAGCAGGGGGGCTACCCTGGTCCTGGAGAGCTACTGAGCTGCAGGTTTTTGTTCCAACCAAGCAGGAACACACCTGATTCTACGAATGAAA
Source organism: Lepturacanthus savala (assembly GCA_030544235.1). Classification (NCBI taxonomy): domain Eukaryota; kingdom Metazoa; phylum Chordata; class Actinopteri; order Scombriformes; family Trichiuridae; genus Lepturacanthus; species Lepturacanthus savala. The sequence continues at coordinate 15,139,160 of CM060466.1, read as the reverse complement.
CTCCATAGCAAGGGCCCTAATGGTTGATTAGTAGAATCAGATGTGGTTCCTGCTTGGTTGGAACAAAAACCTGCAGCCCAGTAGCTCTCCAGGACCAGGGTGCCCACCCCTGCAATAGAGGGTTAAAAGCTACTCGGTGGAGCTGGTAACAACTCACAGACACGTGAGACATTCTGTTTTATGTAAAGACGTCAAATGACAAAAAAAGGTTGAAACCATTAGTTTAATCTTTAACATGTTGTGTTCTAAAAGCTTGTTTGAAAAGTAACCCAAGCTGTCAGATAAATGTAGTGGAGTAGAAATCATTTTTTATTTCCCTCTGAAATTTAGTGGAGTGGAAGTATAAAGTAGCATAAATTGAATATACTCAAAGCATCTCAAATTTGTACTTCATGTATTTGTTGTGTCCTGACCTCAGAGTCTAACCTGTGTATTAATATTGAGCTTCGCAGTGGAGCTCTATCGCTGCCTGAATTGCTGATGAGCCTATATATCTCAACAATTTGGAATCATGAAGAGTTTGGCCATCTGGGAAAATCTTTGATGCTCAGTATCACAGTATTTATTAGCAGCATTAATCTGTGACATGTGACATAATTGCAGAGACACATACATCACGTTAGTTACTGACTGAAGAAAATAGTATAAGAGTATAAGAAGTAAGCACTGCTCTAAAAGTGCCATGAAATAGTGTTCTATTGAAAAAAAAGTGGTCTGATATTGTAATAAAGATGGAAAATATAAAGAAGAGCGATGTGATCCGGCCACAGACCACCTCCTACAGAGGAATGCGACGCCCTCATCCTGTAATGACAACCTGGTCCTTTCTAATGATGCTGGAATGAGAGTCTGGCTCCGTACAGACAGCCACTCTCTCTTTTTTCTTATCATCCCTCTATCCTGTCATCTCTGCAGAATCCGACTTCACACATGATGCCTTCTGCATGAGTGAGTGCAGGAAGGAGAAGGAGGAGCGAGAGTATTACTGCTACAGCGAGTTTGGTATGTACCCAACCAGAGACACTGATTTACAGATGAATTATTAGAGTTTGATGTAAGTAATGGCTGTGTATGGCAGTTCAATACAAATTTGACTAATTTTATTAAATAAAGGCATACAATTTTATATCCAGGAAAACACTTGAATACCAATACTATGCCTCCTGAAAGCTGATTGGCTCATGGGTTTTCCTGACGGGCAAGAGCCCAGACCTAACTCTCACAATTTCCTCGGAATTGTCTAGTTATTTTCAAAATCCATGGTTATGACGACATGAATTTCTATCATTTTGACGTCAGTGATGTTTTTCACGTCCCCGAAACAGCCGTCAACGGGATCGTCCACGACATCGACGTGTTGCGTAAAGGAATCCGCCTGATCACGCTGATGGTGAGCAGCGACGGCTTCTACAAGATGAGTCGTCTCTACGTGACCCCGGACAGCTTCTTCTTCAAAGTCCGCCTGCTGGTGCTGGACACGTACAAGTGCAGCAAGCCCTGCCCAGATATCAAGCTGGGTGAGTGTAGGAGTGAATGTAGAAAGAAACATCAACCATATGGCAACACTATGCAATAAAGACTTAAAGACAAATGTTACATTTAGGACATGTAGGCAGAGTTTTACCCCATATATTATGTACAAAAAGCTCTCAAGCCAAGAATCCATAACATCTACCTTGATATCTACTATTAAAATCATTTGACTTTTTTTCCCCATTGTCTCCAACATTCCCCATGTTTGATTCAGGGACTAGATACATCGTAATGGGTCAGATCTACCACCGGAGGCGCCATCTTCCCAGTGACCTCCTAACCCTGCTGGGGGGTAAACTGAAGCCCGGGGATGGCCTCCTGAGGAGCAACAACTACGTGAAGCGGTTCAACAAACGGAGGCACCAGAAAGCGCTGGAGGCCACTCGCTCCAGGTGCAGGTGAAGGCGCCCGACGCCAGACTATCGCCGCCTTGCTGCGGGGGAAAAGACATTACAGAGTGTGTGAACTGATCATAACCAACTCCTCAGTACTGTGCAGGAACATTTTGTGCAAAGGAAATGGATTTACTTTCGAATGGACTGCGATGGTGTATCATAATCCATGTTCTTTTTTTTACTCAGCTCTAATATTGACATAAAAAGGGGTCTCTTTAATTTCCTTTGATGTGTTTGGGGCGTGGGGTGACACGGTGGGGCAGTGGTCAGTGCTGTTATCTCACAGCAAAAAGGTCACAGGATCAAGACCTTTGTCTGGGACCTTTCTGTGTGGAGTTTCATGTTCTCCCTGTGTCTGTGTGGGTTTTCTCCAGGTTCTCCAGCTTCCTCCCACAGTCCAAAAACTTGCTGAGGTTAATTGGAGACTCTAAATTGCCCATAGGTGTGAGTGTGTGAGTGAATAGTGTGTGTGCTCCGCGATTGGCTGGCGACCATCTGGGGTGCATTCCTGCCTCTCACCTGTAATGTGCTGGGATTGGCTCCAGCAGACCCCTGCGACCCTAATGAGGAATAAGTGGGTATAGAAGATGACTGAATGAGTCTGTGGCGTCCCCTCAACCCAATATAATTTTTCTCGAAATTGCTGATATTGACAATTCTACTTGAATTTCTCAATCATTAATTTATTCATTCATGGCAGGTACATGAATTCCCTAAAAGTAAATGTTTTAAAACTGGCATCCATCAAAAGTGAAATTTGGCTCATCTAAAGCACACTCCTCTTTTTTAGCATTAAATTAATTTATAGAAACAATACATATTTTTATCTTGCATTATCATTAAGCAGCTATGGCTCAGGAGGTGTTGGTGTCTTGTAGAGTAGCGCTGCTGGTGTTGCTTCGTAAATGGGTGAATGAGAGGCACATTGTAAAGCACTTTGGGACAAAAGCGCTATATTAATGCAGTCCATTAACCAGCATTCATCCGTCAATTTTTCTGGTTTATTAATATACATGAGTCAAGCTAATTATTGTCCTGAGTAAGAAACATGATAATGACTACCCAAACACAAATTTATCTTTATAGCTGGTGCATATTTTCCAAAACATTCATCCATCCGTGATCCTAAACAGCACTTTTATGCAATATAGAGGAGAAAATCTATTTTCCCTATAAGAATATTGGCTCCTCAAAATAATCACAAATAATGTCATGAAATATGGGAACCTCTGCTGAGATCGGAAAATTAGTTTCCTTTGATGAATATACAATGCCCTCAAATTGATATGCATGCAAAAACGTATTGCACTGAATAGTTTATGTTTTGCAACACCCAGACTGGCAAATTTTGTCACTGTGGTTGCTGTTGGTGAGCAGGAAATGCACTATTAGTGTTACAGGACCAAAGGAAAGGAATGAAGAGGCTGAAAAAGCAACAACAAACCCTAGTGGAGGAGGAGGGGGAGAGAGAGAGAGAGAGAGAGAGAGAGCACAAGACCTTTACTTGTCAGGAGAGCAGCTTATTTTTTTTTAACTTTAATTATGTGTCCACGATGAAATGTATGCCTGAGCAGACTGGGACATCAAAAGGGGCCTCGCTGAATTAGGAGGGGGTGTGTTGTTGTAGGGACGAAGCCATAAATCTAATCACAGGAATCTGATCCTCTCCACACCTGGACACATGACTTGGAAAAGTGCCTCTGTCATAGCTCCTCTTCGGGATGGCTCATGTTTTCTTGCTTACACAAAAACACGTCGTCCTCTGGGAAGGCCAAAGCTCAAAAGGGGAATTTAGGCAGAATCAAAGGAAGAGGGAGGTGGGGCAAGGTGGACAAGGAATAAAGAGGGTTATATAAAACCACAAGGGGGGGGGGGGGGGGTGTTGAATCTGTCTTTCTAATTCCCAAAGGGATAGTTTGTTATTTAATCAGAAATCCCTGGCTTTATTATAGTACGACCCTGAGCTCATGCTTTATATGAAAAGGGAAAAGATTTGCACTGAACGCTGACATTGCTTCAACTATACATGAACCCAATAAAAATGTGTATTTGTTTTCTACTCAATGACCCGTGAGATTTTTTTTTTCATCTTTAAAACAATCCCTTCACTAATTCTATCGTATACATCTACAAGAATATCTCTAACAGTGATCGTCGTTTCTTTCCCAGTGATTGCATGAGAAAAAGCCTCCAAAGTAAGACGCTCTAATTAGAGTTTAATAGCCATGGTCTCCATCTGGCCTCCAGGAAGAGAGGCTGACTCGAGAGCGTGGATGTGGAGGTGGGCAGGGCTGAGCCTCTGTTCTCCCCCTCTCGTCCGTCTGTCGGCTCGACCGCTCGGTTCCCAGGCTCCAAGAAGAAGAAGAAGCCTCTATCTGAGATCAGGGCTGGACGGAGCAGATGCAGGCGGCAGGAAACAGGAGCCTGCTCCACATCTTAGCTACTATCGCAGCAGGAGGACATTCCTCATCCAGAGGATGTAAAGGAGGAGGAGGCAGAGAAGGAGGGGGGATATCTCCAAGTTGTTTCCTGTGTGATAGCCCCTAAACCACAAGGGGGGTGAGGGGGGGGGTGAGAGAAAGAGACAAGCATGGTGGACTGAAACCGCTTTGGGTGATTGTGATAATCGGTGGTGCGTTCGCAGTCCACACAAACCTCTGGATTTAGTTAGTGGGCGGTTCGAGTGTGGGTGTGTGTGTGTGGGGAGGTGAAAGGGGTGTGAGAGGTCAAAATTGACAGCGACTTTTATATTTTGTTGGCAATTTGATCACAATACGAGTTTGTATGAGTGTGATCTTGCTTTTCAGTATTCACAAGCAACTTTCCTGAAAACTGTTCATTGTGTCCGCATGCACTGAGTAAATGTGATTAAAATATGTTAAAAGCACATGCACAGGATGGGGCCTCAAATTCAATTCATTAAATTACCCACAATTACTTATGGAACATGAAATGAATTAGTTCTGCCAATAAAAAATAGTCAAGAAGTTGTTCAGTCTGTATTGAGGTGTGCCCCAAAGTCCTGTCCTAGGTCCTATTTGTTTTGCTTCGTATGCTTCCCCATGAGCATGTTAAAGGCGAATATTACAAGACTTACACAATATTACGAATACAATGCACAGTAACAAATCTGGATACTTCTCTATGATGAACTTTAAGTTGTCTTTACTGAGCAGAGAAAATCAAAGAAAACACAACTCTTTTGAAAACTGGTGCCAAAAACATTACTTTATTATCTAGGATGAGATGTCCTATCAAGTACAAAAGAGAACCTCTTCGGAGTTGCCACAATCTGTTAAAAACATAGAGTACTTTTTTTTTTAATCTGCAGTTATGTTTCTTTAACATTACTCAAAAAACTGAGAACTTTTTTTTCATTGATATGAATAAATAATACAAGAAATGCAATGTCAATATTGAAGTTAAGCTGAACTGGTTGATTTCTTACAAAAAAAAGAAAAACTCTTCACAAGAGTTACTTCGTCACTCTACCCCGTTCAAAACTTTTATGCTCACAATATGCAGCACTTTAAATATAAAGGGCAATTTCACCTAAATGTAGAGTTCACTTCAATTAAAGAGAAAAAATAGACAGTTAAAATATACAAGCGGGCTTAGTTGCTGGTTCAAAGAGTGAAAAATAAAAGTTTCTACAGCTCTAAAAATCTCTCATCTACATATTTGGACAGTCATCATATACAACAGAGATTACAAATAGTGGATGAAGCACATCATCAGATTACAAAATGACAGAAATGTGTGTGAAAGACACACAAACACAGAAAAGAAGACAGAAGCTACATCATCTCTCAACTCTGCTTGTACATGCATACAATAAAAAATGACTGAAACTGAAAGGTTTGCCTAAATTAAAACAGCTAAAAGACAAATGTAATTGTATTTTAACTGCCCCCATCCTTAAAAAAACTGATAATCACAGATTACAAAAATGTTTTCCAAATATGTTAAAAATGCAGCTATAAAATCGTCATACAAACCCCATGGTACAAAGACACCCCAGTCCCCACTAGAGTTCATCTCAGACATGCTGCCACAGACCGCAACATAACTGAGTCGATGAATGTAAAAGTCCATTATTCAATTACTTAACCATGCTTTGAGGGTGAGTTGAGAGACATATGTGAGCCAACCTGTCAACTTCAGTGAAATATGCTGGAAGAAGTGGCCGATAGATAAGGGCAGAGAGACTCAGAGACTCAGAGCAGCGACAGGACAGTATGTGCATGGAGGGAGGTACAGTACATGTGGGTCAGCTAAGCCTCGTACAAGTTTCACCTTCCCTGAAGGGCTAATGTTCCGACCAGTCTCGTTTCCTTGCTTCTTGCCGCTGACCGTCTTCAGAAGGTCACATTTCAACAAGAGCTAGTTAACATTCTTTGCATATCACAAGAACACAAAAATGGGCAGGATGCGGTGGGTGGAACGGCCTGTCCTGTCCTGGGTGTTTCCCTCCAGAAATTAACATGATGAAAGTGAAGTGGCCTTCAGACAAAGCGAACACCCTCGAATACCTCGAGAGGATGAGAAAATACGACACCCAAACGTCAATCCTACAGAAAAATGGATCTCTTAACTGTTTTTCAGAAATATAGCCTCTATTACAAATGGAGCATTTCAGCAGCAGAATACTGGGACAGGGAATGTACTAAAATGAACCACTGACAAACTCCCTTTCCAATGGGTTTCATGAGGCCGGTTCATGCTTAGAGCAGAACTACACACCTGAGGGTCGAGTCAAAATAATGTGTTTACAGTCAAAATAACTGGGCACACAGGAGGTTACACTATGCCTGAGATTAACTGAACAAAGTGGATGTGAATGCCGATTGGTTTGGGTGGAGAACAAAGAGAGCTGTATGCTCCTACTGGACCAATAAAACGCAGTTTCCAGGCATGCAATCATAAAAAATGTGAAGAATGAACTCCAAGATACGTGGATGTAAAGGCTGCAGCTCCTGCATAAGCCTCATGTTGAAGCATGAATCCGGGCATTTTCATCATGCTCATTTTGAGGGCATTAACATCTTAAACGGGGCTTAGACGGGATGGTTGTCATGACGATGTGCCTTCGAATTTCAGATATAAGTGACAGGATGAAATGAAAGTTGCACCTCTGGGTAGGAAGAACAAAGCTGACACTTTGCTATATAGAAAACACAAAGTTAGCGATCAGCTACAGAATCGACTCTTTTACGAGTCTGCTGCTGCCGACATCCAACCTGACGTCTTTATCTGCCACATCGCATTCCATCTGGAGCTTTCTTCTCACAGGGGCTTGTTAGAATGAAAGAGGCAGCAGCCAATCAGAGTCCACAGCCGCCGAGCCCGTTGGTCTAAAGCCGGGACTCGTGTCATTACGTCCCGCTGACACCTTTGGATGAAAAAGGAGGATGTAGGAGAGTCCAGTCAGGGCTCCAGGTGTTGAACTTTAACTATGACACCGGTGGCAGCTGATTTTCAGCAGGGAGCAGCCTCTTCTGACACGGTTCAGCCTGACCTGGACCACAGGCTTTAAATCACTCAGACCAAACTGCAAGGCTTGTTGTCTTTTTGACAGTGGGTTTTTAGGAGGGAGCTAAGAGGCTGCTGATTGTAGTTTGTTGTTATGAGACCTACAGAGACGGCAAAGAGAGGAGGAAGAAAACAGTTGGATAACTTGGTTGTTTCCTTTTTTATTAAAAGCTGTACAATATGACAAAATATGCACTAGGGGAAATACAAAAAAAACAAAGACAAACAAAACAAAAACATGTATTGGATGCCAGTGGGTCAGACACTTTGACATGAACCAAGCAGCCATGTTGGTGAAATGTAATCGAAGTGTATGATGTGATGTGGGCCCAACAGTGTATATACAAGGACTTTTTTAAACTGGAGACTGTTGAGCTAACCTTATTTAGAACAGGAAAGCTAAACTATTTTTTCTCCAATCTATCTTTACAGATCCTACCATTATTTCCTTTAGAACAAAAAAATATAATATGCACATAACATTATACATGGGTACAGCCAATGAAAAAAAACAACTAGTGTTGCATGCTTTTTTTCCTTTTAATTCTCAACTAAGAAATGAGGTAAAATGTTCTTCTGCAGCAAGTTATGACCAATATGATAAACAGTTCTATCAAATTAAAAGATAAATTATTGGCGTGTGTGAAACTCTGATGCCACAATCAAAAATGAACAGCTTTTTGTTTGTTTTTCCATAGTTGAATCTCAAGAAAGAGAGAAACAAACTTAGCTAAACTTCATATTTTGCCCTATATACCCAACTCAAACATGAAGAAAATATCAGTCATCTGTTGCAAGAAGTGTAAGAAAATACATTTTTCCCTTGAATGCATTTGTGTTACCAACATGGCCGCCATTATTAGACAGTAGAAACCGGTTTTCCTTTTCTTTGTTTCTAAAATAAAAAAGGATCACACCTACAGTGTGGCTTAATATATGAACCTTCTTACAAAGATTTTTTTATTGCCGTTTAAAACAGTAAAAAAAAACAAAAACAAAATAAAATTAAAAAAAAAAAAAAAACAGCAACATCCGGGATAGCAAATTATTTGTTTGTTTGATTTAAGAGTGACCCCGGCACCCAGGAGTTTTGACATCACAATCTGCAAGAGAGGGAGAGAGAGAGAATGGATGGTGTAAATACATGCGGGTGAAGCACATCACCGTTGTAGCCACAAACAGCTGGATGCAAACCACAAGAAGGAATTAAGACAATAAGAGCTAAACACACATGAACAAAGCTGAGTTCAACCCACCAGGAAATGTTCAGCTTGATGTTCAGCTAACTAATATAATAACAAATTAAAAGCCATTTATACAACAGCAGTACCAAAGTATTAAGAATTATAAGACGGGTGACAAATTAAAGGAAAAACCATCAAAATGTCTTCATCTCTGGACTCTACTGAAGGGATGTCCAGTACATACGGTCCGGAATATGTTATTTCGGTGTGTGTGTTGCCTGTTTTTTCTTTCTTGTGCCAGACTTTCTTTTGTTTTTTGCCTGCCTTTCAGTTTCCACTGTGAAGAGGAAGCATTGATTCCTCAAACCAACACGTTCCCTCTACGCAGAACTTCGAACGCACAAGGTCTGCGTCGCATCAATAGTGTAGCTACGTACGTAGAAGGAGGATTTTTTGGAGGTGCGTGTCAACCTACAGCCGAGTTTATACTTTATACGTACTGCGTACGTAGCTATGACGCATACCCCTACGTCGTAGACGGATTTCGCCTCCAAAAGATCCTGACTCTGTGTCGCGTCTATGTGAACCTCCAGGGCTGTGATTGGTCAGTTCAAGTCGCTTCTGCTTCAACATTTGCAATAAAAGCATTTTCTCTTTGATATCAATGAGCTACAAACATACGCTGCATCTCGGTTGTCTGAAGGAGGATTAGGATCCGGCACAAAAAAGTCCGGTAAAAAAAACGCAAGAAAAAAGAGACGAAAGAAAAAAAGTCTGATACATACAGTTTATCTTTGTAGCAAAAGATTAAATGATGGAAGAGCCAGCATCTACTTCAGGCTCTATTGAAGACGTTTCTGTATCAACTTGATCATGAGGAGCATCTGTGTTCGTTATGTTTCTCCACTCCTTTACTCAGGGTTTGTCCTTTAATTTATCACCCGCCTATGTATCAATCAGCCTAAATGCAGCTAAATATCACCAAAATCTTGTCGTGTGTATCCATAGAGCACATCACACAGCAAGGGAAATGCAATGAGGTGAGTTTAGAGGCACAACCAAGCAGCACAAGCAGAGAGCAGAGTTATTATCGATCTGTTGTTATTAATCTCCTGTGCTATGGACAGGACTTCACAAAGATGGAAAAACTTCGCTTGAAACGGGTTCAGATGAAAAAGAGCTTTTCATTCTAAGCCCGAAATCTGAAAAGACCTCTCTCTCAAATTTCTCTTATTTCCTGTACTGTTCCAACAGTTTTAAACATACAGTAGAATCAATATTCCTTATATCATCAATTAAAAAAATGGTAAAAGCTCAGGTCTGAATCTTCTACAACAAACATCAAACAGCAGCAGAAAATGCACCTTCATCACATGCTGAAAGTTGAAGCCGACATGTTGTAATGAATGGAATATGTGTTAAATGAAGATACCACTAAAATGGAAGTGGACAGCATGAAGGCCACAAGAAAAAAAAAGTACCTCAAACAATATAAGGATCAGTCTTAAGAAGCATTCTTTAGGTCCCTCAAATATTCATGTTGGTTTCTTGTCATTTAAAAGTGTGTATCATTTCCATGATTTGACTTGATTATTTGACACAAAATATCAAATTGTCTAACCAAAAAAAGAATGATAAATTTTAAATATATAATCCGCCTACAATATGAAACAATATCAATAATAGATTGATAGCACATGTTTTAAAAACAACATTTTCAGTTACGACCACTTCTCCATGCAATGATAGAAAGTTTGCAAGAAACACAAGATGGTGACCCAGGAAAAAAATCAAAGAGAAGGAGTCAAGTAAATCCACCAGTGTCTGACATGCATTTCATAATGAGAAGAAACATTTCATGGCTTTCGATGGAGAAGGGCTGGGTCTGCCCGACCTCCAGAGAGGTCAGGGCCTGGATCCAGTGCTGCACAGCTGGAGCACTTCATGAAGAATTCAGCAGGGTGAACACTAAGACTCTGGGACTTGTCTGTTTATGTTTTGTTTTCTCATCAGTGCAGATAATCATCATTCATCATTCTTACCTGCTGGCTTTGAAGCCTTTGAGCTTCTGGACAAAGAAGGTCTCCAGTACCTCGGCACACTGGTAGAAGGGCGAGTCACTGGGGTTGTAGTAGCGGCAGTTGTCAAAGATTTTGGTCATGTCCGCTACGAACTCCGTCAGCTTCACATACTCGCGCTTCTGTAACCTCTCCTCCATGGTAGAAAGGTCTAAGAAAAACAAGATTTAAAATATGCGACAGGTTAACGATTGTCTGCACACTGTGTAACAGAAATTTACATTTTTTTTAAAACTAAAAATTTTTATTGCAACCTCTGGCCAAAGACAAACACCACATATATGGTAACAGTAGATAAACATCTGGCTTTGCATGCCTGCTTCAGAGTAACTGCAGCTTGACAGATGTTCAAACACATTTCCTCAACCTTGATCTGCTCAGCCTTCACATCACTTGCTCTCTATTGCATGAAATATAATGGAGAGATGGTGAAAAATCTTTTGAATGTTTTTTTGTTACTTAAAATGGCCCAAATAATAGATATATTGAAAAAATATAGAAGAAAAAGTTGTAAACATAGTCTCAGGATAGTGTCATATGTAAGTCAATAGGTCGTATACACTAAGATACACTAATGGCAACAAATCTATTTTAGCATACTAGGGGAAAAAATACTTAAAATCTAAATCTGAATTAAATGTAAATGTAGTTGCTTAAATTTTTATTTGGTGAAAATTTTAAAAAATTCGGAATAAAAGACAACCCTCAACTGTGACACAATGATGCTTACTGGTATGTAAATTGTATGTCCTTCAAAATAAAAGACACCTTTTCACACCTAACTGTAAAAACATACATTATAAATCACATCTTTTTAGAAATACAAAGATAAAGTAATTGTTTCCATATGGCAACACTTTGCAATAGAGGTTTAATAAACTCTCCCACAGTCCAATCAGTGCTTTCAAGTCTGCATGTCCCTTGAAAAGAAGCCTTCAGTGTTACTAACCTGGTTATATCCAGGTAGAAACTGAAAAATAAATCAGAATGAGTTAGGGAGCACGCTAACTGGCAGCTGCCGGCCATTTGCTGTGCACGGCGTCCCCGGGCCTGGATTTAAACAAACATATCCGACTCTTAACCTCCTTAACCCCCACCCAGCTGGCCAGGCGCTTACAAACCTCATGGTCAATATCAAAGACCTCCTTCTTCTCTGTCATCAGATTTCATCTCAAAACCCTCCAAAACTACCAACGGCTGCAGCTACAGCAGCCAAACGCCCCTTTTTTATTTTTTTGAAAAGTAACAAGGTCTTTTTCTTGCGGTGGAAGCGAGCAGGGAGGATTTGAGTTTCCAGGATCAGGCCGACAGGAGTGTGGGGCTGGTCCTTTTCCACAGGGAGCCCGGCGGACCCCGACCAGCTCATTAACGGTTTGTTTGTGTGGAAGTTCAAAAAGGCCCCGTTGACGCAAGTCCCCGTTTACACGGCCGGTTTGATCTGAGTTGGAGGGCTTCCTCCCTGCTGGCCTGATGCTGGGGTTTTAATGTTTCAGATACAGAGCAACAGCCAAATAAAAAGAGCATTTCTGAGTAGAATGGGGGTGGCTCTCAATCCCAGTCTGAGTAAATCACTACTTGGTAAACAGAGACACAATCTGATATTTACATTTTCTGTTGTGATATTCATAACAAAGATATATTTGTAAATTGTAAAAGTCATCTCAGTATAGTTCAGCATCTCCTCCCTGGAGCTGTCATTATGCGTCTGTCGGTTTAATTAATATTAACGAGCCTCTACTCTGATTGGCTGATATCATCGAGGAGGCCTGTATAGTTGTGACATCACAACTTCACAGAAGACCGGATGTTTTCTTTCGCAATTCCTGAATATGGGCTGTGTGCATTTCTCTGTGGACTGAGTGTTTTGAAACATGAGACATCATTTTTCTCATAAAGCTATTAAAGGGCCAGTAACAAATGTTTGGCAAGTAGAGCAGCTTCAAGAAGCATTCATCAGGTCTCTCAAAATGTACATTGTGTGTTCATGTTGCTTTCTTGTTATTAAAAAGTTATTATTATTTTTTGTAATTTTTTTTTCACAAAAAACACAATTTTGTACAAGGAAATGTCAAAAGGTCAGTCAGTCATTCATCTTCTATACCCGCTTATTCCTCATTAGAGTAATAGGTATAATGTCATTGAAGAGGCACATGTTGGACTGAAGATGTAGAAGATATGGCCCAAGTAGTCTTGCTCTACTTTCTTACTAATTCTCCAGGTCAGTGGGGGAGTGATTATTTATTTTATGTTTTTTTTATTGCGCAGCTTTTTAGTTTTATAGCTCACAGCGACATGCTTTAGGAATAGGTTCCAGTATTTAAAAGCACTGCTAGTAAATTCTGTGCCGTTATGCCAAATTTCAATTCTCAGATTTTCCAACAAGCACTACCACATACCACTATAAAATTCACTTTCAACTGTATTAACCTGCAGCAACAGGACAGATTTAACAAACAAACAATAGAGCCAACCATGAATGAAAACCAACACTGAGCGAGGTAGAAAAAACACATTCCTCCATCTGAAAAACGCCTCAGAAAATAACCTCCTTAGAAGCGGTTCCAAGTAAATGAACTAAAATCTGCAACAAAGTTTACAATAGTTTAAAGATTGGAGTGACAATTAAGAGATTTTCCTTAGATATGCATCATTTTATTTTGAGATTGTTTATTCAATCGGGTGAACCGAAGTCTCTTTCTCATCCACACACACCAGATGTCACACATGGCATGCATGCACCAGAAATAAAAAAAAAAAATGCATTAAAAAGCCATTGCAGATGAAAGAGCAACCCAGATGGTGTCCAGGTTTAAAACTGAGTCTGATTTCTGAGTATTGGAGGAGATTCAGTAGCTGGGAAACACCCACCTCCATGACTGCTGTGGACTTTTCAGAACTGTGATTGCAATGCAGACGAGGTGGTTTCAGCAGCACCAACCCCTCCACTCACCCATTGGTTCCTTGATAACCCTGTAGTAGTCCGGGGCGTCGTTCGTGTCCACGGGCTCCAGGAACGGCCACGCCATTTTATGTGCCTGCAGGGGAAGGAGAAAGGGAGGGAGGGGCCACAACAGGGATAAAGAGAAAGAGGAGACACTTGAGAAAGCTGAAACCAACAAAGGAAAACAAACAGCAGCATGAGAATGGCACTGGAAGCAGGTGGGTCAACACAGATGTTCTCATAAGCTTTCCTCCCCACTTCTATGTTGCAGAGAGGAGGAGAAAATGATAGGAGGGGTGGTACACTGAGGAGATGGGGGGAGGAGAAGAGAAAGGGAAGCTGGGAAAAAAAGGCTAAAGCCAGGCAGCTGTCCAACTAACGCGCTGGGGAGCCAAACCCATCAGATAAGATGGACAGAGAGGACTTTTGTTTGGTGCTTTTACACTTTTGTGGCTCGATGAGGAGCCGTGTTAGTGTTTGGTCTGTCGCTGCTAATAAAACTGCTGCTGCTTCAGGTCCAGGGTCCAGTGAAATGAAATAATGTGCCTTTGGCCTACATGTTGTTAAGGATGCACCAAATATTTGGTATATGAATATATTCAGCAGAACATTGCAAAAAACACAATATTCAGCCTTTGGTTTTGTGCGGGATTCACAACTAATCCAGCATTCAGCATGTCCCATTAGAAGTTTCTGTTGCCATGGAAACACGGCACTGAACTTGGTTGCGCCCTACGCCATTTGGAAAACAAAAACGTGGTAATGCAAAACATAGAAATTAAAAATTAATGAAAAGCGATCATTTCCACACCACATGGTGTCGAGAATCGTTCAGTGACATGAAAATTTTGTGAAAATTATTGCTTTAGTTTCATGTTTAATCTTTACGGTTCACATTAACGTGTCTTTTTTTCCCACTCAATTCCAAACGGCATCATGTTTCCATGGCAATGACAAAAGACCGTGACTGTTTTTGTAACATTTTCATTTCGGTGCACCCCTACATTTTATTCATCCGCCATGTTTTCATGTCCCCTGTTCACCTGTAAGGAGCGCAGGATCCTCCGCAGGCCCTCGTAGTCCTTCTCTGTGAGTGGGGTGAAGACCGTCATGGCGTCCTCTGTGGACTGGCACTGCGGACACACATACTCGTCGATGTGGTTGGCTTCGCTCTGCAGGATGCCCACACAGCGGCCATGGTACCAGTTCTGACACCGGTCACAGCCGATGTAGAACCTGGGGAGAAAGAAACAAAATGCAGGACAGAGTCCACCCATTAACAACTGTTGTCAGCTTTGAGTTAAATCTAGAGAATAAAAAGTGTGTGAATTGAAATGATTCACTTCTATAATAGCAGCTGGTTAATTACAGTTAATTACATGCACCTGCTGTGCCAGATGGCAATCACTCTCTGATCAGTTTAATGATAGCTGCAGTAAGTAGAAGACTTTATATATATATATATATATATATATATATATATATATATATATATATATATATATATGGCAGATTGAGTATAGCCAGAGACAAAACAATGTACCTGTACACACCCACACACAATACACAGAAATATTCTGTATTCTTTATTTCAATGAATATTTTATCTATTTATTCGGTATAAAACACCTGGAATAATTTATCAATAATGATTTATGAATCAGATATACTGCTTTATTAAATGTATTCACAAAGACGCTCAATTATTGTGTGATGGACGCAGCAGCTTCCAGACCAAGGGTTGATAAGGTGGCTGTGGGACCAAAGTTCAAGACCTGAGGAATGCATCATGTGGAATCTTCAACCTGTCTCCCATATCCTGGTTGCCGTGGAGACTGAGATATGTTGCTGTGTAAAGTTCTGTCTGTGACAAGTTTTATTTAGACTAGACCAACGTGTAGTTGCCTCTGTGCCTCTGCCTGTCTCCTTGCAGGTAAAAAAATCAGTTTTCACTTTAAATGATTCTGCTCTGTGTGATTTTTTCTGTTAATTGTGAAAATATCTGGCGCACGCACATACACACGCACACACACACTCCTTAATACTCCTTACTGGGACTCGTCGTATGGTGTCTGACAGATACAGTACAGTTCCTCCGTGCTGCCCTCCTGCTGACCCCTTTTACACTCCACACAGATGTAGTCGTCCATTTTTTTGGCCTCCTTCTCTGTGATCCCCACACAGTCGCCGTGATACCAGTTGGTACACAAGTCACAGCCGATGTAGAACCTTAAGAAAGAAGCAGGATACAGAGGTGCTGTTTTGTTATTAGGGTCTAGGTGTTGACTGACATTAGATAAAGGTGGAAACAGCAGAGAGGCAACAGACAAGGATCTGCTGAGTGATTTTTAGTTGCATTTTACATGTGTGGTTTTACAATGGTACAATTACCAAATCAGGTTCCTTTGGCTACATAAATGATGTTCACACGTCACGAAATTCAATCCTTTGGCCTAATATTGATTCTACAACCTATGAATGAAAGTTTTACACACAGTAGCTTATATTTGACCAAATAGCAATGGTTCAGAGCTGTAGGTTCACACCCTGTAGGATTCTATACAATAATTTTTTTTCTTATTTTGAATTCTATATTTAAAACATTGTGTGTTTAACTGTACTACTACTGTGAGGTCATAAAATATTTAGCAGAGTTCCATCCTACTTGGTCTCGTCGTATGGCGTCTTGCAGATGCAGTACAGCTTGGTGTCCTTCTTGCTCTCCTTGGTGCTCGTCGTCGAGATCATCTTCTTCTTCTTGGACTTTGCCGACAGCACCGGCTCCCTCTCCTCCTCACGTTTCCTCTTCTGTGTGGAGGCGACATTGGCGGTGAGGTGATGCTGGGTGGTGATGCTGTGTGTGCGTGCTAGAGTGTGTTGCTGCTGGCTGAGAGAGGCGGCAGCGGCGGCGGCGGCAGCCTGGGCTGCCTGCTGAGCCACTGCCTGAGCTCTCTCCTTCTCCCTCCGCATCCGCAACAAGTCGCGCTTCAGCTCCTCCTGAGGAGAGAGATGGCAGGACAGAGGAAGTTACAACAGGTGGAGAGGACTTTCAGGAACTAAAGGCAGATTCTGTCTTTTCTATTCAATCATGTTTTAAGAGATGTTTTCACTGATGTTTCTTACACCATTTCTTCATAATCATTTCTAATAGGGCTGAACGATTTGGGAAAATAATCTAATTGCGAATTTTTCCTCCAATATTGCGATTTTCTTTATTTTAACCTCTATTTCATAATTTCTTTTCTCAACAAAAAATAATACATGAATTAACTATGACACACACAAATATGACAAAATTTTATATACAGTTAATGTAAAATGTTCTTTCTTTCCCACAACGTTCTTTTCTATTTTTCTCTCCAGGTTTTTTAATTTGTTAAAATAAAATTAAAAGATGTATGACTTCAAATAAATGGCATTTTTATTTAACACCTCATTACAGAAACATACATACGATCCCTGTCTTGAGGAAGTTGGTTCGGCTGGATTTCGGCCATATAACTCTCATATAGCACCATACAGCTGTCGTATAACACCATACAGCTGTCATATAACACTATACAGCTGCCATATAACACTATAGCACAACAGATTAAAGGGCAGCATGAAGAGTTGATGCAGCAGAGTCCTCCACTTTTCATTTGCATCACATGATCACGTTGTAATCATGCATGTTGCAGTTAGAAAATCGTGTTTTATTATATTGCAATAATATTGAAAATGCACTTAATTGTTTGACCCTAATTTCTAAACTTCATGCTGAATATGTAATGTTTGCTGTATACAATGTATGGCATAATATCTCAGTGGAAACAGATTTCACTTTGTCACCCTCCCACCATACCTGGGCCTCAAGCTGCAGTTCTTTGTCGAGAAATGCCCGCTTCTTCAGGATCTCCATCTTGAGGCTTTCTTTGTGTCGGTAAAGAAGTGACGAGAGCTTACTGGCATTGGCTAATCTCCTCTTTGCCTCCACAACCTCCTCCTTCTTCCTCCTCTTTGCCGCCTGTCTCTCATCCTTATCTATTCGGTCCAGGATGTACTTCATCACCTGGTTGCATACAATCATCCTAAAGGGAGAGAAGGAGGTGAATTAATGACTGACCTGTGTCCTCTTATCCTTTTAGAAGTTGCAGAGGATCATAAATAGATCTTGTATAGAATAGTACTGTATGCTGAGGATGAACAGGCCTATAAATTAAATAGAAAAATCTATTGGCTCACTTTAAACACAGCTCAACTGTATAATATAATGAGCACCCGATTGAAATAGCGCTGTTTTTTAGGATCAAAATACACATAATACCCCTGCTGAGAGAAAAGAGAGGGATAAAAGAGCAGTGAGGAAAAACATTATCTCATATCTGAATCTAGAAGTAAAAAAGCCAGTACAGTTGAGTCACAGAGGAAGAAAGTTATTCCCCTGACACACCGGTGGGCAGTAGTGGAATTATTAATCCAAACAATGCTTCAATGTTTCACAGAACACAAGCTATTGGCTACTTCAAAATCTAACTTTCATCTAACTTTCCACATGTGAGAAATATCAGTGCGTGTGTCAATGAACAATGAAATCATTCCTCCCAACAGCAGTGCATGAGGCATTTTGGTGGTCCTGGGTTTGACTCTGGCTCTGGTCTTTTCCTGTGTCTCATCCCTATGTCTGTGAATCTGTTCTTTATCTGCTGTGAATCATCTAAAATCTGTTTGCACCACGGTTTCAACTTCTAAAAATACATATGTTGAATGGACCGACCAATCAAACAACCCAGCCTTCTGAAAACCTGAAGCGAACATGGCTCCCTACTAAAACTGGCAGCGAATGTGTCATCATCTGTGAGAACCACAGACTTGAGTTACTGGGACACGTGTCTCACAGATGTTGGAGGGGTATTTGGTTGTTCAGTGTTTATTTGTGTGTGCTTCAGTTGTATGGGAGTGGAGCTGAGATTTGGAAGAGCGGTATGGTGAGAGATGAACAGATAGAGGACCAATGGGAAGCCTCGCCGCTCTCGTAAACATGGGAACATGGGGAAGGAAGGTCATACACGCAAATACGAACAAGTTAAAACACACAGGACGCTGCAGGGTCAGATGTTTGATCGAGCTTTTAATTGATTTATTCCGATTTTTTATTCTGATGTACTTTAGTTTTAGTCTCACCTTTTAATCTTTTAGTGTTTAGTTTTGTTGTATTCTGTGGTCTTTAACCCTTTAGGTTTTACTTTTTATTATGGCTTTTAATCTACTAGTCTTTCGTCTCCAGTGTTTCCTCATGCGATGTGTGTGTGTGTGAGTGTGTGTGTGTCTATATGTGGAAAGGGGGTGGGGGGTAGTTGTTGTAGTAGCTACTGTAGTTTATCTGTCTAGCTGTTTTCTTTTGTGAAGCACTTTGTGTTATGTTTTTAAGTGTATGAAATTGATATGTAGGATCCTACACTGGGTGTTGAAAAGTAGCACAAGAAATATTAAGCAGAGAGCAACTCAGACACACAATTTCAAACTGACTGCATATAGTCTGGGCTGCCAACACTGAGAGCCAGTGTATTACAGTAAATCTTGATAATTTATGGCTCCACGTCATAGAGAGTATATTCACTTGTGTTCGCTAGCATTCACAACTACGATTGAAATTTTTTAGGTTCACGTTGAGCAAAAATGCGTCTATCTTGTCCTTGTGTACGTTTGTGTGAACGGCACACAAACACATCCGTGATGGCTGTCAGGGTCAAAGACGGGACAGGGTTTGTGCAGCGTAGCAAATGGGGCGTGAAAGTGGAGCGGACTGACGAAACGGGATGCACAAAGAGCAGGCAAGCTGATGCAAGAGCTCAATAGCCTCGTTTTTTGGAGGAAAATCAAGAGAAAAAAGGACAATATGAAGAAATGGAAAAAGAAAGGATGAAAAACAAGCAGAGAGACAGACAACAGACAGGGCTGCTGCAGTGATGTCACGTTGGTCTGGGTTTGGGGTTTCAGGTCTGTGTGAATGGGCACAGTGTTGACACACCTTCTGTGGACATAAACACATGGTTGTCAGGGTCAACTATAGGTCGGCGGATTACCTAACCTACAACGTAAAATGAAAAAAGCAAAAGAGGAGAAGATTGAAAGCATTTCCTACCATTGCTCTACCACTGCACTACATTTATGGATTTTGTTTTCATGTTCAGATTTGTAGTAACTCTGCTTATAGAATACAACTTTTTAATCATCAGGGAATAACTACTGACAACTTTGTTCTCTTGCTAAAACAGTGTCAGTACATGTTCTTTTAAATGACCAAAACATACTAAATTTTCAAACTCTTTTCGGTTTGGTTTGTTATAAACATCAGAGATGGAGTTATGACACTGCAAACTTATAGTTAAGTATATATTATATAGTTATAGGATTATAGCCTCATTATTAACATTTGTAAAAAACAAAACTGTGTGAATCTATTCTAGTTACTGAGAAGATACTAAAGTAAGACTGAGGCTTCCTCATTTTCTGCTCACTTGTGACAGTGTGTTGTTCCTGGGAGCTATGACAAAAATCTGATTATTTTCTACTGTCATCAAGTAAAAGAGATTTATTTTATTTTTATGTTTTTATTGGAGGTATGTATTTTTTTCTGTGAAACTCTTCTCATTCTATACGGAGGATTAGTCTTGGAGTTGTTGCTCATCGGGTCACAGTGAGGACGTACAGCTGTTGGTGGTTACACACCCAAAGATTCCCATGCTGTGTCGTGCCTCCTAACGTGAGGTTGGCCAATACTCAAAAAGAGAGAGGAAAAGATAATGTTTACACTGTACTGGTGCTGATGTTACAGTTCTATGATCAGAAATTGTCCCATCAATAGTGACTCTATACTGTACATCTTTTCTGTACATTGATGCCACGGTGCTTTTGGTTTGATTTGCAAACACACGTCTGACATGTCCCATGACCCAGAACTATTCAAATAAACCCTCTGCCCACCAAAGACACCCCTGAACACCCACACAGTTGTATTCATACAAACATGTAGTAACACATTGTGGGGGGGGAAAAGCACATTAAAGTGATTTAAGCTTGTCGTTCTTCTGTCTCTCAACACACGCACGCCGCTAACCTTTGATTTTCTTCTCTCTCTGCAGGTGTCATGGTCTTCTTCTGCTTCAGATGCTCAATCACTGCGTTTTGTTTCATCACCACCTAAAAGATATTTACAGTTTGAGAGAAAAGTCATTTGATATTTAATGTACTACACTACAAATGGGTTATTATTAAACGTGAGCAGGCAGACCAGACCACACACAAGCCTACATCAGCACGTTAGCTGAATATGAAGAAACAAAGACCTGAAACATACATACATGCACCAGAATCAAGCTGCACGCACACGTGCGCGCGCACACACACACACACACACACACACACACACACACACACACACACACACACACACAGGCTGTGTTATGTCCAACAAACAGAGACAGAGTCTGAGCTATTAAAATAAACAGATCTTGGTGGAGGGTTGTAGGGTGGTGACTGTTTATGTGCTGATGGCTGACATGGAGAGCGAGCTGTGGACTGAGATGGATGACCTGGCTACAATGGCTGCATGCACGTGCACGCACACACACCTGCTTCTGAATGATGTCGCTCTGGCTGGCTGCATTGAGGGCCTGCTCTCTCTTGGCCTCCGCAGCCTGTCTCTTCTTCTGCTGCTGCTGCTCTCTGAGCTGCTGGATCCTTTGCAGCTGCTCCTGCACCGACGCCGCCTGGATGGTCACCACATTCCCGATCTGTGAAGACGGCATGAAGAATATAAGTTGAATGCCAGAAATAACGTCTGAAGCAGTGGTGATCAACAAACAAACCGATTCCGATGGAGTTGTATTTATTTAATTTAAATTTACAAAATAAAAAAAATATATATTTTCATTTTGATAAATCAGTGCACAGATGTAGAAACAGCGGTTTTATAAGAGCAATGGAGGTGTTAAAACTTTATGGTTCTACATTTCTATACTAAATCTAGCCAGATTACAACAGAGTAATTCTAAATGGCTGATTATCCACTGGAGTAAAATAAACAAAAAAAACTATGAAGGTCCTATGAAAGTAACATAAGCTGGAGTCTTGTTTAGCAGGCTGCGTGACTACCTGTCCTCCCTGAGCTGAGGTGGTCCCGGTCTGCTGGATCTGGATAGGAAGCTGCAGTTTGATGTGCTGTGGCAGAGAGCCTCCCCCCTGTTGGGCCTGCAGCTGGGCCAACACCTGCAGCCACAACACAGAGGATACACGCATTTAACAAAGCTGACAAAGAAAAGCACGGTTTTGTAAACTGATTTATATAAGGAACATATTTAGAAGTTCTTCATAGTTCGAATTGTGAATTACAGAATGGAAAATAGTGAAACCTTATGAATACTTTAGAGTTTGGACCAGTATGGACACTAATGTAACTCTGCCTGAGCAGCTTCCTGTCACTAAATTACTAAAGGTTATCTGAACTCCAACTGTTTGTGGAGGACTAAGTCTCTTTTCTAATCCTACCTGTACCTGTTGCTGCAGTCCAGACATGCTGATGAGCTGCGGCGTCTGCTGCAGTTGCAGCTGAGCGGTCCCACCCTGTGTCTTCATCTGCAGCGAGGTGGGAGACTGAATGGGCATATGGGCCTGCATCTGGGGGGGCAACTGGCCCTGCGGCGTGGCCGAAGAAGGGGTGCTGGTGGTGGCCAGGGGGGCTGCCCCCGCCTGGACAGGGGCGGCCGCCTGCTGGGCGGGCTGGGCTGGGGTTTTGGTGGAAGTGGAGTTGGGCTGGCCAGGAACTGTGGTGGCTGGAGAGAGAGAGAGAGAGAGAGAGAGAGAAATAAATATGAATACAAAGTAGAAGAGAAATGTAATTGGAATTTCCCAGGACTGTAGACCACTATCAGTGGGTGAAGATAAGGATTAATTGTGATTATCTCTATTAATTCGTTACAAAATCTGTAATGAATTTGAAAATTTTTTTAATCAAGTCTCACCCCTATTTTTTTTTTTTTTTTGGATTTATCCAATGCAAAATGCGGCACATAAGAGACAAGCAGAGCAAACATGGTCCTGAAACTGCATAACTGGGATTTACGCTGGTTTCTTCTCACACCTGTGCTGGACGTGGGTGCAGCAGCTGAGGCCAGCGGTGTGAAGAGGAAACGCTGCACCTGGCCGTTGGGCAACGCCGCCTGCATGAGCTGCTGGCCAGGTCCGGGGATGACGGTGACGCCGTGAGGTATGACCTGCAGCTGGCCGGTGGTCTGACCCTGACCCTGAACCATCACCGTCAGAGCCTGCTGGCCACCGCCGACACCAGCCTGCCGATCCACGCCCGACCCAGCCTGCTGCTTCTACAGGAGGCAGAGACGGGAAGGAAGCTTGTATAAGTAGGTAAATCAATGACACTGTACATAGCAGTACAGTTTATCTGCCATTATAGAAAAATGCATAAGCTTGGAAACGATTTCTCATTCAAGTGAATGGGAGGGTGTGTTCAAATTACACACCACGTTTTTTTCCTTGAAGAGGAAATGCCACAACAACAAGACAATGACCCCAAACACAAAAATGTGGTGTGACATCAAAAATGCTGTTTCTGAGTTTGAGGCAAAACCAAGAAATGCAGAGGAATTGTGAGGCTGAAACACCTGTTCATAGGGACCAGACGTTGGTTGACTCCATGCAACATAGATGTGAAGCAGGTCTCCGAAAACAGTCAACAATTAAATATTACTTTAGTAATTTAGAGGAATGCTAAATCCTGAAGATGTTTTCAGTTCATACAGTGAATATTAAAATACAGTGCTATTTTTTGAATAGCCTAATATTCATTTTTTATTTTCTGTAAAGTAATTCAAAAATCGACACATATTTCAGGCTATAAAAAACAATGTTCCCAATGCATCAAAATAACAAAGGATTTGGTCTTTTCTCATGTTTTTAAACATACAACTGTGGGACATCCTGGAGTTTTCAGTGCCCGCACTAACCTGTGTGAGCTGGTGCAGCTGTGCCAGGGAGAGTTTCACCTGGCCTTGCCCCTGTGCCCGGGGCGTGCCGGGCGGCGTCTGGCCAGATGCCTGTCCCCCTGCAGCAGGGCTGGTTGCCACCTGTCCGGTGACTGTGGCGACGGGGCTGGCGCCGGATATCGCCGTGGACACCGCTTGGCCACGTATGATCTGTGTCACTACCTGCTGACCACCCTGACCTGAGGACAGGAAGGAAAACTGAACATACTGCACAGATACAGCCAGACTCACACACATGGAGACATCAAAGGTCATTATTCTACTCACTGAAAGGGCTGAGGTCTAGGTTTATAGCAGGAGTCAGGGACCTCACACTGACTCCATACATTACCTTGCTGAACCACGAGGGGTGTTCGGATTATCGTCTTCCCCAATGGACCCGTCTGCTGGATCGGGGTTCGGATCACTGTCATTCCTGGACGGATCTGACCACCACCTGTTAGAACCTGGGGGATATTTTCATAGAGATGTTACTAATTAAATAAGTTAACTAACTTATGTGGCTTGCTGAAAGACAAAATTCTAAAAGTGCCAACAGTGAAAGCAATCAAGCCTGTAATGTAAAAATAAATCCAACAAAAAGCAACAGAGGGGAAAGACGGAAAGCAGGTATGGTACAGTTTTACGAAGCATTCATCAGGTCTATCAAAACGTATGTGGGGTGTTCATGTTTCTTGTTATTTAAAAGTAAACGTTTTTTTTACAAAAATCACAATCTTGTGCAATTTTTGACACAAAATGTCAAATGGTGTAACCTAAAAAGGATGATACATTCTATCTAGTTAAACTATCTTGTACCAAGTTTTTAGGGTTACACCACATGGCAGTTTTGTCACTGACCAGACTGTAATTCTGACCACAGAAAGGGCTAATAATGATAAGTCCTGTATGAATAGTTCAGACAGTCGTACCTGCTGCTGGGAGCTGGGGGCATTGGACCTGATGTTAAGTGTGGTGGTGCGGGGCTGGAATGTGGTGTAGGTCTGGGCACCGCCTGCCGTACTGGAGGGGATGATACCCAACACCTTCTGCTGAACCACACCTGCAGAGAAGAGAACCAGAAAGGTTTAGGGTTGGAGGGTGAAGAATCACAATGGGAACCCTACTATGTTTCTAAGATTTTTTATTAAATTTTATTAAATTGTATTAAGAAAGATCCTGAGAAGTCATGAGGTGTTTTTAGACCCTAGAATTGTTCACACTTGTGTTCATATAATTATCAATTCCATTGTCCTCGTAAGGTGAAAGCCTGATTATCATAATTACTGCAGGGCTGCATGCACACAGAAATTGGGAAAAGGAGAAGTGGAGAGAAGTCAAGAAATGTCCAAGGTAGAGTGTGGAGCAGCAGACTTCTACTGCAGCAGGAAGTGAACACCAATGAGCTGTTATATTTAGTAGCAGGAGATACCAGATATGATCAATTAATAAACAAAATGTTTGAATCGTAATTCACATAATTTAATTGAATTGTTGGTGTTGAGTTTATTTTATATGACCATAATTATTTGTAAAATAAATAGGGTGTTATCAGGTAAAATGGACCATTTAAGGTTTGGGGGTCCCAGCCCCAAAATTAGAGCCAATGACTATAAAGGATTTTAAAGTGTTGACATAACTGTGCTTGACAAGAAACAGGTGATTTGATTATTTTGTGGTTTCTATGGTGATTTGGTTAGTTTATGGTTTCTATGGTGGCTGAGACAATACTTCAAATCTAGACTGAACCAGAAACCATGATGAAGTAGCCTGGCATGACAATTTTGACCTGAAACAACTCATGCAAAAGAAAAAGGGGCACAACGGATATTCTAAGATTGTCCTAAGCGTTTTACCAAAAAGTGGCCAAATTTATCTGATGCCACCATATTTTAAAATAATACAACTGAAAATGCCAAAACTAAACAAAGGAGTCAGCAC
The DNA here is from genome assembly GCA_030544235.1 of Lepturacanthus savala. Lineage (NCBI taxonomy): Eukaryota > Metazoa > Chordata > Actinopteri > Scombriformes > Trichiuridae > Lepturacanthus > Lepturacanthus savala. The sequence continues at coordinate 15,113,537 of CM060466.1, read as the reverse complement.
CCAACTGAACAGTGCTTAAGTGGGTTTTTAAGAAGAAATTTCTTAAAACCTATTTACATACAATATTTTTAGAAATAAATACTTGTCGTTTACCACACCAAACTTATCCACCTACAAAGCTGACTTGCTTGAAACTATTCCTAATACAATTACTGATGTGAAGTGGTGTGTACATGTTTGCATGTTACAAGTGAGCAGTTGTGCAGAGGTCCTGCATTGACTTTGCTCAATACATTATTTGTGGGCTTCTCTCAAGGCAAGATGGCCGACTTTTGATCACAGCGATGGTAAATATTAGCTGAGCAGGTAAACACAAATCTTCAAAGGCTCACTGAAAGCTTACTTGGGTTTTCCCCAACATACCTGAACCCCCTCATAAATTATGCATGAATTCAGATCCTACTTTTTAAACTTTAATCAGACAAAGGGAGTGTTTCATATTTGTTCAGCAGCAGGCTCTGTGAGCTCACGTGAAGCTGATGGCAGAAATGGAAACCAGCAGCGTGTCGCTCTTTCCCTTTTGCTGCCGCTGACTTGCTGCGGTTTTTCAACCGCAACCGAGCAGGTAAACCTATACATCAAGGGTTTCCCTTTTCAAACAGGGACGTTAAGCCTGGTCATAAGACGCGGGGAGTTGCTGCTCTGGTCATACACATCAAACACGTGTTTCTATGGACTCGCTGTTTGAAGAGGTCGGGGAGTTGGGACTCCACTATTCAAAAAGAGGGAGGAAAAAAAAAGAAAAATGGAATCCTGCTATAGAGGGCTACCTGTCTGTGAAGCAGAGCTCAGGGTAAACTTGTTTTCCTGCCTAGCTTCCTTAAGCCCTTCCAAGACAAACAGGGCGCTCAACAGTCATGCTGGATAAATACACATGTCCATTAAATGGTTACACTCCACCTGAACTTAGTTTCTCCTTCATAGTAACGTCAAAGGTAAGAAAAATCACTTTCTTTGTATCCTTGGGTGAGTATTTTCATTTTATCTGATGATTGCAATGTTTTATTTTAGTAGGTTTGTGTTAAATGATATATGATGGGTACACTGGGATTGAGGTTTTTGTAATGGCAGCATCATTGGAAATTCAGTGGTTTCTTGTCCACATTTCTATTAGTGGGCTTTAGGATTTATATCTGTATGAGTGGACTCTTGAGTGGAGTGGAGAGCTATTACCAGTTTTCCTATGCTTTTTATTTTAACAAAAAATATATTTTTCAACTCCTATTATCTATCATCTATTATCTACTATTTTATGTGTTGCATGTAACTGATTTTCTCAAAGCTGAATTTGACCTATGACCCAAACCAGAGCTGTCACGAGCTTTAATTAAAGAAGTCAACATGACAGACCACCTTTAAAGGTGCTGTGCAATGTCCATCATGCAATAATTTGACAGGGCCACAGACAGAGCAGGTGGTTCTCAGTACAAACCATCATCCCATTCCTGATGCCAATATTGACATTTCAAAAAGTTAAAAAGCACCTAATTTAGGAAAAGTACAATTCTAAACCTGCAGTCTGGATGTATAACCTCAGACTACACAAGTCCACAAGTCTACCATCCCAAAACCATCCAAACAGAGTACCTGCTTTCTATTAGATTACCATGCCGACAGGACATAAGCAGACATGTGCCACGCTGAGCTAAGCTAAGCTAAGCTGCTGACTCACGCAGCTGGCACATGAAGAACACCGCAGTTCAGTTGGTGCACAGCAGGCTGCCACAGCAGCACTAAACACAGGGAGCGACTGGTTGCATCTGACATGGTTGCACCTTTTAATATTTATAGCAACTTGAACCAGATGGAGAACAAAGCTTACTTGCAGCACAAAGACATTACCGTAGCTGGACTTAACCAAGCTTAACATTTGAAGTATGCATTCATTCGTTTAACCCTCTCCTTCCTCTCTTGATCAGACAGTGGCTGACATCTTTTGTCCAACCTGGCAAATGTAATCCCAGAAATTGCTTTTCTTTTAGCTCTGTTTTTAGTCTTTGCCAATTCCTGAATGAAACATCCGGCTGTCATGTACAAGGTGGATATTACCAGCCATTACTTTTATGAAAGTGAACCAAAAACGTTGCAGGCTGGAAAACTAGCTGAAAGATGCTACAAATAAAGGGAAACGACACAAGCAACCCATCGTGATTTGAACAATTATTATAAAAATATTTGTCACACTTTTCATTTGTCACACTTTGTGCTTCATATTCTTATGTTATGTAAACATTATGTAAACATTGATTTAGTAATGATTTAACCCTCTATTACATAGTGTTGTCATATGGCAACAATTACTTAATTTTCCTAAAAAGCTGTGTATAAAATCTATGTTTTTACAGTTAGGTGCGAAAAGGGGGCTTTTATTTTTGAAGGACATGCAATTTATGAGGTCAAATGACCAGGATATTATCCTGTTTGATCATGGACTTTTGACATGTGAGCATTGTTGGTCGTCTTTTATTCAGAATTTTGGAAAATTTCCACCAAATAAAAAATTTAACTCACTATCTGTTTGTTTTTTTAGATTTAATTCAATTTTAATGTTATACTTTTTACATACACATGTGGAGTTACGTACTTAACAAAAAAGGTGAAATAACTGAAACGTTTTATATTTATATATTTTATATTTTTGTTTTATATTCTAGTTTCTTCGAAATAGCCACCCTTTGATCTGATTGATAAAGCAATAAATTCCACTAATTAACCCTGATAAGGCACAACTATGAAGTGAAAACCATTTCAGGTGACTACTTCTTGAAGCTCATAAAGAGAATACCAAGAGTGTGCAAAGCAGTAATCAGAGCAAAGAAATAGAGGGTTAATAATAATAATGAGGGCATTTTTTCTCATAGCTATAACTTTACTAATAGACAAACTGAAACAGAACAATAAAATCTATGGTGACGGATGAAGTTCATGTAATACATTGTGTAGAAAAAAAACGACTGCATTAGGTGGTAAAAGTCAGTGTAACCTTGAGTTGTATTAATTTGTGCACCTTTAAAACACAACCTTATCCTTGTGTACCTGGCTCATTGACAGTGGCACTCAGGAAGAGCTTTAAAAAAACATTCAGGTCTGCGGAAGCTGGCACCCACAACATTTACGATGAATGAAGACAGACTCGTTCCTTCTGGAACGCCGTTCCTGTGGTTGGCACACTAAATTGCTTACAATGGCATCCAATTAACGAGCCAGATCTAATTTGTCTCCTTCAACACATTTGAAACGTCTCAGTTGTGGGTTTGAGGTGAAGCAGTGAAAACACAAACACTACATGCATCCCGACATGGTCGTGGATGGAAAGAAGAAACGTCTACACTGAATAAACCTGATTTGTGCGTCTGAGGTGTAACTTATTAAAACCTGCTGTACCTCCTTGTGAATTTGGCACGTTGACTGTGACGATCTTGCTGTTGGCGGGCAGAGGCAGCTTGGTGGTCACCACCTTTCCACCCACAGAGGTTCCCGTAATCTGAAAGGTGTGCCCGCTAGATGTGGCCACGGTGGTCTCCGTGCCCCCTCCTATTAAAGCAAACAAACAATAATACAACCGTAAAAACCAATATTATCATTACTACTGTGATAACCACCATGGTGACGTCTGAAGACTAAAACATTTCCTGAAAGATTTATACTTTGTTGGGGAAACGTGAATGCTGCATAGTTTGTGTCTAAACCAGCGCAGCCACAGTCATGTGGCTTTGACAGCACCAACAAAGACATATTTACAAGATAATTACAGATTATGTCTTGCTGTTAAACTAAAGAATGAATGGCATCTCTCTTGTTACAGGGTCAGGGACAAAAATGTGATGTGGTATAACCCTAAAAACTTGGTACCAGATAGTTTAACTCTATTTAAAAGGTTTTTAAAAAAATTAAAAACTCATGTTATCAACAAGTTGTATATTCTAGGAGGATTATATTTATATGTAATATTTTTCATTCTTTTTCGGTTGCACAATTTGACATTTTGTGTCCAAAAAAATGATACAAATGGACTTTTAAATAGAAAGACCTGATGAATGCTTCTTAAAACTGTTTTTAAAAAGTTTTTAATTCTCGTTTTGCCAAACATTATTTGTCACTGACTCTAACATGTATGATTATGTGTTCTAACATGCTCCTTCCCTTAGTATAGTTAAGAACAAAGAGGACTCTGTGCATCCCTGCTGCTCCCCCACGTTAATGCAGCACAAACTGGCCGCTGGTTACACTCCAACACTCGCTACATACCTTGTGCGTTTTGACCCTGTTTGACCCAGGTGGCAAAGGATTGCTGGAAGTTCTTGCTCTGCTGGAATGTGACAGGGGTGCCCATCTTGGTGGACAGCACCACCTTGGTGCTGGGGGTGCCCTGGCCCGACAGCGAGCCAACGATGACTTTGGGCGTGGTGGCAGGTGTGGCGGGACTCCCTGATGGGGTCACCGTGACTGTGCCGGGTTTCTGCTCCAGACGTTTCTGAAATAAGTCATTTGATACATTATTATATGAACCAGTGACAAAAGTACGGAGCCCCTCTGGTGACATTGAATTAAAAAAATAATAATAATAATAATAATAATAATGCAATACTATCTCGTGGCCACAAGGTAATTAATGCCACAAGATAGTTATTGGTTTTGTTTCCACGGAGATAGTGTTGATTGTTGCTGTAACTCAGAAAACATGGTGAAGGCAACTATCAAAAAACATAATAAATCACTGAGAAACTAATATGGGAGTGATGAGGACTGACACACTGGCTTCTGTAGTAATTGAGACTCCACCCCTCAGTCTCTTCATTCACAAAAACACACAGACAGATCACCAGGATAATTAATGATTAATTAATGATTACTCCACCTGATGTTTGCATCTGACTGAGCTTCAATAAGACATCTTGACAGTTTTAGCTAAACTAGAGATCAGGTTATAGTACATTTATCATACTGTGATTTACTTTCTTTGCACTAATATGCTGCTAATATATAACCTGCAGTCTCTAATTAGGCTGAAATTGAAGCTCGGTCAAAAGTCAAGGTCAATATCCAATAATAAGCAACAATCAACACTATCAACAATCAATACATCTACATGAAAATTAAAACAATAATTATCTTGTGGCCATGCAAGTGTGGACATGCATGACCATTTAATTTTCACCCAATGTTTCACCAGAGGGGCTCCATACAAAATTGGTCAGAAGAAAAGTCCAGTTTTACAGTGGAGATGTTTTGGTAGATTTATGCTTTTCCAAACCACCAGCAAAAAATGAAATAGTGATCAAATGTCCCCTGCTAGAGATTCAACACCTTTTGCCTGTCAGCCTATTTAGAATAATAAATAACTTTAATAAATCAATTTAGCAATTGATTTTTCTTGGGAAACACTACAGAACTAGAGCACACTCACCTTGGCCTGCTCTGCTGCCTGGGCTTTCTCTTTCTCTACCCTGTAACAGAAAGAAAATTTTCAACACGTTTGTTGAAAAGGAGGAAAATAAGAGTAAAAATCTCCAGCCCTGACAATATCGGATTATTGAGTTTGAAACTACTTCTGACTCATTTATTATTATTATTGACTCTTCACAGCAGGTGCACGCATCATATCCTCCAACGGCTGTGACCATCTTACCTTTCTGAGAAGGCTCTGATTTCCCAGAGGTCAAGCTCCTCCTCGGCCACCCAGGTCTCGATCACCACTGGGCCCGTCTGCTTGGCAGGTTCAGGCTTCTTTGGGCGAAGGGCGCTGGAACGCAGCCCCTTCCTCTGAGGGGTGTGGGTTTCTGGGATAGTGGGCAGATGAATAGATTTAAAACTGTCTGAATCTTTGCATTTTGTGTGGCTGAGGGAGACAGACATAAAAAACACATTTCTGATATCCACCATTATGCTTTTTATCACCGCAAATCAAAAAAGAAGCAATACAATAGATGGATAGATATGAAAAAAGCTGACTGAGTTCGGACAGGAAAAGCCATAGCTAATGTCTTTCTTCAGTGTGTGTTTTACCTTTCGGGGTCTCGGGCACACCAAGGGGGCAAATAATTTTGCGGATGCAGTATTCCGAGCGGATGCCATAGGGTCCTACGTCCCGCCGCTTGATGATCTCTGTGGTGGTGATTTCCGTGTCCGACGTCTCTGTAGCAATGAGTAGGGATAGGGCTAGGTTGGTACAGTGATGAGGAGAAGAGCTCGAGAAGATGGAGGAAACACGCTCCATACGCCGTGAAAATGGCGTAACCCAGACGATTGGTCAATAACATTCAGACTACAAACGAAAAGTAATCGTCACTTGCCCGATTGAAGATCACAAACAGAATCTGTATATAGAGATTACATTCAAAGTAATATTACTGAATCATATTACTTTGGTGTCACAATCTTAATGGACACATTGTATAATGCATTAGTCACTTCTTAAGTTCGCTAATGTTAGAAACCCCTCAGCTAACTAGCTAGATAACATATTGTAACATCAAGAGGATTTATCACCAACGTCAGTCAGGATGATTTCTCTTTATTTCTGTGAACAGATGGTTTGTAATTAGCCAGAAAAGATCCTAAAAGTCTAATGTCCCTTTGTTTATCTTTTCCCTGTAAGGCTACGTGCTGCCTTGAAGTTACTTATTTTGAAGTCTGAAAAGATACTTCAGTAAAAGTTATCACAGCAAAATACTTTACTGGTCCCCAGAAGAGGAAAAGGGGACACATACTCAGCTGTGATATATTTTTTAATAAGAGTTTTTTGTAAAGCTTGTAGTGCATAGCAACAGTAACTAAAGCGTGTGAGTTAGAAAGGATCAATTAATTCCACTCTCATTCATAAACTAAGGTGCAGCTGCTTCTTTCACATCGGCACCTACTTATGCTACTTGAGTAATATTTTCCCTTCCTCCCAGAATGAAGAGATCTTGATTTGACTGTTTGGGAGGTGTACCTGTACGTGTGGTGCCAACAGCAGCCGATGGTTTCACCGCCATGTCATCCCATCTCAAACAGGCCCACAGCAGCCGCAGCATCAGGCTCACGCCAGCCAGAGACTTCACCGTCTGCAGGCGATACCTGGACACAACACCCACAAATCCAACCATTACTCATAAACACGACACAACAGAGTAGGGCTGCTCGATTATGAAAAAATCATTATCACAATTATTTTGGTCAATATTGAAATCACGGTTATTCAAACAATTATTTATTCAGAAATTGTGTAATGAAAAATGCCAAAAATCATTCCACCTAGATTATACGATTTTGGAGATTGAGACGCAAATTGAAATTGTGATTAAAATTAATCAATTGCACCGCGAGTGTTACACCTGAAGAACAGAAGACTAAAATGACCATTTAGGAAATCTGAGCAATTAGAAATGTGTTTTGCTTTAAATATATGTTTAAATATTTTTAAAGTGAATAGATGTTATACAGCTGTGTATGTGTCACACAGTTCATTAGTGGGGGACAACTGACTGCCAGCAACTCCCTCAATGCTGCAAAAACACACATTACAGCAGGATCATGGAACAGGAAGTGGTGGACTAAAAACAGACTGAGGTTTTGGTGAGATTTTCTATCCCCTCATGACCATTTCCATGAAAGAAACAGAACTGTCTGCCATCATTAATACTGCAAATTCATTTTATATGTTGATTTTCTGAGGAAAAGACAATATCTCGGACTACAAAGTTCAAATTGGAAACTTCATTTGGCCCTTTTTTAATATAATGAAGAATTTAGGGTTTAAAACAGTTTTCAGCATAGAATTAGATGAAAGATTGTCATCAGCCAGTCAAAATATCCTTTAAAGTCTGAAGAAATATTGATTCCTTGTGTGATTATGGCCATTCCTGCTTGGCACTTAAGACACAGATATTTAAAACATCTACAAAAACAAATGATCAGGATGAAGCTGTGTGTACGGTACAGGGTTGGTAGATATTCTCTTTCCAATTTGTAACCACAGGCAGGAAAATATCCCTGGGTTGCAGGGCTGGGTCAGTGCACAAAGTGAACATCCTGACACTTCTCCCACCACGAGATGATTCATGTCTGCTTTGGAACTCTGAGGTCCTGTCAAGAATAACCAGGGGTCGCTGTAAGGTTGCTCAGAGCCATAACATCGCTCAGGGCCAGCAGACAGGGAGGGTGAAGACATAATGAACAACAAATCAACAGGACACGACACTCAGACCAAACCACAAGAGGGTTTAAAGGTGGATGGTGAAAGGAAACATCTTTATCCCTAGAGTTGTTGTGAATGTAATAAATTAAACTAAAAGAGCACGGTTATGAAAGACATTTCTGAAAGACACACTTCATTTATTGAAAATTCTATAAAAAACAGAACTACACAGGCTTGTCCTCGTTAGGGTGAAGATTGAGCTGCCATCATTCATTCGGCAGATAAAAATGTGATAAATATGTTTTTCTACAAGGGATGTGACCCCCCAGCACCCCCCATAATAATTTTGAATATTAAAAAAATATTAAATAAAGGCGCGCCCCCCCTTAAACCCGCAGGAGAAGTTGCAAAGGAGAGCAGGAAGAAGATAGTGTCAGATTATTATGGTAGTATAGTATTATTTATTTATTATTAGTGTTAGTATTTTTTTTTCATGTCCCCTCCAGAAATTATTCTCTGCTTAGTGTCTCTCCATCAATGAAATGGGATTTTGCCCCTGTTTGCAAAAAAATAAAGGCTTAAAATGTGCTATAAGAATGTGAGAATAACAGGATTATGTATTTTTTTCATCATCATCATCATTATTATTACTACACTAGACAGTAAATAGTTGTCTATAAGTAACTGGCGTCCACTGAAACTAATATGCAGTATACACGTGAAGGACTCGTAACTACAATGTAGAACAGCCATGTGTTTTGATTCATGGGATCCAGACTTTATTCCATTGTATGTGAAAGTGCACCAGGTCACTGACAGAAATGTGGCAGACAAATCTCATCAAGGCCAGAAACACTTTCTCTAGCTGGGGGCTCCAAACATGAATCCAGGAAAAACATGGGGGTGTTCTCCAATTAAGGTTCATTTTGAAATATTTCACCCTGAAAATGCCTGACATATAATAATGTTATAAATGAATTCCAGTCTTGCCTTGATTTTTTAATTAAAAACACATTTGGAGTGGAGCCATTCTAGTGTTTTTAATGACATTTTTGTGGGAGTTAGTCTATACAAATCATGCCTGATTGTCAAATACTAAAACGTATATGTTCGGTTTAAAAATGTATCAACGCATTAGGTTACTGGAATTATCCTTTTCAATTGGATTCCATTTTTTGACTTTGTAATAGTACAAGATCGACAGAGATTCGATTTTAGGATCATTGGGTTTTTCCATTCAAAATGGTGTACAGTACAATATGTAGGGTATCAGGTAAATATTGTATGACTATGATTGTATAGTATTGACTGTTACTGATTATTTTGTGTTGGAATTATGTGATTTTTTTGTGTGATTGGTTCCGGGTAAAATGGATCATCTCCTCAGGTAAAATGGGTTGATTTTAACGATACATGCTAAAATGCTTAAAATACATGCTATCGACAAGTTTTACATTACTCTTTTTTAAGTTTTTCATTCTTACTTTTTTGGTTACACGATTTGACATTATGTGTAAAAAGAATTAATAAATATTTCCATATTATCAGTTGTAGGTGAACTAAAGGAGAGAAAAAGAAAGGAAAAGTGTCTGAGAAAGAAATTCAATTACACATAGAGAGAGATAAAGAGAGATTACCTCCAGGTGATGCCAAACGTTGGCCTGGGTGAAGGATAGGGCCAGATATCCAGTGCTGGCTTGGCGTTGTAGCTGAATACAGGCACCTCACGAAATCCACCTCGCCTCGCCAGCACCTTCAAATCGTCATGTGGCAGGACAAAAATACTCTTGCGGCTGCTCTTGGTGACAAACTTGCGGTAAGAAGGCAGGGCCGTGTCTGAACGCGTCTTCTTGGTGCGGGAGAACTTGATAAGGCGGACGCGGCCCTTCGTGGACGAGTCCTCCTGGCTCACAGCGACACACGACCCCGATATTCTACCGCTGGCGTCGGCCGTTACCTTACTGATAGCGGCTGTGAGCGTCGACGCCTGTTCCTGTGTCACCGTTTCTCTCTGGCTGTCTTCTGACTGACCGTCAGGGCCGGAGGAACAAACTTGCGTGACCGTAGTTTTGGTCATAGTGGTGAGGGTGGACACCGCATTGCTCTCCGTCGTTGACACCACCGGCTTTGTAATTTCTTCGGATGGGTTCGATTTGGCTATCCTCATCACTGTGGAAACCACTGTTTTGGTGGTTGTGGAGGTCGTCGTTACGTGGGTGATGATGGTTTTGAGTGGTTCCGTCGTCCTGCTGTTACTATTCTCTTCCACGAAATCATCGCTGAGGCTGGACTCCTCAGCTGACGGTATAGGAGACGGTGCCATTCTGATGACTTTGACCACAGGACTGGTCTTGGTCTGCACAGGCTGAAACTGTGATGTGCTGTTGTGCTGTAGCATCTTAGCTCCCAGTGAGTCCATGCTGTTCTCAAGCCTCGTCATCTTCAGTGGAGGCTTGTAGTCCTGATCCAATATCGTTATCTTGCTCGCTACCTCTACCTTAGAATCTAGGATTGCTTCCTTTCCAACAATCTCTGTACTATCACTGACAGAGGCTAAGTCTCCATTCACAAAAGGCTTTTGCTGTGTGCTGTCCTTCAGCGACACAACCAGCCCTTCTTCCATCACTTTACCAACGCTGTTCACCTTGGGCTGGGGACTGCTGGTGAGGACGCCATTATTTGAGTTACTCAACATGGGTTCACTCCCAAAACCAACATTACCATTTACCTGAGGGAGAGGAGAAACTGAATTGGGAGTGCCGACACCTTCGGATTGAATTCGTCCGATACTATTTTCTCGGTTCTCATCCGTGCCGTTTTCCTCAATGCCCGACTGCACTGAGCTTAAAGTTTCTGGGCTTTGTTGAGGAGGTTTAGACTGAGATATGTTTTGACTGCTTTTTTGGTCAACAACACTTGTAGGTGTCCTTATTGTTTCCAATTTCATGTTCGGTACTTCAGATACTATGTTTTCAACATGTGCAGCCTTGGTAACATCTAATGTTACGCTAGCTGTTGGTTGCTCTAAAGAGGAGTTGGTTCCCTGTGCTTTTGTGTCATGGACATCAGGCTGTTTGACACCCTCTTGCCTTGAACTACACGAATTATATTCTTTTGGCCCCGTAGTCCTTTCCAGTAAATCTGCCTCCAGTTCCTGGGGCATGGAGGTGGTTTGGTTTTGTGGTGAAGCTGAATCTCTGTCTGTACCTGCATCGCAACTGTCTTTGGATGTGGGCTCCAGAACGGGAGAAGGAAGAGGAGGAGTGACAAACTCATTTGCAGTCTCACTCTCCCCTTTAACGTCTCCTCCTCGAACTTCTCCTGGTCCTGGAATGTGTGTTGTGGAAGATTTCCCCCCCACTTTCAATGCTACGCCTGATACGACCTGCATCTGAGCCAGAGCGTGGGGCTTGAATGGCGGCCGTGGCCGGACCGGAGTGCTCAGAGCCGGGGTCGCAGTGGTTGAAACTGGCGTGGGCGACTGGGGTGTGGAGACAGACGCCTGCTGCCTCTGCCTCTCTTCAATAATGTGCTGCTTTACCCTGCGCTCCAGCAGGCTGTCCAGCTTGGAGGACTTCTTCTTCTTGTAGGCAATGCGGGTGAGGAAGCCCTTGCTGACATCCACTACATCGTAGTAAAAAGGCTGTGGAGAGCCATCTGTATGCTCCTCCATCATGGGAATCTTATTCCCCTGAATACTGGAACCTGGAGAGAAAATGAGTTTAGACTTTAATTCACGTTGCTATAAAAATTAGATACTTGATCCCATTCATTACACATCTGTCAAATGTAAAAGGCTTGCGATGGATAAACAAAATGATTTTAAATGTATTTTTAAATTATGGTTAGATTGACCAAAAGTTTAAAATGAATCAATTGAATATAATGCTATTGTACACCATGTCCCACTCATACTTTTCTCTTCATCTGATCCTGTGGGGTCCACCTCCATCTTTGCAGGTGATTCATCTGTGGACAGTTCCTCAGACTTTTCCTTTTCATCCATAGCTTCTTTTGTTCCTTGGTCCATCCTCTCATTAGAGTCCAAATCCGCAACAGACATCAGATGATCTGTTGCAGGTTCGGAGAGGACAGATGAGTCTCGGTCTCTTGCGTCACTGCTTATGGCAGTGACTCCCTGAGCTTCTGCTGTGGCTACACTGGGCCGTCGACTCAAGTCCAGCAGGGTACATTTTTTGCCAAGTTTGGCATCTTTGGGAAACAGAATGAGAGTTTTACTTTTTCAAATGAGCTTGTATTTTAGGAGCATTAGTAATCTTTTAATAAAAATCAACACACTTGAAAAGGAGCATGCGGTCACCAGCTTCTAAGTTCTTTTACATAAAGAATTTCTTGAAAAACATGGGGATGTACAAAATTTGACTTACTTGACATTTGCAAATAATTACGCACAGTGCTTTGATAATCCATTCAAAGTTTGGACAAATTGTGACAGAAATGTCCAGCACACTATTCAATAACATCCAAACACATCAAAAGAAAAGTCTATCACACTTTCCTCAATTGAATGGACAGTAATTACAGAACTTTAATTAAGTAATTTTTCTCGTTTGTGTGGACACCTTAGAGGACAACATCGTTGAGATTACAAAATGAGAGTCACTCTGTCAAAGAGACATTAAACTACAGAAAACTGAACTCTAAATAATTGAAAACCACATTTAGTCGACTGTTCCAGACCTTCCAGTTCTTTGCGGTAGTTGGCGTTGGTGTTGCCAGGAAGCCTGGGGAGAAACCGCTCCACATAGGTCTTACTGATCCAACTCCAGCCCCCGTAGCCCGTAACGCGATACTCTTCTCCTTTTTGTTTCCACACCTTCAACATAGGACAAGAGAGAAGAGGAATGAGGAAGAGCAAAAAAAAAAGAGTGATAAAGGAACAATAGGTGAAAGGGTCAAAAGAAGAAGAGTGAACAGGGAGAAACAGAAACAGCGGTGGGAAGGCAAAGAGCAGAGATATAAAGATGGATTAACAGTTTAAAAGTGTAGAGGTTATTCACATACTGATCACTAATTGCTGAGGGAAATGACTCACAGCAGAGCTCAACTCGCCGCTTCAAAGAGCCCTTGATGGTCACTCACGTACGTACACACCACATACACACCAGTGTTTCCCAGAGCAATGACTCTGTTTTCCAGGCGCTAAAGTCTCAATCTAGACTAGACAGCTATATTAGAACACTGCCTCTTCATCAAGCTAATCTTGTAGTTCATGTTCTGCTGGCACAGACCACAGACGTGGAAGAGTTAGGATGGCAGCGTCTTATCAAAGTCACTGGAGCATATCAAGGTGGCGCCCAGCCAATGTTTTATAATGTCATGGACATCAGCACTGGTGCACTGCATGAGACTGTGGATTATTCAATCTGTGGCTCAATCTCAATTTAACTTAAACTGAAAAAAATACAGTGTGTAATTATTTATACACAACAATGTTCAATTTATGATATATGTTGGTGGTCATGTGACCTACCTGATGTTTAATGGGGAAGGTGTACTTGACCCAGGTGGCCTGTTGCATCGTCTCCTCGTCCTCCAGCTTCTTCTCCCTCTTTTTCACTTTCTCTTTCTCCTCACGCTCCATAGATGTCATGCGGTTTAACCTGAAAGTATTTCAAAATTGTCATAAGTATAATAGGTTTTTTAAAAAAAAAAGAACAGTATAAATAAATTGTTTAGAGAGAAGCATGCGGCCATTCATCTTTGTTTCAGAGTCAATATTATGATTTCCTTGCTTGCAAAGAAACATGTTAAGTCACTTTAAAATAAGCATTCACATCATTTTCAAACCTTCAAGCCATGTAAAGCTCACTAACAATTAAAAATACATCTCAGTACAAGAATCCTACAATATTCATATTTTCCCCCTTATTATTAACTGTAAAGGAGTAGTTGGAAAGCTTATTGGGCAAATGTAAAACCTCTAATTATTTAAAGATGAAAAGATCATAGTTGCTCAAGTAAAAAAAAAAAAAAAACACCCACACTCTACTGGAATGCTACTTACATCTCTCTCTCTCTCTCTAAAAGGGGCATTGTGGCAATAGTGGGAGAGGTGGGTGGTACTGGTAGTGGACATGCAGTCTAAATATTATACCTCACAGCTAGGGTGGGCCTTTTGATCTGATCTAGTTATGATCGCCTCTGCCTGACCACATACTCCCTCCTAGTTTTAGTTTTTCATTTTCTTGAAGTATTGGACCATTGAAACTGGATTTGTGAAGGGATTATAATTATTATTTGTATGTTTGAGAAAGCATATCGGTGTGTATAAGCAAAGATATATACATACACACACATATATATATAAAAAACAACATAGTGTAACATAGTGTGTGTACCTGGTATGGCCGAGTGAATCCTTCCAGACTGGTAGCATCGCCACAGGTTTGATGGCACACTCCAGGATGGCCAGAGCCAGAGCAAACTCTCTGGACTTACTGCACATCTGAACCGCTTTGATCCAGTTGGTCCTACAAAACAAATAAAGAAACACTTCTCTTCACTCTCACTACTTTCATTTGGATGATGCTATTGGTTTTAAGTTTTCACCTCTTCCTATTGGTAAAAATGGACAAAATTCTAACTGACCATTGTGATTGCATGTGAAAAAAAACAAGACACCATGAACATGTTTGTATGGTTAAGGTAAGAACGAGTATCAGAATTGTATTTGATAATTTTTTTCATCTTCCACTGTGATCTGTACCTGTGTGAGGCCCAGTTCGGGTGCATGAACGGGGCTGGAACATTGTTCTCAAGCTGAATGATAGTGAGCCTCAAAGTGGAGATGGTCAGAAGCTTAGAGCCATGGATAGACCCGTTCCACTTAAATTCTCCTGCTGGTGTCATGCAGAACTTATGGGAGAGATGCCGCCTCTTGTCATGGTCCTGGTAAAGACAGATCAAGCATGCATTAAGTTCAGAACCATACTCGTGCATCTGAACAACAACCGGGGACATTCAAGTGGCAAAGAAAAGAACCTGAAGTGTTACTTGCCTCTCTGTGCTGGTGCTTGTTGAGGGCCAGGGCATTAGAGCTGTACTGGTTATGGTAGACACGATATTTGCCCTCCTGGCCGATCTTGAAGTACTGGCTGAGGGTCGTCTTCATCACCACCTCTTTGCTGCCACGCGTGCTGACACGGGTGATGTCCCCTTGTGCATTTACTACTAGTACCTATAGACGAGAAGGAAAAATAAATAAGTAACTTAAATCTTTAAAATACTGATTTATGACAACATAACCAGCCTCATTACTGACATTACTGGTGTTGCAACCTTTCAGCTATTATTTCCTTCTCCTTCCTTTGCTGTTTCATATTCATACAACAATCATAACTATAGCAGACAATGATATCTATAATAGTATATGTCACACATGTGCATGTATGTGTGTATGTATATACTTCTACTACTATATATAACTTTTTTAGTCATATAGAATATTAGAGGTTTTCAATATTATTGTTTTATTATTGTACTGTACTGTATGTGTGTGTATGGACATGAGTATGAATGTGTGTGTATGTATATATGTGTGTATGTATGTATAGATCTATCCATGCATATTTTATTTTTGTATATATATTATATAGTTTATTATAGTATATTTAGGATTATGAAATTATCCTATAGTGTATTATATAATTTCTTTTCAATATCTTAATTTATGGATTACATTCATTATACTTGTATTATACTCTTAATATATTTATATATGTCATAATAATGTATATAATAATGTATAAGTTGGTAACCATGTGAAATTTATTTTATAAATATTGTGCAATAATCTACTCATCTACCTCATACTATGTGCACTTTTACAAATACCATATTGCGTCATAATATCATAATCCTAAATGTTGTTTTCCTGAAGGACACGCTTTTCAAACTGCAGGTCAGTGATTTCTTTGTAATTTAAGAGTTAAAATATTATCGGAGTAGCTCTCACCTCTTTGCCCTCCTTGAAGCCCTTGTTGGCTTCATGAACAGCAGCAGCCACCTGCTGGTTCTTCAGCTGGCTCAGCTTGCTCTCCGGGTTCCTCAGCCGCGTCACCATGCGAGTGGATGAAGACCTTTTACCGCTGAGACCTATCTCACCATTGGGCGAGTCTTTACTGTCCCCTGGAAATGCATTACCAGGTTCGATCAGAGACAGAGGAAGTCAAGTCATACACATTTTTTAACTCTACGTGGTCCAGCTGGACATGATGAGATATGGCAGTGTCAGACCTGTGTCCTCGAGGCTGGCCATGGAGGACTGGGAGGATTTGTCAGCTAGGTCTGGGGGTTCAGGACCCCTGGGAGGGACCCCGGTACCCACACTGCTGTTACTGTTCTCCTCGCTGGGCTGGGACGGGTGGCTCAAGCTGGGGACGCCATCTCCACTGACAGGGACAGGATCTGACAATGGGTTTTCTGCTGCAGACAGAAAAACCACAAGGCATGAACAAGGCCAGCTCATCCAGACTGTGTTCTTGTTGTCATCAGTCATCATCTGACATGTCTTTCATGGTTTTTGTAAGTGTTCCAGCAAGAAGCAGGCTTTATAATTAAGAAAAAAAACAAGACAATTTGTGGCTTCGAAGCTGTCAACAGTAAAAAATAAAAAGCATGTCTTGCACAGTCTTAATGAAAACAACTTCATCGTGAAAGTTCTGAACTTGTTAGTAAAGGCTGTGGCTCCCTCTACTGATCGGTCATGCATAATGCATGCACTGAATAATCAGTCAAGTGGAAGGACAGGTCACTAGAAAGCAACCAGTCCATGACACACTTCGTTCTCCTAATAAGAGAACAAATCTTTCATACAGCCAACAGTCAACAGGCTTGTGGGGGTCAGTGACAAAACTGTCATGTGGTAACTTGGCACCAGATAGTTTAACTCTCTTAAAAAGGTTTTAAAAAATGTAAAACACATGCACACTATTTTTATATTGGTGGCATTAGATATTTAAAATGTATCATTATCAACATTTGGTGTCAAAAAAATCCCACAAAATTATTGATTTGGGGGAAAAAAAGATACAAATGGACTTTTAAATGACAAGAAACCAACATGAACACAGAATATACATTTTGAGAGACCTGATGAATGCTTCTTAAAACTGCAATTTAAAGATTTTGACTTTCTCATTTTGCCAAACATTATTTGTCACTGCCCCATTAACACATGACCACACGAGTAAATGCTAATATAATTATTATAAGGAAACAAGCAGGTCATCCCTGAATCATTTTTATAACAAAGGCACTCCCTAAACAGGCCGATAACAAGCAAGCAGCAGGAGAAAAGCTTTTATTGCAGCAGGAAACGCCAACACTGTGACAGTGACTGAGGCCCAGTTCTAGTCATGCTGATTGCAGTGACAATGCCATCTGATTGCAAATCAATCGGCTTCTGAGCTCATGAACATCTAAATGTGCTCCAAGTGTTCAAGTGAAATTCGAGTGCTAAAAACTGGATGAGAGAACACAAAAGGCAGCAGATGGAAAGAGAGCCACATGCAAGGAGGTAGACCGGAAAATGGCCGAAGCATTGGGGATACATAGTGGAACAAACATAGTTATTGTCTCGGGTGAGTGCTACACAGCCATGTGACAGTAAAGCAGATCCCTTAGAGGAGGTTAACGAGGGCCACTTCATCCAGAATTGTCCTTATATTGTATACCTTTGGTGTTGATAGAGACCTCCATATGGGAACATCCCTCTATCCCAGCCTCTACACTGGAGGCCGGAGGCTTTGGGGCCTCAGTGGCCAGGCTAAAGCTCACGGTGACGGGGGTGGTTTGTGTTGGAGCAGAAGCTGCTGGAAGTATAGGTCCGTCTGAGATGCTACAGTCACTACTGCCTTCTGGGCCAGTGGGAGGAGCTTCAATGACTACAGGTGAACAGCATCAGTGGTGTAAATATTGTGGATTTGTGTCGATAACACAAAAACTTGAGAGGAATGAGGAGAGCAGTGATGCTCGGGGCTGACAAATCATAAAATCTTATGCAACCATCATCAGTATGAAAAAAAAATTCAAATTTCAAATCATTTGGATGTTGATTGTACCATATAATTATGGACATGTGATTTTTTTAAATTAATGCAATCATGCATTTATGGGAATATTTGAATATTCATTATGTTTATAAGTCGCCCCTCACCTAACCTGTACAACTCTAAAATCATTTATGCTAAAACGATCCCTGCTTGTGCAATAAACATCTTATTATTCTGTAACGTGCCTCTTTATTACCCAGGATAATATTTAAAAAATATATGAAATAATCCAGCAAGACACCAACAGAAATTAACATATGTGCTTTGCAACTGCCAAATCCAGCCTTGAAATAGTATTTGGTGCAAGATATCAAATATCTGAAGAATTGATTCTTAGATCAATAATTAATTACATCATTGTGATGATGTCCTTCTTTTCAAGGCTCAAAAACAGAATAGAGGCAAAAATATTTTTCAGGTCAGGAATTACAACATTTTATTGTGTCATTAATACTTTGTGCCCTATATTTGGTTGTATTTTTCAGTACTTCGCCATAATTACCTCCGGTTTTGATGCCATCCTTCTCTTCTTTGGCCTCTTCTTTTATTTCATATTCTTTTGTCAACATGTTTACATCCTGCTGTCCCTCATCTTTCAGCTTGGCCTCTTCATCTTCCTTTTCCACATCCAGCTCCTTCTTCTCCTGCTCCAGCCGCGCTCTCTGGGCCTCCTCTGCAGCCCGTCGTTTCAACTCCTCCAGTTCCTCCTCCTTCTTAGCTCGTAACCTCTCCAGGATCTCCTCTGGATGAAAAAGGTTTTAAAAAAATATATAGTTTTAAGATGAGACAATGAAACAAATGAACTATTAGGCCTACAAGTAGAAACGGATGTAATTACTGGGGATGGAGAAATTCTTTTTTACACTCTTTTTTTAGTGATGGGCAGCCCCCTTGAGAAGTGCCCTGTGAGCAGTTGCGGGTGGGGGATGATGCCTTGCTCAAGGGTGCTTGCTCAAGGGTGAGCAAGGCACCCCTTCAGCTATCAGTCCACTGTCCGTATTTTTTGGTCCATGCAGGGACTTGAACTGGCTACCCTTCGGATCCCAAGCCAAGTCGCTATGGACTGAGCCACTGCCGCCCAACAAAACAGTGTATTGTACTGTATGTCCAAAATATAATAATATCAGAAGATACTGAGGACACTCTTTGCATAATTAAGTATAAATAATTATATAGAGAGCACACTGCATGTATTAGGCTGTGTTAGATTGATTACTCCACTGTTAATATGTGCAACAGCAGTAATAGCCACATATCTACAGTGGATCATTAATACGCAGTGGAACACTATAAAGTCCTTTATGAGAGGATGACTCATCTGTAGCACCATAACAGATTAATGTAAGTGGCTTGAAGGAAAGCCTCTGTCGGCACTGGTAGGCAATTTGCATGAGTTTAACAAGGCAGACATAATAGATGGTAAACAGTTGTTTCATTTCATCACAGACTCATTCATAATCAACAATAAAGTTCCAGAAAGTGGAAACATCAAGGAATTACAACAAACTAATCCGTTCTGTATCGTTTTAGAGGTAAATTGTTGAATCGCGCCTTCATAAAACAGCACTGTATTTTCAGGTTAGCCTCTGTGGTCACAGGTTGTTAAAGTGTGCCAGCAAACTCCAGCAAAGTCTAAAATTGGGGTAGGTCATTTTTGATGTCCCTTTTTGTTTCCAAATTGTTTGCCTGTAGCATTATCAGTACCCAGGACAGCAGCCAAGTACTTTATCCATCCTCTATCTGCTAATTATTTACCTGCTTACATTTCATAACTGCTTCCCTGACTCCCACAGTGTCAAATAAAATTACTGGTATGTGCAATCAAATTGGAGACGAAAATCAGGATTCATCAGTACTCTCTGTGAGTGAGTGTTCAAGGGTTTGAGAGCCAACTGCAGGGACACCGAGGGAGCTAATACGTAAAACTAAAAAAAACACAAATCAGTGTATTGAGGACAAAACAGATTCCCATTTGGTCAAATAAAGTCTTTCTTTGCCTGATCAATTGTCAACAAAATACAATTCATGTACTTGCAGAAATTATTTATTTTCTCCTGTACTAAAAAACATGCCATAATGGGAACGGAGCATATATTTTACTTTGCATATCTCCAGTATCAACAGTGCATATCGTTCCACTCTCTAGTTGTTGCGGAGCTAGCTAATGCTGTGCACTCTAGCGAAAAAAAACAACAACAACAAAAAACAGTGGGGGCACAGAGTGAAGCTGCTACTGCTGCTACTGCTGGTTTCAAAAGCTTATGAGCAGCACATGTTGCGTCCAACCTGTATCATCTACTTCATCGGGGGTAAAAAGGGTGGAAATTTGTTGTTGAGAGGCTTTAACTTATCTTGATAGAGCTGCTAATTTCCACTCAATCTGTTTCATCAAAGGCTAACAAGATTAGAAGTGTTGTAAGTGTTATGAACTTCCTAAAGCTGTAAATATGTTACATCTAAGTGCATAATTTAAAAATAAAACATAGAACATACACACGATTTTGAGGAATACCCCACCAACAGAGAGAAAGACACAAGGGACTGAAAGGAAGCTCAAGTGCTGGAGACTGGCCAAACTGAGACCAGTGTAAGGTTACATAATAGCTGGGTTTGATTCCTATGGTCCAGCCATCTATGACTGGGTGGCATTCATTAGTACTGGATAGAAGACAGAAGCAGGGAGAGAGAGGAAAGAAATATCACTCAGAGCTTACAAGAGACCCTTCTCTCCCTGAAGAAATGCAGTAACAGAAAGCATCTTGTGTCTTCTGATTATTTATTTTTGTTAAAAAAAAAAAGAAAAAGAAAAAGAATGAAGCTCTTTACCATTAGCGGCAGTGAGGAAACACTTGTTGTTGCCACGGGCCTTGTTGGTTAGGTCCTCGGTGATGTCCATATGCGTGTGCACCTCGTCCCTTATCTCTTCAATGGCTGCGTTCAGGTCAGCCTCCCAGTACTCCTTATCAAAGCAATCTATCAGCTCACCGAGCTGCACCTGCACATGACACAGAGATGGGAGAGTTAAGGTCCAGATCAGCTCAACCTGACGTTAAGAAGAATTTTGTTGCCATTCAAACACAGAGCTGGATTGTGACACATAACCATGCACGAAATAAATAATGAGAGCCTTAGTCGATTAAGAGTAAATAAATTGAATGGGACTGTGTGAAAAGCAAAAGGGATGAGTCCCATTTACCTTGGTGCTGTAGTACCAGATGGCTTTGTCCTCCTGCTCGCCATCCTCTTCTCTGTAGGGGAGATATATAGAGAGAAATATGGTTTAGAAATATAGGAGACAAGGACAGGTAGGATAAATAGGATGGAGACAGACACATTTGGACGCATCCTCTTGAGTTTTTTGCAGGGATTGCATAGTTAATCATCTCATCAAATCTAAACATTTAGAGTCAAGTTTAAGTGTTGCAAATATTAGACACATACAGTTTGCCTAATAGATCCAGTCATTTCAAAGTGGGCCTATCAAAAAGTATTGAAGTCAGTTTCCATCTGTCTGTGGTGATACAACTCTGTCATAGACAATGAGATACACAACACAAACAAAATACCAGGAGCAAACGGGTGTAATACGAAAGTTTTCCCGTATCACAAAGTTGGCTGACTTTTAACTAGGATAAACGGCAACTTGGGAGAGGATCAGATCACAACTTGTCAACATATTGTTTTACAGGTCAGTAGACGCATTTGACTGTTCCAGGTCGGATTTAAAACAGCGCTTCTAACAAATGAAGATTGTTTATGACCCTCGAAACTTGATGCTTTTAGCTGAATCTTAATTGTGCAGTTTATTTTAACCCTGGAGTGATGCTGGGATGGAATATTTTACACTATGATTGCATCACTGCAGATCAGAGTAACACAGACACAACCATGTGATAACTGGAAAATAAAAAATTAAAGATTGTCTTTTATTGGAACGATAATGCACACTGTTAATTGTCTCCCATAATAAATGCAAGAATGAACTGAGTTCAGTTCAGGCCTCATCAGTCACTTTTACACTTTTTGCTTCAGTAGCAGAAACAGTCTGGCATTAATTTTAAGTATTTATTATTAACAGTTTCTTCAATAGTTTCTGAATAGAAAAATCTACCCACTATACTTAAGTCATATACTATAATAACTACAATTTATTTTAGGGCTTGGCCTACTTTTTATATGTGGAACTTATTCTAGTGTTTCTACATGATGATGATGATGTTCTTTCACACTCTGAACACACTCTTAGCTGGCAAACCCAGACTTAACTGAGTTATTCAGTTTATACAATGATGGCAGCTTTACAAGAAAGATGTGGGAGCATATTTTATACACTTTGGACAAATATACAACCGATTCATGTATTAGACATGTAGTGTATACAGGTTGTAATTGTAAAACAATGCAAGCTACTCTGTTAGTATTAGAGAAGTATTAGTGTGTGACTGGCTGCAGAAAGCTACACGTCTGCCTTTAAACACACAAAAACCTCGCACAGCATCTTGGTCGTGTTGGCTTTCCATGGTGTCGAAGAGAAACTCAATCCATTTATAGTAACTTGTATTTATCTGGCTGTAAAGCATGTTGCAAATAGAAACAATTAATGAAAATATATGAGATATACTATACAATTTATGAACAAAAAAAACAATAGAATAATTTTATACATGCCGAGCTGGGTGATATGATCGCGACTCACGTTTTTTGATACTGATGTATAAAAACTATATGGTAACATGTTGAATCACAATTTGCTTTGCCTTTATTCATTACAGAAATAAAGCTTCATAAAAAGATGATATTTATAATAAAATTCCACTGCGCTGTCCTTACTTTGCACAACTCAAAATTTGAGAATTTGAAACATCTGTGAAAAGTATAGTGATCTTATATAAGTTTCCTGTGAAATGGTGGGTGTGGGGAACTTACTGATGAGAAAAAACCCAAGATTCTGCAAGAATCAGCACCATAAAAAAATATTTCTCTCTAACACTTGAGTGCAGGTAGCAGCATTTAAAGAGTGGAGATTCTGACAGCTTTTTACTCAGCTGGGTCCATACCCGAAGACTGAAGCCTGAGGCCATGTACCAGTCCTGTCTATTCAGCATCCTTCCAGGACTCCATTAAAGACCAATGTGCATGCGCATGCATACACACTTAACTTCCGTGCACATCATTCATTGCATGTGCATTCAGTTGTGCTTATTGTCAGGTTATGTTAAATCCTATGGAGGAATGCAATTGCTTTTGGTTTATTAAACTGCAAGTCTTACCAGTATACAGAACTGTGCTATCTTTGCACCCAACAGCTCATTACATGTTATCACTGGCAATGTCACAGAAGCTGTACCGTTCCATATTTAGTTTCCATACTGCATATGCAGCTCAGTCAGTCAGTCACCTTAGTCCTGATTGGGTGTTATTAACCTGTTCTATAAGCCTACTCTCATTACTGGCAGTACTGGCCAGTGCTTTTCAAACATTTTCAGTCTAACTGAATGGGTCAATGCAGATACAGTAATTGGGCCTGGCTTCATGAGCCCCCACCTGCTCTGGTTTAAGTTCAAGTTGGACGCAGCCTGGATTTAGACAAGAGCAACTACAGGTTATGAGTTTAACTGAATGGCCATGAATATAAGTGACATTTAAATGACATAACGAGTAATGAACTACAGATGCAAACATGTGTCCCTATGGTGCTCAGAGAAATGACCTGTGACAACAGTTTTATGATGGAAGAAGGTCAAACAAATGCTGAATATGTGTTAAATAAATCATGGGTCTCCTATGCTAAAGGGGAATTACTAAATGCCTTGGATTAGCAAGGAGGCTAAAACCAAGCACACAAAGAGCTTCACAGACATCGTAGCAGTGTATGGTGTAGCTCAAAATCCCAAATCTCACAATTGCCAATCTTCAGATTAGTGGCTGCAACAAAGTAAACTGACCCACATGAGATGCTGAACATCAGCTGTGCAGACATTAGCTACAGTATACAAGAGTCAAAAGTTTCCACATTCACTTCAATTTACTGACAAGGAGCATCTGAATCTTTGACTGGAACTGGACGTGTCAAATTACAGTGGAGTGAATATGCAGAAAGAAAATTACAAGATTAGTGGCCATATGTTGTATCGTGTTGTTTGTAATTGTACATGCGGATGGTTCGTGACATTCATAAATAAAAGCTTGCTATAGCAGTGAATAGTTTGGCAACATTGCAGAGAGCCGACTAAACGCTTCAAAAGGACTCTGCTTTCCTACATGTTCCTCTACTTCTTTTAAAGTGGAAGTACACATCTCTTCAACTTTCCCCTTTTTAAGTGGTAGTTTTGTCTGTGCTGCGGACGCAAAGCCAAACAGAACAGGTGTTGTCTCAAAGTCTTTTCCCCCATCAAAATGTTATCATTGCTACGACAACCCATAATTTAAGTCATAATGTTGCTGTGGAAAACACAATTTCAACCAGGGAGGGGAACCTTATATGAGGGGAGAACAAACTTTGACAACAACTTTCCGTTTTTCTCGTAGTCGAACTCTAAAAAACAATCAGCATCACTTTGGAAGCAGGTAAAAGTTATTGTAATGATGTACATGGCTACTAATAACATAGTTATTATCATGAAAAAAGCTATTCACACAAACTAGAGCAGGGTTTCAGGCATTAAGGTGAAGGGGTTAGAAAAAAATACATGAGGCTAAAAATAGTTTGTCTTTTGTCAAATCTCATCTACTCAAGAAAAAAGGGCTTTAATTTTCCCTGATAATTCTGTCAGGTGGGAGACAGAACTATATAATGAAAGCTAGACTGATAAACTAATCTAAACACTGATGGTGTCAATATTCTATAACCATACAACTACTGTCATGATGATGCGTTAAAACAGAGTTCTTGTTTTTTTTTTTACACTTCAGTCTTTGACAACATACAAATAAAGACTTTTGGACAACTCTGAGTTGGTTGTGTGTCAGTAGTATAATTTAACTATTACTATTTTGGCTATATCTCATTTTTTCCTCAGGCTGCTATTGTAAATAAGAAATTGTTCTTAATTGCTTGCCTTGGTAAATAAAGTTTAAATAAACAATAATTAAACAAACAAATTTCAATCTCAAATATTACCATAATATACCAAATAGCAGTTGTATCGTTTATCTCTTTCAATTCAGTTTATTTGAGACCAGGCAGCACTTTGGACAGGCGATTAATAATTAATTAATTCTTTCCTGACATATATAGCGCTCAGCAAAAATGGAAAAAAAATTGGTAATTTACTCCAATTCTTTTATTAAAGCAGTACGACTACTGAATAACTTACATATTTCTGAAGTCAGATTACAGTACTGTAGTTAAGTATCTCGTGGGTGGACTGCTCAACATGAGCATGGACTAATATACCCATCTGGGATGCATTACCTATTTATTTTATCTCATTTTCTATTTTTTTTATTTTCTATTTTCATGTTTTATGATCAAAATAAAGCTATGCAACTGAATATTGACTTTGCTTTGTTCTATTTTTTCCACTGTTCTTTTAGTTTAATCTTAAAAAATGTAAACTCAATAAAAAAAATTGAATCATAACATGTGTCACACAGCCAGTCTTGACCAAATGTCAAGTGATATTTGCATATTATTAACGTACAAGACCGGATCAAGTGAGTGAGTCAGACATTCATTTAAAAAACATAAAACCCCAACGCAATAATATCGGCACATTAAATGAAACATTCTGAACTTACACAACAATGCGGCGGTTCAGGAACCAGTATTTGCGCTGGTGTCGGTCATAGCCGACCGGCAGTTGACGGATAAACGGTTTGCTCTTCTGCACGTCGGGGATGCAGTCGGCCACCCCGGGCACCTTGTGTGCCACACACACCTCGCACTGCCACTCGTCCTCCGGCACCTCCTGCAACGGTGGCTTCACACACTCCAGATGGTAAACCGCCGAACAAGTCTCACAGCACAGCAGGTCGCCGAGGCGATGGCACACCCTGCAGTGGTCGTCATAGGCAACCACACCTTCTGACATAAGCTCTTCCCTGGCGATGTTGGTCGCCAGGAACTGGTCCACGAGAAACTGGAGAACTTTTATTTTGCTCTCCAACGGTTCAAACGGGTAATCGTCACACTCCTGGAAAGGCAAAACGTGCCGGTATTCCGGGTCACTCTCACAGTATGCCCGCACCACCTCTGGCCAGGTCATACCATCCACAAAATATAGCGTGGAGTTGACGGAGTCCTTCACGTCGGCAGGACCGAATGTGGTGTTGGAAGTGTCCTCCTCTCTGAGAATAGCTTTAAGCAGGGAGATGTGGGTCTCTGCCAGCAGTGTGCACTGCTCTTGGCTGGCCAACGCGGCACAGAAGTCCTCGAAGCGGAATGGAGAGAGCCGCAGAACCGAGCCAAAGTTGCGGAGGACCTCGTAGACAGCAGACACGTTGAGGAGCTGTGAGGTAGGAACCAGGAGATCCTCAGAAGACTTCGGAAGCTCCAGTAGAGGAATGTCCTTTGCCTCAAAGATGGGAGACTGTGGTCGCATTGCCCGACTCCTCCTCCGGCCTGCAGCAATGAAACGAAAGGGGAGAAGAAATGACTAAATAAAAGACAATAACTGAAGATGATACGTGTATAAACCACTGAAAACTAAATGTAGTGTCCATCTACTCTTTATAATAAAAACAAATTAATGTAGAACCTTGAGAAGAAAACATGTCCACGTTTTTTTTTGAGTCATTACGCAAAATTCAAATGTGACACCTGTGTGCATTTTCATCAGCTACACAACATGTTCACCATTAGTAGATGTAACCTAAATGCCTGAATTCATTTGCATTGTCGATGCCTTGTTGGACACCACTCTGAACTGCACTGTAACTGGAGGGGTTTGTAGGTGAGTATGACGATGGAATGAGAACCAGTAATGAGAACCAGGGAGATTTGCTGTTCTAAGTGGAGGAGTTCAGTCATCTTACGGTCTTTCAGATGAAAGAGATTAAGAAGGATCATGAGATCGACTCGTTGGGTGCATTGGCTGCAGTAATGCAGGCACTGTATCAAACCGTGGTGTCAGGAGAGAAATGAAACAAACAGCACTGGAGCTTACGTTTGTACAATAACTGATTTCAAGACTGAAGCTCTGGGAAGCAGTTAAAAGAATACAAATGTGGAAACAAGAGACCAAAATTAGATCCATACGCTGACCAATCTCTGTGTGTACTGGGACCAGGAGTTCCACAACCAAGCAACCGCCCTATGTTTGGCTGCTGTGCCATTAGATAGCAACACTATCAGGTTGGTGGCACCTCAGGATTCCCAAACAGAAGGACTGTGGTGCTGGCTGAATAAATTATACATAGATTGTTCTAGGTATCTCCTTGTTACAACCGTGAACCTATGTGACAAAGATGTGTGGACGAGGTGATATTAATGCGATGCTTACACATTTTACTATATTAAAGTAAACCTTAAGTCACTAAGCTCCAACAATGTATGCTCTTATATATAAAAAAGAAGAGAATAACATCACACAGTGCCAATATGGTGCTTGCAAAACCTGCTGCAGACTAAGGTTTAAAAATAAAAATCACCAGTTAAAAACTGACACTGCTTAGATCTGGTATGAAAGGGTAAAACAAACTGTATAATGCCTGTAAGATTAGTATACTTCACTTGTTATAAAGTAACTACAGGCTTATAATAGGAACTAGTGTGGACAAGCCTGCTCTTGTGTTTGTCTCAATCTCAGAGAAATTATTGCAGTGTAGGTTATTACATTATTCTTTTTAAAAGAGACAAAATAAACAAATCCTATAAAACAATGTCACTTCCTCCATGCTGTCTGGAGATTGCATCTTCAGTGTTAACACTACAGTAACCACTGATAACCAGGAAGTCTGTTTAGCAAGCATTTTGTGCTGGTCTTATGTCTGGTGGTTTAGCAGTCAAGTATGAACAGAAACGACGAGGGGACTTACAGCAGTGGAACTGACGGCTTCATAAGTTGTGACAGCCGAGGCCTAACCTGTGACAGCAGTCTGGTGTGAATGGGTCAAACGGGATCCAATGTGGTTTCATTACTGTGCATCAAACACAAGGTTTGTGCATGAAAGAATGTGTGTTTTAAAACAGCCGGGAAATGGGAGTTAATAGATAATGATATATGGTGCACAAATCACAAAAAAAGACAAAAGTCTAATCAATATATTCCTATGGAATGGCTGAACAACAGAATTGTTCTGTGTGTAATGTTTAAATAGCCGGTGCATTTGCTGCTATGGCTAATTTAACAAAATACTATTTCATATTAAATATTGCTGTGCTGTCTTTGTTATAATGTTTGGTACAGATCCGTGCATAAGTCCCATTGTTATTTTAATTTGTTCTTAAATGAAAATTTGAATAATGACGTAAAATATAAAAAAATCATATTATAATTTCAATATCAGTCAAAATAATCACAATAATATATTTTTCAGCCTTATCATTGGTTTACTTTCATATTTCCAGAGGACGTTTATTTGTGTTAAATTCTGTAATACACCTTATACATTTTTCCCCTAATATCTAGTTTTACTTTACACTTTTCCGGTGCATCACATAATGTAAAAGATGCGTCTATCGATTTTTTTTTTTTGCAAACTCAACTTCATCAACGTGATTGTCCATAAGTGGAAACGGATCTAATTTTCTCACCTGAGAAAGTGGACCTATGCGTGGTCGCCATGGTAACGGTCTACCACAGGACGTCATGTTGTAATGAGTTGGTGTTTGCAACAAGTGAAAAAAGAGCGCCTCTCTTCAAAACAAGGAGCTGTCAAACTCCTGTCAGGCGCTAAGATACGCGTTCTGAAACGGGTCTGGACACGTCACGTAGGTCCGATGAAAATAATTAAATTACTTAAAACAAAAAAAAAATATTTTAACGGTTATAATATTTATTTAAAGTAACGTTACAACTTCAGGAAAAGCGGACTAATAAACTGTTAATTTGAGGCCTGTTGGAAACAACATCTACAAATAACACGTGTAAGCGCGAAAAGATAAAAAAAAAAAAAAAACATAATAGAAATGCCGAATGAAT
The DNA here is from genome assembly GCA_030544235.1 of Lepturacanthus savala. Taxonomy (NCBI): domain Eukaryota; kingdom Metazoa; phylum Chordata; class Actinopteri; order Scombriformes; family Trichiuridae; genus Lepturacanthus; species Lepturacanthus savala. The sequence continues at coordinate 15,084,258 of CM060466.1, read as the reverse complement.
GAAATTGAAAAAGAGGCAGACGTTACTCTGTAATTCTCTCTCTGTATTTAACACTTAAGAGTGCCTGCAATTGAAAAAGTCCTTTTAAAAAAAAGAGGGGGAGGACAAACGAACGAATTCTTCATTATAAACTAACGACGAAAAATGTGCTGATCAATCAAAAGTGAAAAAAAAACACGAGAGCCGGTGGAAGCGTGGAGCAGATCAGCGGCCAGCGGAGCACACGGTAAACAAAGGCCTGTTTCTGAGTGCAAGCTCCATTTTGAACAATGCGGCTTGGTTTCTGTTCAAAATAAAACGCACACTTTTAAAGTAACGCAAACGTGCTTTCGCGTGCACTCGCTACCGAACGTACCTGGGGTGCTACCGAGCGTGCTGTGGCTCCGAAAGCTGCTCTCGGTGCAGTAGCTGGCATCATCATCATCATCCTCCGGTAGCTCCTCCAGATAGTCAGACTCGTTTCCCAAGGCCTCCTCTTCTTCAAGATCCGACGAAGGGTTGTCGTTCAGGAGTTCATCGTCGTCCGACCTGTAGCTGAAATTATCGTCCTCCTCGTCGCTGTTGTCGTCGTAGACCACCTTAGTCTGCGGCCGCCTCACTCCACCTCTGCTGCCGCGGCCGCCTCTCGACCCCCTGCCTCTCCCTCTACCGCCTCTGCTCCGCGATGCCGCGGCTGCCACAGCGGCGGAGGCTCCAACTTTCTTGCGGCCCCGGGACGAATGAAAGTTCTCTCGGCCGGAGATGTCTGTTTCCACCTCCGCAGAGCCGGTGCCGCAACCGCCGCCACTTCCTCCCCGTCCCCGGCCTCGTCCCCTGCCTCTCCCCCGGCCACGCATCCCTCTGCTCCTGCCGCCCCGAGAGCCGCGGACTGGCCCCGGGGAGCCTTCCCGCATCACGGCTGCTTGTTTGGGCGGCCTTCCTCTTCTCCCCCTCATTGTAGGAGAGAGTCTCTTCTGTTCCGCTTCAATCTCGTTGCTGGAGTGAGTCACACACAACGGAGAAAAAAAACGGGGGAGAAAATAAACCCAACCGAGCTCTCCTAAAGTCCCCCAACCAAGCCCCGGTCTCAATTTCAGGGCGGAAAGCTCAAACTGAATGGCCGGTATCCCGCTCTGGGTCGCCTGCAGACGCCATTTTTCTTCTCGGCTCTCCCTCCGTTGAAAACACAGCAGGCCCGAGAGCTACGTCAAGCCAGACATGGACACCAGGGATCGCACCGGAAGCGAAGCACCTTTTCCTTTCAAAGTAAAATAAAAACTGTGTAAAGACGAACTATTTACCGAGGTGTATGGAACATTAACAACACTATAGACTTTCACTGGTTAACACAAAGACAATAAATTGCTTATTTAGTTCCACTGTGATGCTTAATATTAACAAAAACAGATGAATGCACGTGTTTTGTTAATAACGGTTTTATAAGAATTCCGGAAGTGCTATCTTTTATTATTTAACTTGATACAATCAGGCCTCAATGGATGCTGGGTCACGTGACGCACTATTCTACAATAGACGCAATTGCCATGCTAGTTCATAAAATTAGTTATCCGTGCAAACGCCGTCCGGCTATAGTGCTTTATTAGCGTAGGCAGATTCTGATGGTTGGTTGTGGTCCCAGCAGGGTCAATCACATGCAGGGAAACAAGCGCACATTATCCGCTCTGTCGCCATCGTCGTCACAGCAGAGTGAGGCGAGAAGATAAGCATACGTCCGACATTGAGCGGTTATTTCATGATTTCATGCACCTGAATAAGTCCCCAAAAAAGTCAACAGCGCACACGTTTTGCATTTTTAAATGTTTATATATATATATATATATATATATATATATACACACACACACTGTTACATTATTTCATTATTTATTATTTAAATGTATTAACGATGGGAGCAGGCTCGATTTCCAGTTTAGTTTACTGAAATACAGAAAAACACTGCTCAACAAACCTGCGAAAAGATCTTTCGTAATTAACATATTAACATATCCCGCGATAACACTTGCGTTTTTCCAAACTGTAGCAATCAGGTGTTTGTGTTCTGGTGGTTCCCCACATTCTCCAGTCTTGGTTTGAGTAACTTTTAAGCGACAAAGTCAACTGCTAACTTTTGAGAATCTTTTTATCTAATAATTTGGGCAGTGGTTTATAAAGCGGTCACAGCACAAGAGGTTCTGTTTTAAAATAAAATTGTACGCACGCCTAAACGCTGAAAATAAATTCTTTATATTATAAAGCTGCAGCTGTCTTGACGTCAGTTGTCGTGGCCGAGTGGTTAAGGCGATGGACTAGAAATCCATTGGGGTCTCCCCGCGCAGGTTCGAATCCTGCCGACAACGAATATGTTTTGCTTTTTATCTGCGTTGCAAGTCGCAGCTCAGGCCCTATTGTAATCGTGCTGTTCAATCCATTCCTTTTTCTATATCCATTTATTTCTCACTAGGGTCACAGCGGTCCACTCCCAGCGTACTGTACAACTTACTTCACTCACATACTCACACCTACAGGCAACTTGGAGTCCGTGCTACAATATTCATATTATTGTTAATATTGTTATTCATAATATTTTAACATTTCATGCTCCAATTTTGCCCCCTTCCCAAATTTCAAAATGCTTCTAATTTTGCACATCTCTCTGGCTGGTGTGGAAGTTTTATATTTTGAGGGGGTGTATATATGATATAAAATGGCGCTATAGCGCCCCCTACAAATTATCAAAATGCCCTCTGCATAGGGGTTAGTTTGTTGGATCTTCACGAAATTCGAAACACGCCTTTATCATACCAAGATGCACAAGCCTCCTAATGTCATGGTGAAATCACAACAGGAAGTTGGCCATTTTGAATTGAACATGCGAGTTAAGATATTTCCACACCTCACATCTTAACAAACTCATCCTAGGGGTTTCACCCAATCGACTCAATAATTTTCTCACAGCTCATCAAGACACCACAGTGACCAAAAGTGTGCACTCACAGTGTGGCTGCTAGGGCTTGCAAAACTTAAGCGACTATTTCAGAGCTCGCCATCTGACTTCCATCGGCTCTCGCACCCACATACAACCCGCTTCAAACTTACTGGGCATGAAGACGGTTCTGCCCAAAGCATCCCGAACATGGATGTCTTACAGACTGTATAATGGACATAGTCGTCAGTTTGACTTTTGATCATGGATATGTCATAAGACTTTAGGTAAGGTCTTATTTATCAATGATTTTGAAACGCATCATTTTTTGTTTTGGTGAATCAGAGGCAGATCCAGTGAGAGAAATAAACACGTTCAACACAGTACTACTGACTAAAATACACCCACATAGCATGGAGCTGCCAGGCTAATAAACACATAGATGCCAGCTACAGGCTTGTCAGATGTGTCTATGCGGTCGCCATCTTGGGCAGGTGTTGGTCAGACCAAGACTGCCAAATCCTGCACCTGGAAAGCTACTATCCTGCATGTTTTAGGAATCTGCAATACACCTGATTCCAATTATCAACTCGTTATCAAGTAGCTGAAGCATGTCAAGGGCTTGTTAATAATTAGAACCAAGTGTATTGGAGTAGGGAGATGCTTAAAACCAGCAGGACACTAGCTCTCCAGAAGCATGATTGGGCAGTCCTGGATCAGACTGTGGTACATCTGACTGGCACTAAAATGCCAGACTTTTGTGCCGCTTTAGGTGTTCCAAAGAAAGAAAGAAATGCTGAAACCAAGAAACAAGGGCTAACATTTAACAAGTGGAAACTGTTTTATATGACATGTTGAATTTGATACAAGTTACGTTCATGGCTAGGACCCCGGAGTGGACAGAAATCACAGGCAAGAGGTTTGGTAAAAAGTGTTCCTTCATTGGTATAGCAGCAGGAGAGGCTGGGCTTGATGGGGAGATCAGGATCTGGAACAATATGTTGGGAAAGCCAGGAGGCTAGGCTGGATCTGGTGATGATTGCCATGGAAGAAGAGTGGCAGGGTGGCAGACAAAGGAGCAGGAGTGGTGAGAGGAAAAAGTCACCGGAGAGTGCCAGGATTAAAAAAAAAACACAGAAGAGAGCCAAGCATTATAATGGGAGTACATGGAACTATCTGCCATAGAGTGGAGGGAGAGCCAGGGATTAAACTCCAGTGTTGATGAGCTGAACTACAAACAGGTGTTGGGACTCCACCTCTACTTGAAAAGGAAACACAGGACAGCTGCACACCAGGAGAGGACAGACAGACAAACTTGGTCCCCAGGTAGTCACAGAGGCAGAGGTCTTTAAAGGACTTTAAGTTGTCCGCTTGCAAGTTAAAACCGTAAACATTGACAATTGAACGATTAACATTTGCAATCTCAAGCACAAGGAATATTTAACGGCTATTTTTGTCACAATCAGAGACTACTTTTCCACTGACATGATTTTTCATGCTGAGCACTCAGATCCATTAGAGCAGGGGTCACCAATCCTGGTCCTGGAGGGCCAGTGTGGCTGCAGGATTTTGTTCCAACCAAGCAGTAACACACCTGATTATATTTAATCAACCATTAGAGCCATTACCAAGGACCTTCATTGGTAGAATCAGGTGTGTTACTGCTTGGTTGGAACAAAAACCTGCAGCCACACCAGCCCTCCACAAACAGGATTGGTGACACCTGCATTAGAGAGACAACAGTCAGAGACAACCACCCCATTGCGATCTCCAGAAATTGCATCCTGTTCAGATGAGTTTGACTCCTGTATAAAACAAAAATCAGTATTAAGCTGTTTACAATATAGAAATATAATGTACTTTTAAGGTGATTTCTCAGTTTTACAGGTTTCTCTTTTACTATTAGTCTATATGAAAAATGCTTTTTGGGTCACATGGGATTTTTTGTTGCAGTACCACGAATGACCACTGGGGCAATCAAGGGCCCATTCATCCCCACTTACAGCTTTAATTTACTATCATAAATTGGATGTCCAAATGAAAGGCATAATCAGAGAACGTATACGCCACTGGACTGCTCGTTCATTTCACAGCTAAATGCTCAACATAAAAATGAGAGTAAACCTTTTTTTTTTCATTGAAATAATTAGTTTGAACAAATTGTTCTCACACACCAGTTATTCTAAAAACATGTTTACTCAACCATGTTTACTCAAAGTGTTTTGTACAAGGCTAGAATAATGTAATAAAATATTAATACAAATTATTTTACTTTTGTCATCTCTTGAAATGATAGTATATCCTTTAATAAGAAAAAAAATTATACATGGACATACATATACAGTTTTCTGGATACTTTTTTATGGAAAAATAGTTTCAAAATCACAGCTGATAGATTTACAAAATTGTTTTGGTTATTTAACACATACAAGGAAAACAACCAAGAATGGGGGGAAAAAATCTATCAAAAGCCATTCACTTTGACAATGCCTTTTGCATGTATTTTACAATCCCATTATTAACTGGTACATTAGTCATGCAAACCGTATTATCTGATGAAACATCTTTAAGTTTAAAACATGGTTCAGAAGCATCGGCAACTGACTGAATGCTTGAAATACATCACAAAGTTTCCTTATATACATTAAAACTAATGAATCTTGAGTTCTGGTGACCCTGAAACCACTTTGGTGGTTGGAAAAAAGTTGGAAGACGACCGTATGCAGAATGTTTTATTAAAAGTACTCTGTGATAATCTAAAACAGCTCAATGACTTCAATGGAGTATTGTCCAATGTCTTTTTTCTTCTTCATCTTGTTTATCTCTTGAAGGCTGCTCTCAATCTTCCCAAGCTCAGAAACCAGTCTTACCTGAGGACACAAGAAGACATCTTAGTAAAACGATCTTAACACAACTACAGTAAGAGGCACACACCATTGATAGTTTCTGCAAATGATCAGTTGAATATTTTTAGCCAGTTAGTTTTTAAAGGATGTTTTAATGCTTTTTCTCCTTCCAGAATATTCAACCATTAAGAAGCTGCTTAAAAACTGGATCTAAGGGAAGATTTACCTGAGACTTTACAAAGCTGTGGAGCTTCAGCAGCAGGCCTTTAGCCTCTGGAGTCATTACCAACACCGTGAAATGGGCGTCCAACAGCAAGCATACCCAATCCATGATCTATAATCAAATGCAAATAAACACAGTTATTTCATTAGTGCTGTTTTCCATCTAAAACTTACAAACTGAGCTCTATTGATGTGCATGACCTTAACAAAACAACAAAAACCTTACTTCAAAATCATTTTTATACAAGTGGCTAAGACTAAAATAAAAATCCATGCCAAAATGAACAGATCTGATTATTATATCCCAGACATACAAATACAGACCTGAGTCAGACTTAGTGATCTAAATCCATGCACCTGTGGGAAAGCATCTTGGGAATATTTTAGGTAGAGGAACTCCAGATACTGGAGGAAAAGCTGATTGGAGGACAGAGAAGATGAACAAATTAAACAGGTTTTTGATGCAGCTTTTGTGGATTAGACACAAACTGATCATGACATAAAACAGCACGACAAGAACTTAAGGTTATTTTCGTAACCCTGGTTCTCTGAGTAATATGAGTGAGTTCTCCCTTAAGTTCTCTTTCATAATATTCATTTTGATGTCTCACTATGGGATGTGGTAGCCCCCATATTGCCAGACAAGCTTATCTCGCATCCACCAACCTACAGGGAGAGCGTCTCTCCATGCCAGTTAGGGCCCCAGGACCTCTCATGCCACACAAGAGACGGATACAAAGGTCAGACTGGGCTTCAAAATCATCCCAACATCACTCGGGGCAAACTGGGCGCATGAGGGATGCACCGAAAGTGCATGGATATAGCTAACGCGTTTAGCCGAAGCCAGAGCCAGTCACAACGCAGTCTTTTAAGACGGATGTTTCAGATCTGCTCCTTCCAGTGGTTCAAATGGAAGCCCCTTAAGAACCACAGCCAAATCCCATGGAGGCACCAATGGTCTGGAGACAGGAAGAAGCCTACGTGCTCCCTTCATGAAGTGGCAAATCAGCGGGTGTTGGCTCGTTGCTCGCTCTCCAAACCTGACATCACAGGCCGTGATGGCTGCCAAATACACCTTTGTCAATCAGGTCCTGCAAGAATCACCCCCACAGAGCACTGAAAGGAGATGTGTCCTTCTTTATGACACCATTCCTCGAAGAGGCCAGTGTGGAGCTATTAGAATCAGTGTGTAGCCGTGCTCCCTCACTCTGAACAGAGTGGGTGCTGTCAGGGCCAGAGGAGGAATCGTGTTAAGAAGCTCGTGTGGCCAGGCATGCACCAGTACGTCTATGCTCAGGGGAGCTTCCATGCTGCGCAGAGAGAAGAACAGTGCGCTGCGCGTTTTCTCCTGACGCAAAGAGGTCCACCACAGCCTGAGCGTAACGCATCCATATCTGCTTTTAAATACCACGAAACCAACATGAACATACAATGTACATTTTGAGAGACCTGATGAATGCTTTTAAAACTGTTTTTTGAAAAGTTTTTGACTTTCTCATCTTGCCAAACATGATTTATCACTGACCCATGAATTCAGAAATTAGATAACAGTCAAACATATGGAGAAAACCTAAGGGACTACAGCTCTGTAAATAATACTGATGCACTGATGCGGATCCTAAATTGAATGCTTTTAGTATTATTGTAGAAATGATGATTACTTACAATTACGTTCTGAGAGGAGAGATCTTTTAGGTGTGGGAGTATGGAAGCGTCATTATACGCCGTCTGCAGGATCTCATTCCTACACAGCTTAAGTTAAGGTCTCATACTTTACAGTACATACATTTTAACATTTTTTAAAAATCATTATTTTCATTTAAAAAAAATAAACAATGCTGTTACATTACAAGATAACCCTTTGTAGTCATAAACAAGGAGTTGAATGTAAATAGCTGCATCACAGTGAACAACAGCATGGTGAACCTGGTATCTTGATTGACTGTACAAGGATACAGTAGAACAGCCTTGTGTTTCTGCACTGGACAGATCTGTTCTAGTGGAGTGGAGTTCTTGTCTTTGTCTCCTTCTCCTGTTTGAGTGACAGCTAAACCTTGGCGGTGAGTGTCTGAGCAGTCGTCCTCTGTGCGAGCTGGGCCAAAGCCGTTCTGTACACCAAGGTGGCCATGCTCCCTCGATATGAGTGTGTCCATGAAGGAGACGCTGTCCGGCTCCAGGCTCACTTTGTCTGCATCAACGTCTGGCAGACTGCAGGACAACAACTGACTGGTTTACATATATTCAGCTTTGAGTCTTGGTCAACATTATTAAACCACATTGTACAATTGATCAAATTCATAAAGAAAAATCAAGTTTGAAATCATGATGTGACTTTTTAAAAAATTGGTGGTAGTATCAAAGGTCACTGTGGCTTTTTTATAGTGGTCAATAAAACTTTGAAATATCAGTTAACGTTATTTTGAAATCTGGAGTAAACATGAAGGATTAATTGCATTTGCAATACTGTGATATTATACAACATGATTTTCTAACAGCAACATGCACGATTACAACACGATCACATGACATGAACGAACGAGTGGAGGACTGTGCTGCATCTGAGCCCTAATTTGGAGCTTACCTGATAAAGGCCTTGAGGCAGGCACAGGTGACAGCCTCAGGGATGTCAGGGAAAAATTGCAAGCATAGCTGACACAGGAAGTAATCCTTCTTCTCAAGAGCCAGCAGCATGAGGTCAGGACACACACTATTCAAACACAGCTGATTAAATACAACATCTGAAGAAGAATCTTTCACAAATTTTTCTGGGGGGTGGTATGGTGAAGGACTTGTGTTTATGGTCCTTCCATCATAGGACGACAACAACAACAACAAAACAACTCATCCTCAGGCTCAGCCTTACTGACCTGTGGCAGAGGCACTGTGTGTGCACCAGCTGTGCCAGGGTGCTGGGGGTGTAGAACACAGAATCAGATAAGCTGCGAGACACCAGGGATGAAGTCAGCTGCCCCACTGAGGGCTGCAGGTCCTGGATGTCCACCCTGGAAAACAGGCCCTCCACCTCTTTCTGGACCTCCTCTGCTGATGCCGTCTGTAAGATGATAATAATCATTTAGTTAATTATTACATTTTGGGATACTTTTTGTTAACCTATTATGTGGAAAAATGCAGATTCATTAAAAGTTGAATTTCTACCTTTATGAGCTCCAAAACTTGATCAGTTGTCAAAGCAGGTGCAGACTGGGTCTTTCGGGTCATTCTCTGTATAAAAAGATGGAAGAAGGAAATTAAAGATATTTGAACATTATTGAACCAGGCTTTAGATATATTTTGATTTATTGTAGTATTTACACACACACACTGAAAAATGGCTTAAAACAGTGACCCTACATACCGTCTTCCTGGTCTCCACTGTTCTAGATGGCTGAGCTTTCTCTCCATGAAGAATGTTATTCCAAGACGGTACAGAAGTTGGAGCTTTGGAATCTGCAGAAGTAAGAAAACATCAGATTTTAGGGATACACCGAAACAAAAACTTGTGGCAGAGGCCAAAGAGTATGAAAACAATTGGCTAAATAGAGTATGGTTGTTAAGTTTTTGTTTTGTTTGTTAGTTAGTTAGTCTAGAAGAAATTTTTTGACATTTTTTTTAAAGAAACATCTCGGGTAAGGACACATCTGAGAGGATATATTATATCCTTTAGTTACTGAATATTCAATGCATCCTTATCAGATTGAGTGAAAAATGTCCCATATCCAATCACAACTACGAGCTCAGAGAGAATACACAACTGAATGTGCAACATTCTCCAATAATTACATAGATCGGATCAGTTTGTCTTGTGCAGTCGCACAAGCTAATACTATACTAGCTCCACTACACATTTATATTTAACTCACCTTCAGGTCTGGCCTGTCTCAGTTTCCCCAGGGCAGCTGCGAGGGAAGATTTGGGGCACTCGTATGGAATAACAGATAGGGTTTTCCCGTGTGGAATGAATACTTTGCTGGAATAACTCCACAGCTAAATTGGAGGGAAAAGTAAATTAATACAAACATATAATTAATTGTGTGGTGTCAAGTGTTTAAAGTTTCGTCTATTTATGTGCAATTCAAAGATTGTAATCTGCTATAAAGTTGTGAGGAGGGACTGTGAGCCCTGTCACAGTGGAGAACAGACAATTCTCTACCAAAGTCATACAGTCCTCCATCAACACTCAGCAGCTGAGGGGACAGGGAACATTGGCCTGCAGGTATAATACAGGTTGTTTTATATACATCTTTAAACTTAAGCAACAAGCTCATTGACTGTGAACTCATGAGTCTAAGATAATACTAACAGTAGGTCTAAACACTGTTAACAGTATATTGTATATTCTATGGATTACACAACAGAAATATTAGAACACCATCAGCTTGCATTTAGTAAACTAAAGCATTCTTACCTGTCCATAGATTTTACCCGCAATTTCTTTTCCTGCCTGAAGCGTCTGGAAGTTTGTGTTCCAGATGCACAGGAAGTCTAAAAAGTCAAAAACAGAAAGGGTTACTCAGTGACTTATTCAGCATTTTCATTCAAGCAGAGAAGATTGAAATTGTGAGGAAGTTTAAACTTGGCCGAATGATCAATTCAGATCTACATTTTAAGTCACGTGGGGAAAAAAAAGACCAAACCGTCAGGTAAAATCTAATCATTTTCTGCCGTTTGATGGATGTTGCATTCATGTAAGCTGTAACACTTGTTGGGGACAAACAACTGTCAAACCATCAGAATCTCTGTATAAACAAACTTTAAAAAGCCTGGACACTTTCACCACTGCAGGACTTTGCAGCAGCATCACCTGCTTAGCTTAGCAATGTTAAACTGCTAATTTTTGTCTTTGGTTCAAGAGTTTAAATGGTCTGGCTCCTCCCCCATTGCACCAATTTGTTAATTTCTGTCCTCAGCAATCTATAATCTCCACAACAGGATCCCCAATAGTATTAGGACCCGTGATTCTATTAAAAGCTTTAAGAACTGAAAAATCTACTGAAAAACTGTAATCACTGATCTGTTTTTTTATTTCAACCCCCTCTATTGCATGAAATATTACTTAAGACATGGTAAACTGTTTTGAATATTTTATTACTTAAAATGGCCTAAATAATACATGTATATAAAAAATGTAAGAAGAAGTTGTAAACAAAGAGGGATGTATGTCCTTTAAAAATAAAAGCCCTCTTTTCACACCTAACTATAAAAACATACATTTTATATCACAGCTTTTTCGAACAATAAAAGATTAGGTATTTGCTGCCATATGGAAACACTATGCAATAGAGGGTTTATGTGCATGCAGGTGTATCTTTGAGTGTATCTCAGTGAGTGGGTGTTTAATATGAGTGGGTGGCTTAACGCTACAGTTTTGTGTCATTGTCTTATTTCTATTTCTCTGTGATGTCATTTTAACAAATGTGTGATGTGTGACCTGCCAGGGGACTGCAGTTGGACATTAGCTCTGAACTCTGGTACAACGCATCAAATGGGAATATTTCTGTATTTTTTAATTTTTAATTTACATGGCCGCTTTACATGGCTGTCTCTGAGCATTAAGATCTGGAATGCTCAGAACGGTGCTTTCACTAAATTTCATTTACCTTTCCCTGCTCCAGCAGAGGGGTGTGGCACTCCCACAACAGCGACGTGGGCTTCATCAAGGACCAGGGCCGAGGCGGCCTCCAGCAGACCGTCACCCACAGGGAGGCCCAGCAGCAGGCTGCGGGGCAGCGGGAGAGCCGGGGCCCCTCCGTCAGCCCCCAGGCCCCGAATGGAGACCTGGCTCTGGTACACCTTCCCGTTAGGGTCTGGGTGGCAAGAGAATGATGGGGGGGCACAACAGGGAAAGGGTTTATGTAGGAATAAAATATTATACTGTTACATTAACCTTCCTCTTGTGTTAGTTTGCCCTTTCCCTCCCTTTTGTTAACAGGTCGGTTTTGACCCGTGTCTTAAATCAGCTGTAAAATACACTAAAAACAATTATTTATCAACCAATTTGTTTTTCATCTCTTGGTTATTTTGTTAGGTTTCTTAACCATGAAAATATTGGTTTAAATATTATTGGTGTGGGTCTCTTGTTTTTGTCAGTTTACCCCTCGATATCAATTTTTTAAAAAATTATAAAATGAACCTCAAGAGAATCAGAGAATTGCTTGTTTTTGTGCAGGAAAATTGAATAATAAGAAAAAGTGAAAATCCCTTAAAGGTCAAATGATTGGGAGAAGAGCTGGCTGTCATTGTGTTGACTGATTTTATTACAGTAATTATTGCTTTAGAGTCTCATTTTTAGAAGTGGGTCAAAACCAACCCTAACAACACGAAGGTCATTATTTCAACCAGAGAATTTTGTAATTTAGGAAAGAAAAATGTTTTAGTTTACTGAACCTGACAAAGTCAAAAAAAATTTATGCAACAAACAAATTTACATGGTTATTTTATTTAAAATCTAGAATGGGGAAAATGGCGACCCTAACACAAGAGAGAGGTTGAGCCAGGGGTTTGTTTGCCATGGCTGACCTGCATTAAGCTGAGTTTATACTTCTGCCTATGGAGCTACAGTGTCGAAAAACAAAAACAGACACACCTCCAAAAACTCAGTTTTCTGCCGCCTGTGCTTCAACTTCTGCAATAAAAGCACTTTACTGTTCGATATTGATGAGATCCAAACACACACACTCCATCCCGGTTGTATGAGTATTAGAGCCAGGCAAAAAAAAAAAAGTCCAGTACAAGAAAGAAAGAAAAAAAAACAGGGGCAAAAAGAGAAAATAGTCTGGTACAAGAAATAAAAAAAGTAATTACTGCTGTTGCTGAACTGCACCATTATCAAAAGGGACTTTACATTTCACAGCACTAATTTAATACCTGCACTAATATATATTTAATTACATTTCATCAAACTAGACTTAGCATACATCCAACCTCATTTGTTACATCATACTTATCTAAGTTTCTATTGTTTTAACATTGAAGGGGAAAACTTTTTTTTACAAAATATTTTTAAAAAACACTTTATTTTGAATTATTACCCAACTTTCATTATGTATTTTTCTGTGTTTGTGGGATCAACCACTGAGATGCATTCCTTGTGTGGTTATTGTTTAGTACAATCATCTGATTCTAATCAAATTGAATCATTAGAAGCGTTTTTTTTTTTTTAATGGTTGCCATTGTTCACTGTGAAGAGGAAGTATGGATTCTGCAGAGCAACACTAACGCCCAACACACAACTAGGAATGCTCAATGCCTGCATCACATTGATGGCGTAACTTGAACACAGAAGTCTAAACTAGACTGTAGAAACAGAGTGGAAACCATAGCAACCTAGTAGGAGCAGGAACGCTGCTATCAAACGCTGACACGAAAAATGCTTTTTCAGGAAGTTGAGACTTACAGAGATAAAGCAGGCGAATGTGTTTATCCCTGTAGGAGACAGAGAAGCTGAGTGGAGAGAGGCCAGGCTCCTCCCTCTCCAGACGATACCGCTGCAGGGTGTTGGGGTTCAGTCTCTGCAGGTAAAGGAAATGATCTCCCTTCTGCGGAGAAAAAAACATAGATGGACAAAACGGGCAGTTAGTTTAGTTAGTTAAAAAAAAAAAAAGTACCAAGGAGAAACCAAGAAGCAGACAAATTACGATGAAGGAAAATGAACAGAACCTGTAAACATGAAACCTGTGAAATATTAAATAAATACTACATAATCTAACAATAATTATAACTATAACAGACAATGATGTCTACAATAGTAGATGTCACACACGTGCATGTTTATGTATGCATGGGAGATACATATACACACACACTTCTACTATTATGACTTTTCTAAGCATATGTATGTATATGTATGCAAGTATGAATGTGTTTGTAAGTATATGTATAGATCTATCCTTGCATATTTTATTTTTTATACAAATGTTTCCATATATTACATCTTTTCTATTCAATATTTTAACTTATAGCTTAAATTTATTATGCTTGTATTATCCTCTTAATATTTTTATATAATGTATATAAACGTATACAGAGTAGGTAACCATGTGTAATTTATTTATTTTTCTAATAAATCCATGTGCAATAATCTACTCACCTACCTCACACCATGTGTGCACTTTTACAAAAAACATGTAGCAATAACAAAGGTGTGTATAGGTATTTACTTTTATTTTTTCCTATTAAGTCCGATCTAATCTAAATCAAAACCAAACGATGAGGATGAACTCACCTGTTCTGTTGTGAAGACGACAAACTGCTGTGTCTCCACCACCATGTTCATGCTCCACCTAAGCACAGACAACAGAAGGAGTTGCTGTGTATTAGCAGCAGAAGCAAAACCCTCGCCAGCCTTCGTCTAGGGCTGAGACGCCACAATAATCCTGCACACACAACCCTGAAAGATCACAGCATGCAGACCCATCGCCTGCATGTGTCAGTTCCAACAATCCAACAGACCTGAGAGATGGAGCCTCAATACACATGTAAAAAAAACAGCTTCTGACCATAATTTCATACCGATCATAAAACGTTGGATTTGCCGGAGCCATGAGGCATGTACTGACCTGATGGCCTCTTCTTGAGCCAGAACTTCCTCTATGGGCTGCTGGGGCTCAGCCAGGAGAGAGTCAAGGAGTCTGACAGCTCCTTTCTGGAACAAGGCCACAGGCTCTGCTCCAGGTACAGAATGGATCTTCCAGATATCCGAGGACACCTGTGACAATATATTGAGAGGAATGTGAAACCTTGCTTCCCGTTCAGGGCGTCCCCTCATGTCAATGTGATTGCCAGGTTGTCTGTTTCATATACAGGGAGCTCTTGTAGAACAGATACAACACTATGTCTATATATCTTTATTACATATATCTATATCTTTTTTAAAGAGCCAACCCTCATTTTGTAAAAGGACCTTATGAGAAGAGCTGAAGAGCCACATTCACACTTACAGTTGCTCTGAAGGTCTTATCTAAGAGTAGGTCTTCTTCCTTCCAAATCCTGATCACCTTTAATGCAAAAGAAAAATTATTTTGTGACATTTTCTGAAAGGTCAGATCTGACAGCACATCAGGCCCCATACAGCTGGTGCTGCAGGGAGCATAACACATACCAGGACCAGCGCTTATCTCCATCTTATCAATGAGTCAGTGACAAATGTTTGGCAAGATGAGAAAGTCAAAGAAATGTTAAAATAAGAAGCATTCATCAGGTCTCTCAAAATGTACATTTTGTGTTTATGATGGTTTCTTGTTATTTAGAAGTCCATTTGTATCTTTTTGTTTTCAAAAAAATCTTGATTTTTTTTAACAGAATTTTGTAAAAATCTTTGTAAGAGAGTTAAACTATCTGGTACCAAGTTATTAGGGTGTGTAACCCTGATAACTTGGTACGAGATAGTTTAATATCACATCACATTTTTGTCATTGACCCAAACAAAGATATACTCGTGCCAGGAGGAAGGTGGCTATTAAATATAGGATGTCACTGATCCCAATATAAAAGTGGCTAAAAGTTTACCTTGTTGTCCGTGACTGTGACATATTCTTTGTTCTGAGAGTTGTAAACTGCTGAACAGGTCAGACTCTGTCCTTGTTTCACTGTCCAACTACCCAGCGGCTTCTGGTCTGAAATCTGTCACAAACAAACAAATAAACATTAAGAACGTTAAGAACATTAAACGTTAAGAACATAACTGACTCAACAAGAACATGTGACCAATCACAACACTGGTTGTTGTTATTTACATCAAAAGCAAATTTACTTTTGAATTTTTAATGAGCAACTCTGAATATTGACAATTAATGAAGGAGGAGCTTCTTAGTGAATAAGGGACATATGCAGCTGTATAAATGATATAACACCATTGGATAATTATAGCTGTTGCTATTTTAAATAGCTTAACCGTGCAATTATCAAAAAGGACTTTACATTTCACAGCACAAATTTAATCCCTAGACTAATAATTATTAATATTTCATCAAACTAGCCTTAACATGCATCCAACCTCATCTGTTACATATTATTTATTTTCGATATTTTATTTTTCTGCGTTTGTGGGATCAACCAAGAAGCACCAACATGCGGTTGTTTAATACACTGATCTGATTGTGAGAAGCTACGCAGTAAATTGATTAGCAGCGGTTTGCTCGTCCTGCTGCGGATAAAGCGAACACTCGCCTGTTTCTGTCATGACTTCCAGTCCAAATGATATGACGACTACCATGGGTTTAACAGAAATTCTCTGTAGGTCTCAGCCCAGTCGGTAAAAGCCTGTTTATTTGGGTAGTTTGTGCCTGTAGCTCAGAGCCGAGGACACCAACACGAGCTGTGCACGTTTGCTTGATCAGCTGGCCTCGGTTTGGCGGCTACAAGCCTTAAAAAACCCGAAAAACGTTACCTTGTACAGGGTCACGGATCTGGTGGAGTCGGTAACGACGACATGGTCGCTGTCTCTCTCCGCTTCGATGCCCTGAACGCCTGAATTGGACTGATTTTGAGCTGGAACAAGTCCGCACAACGTGTATCCCTCATACAGCGCGGCCATGCTGGACGAGAAGAAAGTGGAACTCGTCGGCTCTCGCGAGAATAGAGGACGCGAAGAGGCGGCGGCGTCGTGTTGCGACGCAGGGGGGCGCTACGGTGAAAAGGTGTTTTCCTGTTCAGCTGCAACCGAGCTGTACATTAAAGGCAAGATTCAACACAAAAAACATCAGTCTGGCGCCTCAGTGAATACTGAAAGAGATTGTCCTCATTGGTTTTAATTCTTTCTGTTCATACTGGTTATTATAAGAAGCTTATTCGAGGTTTAAGCAGTGATATCTGCCATGAAGAACTTAATTGATGTTTTATTTGAAAAGGCCTCCCTCTGATAATGGTCATTACCTGTTTTTATGAATTAATTTGCAAAAATGTATTGAATAGATCAGTCATTAACATGTGTAAATCCAGTAATCTTGCTCTTTTGGTGGTCTAAGTGATGGGTTTGCAACCTTTCTGAATTTCTTGGAAGTTCACACGCTCATTTTTGGTTACTTTTAAGTATGTTTACATCTGCCATTATGAGGTTAAACAAACCTAAAAAAAAACAACCAATAGATGTAGGAGATGAATATAGCAACAAGATGAAGACAAGATAAAAATAAAAACAAATTTTATTAACAGCCATCCACTATCAGATATGTAATTAGACATTTTTCATTGCAGTGTTATAGTAGATAAACACGTTTAACCCTCCTGTTATGTTCATTTCTCAGGAACAGTAATGGTCGAAAAGACGTCCAAAACCCCCAAAAATCCTAATAAGCATTGTTACTATTTCATTATTAACTCCATTGCTGACTATTCTATCAGTATTTAGTAGAATGGTGTCCCTTACCTCTAACAGGTAATAGTTTAATTAGGATAAGTCACTTGTTTTCCGTAAAAAAAAAATCTAACATTCTCTTAATGTTTCACCACTTGATTATATTTGAAAGATCAACATATAAAAGACAAAACTTTGAAATATAACATTTAAATTTAGTTTTTTTTGTGTGTGTAATATCTATCAAAGTTCAAAATATTCTGACATTTTTGACATTCTTTTACCTCCAGTTTGATGCTGCAAATTGACCTAATCAGTATCTATATTACATAAACATGCAGGGATATGAGAGATGAAACATTTTATGTTGATTACACTAATTAAGGCAAGATGAAGAAGTTAAAAAAATATATTTTTGAGGTCTTTAAACTTTAAAACGGGTCAATTTGACCCATAATATAACAGGATTTGTAATTATACAACCTCTTACTTAACGAATTAATGAAAGTGTCTGGTTAAAAGTAAAAGTAACTTTCACATCACATGCGTTACATCAGTATGGCTCCTCACCCGTGTGTTATTTGCATGTTTTCTTAATCTGTGCGGCTCAGAGCTCTGTGCGCTTTTTTCAACATGCCCAGATGAAGAAACTTTTCTTACAGGTGTCACATGTACAGCTTCTCACCTGTGTGAACTTTTTTACAGGCGTCGCCCAGAGAATCTTTTCTTACAGATGTTACTTGTGTACAGTTTCTCACTCGTGTGTTCTCATGTGTCTATTTAATAGGGATTTATATTTAAAATCTAAAATCCACAAGTGTTACACTTCAAAAACTTTTTTACCCGTGTGTTTATACAGCTGAATCTTTACTTTGTCTTTTGTGTGGTTTTGGCTCTGAATTCCTTGTGGATTGTGAGTCTCTGTGTTTGTCTCCTTGTGATCTTGGCTCATAGATACATGGTCATCATGGTTTATTTCTGGTTCCATTGGGCTTTTAACAGACATGCTGTGTTCAGGGTGTGATCTTCATTGTTGTCACTTTCTTCACAAGTAGGAGGTTTCCGACTTCCCGTCTTTAATCTGTAGAGGCTCTGGGAAGTCTTGGTCCAGACTGGAGTTCCTTTGCTGGTTAGTGGGAACCTCCTCTTTAAAACATATTGCTGTGGTAGATCTTAATTAACCTTATGTTTCCCTTAACTTTCCAGCAAGTGGTGAGATTTCACTGTTTTTATTCAATACATTTAGACCTCATTAGACCAGGTCTAAAAGAAAAAACACTGGCTTTAGATTTCTCAATTCTGAACTAGATTATCCTTCAGACCCAAATTGTGAAACTTTTATTCTATTTGTGAAATGCAACAAGGTTTCACAAATCAGACTGTGTTTTTAAGAATCATCAGGACCTGTAGGATAATCTAGTCCAGATTTGACAAGTCTAAGGCCAGTGGTTTTTAATCTATACCTGGTCTAAAGTGGTCTACAGTCCAAAAACACGAACAAACAGTGAAATGTGCCTTTATTGCATTTCCCAAATAGAATAAAGGTTTGACCAATCAGGATCTGTAGGATAATCTAGTCCAGATTGGGCAGGTCAAATTAAGTGTTTTTTTTTTATCTGGACCTGGTCTAATGAGGTATATGCATATTGGACAAAAACGGTGAAATCCCCCCTTCAGCATTTTCACATATAAAATAAGTTTCACAAATGCAATATTCGATTTCAGACAAAGTTAATGTCTTACCTAAAACGTCTAAAATGTTATCACACCAAGAAGGGTCACAAAAGCCTAACAATTAGTCGGCAAAGAGCAAACAGTTAATTCCACCTTAAAAGTTGAATCGACTGGCAAATCGAAAATCAAATTAAAGCTAATTATTCAGTTTAGTATTATTAAAAGCGTTCATATACCATCGCTGTGTAAAGTTAGTGTAGGTTTCCAGATGCTATCCAGCAGTAGCGCTGACACTGCAGCTCCTCCTCGTACTTGACGATAGTTTTTTGAATAACTGTGAATATTTCTTCGGCGGCAGCAATTAGTCGCTCGTTCATTAAGTCCTTCAAACACTCGACGGAAGACATTGCTGCTTAATAACAAATAAGATGTCTCACTGTCCTGCTGAGAGACTTCTTCCATACACAGCGAACCAGCCACAGTAACCAACGCGTTTGTTGTTTACTTCCGCCGGATGTTCTTGTTCTTGTTCTTCTGTGGTGTTTATTGGTGCTCGGCAAACAAGCTTAGAGGCGCATTACCGCCACCTGGACATGTGTGTGGAACAAGAGAAAATTCAGAAAAAATACAAAGAAAAATGAAACGCTGGATTAATTTTTATATTAATTTATATTTTTTGTCTTCTTTAATGCATGGAAAAGTCGATTCCTATGAATATCAAAGCAGTCACACAGTGTTTCTGGCTAATTTTTATTATTTCCTATATTTAATAGCTACCTTCCTCCCAGCACCATGTCTTTGTTCAGGTCAGTGACAAAAATGTGATGTGGTGTAACCCTGAAAAATTGGTACCAGATAATTGAACTCTATTAAAAATATTTTAAAGAAATTAAAACAAACAAAAACATATGATATCAACAAGTTTTATATTCTAGGTGGATTAAAAAATAAAATTGATCATTCTTTTTTGGTTATACCATTTGACATTTCAGAAAAAAAACAGATTTTGTAAAAAAAGAATGCAAATGCAAATCAAATTCTCAATAACAAGAAACCAACATAAACACACAATGTACATTTTGAGAGACCTGATGGATGCTTATTAAAACAGTATTTTAAAAAGTTTTGGACTTTCTCATTTTGCTAAACATTATTTGTCACTGACCTGTTTATGATATGGATTTATTACAGTTTCACTAAGGCCATGATGCTCTTGCCAATATGTCCCAGTTAATGTTTCAACTTCAGCTTTTTATAATGAAAGTTGCCGACAGGTAAAACCGACATGAGCAGGAACACTGATGAAGCATGCATATGCCCTTAATTTGCATCCTGCATGTCATAAGGAATATAACATTGATTATATCAGTTATGAATAATGATCTTCCTGATCTTGCGCTGGATAGTGATGAAAAACATGTAATAACAGTGTTATGTATCTCCCTTTCCTCTATATGCTGGAATACAAATTGCAGTACTCATCATCATCATAAATTGTACTTGGCTTTTGTTTGTTTTTTTATTGTCTTTGTAAATCAGCAACAGAAATTTAAGTATTAAAATAAAACTTCTTAACACAGAATCTTGTGTTGGAATACAGCTTTAATTGTAAAGACCAGAACACATCAGTGTCTATTACATATTACAATGGTTTAATAATCATCATAAAAGGGATCTGTTGTTGTTTCAGCACTGTCTGATTTCTGACGGAAGTGAACTTGATTGAAAGTTGTATTCACTATAGCTGGGCTCTAGAAAAGAGACAGACACACAGAATAGGTTAGAGTGTTTACGTGTATAAAATAAAAGAAGTACTATGATCTCACATTCATTATCCCAAAAAATCAGGATGAATCTTTTTGCAACCAAAGGAATATTATCTTTCTGGATATATTGATGGTGGTCATCTTGACATCCATTTAGTATACATATTTTAATCTAAAAGGGATAAACATTTATGCCCTCTGCCAACAATACTACAAGTACAAATTGGGAAAATCTGAACTGGGACAAGGGGGGAACTATAAGTAGATGTAATATATTGTCTAAGGAGGAACCAGCTTTGCTTTGTTAATTGATTTGAATGATTGAGATCCAATTTTTGTATGATAATATGGATAAATGCTTTACCGAAGTATAATATCCACTGACATCAGAAAGTGATAAAGTTTATAAGGTGGGTCCTCAGGATGCTGTACACCAGGGGTCTCCAACCCTGGTCCTAGAGATCTACTGTGGGTGCAGGTTTTTGTTTCAACCAAGCAGCAACACACCTGATTCTTCTAATCAACCATTAGGGCCCTCGTTATGGAGTTTCATTTGTAGAATCAGGTGTGTACCTGCTTGGTTGGAACAAAAACCTGCACCCACAGTAGATCTCCAGGACCAGGGTTGGAGACCCCTGCTGTACACAATACACTAATGATGAACAAAACAAAAGAAAGATACTTTAAATATATGTAATGTTCTTGTACCTAACCAAGAAGTTAAAAAATCTTTGTCAAAATTGACTTTGGGACTATGCAGAAATTGACAAGAAAGCAACTGAAATACTTCATAGAAGTTCCTCTGGATGGATGTTAACACTGCTTGAATTATGATAAAGTAGCATGTCATTTTCTTAAACAATGTTTTTGAGAAAAAAGTCAAGCAAAACATGAATGAGTGTTATGACTAATGGACTATGTTGTATTTTGCTTACGTTTGAAGCATTCTGGGGGTCTTAAACTCCCGTCCATGCACTGGGCTGACACTGCATAACCACAATTCCTGGCCTTGTCCTTGCAGTAGAATGAGACAATTTCCTTATGTAGGACACGGTTAGGTCGCAGGTCAGCAATCCAGAGTTTACGTCCTTTGTACAATATCCTCCCTTTATCTATGTTAACGCGACAAGGAGCTGTAAGTTGCAAGCAGAAGAAGAAAAAATGAGATGTAATGTTGTACAGTTTTAAAGGTGTTCCTGTGTGGGATTAGAGGTGCTAAACTGCATTAGATTTGCTACTAGCAAGATGATCTTGTTTATGTAGTTATACTAATATTGAAATTTAAAAAATGTACTCATAACACATGAAATGAGGTTTGAGCCTATGCAAAACTCCCAAAAAACAACAGCTTACAAACAGGCATAAAGACTTTCACTTTGCAAAAGGACTTGCAGTTCACAATGCAGATAAGATGATGGCTTATTGATCTAACCTTTGCAGGACGGTTTTTCAGACCAATGCCCATTCTTCTGACAAACAATCTCCATGCTTCCTTCCAGTACATAGTTTCCAGTGCAGCCATAGCTCACTATTTCCATAAAGTCGTAGTCTCTCTCTTCCTGGATTGACATGTAGCCTTTGGCAATATTCTCTGGCTGAGGACAGGTCACCACTTTAAAGGAACAGTTGAGTCAATTCATTGAATTACTACTTGAGCAAAACCAAGATAATAATATTTGTTAATAGTATTCCTGCTCCGACCTCCATACCTCGACATTCAGGTGTCTCGGTCCACTTTCCACTGGCGGTGCACTCTGCTATTTCGCTGCCAAAGAGCACATATGGAGGCAGACACTTGTAGATCCCAGTGTCACCATAATTAGTGGTGTTCCCTCTGATGGTCTTGTCATAAACTATCATCCCAAACTTGGGAATTGGAGCAAGACCACAGGTCACAGCTATAAGAAACAGAATAACATTTATACAGTCTATACATAACATGTATAGACTGATGAATCTATCTATCTATCTATCTATCTTTGTCCCTTCCTGATTTCTATTTTTTTTTTGCATGTTTGTCACACATAGATGTTTCAGAACATCAAACAAATTAAAAATATTAGTCAAAAACAACACAAGTGAACACAAAATACAGTTTTTAATTAAAGGTCTTCATTATTAAGGGAGAAACTAAATTAAATTCAATCCTACATGGCCCTGTGTGAAAAAGTGATTTCCCCCCTGCCTGACAAAGTGAAATAGACCAAAAGTTCCTCAAAAACTGGACAACATGCATAGATCTAAAGAAATTCAAGAACAAATGAGAAAGAAAGTAATTGAGATCAAACCTAAAAAACCTTTTGTGTTCATGTGTGTTGGCTTTGCATGTAAAAAAAAGAAATCAGGAAGAGGGCAAACACTTTTTCTATCCAAGGAAGGATGTGGTTGATTACGTACGTTTGCATTCCGGGACAGCCATGCTCCATGTTCCATTGGCTAAACAAACAGCACTGCTGGCTCCAGTCAAGATGTACCTGCACAGAGTGGCCACATTATCTGTGTGTTCATGCTTAGATTGAAAATAAATAGACAAGACATGATGATCAATCAAATCAGGTTAAATGTATTATATAGTTACCGCCATGGTTCATGGCACTACTGTACTGTGATGACTAAACTGGCACCAAAATCTTAAGGAAAGCTCCTACATCTACCAACATTGTGGATTATATATTTAAAATGTATCATTCTTTTTCGTTATATATATATATATATATATATATATATATATATATATATATATATATATATATATATATATATATACGAATGGACACAAAATGTACATTTTGAGAGACCTGATGAATGTTTCTTAAAACTGTATTTTAAAATCTTTTTGACTTTCTCATCCTGCCAAACATTATTTGTCACTGACCCATAAGTTTTACCTCCACACATCACATGAGTAATATTTCATGCGATACAGGTGACTTGTTGCACAATATACCAAACATGCCATTCTGTTTTCATGTCTGCTCATCAGGTTCTGTATTTGCGCAGCAGCAACAATGTTACGGAAAGAGCAAACAAAACAAAAAATTAGGTTTTACTATAAACTGCGTCATCGGCCTACTTTTTAAACAGAGCAGGAAGACATGAAGCTCTATAAGAAAATCATCTTTACACCGTGACACAGGTTACACAATGTAAATAAACAATATGTTTTTCTTTTACCCCTCATTGCAAGTGTAGTTGATTGTGCTCTGGTATACAATGTCATCGTAGTACATTTCTCCATTGGGCAGTAGGTCAGGGTAGGGACACCGTTTTGCTACAAAAGAGAATACAGTTTATTGTTCAGTTAAAATTTCACGTTTTATATATAATGCAGTTCACCTTTTAAGAAATAACATATGCAGTACGTCTGTCACAAGATCCCAAGTTCTCTAAAGCGTCAGAGACTCACGTATGCATTGTAATTTGGTTTTTGTCCATTCTCCACTAGCAGCACAAACAATCGTGCGAGGGCCGGCCACCGCGGTGTATCCATCTTTACAGGACAACCCTAACTCTGCTCCGGGGCTGTAGAACCTCTGGAAATCCCCCACTTTGATGTTGGCTGCCAGCTGAGGCCTAACACATACTGCAAACACAAACAAATCGGATGAGACGCATGTATAAACTGTCAGTTTGACTGAAAAATAAATTTCAAATTTCGTCTGAAATTTACCAAAAATATTTAATATGCAAATAATTTCCGTTTGCTGGAAGACAATATATCACGACAAATATTATAAAGGAGTGTAACTGGGGCTGTATTTTAAGAAGAACGGTACTTCATTATTACTAAAACAACATAAAATCTATTGCATGCGACTATAGATACTTAAAAACTTAAAAACTCATAAAAACGAAACAGAAAGTATTGTACTGAATTTGTACACTTACAGCTAACCATTCAGTAATTTCAGATTAATTTCCTTTTTACACTTTACACTCCAAAACGAAACACAATCATTACTACAGCAGTCAGGTTATATGTCAAATAAATGTAAGTAATAATAGCAAATACCGTTGTCTTCTTCTGATGTCACAGTGGTTAAAAATACAAATGGACAGAGCAGCAGCAAAGTCAAAATATAGTCCATCCTTTGTAGAAATGTACAGATATTCTTTGGTTCTTTCCTGTGATCTCTGGTTCAACGACTGAATCTCTGTCCCCTTTTTCGCTTTTTTAATTTTCTCTAAAAGCAAACAGATAAGAGAGGCCTGACCTCCTCACCACTGATAATTCCGCTTTTGGTCACTGGACTTTCCCTTGTTACATATATGGTGAATCAGCTGTGATTTAGACTGTTGTTCAAACTCCTGTTGGAGAAAAGTACATCATTGTTTACACAAACACAAACACGTTAGTGTTTTTGTAATTAGTTAATTAATTCATTAATTAGTCAGAGAATTCAGGTTTGTCAGAGAATTCATAAAAAGGCAACACTGCACTATAGCATTTTGTTATTTCATTCATTACAGTAACATAATGCATGGATTGTCACTTTCTCTGCATGGTTTCATATTTTGTCAGATCTGTTTCCTTTTTACCCAGATGATTATCACAATGCAGTTCCATTGTTCACATGTATAGGATATTGCTGCATGTAAGTGACTGGAAAACATTCAGTAAACCGAGAAAGAGTTGTTGTGTATTCTGTCATATATGAAAAACACCACAACAAAACAAATTCAAAATATTTTAAGGTTTATTTTGGTTGGTGTTCCTAATGATTTTTCCTGCAGGATGTAGATTTGCTGCAGCGCTGTCAGCTCAGACCTGCTGATGTGCTGTGCTACTTTAATGACTCACTCTTTGCTGTAAAAGTTGCAGAAAATCCGCCTGACGTATAAAACTTCCTCAGGGTCCTGAGGAGGAAGAGGAAGAGCTGCTGGTTTGTAGTCATCCCAGCTGATTCAGTATGAGTTCACCAATTCAAGACCTTGCCTGAGGAACCTGAAGCAGCTGATTCTCTCCACAGATGTACACTGGATGTAGGTGAGGGTGCGTTGTTGTGCATTGGTGATACCAAATGAAATGTTTGATTTTATTTAGCCTCACACGGAGCTCCAGAATAAAAGGTGTAGTGTCTGCAATACTTTGACTCCACTGGGCGTCAGAGTATGTTGTGTCTTGCACTAATTGCTCAGGTTGAATTGACTATCAAAAAGAATCAATAATTATTGGTTATAAAAATAGAACTTAATTAAATTCTCGAGGAGGTAAATTCTCTGGTGGGTTTTCTCCAGGTTCTCCAGCTTCCTCCCAGAGTCTAAAAACATGCTGAGGTTAATTGGAGACACTAAATTGCCCATAGGTGTGAGTGTGTGAGTGAATGGTGTGTGTGCCCCACAATAGGCTGGCGACCGTCTGGGGTGTATCCCTGCCTCTCACCTGTAATACCCTGGAATTGGCTCCAGCAGATCCCTGTGACCCTAATGCGGAATAAGTTGGTATAGAAGATGAATGAATGTTTCCGATCATTTTGTGTTGGAATTATATGATAAAATATAATTATTTAGGCCCTATGAACCTTGAAAGATCCACTGTGCCACTTTTTTGTGCATGAGTGGTTTCAGGTAAAATGGGCCATCTCATCAGATAAAATGGGTTTAGTTAGATTTGTCATGCCAGGCTACTTACTTTCTGATTCAATCTAGATTTGAAGTATTTCCTCACCACCATATAAACTATAAACTAATCAGATCACCTGTTACTTGTCAAGCACAGTTATGTGAACAGTTTGAAATCCTTTGTAGTCATTGGCTCTAATTTCCAGAGGGACTGGGATCCCCAAATCCCATTTTACTTGATGGCCCATTTTACCTGATATCATCCTATTCTTTCTTATAATGAACTTTTTGTTCTGTATTTTTGTAATAATTTTATGTTGTTTGCCTTGTTTTTTTATTTTATATTGAAAACCATATTGTACTGATATCACCCTATTTAAAAATGATAATAATAACAACATACATGCAAAACTGTCCAGTTTTTCATTTCAGAATCGTGACACAAAAATATTTTGGACACATCTAATTCAGATCTTGAGCATTTATTTTAACCTCCATACAGATCTGCATGTATTTGCAGATTACAGCCTTACTGATAATTGCCACTATTATTTTATTATTAGCAGACAATGACAGGCAAAAGAAACAATGAAAGTGACTAATCTTAAAGGTGGTCTCTGTCTTGTCGCACGTTGTTTTACAGAATAATTATTCATGACACAATCAATTCATATCCTGTCAGTCTCCACCATGTTTACGGTCATTCAAAGTTATGCAGATCCTGGGGACGGGGGGTTCGATTGGGGTGAAGCGGCACACATTGCAATTTCTGATGGAAGGCTACTGGCCCTTAAGGTGTAATCCAGCTTTCCAGGTTCTAAAAGGAAACAAAAAAAATAAACAGCAATATCATTTATCTGATTACATTGTGGGCTTTTCCAAAAACATCTGTAAAACCTGTTATGTAACATTTTACAGGAAAAAGGATTATACCAACAGTTTTGGATATAAGGGCTAAATTAATCTCACAGTCTTTGTCCACTTCTCTTATCCCTACTTTGACTTAGTCACTACTTTATATGATTTTATTTGTCTCATTGATTTTTGTCAGCAACAGAAACAATTTTAGGCACACACACAGCACCTGTATAAGAGTTTATGATTCATAACTTATTGATCGAGTAAAGATGTATAAGACATCATTCTGCAAATAGATTTTCTCTGTTGAAAATTCTCAAGTACACTTGTATATGTAGAAAGTTGTGCACTGGCCATTTATTTCATTCTATGTGGATAAATTCTTGGAATAGACATCGGTTGCGCTGGTTGTTTATTGATTTGGACTGATCAACAGGAAGGGAACTCACCCTCAAAGCATTCTGGGATAGGGAGGGTTCCATCTTGACAGATGCTGGCCACAGGGTAGCCACACCTGTCTTCTTTGTTCTTGCAATAGAAAACAACTGGTTCTCCATGGAGAACTCTGTTGGGTTTCAGGTTTGCAATCCAGAGCTTCTTGCCATTGTAGAAGATACGGCCTCTTTTGATGTTGACTTTGCAGGGAGCTTGGTGGCAAAATAAATAAAATGACATGAAAGTAGCTATTTGCGTTATATTGTACATACAAGCAAATCTGAATCGCCAGATCTTTTTTTTTTCTCTTTACCATCCGAATACTTGTCAGAGCCAAACAATCTGACCATGTCTAGATGCTTTAGTTTTACTTGTTGAGTTTTGCAGAAATTTAGCATGTGCTTTAAGCTCAGACTTTCCCATGACTCACCTCTGCAGACTGGCTTGGGTGACCAGTTCCCTGTGTTTGTGCACTGAATATCAGCCTTTCCATCCAGTATGTAGTTCTCATTACAACCATATTTAACCGTCTCCTTGTAGCTGTGTGTTCTCATTACAGCAAAAGTGATGAAGCCATTAGCTATAGCTGTTGGGATGGGGCAGCTCACATCTGGGATGAGGTAAAAAAAAAAAAAAGTGGAGAGGTGTTATTTAGTTTCTACAGTTGTGCAGTTTCTATGAAATACTGGGAAAGCAGCTGTGTTGAATCCCGTGTTGTCTTCGATTTGGTCCACAGCTAATAAGGAAGAAGAGAAACAGACTTTTTCTAAAAAGCTGTGACATAATGTCTATATATTTTACTGGTGGGGGGGGGGGCTTTTATTTTTTAAGTAAATAAAATTTATGAGGTCACATACTTGTGAACATTATGGTCTCACAAGCTGTCATAGTGTATACAACCTAATGGAGTCCCATTGCCTTACATTGCATGCAACTATCCTGACACTATGTTTACAACTTTTTCTTATACATATTTTAATATCTATTTTAGACCATTTTAAGTAATAAAAACATTCAAAACATTTTTACCATGTCTAGGAAATATTTAATTCAATAGAGGGTTAAAGAATATGGAAAACACTGATATCGTCAGTGTACCTTGACACACTGGGGGTTCAGGGACACTTCCATCAGCCATGCAGTATCCTCTCTCATAGCTCGGCGCCTTCGGTGGGTTACACTCATATGTCCAGCCCTGCCCATAGATGGTGCTGGTTCCAATCGGCTTGTCGGGGACAATTGTACCATCTTTTGGTGGCTTGGGCACAGCACAATTCACAGCTGTGAGAGGACAAATGATGGCATTCATCATGAAATCAACTTTATTGACAGAGGTCAGAAATTCAGCGTCCTAATTAGAGGAGGAAGATGGCTATATTAGAGCGACTCATGTGTTGTGTTTGCTTTCTACTGATGAAGTCTGCAGCTGTTGCTGCTACTCATATTATCCTCCAGTACCTTTGCAGAGCGGTGGTTGATTGCTCCAGGTGCCGTCATGTAAACACTTGCTTTCATTGGCTCCTTGCATGACATACCTGAAGAAAAGGAGATCATGTCAGAACAGTGTTATAACAAATGTTTATTATTATTAATAATAATAATAATCATCACTTTTATCTTAATCTGTTTCAGAGAACTGTAATGACTTATACTTGTACAGTGTTTCTTACATTTTGTCCATCTCATTTCTATGAATTCTGGAAGTCATAAAGGAGATCTACTATAAAAGATAGACACTTTACTCATGCTTGTGTGTAAACATTTAGTTCTCCAGTATTCCTGCTAACACAAAGTGTGAAATAAGACTATCCACTCTTTCAAGTGATCACTATTATAGAATTGGAGAGTGGACTGAATAATGGCCTTTTCCAGAGCTTTTCTGGCTGTTTGAAAGGTTTTTGAGTAATAAAACATCCATGACTTAAAAATCTAAAATAGAAGGATTAGTAATTAACAGGATTATAGTTGGGGGTGTTGTGCTAACAGTTTTACAGGCTTCTCTTTTATTATTAACGTCAATAGGAAAAATGACTTTTGGGTCACTGGAATTTTATGTTGCAGTACCACAGGTGGCCACTGGGGAAATTGGTGTGCTGCTGAGTGGCGATATCCTATCCAGGTTTTATAATACATCCAGGTTTTATAATACATTCATCCAATTGTATTTAATTCCTCGACATAGGGGCGTGGCATTCCTGACAGCCCTTGGCCAATCACAACAGAGTGGCTGTTTCGGTAGGGAGGGGAGAGGGAACATGTTTTTTTTAGAGTGAGTGTGTGAGAAGGCAGACTGCATTGCTGTTACAGGTCTAACTAGGTGCTTTTGGATCATAACAACATGCTATTTTTATAAATAGACCGAAAAAACAGACACCTTTGTTATTAGAAACTTCACAAATAACACAGATCCTGCAATGAACTGTCTGAAACTGAAAAGTCACTGTCCTTACCCATCATCACATGTGAAGTTCAGCACACTCTTGAATGGAGCTTCTGTCTTCCCCTTTGCCAATGGCCGCAAAGGTACAGGGATTGGGCACATCTTAGCTGTAAAAGATGCAGCAGTATAGACAACACTCAATGCACATCTATCTTGAAGGTAAGGGGCCACTGATGTGGTTAGTGATCATGTACTGAGAGTGTGACCAGTTGCACAATAGATTACAATCATTAATTGTCTCCATAATCAAACTGTGGCAGTGGACCTATGGGCCATTTAAGGTTTGGGGATCCCAGCCCATTTGAAATTAGAGCCAATGGCGACAAATGATTTTGATCTGTTGACATGACTGTGCTTAATAAGTAACAGGTGATTTGGTTAGTTTATGGTTTCTCTGGTGATTTGATTAGTTTATGGTTTCTCTGGTGGTGAGACAATACTTCAAATCTAGTCTGAACCAGAAATGTGCATGGTAGGTAGCCTGGCATGACAAATCTAAATAAACTATTATAAGGATGATAAATCTCTTAAAAAATAAAATGAAATATGCACATAAAAACAATACATGAAATCAGTCTTGATGGCATCTACCATAAATAATGCTGTTAGTTTGATATATTAACATATATTTGGAAAACATGATGTTTATCTTGGTGGCCCATTTTACCTTAATCCCTAAGCTAAAATGGGCCACATGGTTTTAGCTAAAAATGGGCCTAAACCTCTGTGTCACTCACAAACACACATGTATGACATTTGGTTTAACTAAAACATGGACAGTATGTTTACTGTCATGTGAAATTAGTGCAACCCTATGACTGGCTGCTAGCTTTTGTGTATTGCTAGCTTAGCTTGTATATATAGGTGTGTTACTGTGTGTATGTAAATCACATAACTGATCTGTGCTTGTTTTAATAGCAGTGATACGAGTTTGTTTAATGTATTTTAAAAGTTATAGGGTTCTAAGCAATTGTGCTTTACCATTAAAATTGGTCATGAACTTGAATTTCCCTTTGTCATTTGACTGGCCCATTTTACCTGATAAGGTGGCCCATTTTACCTGAAACCACTCAAAAATGGCACAGTAGATGTTTCAAGATGTATTGGGTCTATATAATTATCTTTGATCACAAAAATCCAACAAAAATGTTCAAAAACATTACATTATTAATCATAAGTATACATGGAAAAGACATATTTGATATTGTGTTACAATTGTAACACAATATCAAATTGATATTGTGTTAAATTGCTTGGGTGTTGACATCACCCAAGCAATTTACCAAAAAGTGGCTCAATTTACCTGACATCACCTTATTTTCTCTGGAGTATGTGTAGATTAAATGAAGAATAAACTCACGGGAACAGACCAGGTCTGACTGAGTCCACTCTCCTGTGGCAGTGCACGTCATCCTTCGGGGAGTTGGTGTTGAAGGAACGTAGCCCTGCTCGCATCTGAGGGTCACCTCTTCTCCCACCTCATACACCCGTTTAAGGGGCAGCTCGTCGATCCCTTCAGTGACAAGGGGTCGGCTGCACACTACAACAGAAGTTGACAAATGTAAAAGGGACACAATTGACAGCAATCATGTTCATTTGAAGCTACATTCTGATTTACATAAATAACTATCAGGGATTTTTGTCATAACACAGCAATAGTATTCTACACAATTGATTGCATATTAGATAGTTGGGAAAATTATGCCGCTTTAGTTTTGATGCAAAGGTGCATAAGAATGAACTAAGCAAACAGATGACAGACAGTGATTGGCAACAATTTTTACCTTTCTTGGATGTAACAGTTGCATATAAAGCTACTTGGCTGAGAAGCAGCAAAGCCAATATGGGAGCCATCTTCTCGTGAGTGAAGTGTCTTCTGTGTCCCCTGCGTCAGTGTGGGGACAGCAGGGCAAACACGAGGACTGCTTTGAAAAGGCTCCAATCAGATGGTAGAGAACCCCTCTATTGATTGAGTGCAAAGGTCATACTTGCTGCATATTTACCCAGACTTGATCGATAACCATGATTTGGTACAACAGTCCACAGTAGACAAACAGTGTGATATGAACTCATGAATAACAAGACACAAATTTGCATGATGCCATACAGATCTGATCTAGTGTGATGACACAGGTGAGCTTCCACTTTACAGGTCCTTAACTACATATGAAGTTCAGCATGAACTAATAAATTAGCTGCTTTGTTGTTTCTATGTAGTTTATATAAACACTCATATACTTTTCATATGGAGTTACTATAAGTGTTCACATCTATGTTCATATGATGTTAATATATACTTCAGAACTGTGTTCACATGTAGTTCATATGTGTTTATACATATAATCATATGTAGTTCATAGTATTTACATGTGACCGGACCTGTAAAATGAAGCGAGTCTCCCTCTAGAGTTCATATGTTGTCCATATCTATTTACAATTAACCAGACTTGAAAAATGAAGGCTTACCATGGTACATAATGATGCAATAAAACATTTTAAAACATTTTTTGGTTTTGTTATGAAAATCAATGGATTTATTGAAGAAAAACAAACTCAGATCTACAGAGCTATAATCAATACAATAATGCAATACCTAACCATGCCAATTTGTTGTTTTATGCTGGCAGATTGAAAAGGGAATCACTCTTTTTAGATATGGGTGTTTAAATTAATGCTGATTTTCATATGATTTCAGGGAAGTAGATCAGGTTGATCTAACACAAGTTAATCTGCAAATATTTGTCTTTTCACACAAGAATGATTGAGATGATTAGGCTGCTCTACTGGTCAATGAACTTACGGGAACTAGTTTAAACTTTTGCTAAAAAAAAGCTTGCAAAACAGCAAGCAAGTGGAAGCAATCCTCCACACTCCTAAAGCTGTGAGAAACTGTCTCAAATGTAACCCAGACAAAGCAAAGAGGAATACAGGAATCAAGGAATCCATTTAAAGGCAAATTCATAAACTACAACAAAAGATCTTTGATCATATGAAGAACAATGCAAAAAACCTAATTGACCACATTTTCAGAGACACCACTTCAATGGGAAATAACGCATTACTGATCAAGTGGGATATGAATCTGCTTGTGTTTATTAGACTATATTATATCTTTGAAAGATTGAAACAGTGCCAGTGGATGTTTCTTGGACTGTAAGCGCACTTTTTAATCCCACCAAGAGGCCAATAAAGAGCCCAGTAAAGTGCAAAGGCACCATGTGTGCTGTTACTAAAGCCAGGAAATCAATACCTTTGGCAAACTATATGCGTCTTTTTAAATACAGTGTCTTTCTGTCTCTCTGAAAAAACCCTTTTATATCATATTGGCTGACACAATGACGATTTATCAATACAGGAACCATGCAATATATAAGACTGTAACCTGACAGAACAGCTATATTCATTCATAGAATAGAAAGGTGTCCTTATTCTAACAGACTCCCTGTGTAAGTATTTTGAATATATAACAAAAACTACAAAAATGGTTGAAGCCACTAAGAAAGAATAGTGGTATCAGGTAAAATGGGCCATTTCAGGTTTGGGAGTCCCAGCCCCTCTGGAAATTAGAGCCAATGGCTGCAAAGGATTTAAGGCTGATGACACTGTACTTGACAAGAAACAGGCGATTTTATTAGTTTATGGTTTCTATGGTGATTTGATTAGTTTGTGGTTTCTATGGTGGTGAGACAATACTTCAAATCTAGACTGAACCAGAAAGTGCATGGTAAGTAGCCTGGCATGACAAATCTAACTAAACCCATTTTACCTGAAACTACTAATTTCAAGATTTAAAGGGTCTAAATTATTATATTTTATCACATAATTCCAACACAAAATTATCAGAAACATTCATTATTAATCATAAATGACATGACAAATCTAACTAAACTATTATAATACATCTATTTAAAACACATATACACAAAAAACTATGCATAATATCAGTCTTGATGGCAGCCATCGGAAATAATGTTAGTTTGATATATTAACGTATTTTTTGGAAAGGTGAGATTTATCTTGGTGGCCAAATTTACCTTCACTTTTTTACCTTTACCCTTTACCTTTACCTTTACCTTTACCTTTACCTTTACCTTTACAATTTACCTTTACCTTCACTCCTTAAGTTAAAATGGGCCTAATACTAATCTAATACTAATTTACCTGTGTGTGTGTGTGTGTGTGTGGGGGGGGGGGGGTCTACTGGTGACTACTGGTCACTAATGCAGTAACGCAGTAAACACTGTGACAACAGAGCAGCTAAAACGTGTAATGCTGTATTTCCCCCACACGGTGACGCCCCCTTCCCGGTCCCTGCTCCGGTGGGACCGGGGCCCGGACCCGGGCCTCCGCCCTCCCTCCCAGCGGCTCCTGTTGCGTGACATCAGCCGGAGTTGAGGAGGAGGCTGTGCGGAGCATGAAGCTGCACGAAGACACGCACACAGCGAACAGGAAGTTTGCCTTCAAAATAAAAGTTCAATTGATTTATTTATTCAAGCATATTGTGTCGGATCTCTAATTCAACATGTTAATCCACAGGTTTGTGGATATGATGATGCAATATAAAATATAATACTCTGTGCAAGAAAACTCTTTGAACATCCACTACATACTTCTGAGTCTAAAACACAACAGCTGTTGGCCTGATTCTGACCTGAAGGCTGCCAGTAGCTGTTTAATAGATTGTGTTCAACAGTAGAAGACTTAACATGCCAACTGTTTTTTTCTGTTCTTTTTAGATGATGAAAATAGTTGATGTGTGTTTCTTTCATGCATTGTTTGGCTACTGGAGCCCCCGGTGAACCCCCTTTGTGACGGAGATTAAAGGCTCTACAGATAGAGCTACACGGTCTGAACCAGGGAGGTGTTTTGGGAGTTTGAGCGTTTTAAAAAAGGATATTCTCAGTTGCCAGGCACCCCTTAATAAAACTGCAATAAATCCTACCTTAATGACCATGGCTTTATATTTTATGACGCTTTTAGAGAAATATTGATTTAATTTAGGGCATTGCAGATTATGTAGTTGTTTAAATGTATTGTGTTATACTGAGAACATTAATATTGATTTACAGGCTAGAATGTTAATGTTTCAGAGCACAGACTTTAAACTGATCAACAGTATTTTTGATCGATATACTCTTTCGGATGAAAATATACCGTTAAGTAAGCCATCTAGTGATCTAACCGGATGATCCAGATAAAAGCAGTAATGAGTTTTTATGTGTGTTCTAAGGGATATTCTCTATATTCTGACATTTTCCACTAGACTGTGGATAACTACTCTACACACTGGGATAATACTGGCCAGCTGCCATCTATGGAATGTAGCCAATTACATAGCAGTGTTAGTAGAAACCTGCTTGACCAGCTGACTATTAAAGTATTCTTGTTATTCCAGTTGGATGTTAGACCAAGCAGAATGTTGTATGTGCTGTTTAAAAATTGGAGGCGTTTTTCACATTTTTCTGCTGAAAGTGGAACATTTATATATATATACATACATATATATATATATATATTATATATATATATATATATATATATATATATATATATATATATATATATATATATATTATATATATATATATATATATATATATATATATATATATATATATATATATATATATATATATATATATTGTAGGGAGGATTAGGGAGGATTTAGATATATATCTAAATATCTATATATCATATAGATCACTCCTATAAGAACCATTCAGACAGGTGGTAATTGTTATTTATATTTTTATAGATTAATATATGGGTCAGTGACAAAACTGCCATGTAGTGTAACCCTAAAGACTTGGTACCAGATAGCTTATCTTCCTTAAAAAGGTTTTTAAAAATGAAAAACACATGCTATCAATGAATTATATATTCTCGGAACACACAATGCAAAGACCTGATGAATCTTCTTGCCAACCATAATTTGTTGCTGACCCATATATTATATTATTTTCCC
This sequence comes from Lepturacanthus savala, assembly GCA_030544235.1. Taxonomy (NCBI): domain Eukaryota; kingdom Metazoa; phylum Chordata; class Actinopteri; order Scombriformes; family Trichiuridae; genus Lepturacanthus; species Lepturacanthus savala. Next base: position 15,048,298 of record CM060466.1, on the reverse strand, counting down.
TCCCTATTTTAAATGATTCAAAAATGTCTAAATGCTCTTATATTTTTCCTCATGTTTTATGTTTATTTCATGTCTGTTGTAAACAGAGTGTGGGCAAGTGGGCTTAAAAAAAGACCTTTACTTTGAAGGCGCAGAGCGGATGTATTACGGCGTGCCTGCTGCTGCTTGACGGCTCCAGAGCTGTCAGTGGAGCAGCCCGGTGGAGCGGACAGGGGGAAGCCCTCAGACAGCAGCTTCTCTGTAGGCTCCGCGCTGAACCGACGCTTCCGACACAACGACACGCGGCTGCGGCGTTTGATTCGCTCCGAGCGGCGGGAACATGGCTGACGTGAGCTCCAACGAGTCGTCCGGCGCGGACGTAGCGAACCGGTTCGCCCGTAAAGGCGCTTTGAGGCAAAAAAACGTCTTCGAAGTGAAGGATCACAAATTCATAGCCCGGTTCTTCAAGCAGCCGACTTTCTGCAGCCACTGCACCGACTTCATCTGGTGAGTGTCCCACCTCCTGCTGCACCTCCTCCTGCTGCACCTCCTGCTGCACCTCCTCCTGCTGCACCTCCTGCTGCACCTCCTGCTGCACCTCCTGCTGCCTGTTGCATATTGGATAACTTCAGCCATGATGTAACTTCAAAGTACAACTTTCCTTCCTTTAACGCCGATGCTCTAAAAAAAACCCAAACTTTTCCTGTTGCATTAAAGTGAAATATTAGATGTTTCTGCAGGGATCCGAACGTGTGGAGCTTTTCCACGGCCACATATGGGAGGAGTTCTGCTGTTAAAGCGGAGCTCCAAGCATTGATTTAGGCTCCCTGTAGGTGGGGAAACAATAGAGCAGTGAGCGATTTATATGCATTCTTTAGTCTTATTGGAAAATTCCAAGTGAAGCCGGAGCAACCATTTCCAGTTTGGTGAAGAACAGGCCTGTTCCTGGTCCATTTCTTGTCTCCCTGATGAACACATCGTAGTGGGCGCTTCTAGAGCTTGGACCTGTGAGGAGGTTTTAGATGAGTAATAGGTTTCCCCCATTTCCTGGCAGCACTTAAGCTATTAAAGCTGGTGGGAAGATCAGTCAAAGTATTTGTTTATTTATTATGTCTGTACTGTGTCTAGGCCATTATTATTATTATTATTATTATTATTATTATGTTTAAGGGAGTTTCTGCTGTTTACTGGCACCACGGGCCCATTATGGAAAAGAACACATGGTGTTAAGTTAACACACAGTGTGGGCAGTGAGTAGCAGATGTACTGAATACTGCCTTTATGTTGCTTTTTCCCCACATTAGTGGCTCCTAAGAAGAAAATATACAGCACATGGAAAGTATGACATTGATTGTGAGGGCGTGTCTTTCCTTCTCTGCCAGTCAGTAATGTAACGATCAGACTTGGATGGCAGTGGGTTTTAAGGATCACAAGTCATAAAAGACGTTGAATGGAACATTTGAGACATTTCGAGTTTTGTTATCCTGCTGCTGAGATCTGTGAGAGTCTCTCACCGTGTTTCCAGTCCCTGAATCTCAGGCCTTTTTATTGTTGCCTGCGCTTCAAACCTCTGTTTTTAGCGGCTTGTTCTCCAGAGGGAAACAATAACAGTTTATGCTTCTGCAAACCAGAGGCGGTTTGAACCTCGCTGGTTCAGACGTGGTGACGTAGCTTGGACGACGTTCTTCTCCAGTTTCACTTTTATTAGTCAGCAGCAGGAGGAGGAAGAGGAGGGGGAGGAGGAGCAGGAGGAGGTTTTGATGAGCGACACCTCTGTTAACTGGACATTTTCTGATGTCATTTTACCAGATTGTTGATCATTTTTAAGCAAATCATAATCTTTTTCAAACCAGACTCGAACCCTAACCTGATCTTTAACCCCTGATCCTAACCCTGACCTGGACCCTAACCTGAATCCTGACCCCAAACCTAACCCTTAACCTGTACCTTGATCTTTACCCTAACATTAACCTTAACCTCTGACCCTGACCCAGACTCTAACCCTAACCTACATCTAGTCCGTGACCTAGTTCCTAACCCTAACCCTAACCTGAACCCTGACCTGGAACATAACCCTTGAAATAGGGGATTTGTGGAGGAGATTAATAATAATCCTCCCTCCTTTTCTTTTATTTGCTTTATGGTTTTACTATTTTTGTCTTATTTTTGGGGGGTATTATGGATACTCTGTTTTTAATAGTATCATTCCTGTGCCTATCTCAATCCAGTGGGTTCTACATTCTTCTTTTGTGAAAATCGGCATATTTTACAAAACGTTGACATTCACAGAAAGGTAAACTGTTGATGTTGAGTTGGTCTCAGATCCTGTGACCCACCAAACACCCACAAGCTCAATGTGATCTGAGAGTAAAAGAAGAGAACCTCTGAATGCAAGGTTTCATCTGGGATTCATCAGTTAATCGTGTGATCATTTTTGTTTAAAAGTCGTAAAGTTGCTGCAGCGAAAAACACACTCATTAAACGGCCAGACAGGCAAATCTTTGTGTGATTATCCAACAACTGATTCTGAACACAGCCTTTTAAAATGCTTCCCACAAAATGACATCAGTGTGTAATGAACAAATAGATTTTGTGTGTATGTGTGCGTGTGCCAACACCGTCTAATTCAGCTAAATTTGTTTTTAACAGGGGGTTCGGAAAACAAGGATTCCAGTGCCAAGGTAAAACAAAAATCTGATTCATTTACATGTTATGGGACTTTGTGTGTGTGTGTGTGATGTTTGTACATTTTGCAGTGTTGGCTGTATCTCATCTTTCCTCTTGTTCGCCGCTCGATTCACCAGCTTCATGTCATTGGTGCAGCTGACACCAGGATGTTTGATGGAAAACCGATTGGTCTGTGAGCACACATCTTGGTTATTGATATTAAACTCTTGTGTCATTCATAAATACGGCAGATAACACAGTGAATTCATGAACAAAACTCCAGGACACATTTGCAAGCGTGGAAGTATTTGTTTACCCACAGTGAGGCCAGTGTTACTGTGGCCAGAAGGAAGTGAGCCTTGAATAACATGTATTTCATTATGTTAAAGTAAACAACGGAGACAGGGACTAAAAGCACCGACTGAGAGGAGATGGATCTCCTTAGTATCAGTAAAGCCACTTCTCACGAGTCCACATTTCACTCGGTGCAAGTAAGTGATACAGAAACGGACGTGGATTTCCCATCAACCTGCCAATTCAAACTTCGGCATGCATCAGCTCTCAGAGTTCCTCATCTGATATGGAAACCTTTGCACTTGCCAAAGTCTGGTTCTGACCAGGTAACAGCAGATGATGTTAAACTGATGGTTTCATGCAGATAGAGGTAGTTATATATACATAATAGAGCAGCCCTCGCCTTGACTGAGGTCTTTCTCGATTCAGTTATTAAGTCAACCAAGAGCTTTCAACAATAACACATAAGAAATAATAACAATAAATGAAAACCTAAGAAAATACAACATGTATTGGACACTGTGGTCTCAGCGATTCTCTCTCTCTCTCTCTCTCTCTCTCTCTCGAAACACGCTGATCTCTCAACTGAATCACTAGACAACATGCTAATAAACTGAGATGCTTCATAGTGTTTGATGTGTCCGTAAGGGTTTGTCTCTGTTAAATGTTGGCCAGTAGCAGCTTGTATATTAAAGCTATAAATGGGCTCCACGGGCATGACTGCCAACAATTACCCAACACCCACTCTTCTCTGTGATCTCCTCTTACAGAGGTGAGACGCTGCTGCTCTCAGCCCTCCAGTATCTGCTTGTACTTGGGTGGAACTGTACCGAGTAGCAAGTCAGTCCGAGGTGTTAGGGTGTTGACAACCTAACATGATTTTATCACCAGAGTGCCCCCCCCCCCGCCGCCAGTTGAAATAGTCAACCTGCAGGTGATTGGATGAATGAGGCAGCAGGAGGAGGGAATGTATTATAGACCTGGATATGGCTCACCTCTCACCAGCATGCTCATTTTTCTGAGTTGCCACTCCTGGTAGTGTTCTTGTGTGTCCTATATTTTTTTATTTATTTATTCGCCAAAAATAAAGCTGATAATTACAAATTGAGATTATAATGTGCTATAAAGTATGTTGATAAAACATCATAAAAAACATGTGTGGTTTAACTCAAAATAAGAAGACAAAGCACATTTAAGGCTATGGAATGAAAGAATATTTAAAGGGAGATTATTCTAATCCGATGGAGCTTTAAACATGAATGATCTTTTACCAATTGTTCCGTTCACTGAAGGAATGGAGAAGAAGGGTTGAGATGGTGCCTTAAACAAAAACTTTTGTAAAAAGCATCTGGGGTGTATCCCTGCCTCTCACCTGTAATGCGCTGGGATTGGCTCCAGCAGACCCCTGTGACCCTAATGAGGAATAAGCGGGTATAGAAGATGAGTCTAAATGAAAGCAAAACTGATACCAGAGCTGATTTACTATGTATAAAACCAATGTGGGTTTTAAAAGTGAGTACTGGGGCAAGCCATTATCTTAAATATTTGAATTGCTCAACTCGATGCAGTTTTTTACCATCATTAAATTATTAGATTTTGTTTTTAGTTACTTTTAGTCCCGGAGACCATGGAGTAAGATTTAGTTTTATACATTAACAGTCTATTGGAGAAAAGTCAGTTTTGTCCAATATTAAATGCATGAAATATTACTTACACATGGTAAAAAAAGCTTTTGAATGTTTATATTACTTAAAATGCCCCAAATAATAGATATATTTAAGAAAATATAAGAAAAAATTGCTAACATAGTCTCAGATAGTTTCATGCTATGTAAGTCAATGTCAAGTTTATGTGACCTCAAAATTGTATGTCCTTCCAAAATAAATGCCCCTATTTCATGCCTAACTGTAAAAAGATAGATTTTATATCACAGCTTTTTAGAAAAATGTATGGCAACACTATGCAATAGAGGGTTAAAGTCTGATTGTAAGGCATTTTGTATTTGTGGAATATTGAATTTAGAGGTATAGATGACTGTATCATCTGCATATCGTTGAGGTCGGGCTCATTTTAAAAGATCCGGGAGAAATACGGGCCGAAATAAACAGGGCGGCAAGAAAAAAGGTGTTTTCTGGGTGTTTTCACAGCTTTTAAGCACAAGAGAAGACCACTGTTCCACCCACATTCCTGTGTGAATCCAGTCTAATACAGGTCTCATGGCACTCTGTGTTGTCATGTGTTTCAAATCATCCACTCATACAGAAGAGGATTGAGAAACTGACCACTTCCTCTCATCATAAATCCCTGCCTGGACGTGTTGAATAAATAATGTCTGCCATATCAGGATGAGGCTATTCAAAGTGAGAGAAGGCCCCGCTCCGTAATATGTGTTTAGCCATCAATTATTTAAGTTAAGCTTCTATAAAATAAGGGTCAAGTCCTCCAGCAGAGACAGCGAGCCTCTCAGTCACTACTTGAAAGTGACAGAGTGATACACTGGAGAGTGGCATTTCTGTAACAAGAGTGACATTTCATTTTCAGCCCTGCAAATGTCCCTTTTCTAAGAATAGGGTGGACTGCACACTATTACACCACAAGTGTAGTAATAGTGATATAGATGGAAACTAAGGTTTTAATCAACCACAGTTGGAAATCCTGGGCATGACATAGGGGATGTGTCTAACGTGGACCCCCCCCCCCCTTTCCACAAAGTTACCCCTTTTATTTTGAAGGACATAACAATTTATGAGGACACATGACCAGGATATCCTGTATCCTGTTTACTCATAGACATGTAAGACATGTGAGCATCATTGTCTCACAACCCTCTTTTATTCTGAATTTAGGAAAATGTTCACCAAATAAAACATTGAACTCACGATCTGGGGTAAATAAACTTATTTTTTTTTTCTACATTTAATTCAATTTTTATTTATTATTATTTTTTTCAAATATGCTAATACATATTTGATGCCATATGGCAACAATATGCAAATAAAAAAAAAATCCTAGTATACACAACCTAACAGAGTCCCATTGACTTACATAGAATGAAACTATCCTGAGACTATGTTTAAAACTTTTTCTTATATATCTTAAATATATCTATTATTTAGGTCATTTAGGTCAATAAGAGGGTTAAAAACAAACAAACAAACAAATCACAGTCAATATGACACTTGCATTGAAATGCTTGATCCAAGTTAATGTTATGGAAACAAATGAGTGTGTTACCTTCCTAGATGCTATCTGTATGGTGGGTCGTCTCCTCCTGGCTACTTTCCCTGTGGTGTCTTATTTCAGGTCTTTGGCGTGTTGCCGTCATGCAACAGAGAATCTCAGATCACCGTTTAGCTGAAACCGTAATACGTCCCGGCAATTTGTACCCGTGTCACCGAGCAGGTTTCCCATTCAGATCTCGTTAAGATCACAGTGTATCAGGAAACACCGGAGCCTGGGTTGAGGGTTCCACTTCATCCCTTCAAGTTGTGATTCCAGGGTTACGCCTGTAATTTAGTTTTTTTGACCTGCTTCACACTCACCCAGCTTAACATAATAGCCCCAGTCTCCGGTCGGCATCCTCAACTGCTCAGGTCTTGATTACCTCCTTCAAGAACACCTGTCCCCAAACCCCAAATAAAAGAAGTGCTCGTGTAGGATTCATCCCGTCCCTCTTGTTTATTCAAATCAGTCCCGAATTTCTCCCTCAAAACGAAATTGTGCCCCTGAAACATTAAACCATTAGTAGAGCACAGCTCCACCTTTTTCATATTTGAGTGAATGAAGTTTATTCAATCATGACAGCACAAAACAGCATAACACCAGAAAAACAGTGTTCATAGTATTGGCATTTCACACAAAACCAGTATTAATGTGTTCATCAATGACTGAAAAGGCAGAAGCAAACTGCTTATAAAAGCCTGTCAATTATCAACTTTTTCAACTTTTATGGCTACCAACCCCCAGAAGAGCAAAGAAACAACAAGTAAGCAAAGATACAACAAAAAAGAAAAGAAATAACAATAAAAAGCAAGGAAACAAAAACAGAAAGGCACAGTAACAGCATACAACAGCTTACAGTCCCATTGACTTACAAAGCATGAAACAATCCTGAGCCTATGTTTACAACTTTTTCTTACATATTTTTTAAATATATATATTATTTAGGCCATTTTAAGTGATACAAAATTCAACCATTTTATAAAAATGTCTAAGTAATGTTTAAGGCATTACTTTCCATAGTGTTTCTATGGAAATGACCTGCCGGTAGTCAGCGTGATATGGCTATTTATTTCTAATCATTCCATGAATACATTATTACCTTTTAACTAAGTCTGTTCTGATGCTGTAGATGCTTAAATTTTCTAAAAAAATAAAACACTTCCCATTCGACTGAGCACCCCTGGTGCCCCTTGTCAGCAGTGTCAACAGGTTTCAACCGCCCCTGTTGGGTGATGGGGACAGATTGTTACTTACACCCCGAAGGTTTTTGGCAAATCAATGGAAAAAGTCACCCCACAAACCACAGCTTAAGAATGGACTTTAATTTCAAAGAAGAAACTGAAGTGGTTGCTTTGTAATCATGGATTTAAGGCCCATGATCTGCAATGGGTGAGCTATGGACTCTTTGACAGTGGAAATAAGGAATTCTGCTCCTGTGAATCCCCAGAAATAAAAACACCCTTAGAAAAGTCTCATCACTAGATCCATGTTCATTAAAGTAAGGAATTAAATCTAAACAGTGAACAATACTGTCAAAGTTCTCAGGTCACACATAAAGGCAAAACAAGAAAACCTCTCTAATGAGCTGCTATTCATTTTCATCTGGCTGGTCAACACTTCTGCTGATATATCAGCAACCTGTTGGACAAGCTGCAGCAGCAGCATTAGCTCACAGCCCTAAGTCCTAAGAACATTATTACCCAGTTCTGTACCTATGAGAGTTAGAGCAAGAGCTTTTTGTGATATATAAGGGTAAGATGTAGAAAATGTTGATTGTTAGTGGTTTTCCATTATCTGTCTTTGTACAGGCTCTGTTGGGTTGAGACTAAATTACTTCCTTTGATTTCATCAATAAAAATGAATTGAGATAATTGAAGTTGTTGTTTAATCACACTGCACCAGTTGTATCGGTATGTTGCTGCAGCCCTGGGAACGCTGGCTTCTGCAAAGTGCCAGTGCTGCTGATCCAATCGCTTTAATTAGTGTAATGACTGAACCGATGGATTCTGGGCTCTGATATGCAAAAGTGTGTGTTGCTACACTTTGAGAGAACATTGATTGGTTTGTGTGTGATTGTGTGGTGCTTTCAACTAAGCTCAGTGTCCAGTGCAATACTTGAAAACTCAATCTAAATATTGATTATCACTAAACAGATGGATTCATTGTCACAATATAATTTCAAATCTATTAGTAAAGCTAGTAGAATGCAGAATAAAAGTTATCTTTGTCTTTGAGCTAGAGCTGTATGAAGCCTTTGTTATTACTCCAGGGAGATTTAGAGAAGCAGGTGAACAACTGACCAGAGACACATTTATCAAATAAATAGTGAAATAGTCTGTTTGGATTTTCCCTAAAAGCCTCCCACCTCTCTTCCTGCTTGTTGATCATCAATTTCAGACCAGCTGAACTCCCACTATGCATTTGGAGGAAATGCACTGTTGTGTTTAAAGTGTGCCTCATAGTACTTATGTGTTGTGGTGCTGTATAAGGTAGTGTTTACACAGAAAAATGCTGGTGTTTGTCATATTTATCAGGCTATTGTTGGCAAATGTAATCCCCAGCGCTTACAGAATACAAAATTCATTATAAATAGGCCTAAAACTGTCAAATGCATGTGACTAAACTTAGACTTAAAGTGGTTAGCTGTGGCATCCATCCATCCATCCATCCATCCATCCATCCATCCATCCATCCATCCATCCATCCATGCATCCATCCATCCATCCATGCATCCATCCATGTTTTATTACATCACATTCACATGGTTTATGCGTTATTTCTTGTAAAGGTTTTATTTTCTGGCATGATTTCACACATATGACTCATATGACTTCGTATTGACGAAGGGGTAATCATATATCAATGGATATCATGGAAAGTGATATGACTTAATCAGGTGGGAATACAGGTAACAAACAAGATTTTACATGTACAGCCAAATAAGGCAAAATGCAATGTTCCAGGCTTTGTAATGAATGGAACAGGGGTAATTTGCACCTATTTGGAAACATGAGTTAATGATTATTGGCATAAAATAACAAGGGGCATGGTGGTTTTCATTTGATCAAACTCAGCCTCAGGTGCATTTAAATTCAAATCTGTGTTAAACAGCACTGAGGACGTAGTGTTATCAACAAGTCCTGATTTCTATCAGCAAAGTCGATATAAGTGGGAAGAGGCGTTCTTTCTTTCTTTCTTTCTTTCTTTCTTTCTTTCTTTCTTTCTTTCTTTCTTTCTTTCTTTCTTTCTTTCTTTCTTTCTTTCTTTCTTTCTTTCTTTCTTTCTTTCTTTCTTTCTTTCTTTCTTTCTTTCTTTCTTTCTTTCTTTCTTTCTTTCTTTCTAGAGCCTATCTTACAAACACCATGATAATAAGAATGCACAATTATATAATTACTTGTATAATCTTCCAGGAATAGTTCTTATCTTTTTAAAAATTGAAGCACATGCAGATTTTGTGGAATGTCCATGTATTTAACATGAATTGGATCATTAAGGGGAACAGCACAGCTCAGCAGTGAAACTGCTTCTGTTCTCAGACTAAACATCTCTTCAGTTCTGTCTGTTGTCCCCAGTTGCAATTCAATACTGAGGGCCTATCTTGCAGACACTATGATAATATTATTACACAATTATAAAATTAGGCCTAAAGCTGTCAAATGCATGTGGCTGAACAGTGATCTTGTTGCTCCCTCTTTGCCTCTGAACGTGCATTGGATTAATTTCTGGGCTTCTATGGGAACCAGGACGACATGTTGATGCAAATCTGATTCTCCCAGCACAGGACGGCTCCTGCATGGAGGGAAACATCCTCTGACTGCTGCCTGCCGTGAGATAATAAAGCCCTGTTCACTTCCTGATTGCATGCTGCCGTGATGTAGCCTGTCTGTTTCAGGGTTTGATAAGGGAGATTTGAGTGCAGGAAGGGGACTGACTAAGCAGTCCCAGGTGGGATGAAGTCCATGTTCCTGCTGTCAAGCTGCTGTCACATGGAATTTGTATTGTCAGATTTCTTTTGGGCCTCTGCACTGGTGACAGCTGAGGCTGGGGGGCATCATGTTTTTTGGTTGTCCGTCTATCCGTGACGTTCTCGTGGATGCAATGTCTCAGGAGCAGCTTGGCACAAACGTCCATGTGGACTTAAGGATAAACTGATTAGAATTTGGACGATCAAGGTCACTGTCACTCCCAAACTTTTTTTTTTATTAATTTGACTTTGCTGTTTTGACCCCTCTCAGCATGTGACTGTTTAGGAATGATGATCAAGAAAAGTCCTACCACACTATTCTGCCTGGAAATATAAGCAATATTGTGTATGGTGTGAGTGTGTAGAGGCATGTATTGTTCCATGTTGGGGACGAAGGTTTTATGGATAACATACTCCCATAGATTGAGATGAAAGAGAGGACGCTGCCAGCAGCTTTTCATGTGTGTCTGCGTTTGCTTGGGAAACTTGACCCTGTGCAGGAGGAAGCCTTCAGCAGCTCCGTTGTAACAGCTCTGAACGCAGCATGGTGAGCCAGAGTGAGCTGTACGAGTCTCAGCACCTGAATACACATTTGTCAGGGCCAGCATATCTATCAAAGGAAACTATTTCTCCAGCATGGCAGCATCTTTAGTTGAGTTCTGGACATGTGAAACCAAATAAAACATCAACAAAGATAAAGAGAAAAATGTAAAAAACGGAAAATAGGATAGGACCAAATTATTTTGGTAGTATGGTAGTAGTTTTTTTTTTCATGTCCCCGCTGTTTATTGTCGCCCCATCAATGTAATGGGATTTTCGCTCCTGTTTCTACCTCCACACAGATGCTACAGTCTTGCTGAGATGTTCTTGAGATGCATTCAGATAACGTGAAGGACGTGAGGCATGCTGAGGGAAAACGGTGCTGACAGTAGCTGCTGTGGAGCAAAATAAGATGAATGTCAATTAATAGTTGGTGCTGATCCTGAGTCAGCACGGGATGTACTTAAGTGTAACCAGTATAAATCCACTGTCTGTCAGCACACATTATCCCTGCAGAAACACAGTGTTCTTTCAGAAATGCACTAATTTGTGGAAGATAGGTTACTTTGACCTGTTAAACAGATCTCTGATGGCAGTCTAGTCTTTTGTTTGTTTTTAATACTGTGTACTTCCAGAGGGTTTTTAATGTTTTGAGGGGCAGAAAATACATATGCTGTAATGGGATGTTAACCTTTGGAGTCAAGGCTATAACTGTACTTTTGATTTTATCTTTATATTTCACCACTGTCTCTCTATCATCACAAAAGTCCCAAAACTTTTCTTTTTTCCCCAGCAACCAAATACGTGTTTCGAAGTAGGATTTTTGATTGAATAATGTGGTGTGATTTTCTGCCAATAGGAATGGTGTCGTCTGTGTGAAAATATTCATAAAAATTATGGTGTTTAATAATTTATAATAACTCTGAATTTACTTGGCCTATCAACACAATTTAAAAACCGGTATATAGTTTGAGGTCCACAGTCTCCACATGACGTGAAATCCGACACCCACGAATGCACATCTTGTTGCAATGAGGCCTCAAACAGTCATCTTAGTAGGATGTGCCGAATTTTATTTGTTTTGCCGGTTTTACTATTGTATAGTGTTGCCATGTGGCAACATTACTTTATCTTAATTTTTTTCAAAAATGCTATGATATAAAATCTATGTTGTACAATTAGGTTTGAAAATGGGCTTTTATTTTGAAGGACATACAATTTATGAGGTCACATGACCAGGATATCCTGTTTGCTCATGGACATTTGACCTGTGAACATCACTGTCTAATAACTGTCTATCAGTCTTTTTCTATACCCGTTAAGGGTATAGAATACCCTTTTAAGAGTATAGAAAATGACGTGGGGGTCTGCTGGAGCCCCAGACAGGTACCAGCCTATCATGGGAATGAAACTCCACACAGAAAGGTCCAAGACCACGGTCTTGAACCTGCAACCTTCTTGCCAACATGTCAACAAAATGCAAATATCGAAAATTCCTAGTGTCTACAATCTAATGGAGTCCCATTGATTTATATAGCATAAAACTATCCTGACAGTATGTTTACAGTTTTTTCTTATATTAAATATGTATTATTATTTAGGCCATTTATGTAATAAAACATTCAAAACCTTTTTTTTTACCATGTCTAAGTAATATTTCATGCAATAGAGGGTTAATGGGACCAACAGTCCTTTCCCGCACTTCTGAATCAATGCTAACGTAAAATGGACAAGTCAAAACCCACATTGTTCTGCATGTAAACACAGCATCTCTAAGCTGGAACATCTGTCTTGCTATTTAACACCGACCTCTACTTTTTTAAATTAAACACAACCCCTAGTTTAACATCAGTGGCTGGTGATCTTCAGAAACCTCCAGAGGTTCTAAGGACCTTTCAGGATTTATTGATCATTGTTGCCCGTCAGTATGTTTGTGGATCTATGGCTTGATAGAGTTTACCTTTAATTAACGGGTTTAATCCCATCCGCTTTACATGGCAGTGTTAACATAAAGACATGAAGAAAATCCAAAGTGGGGAACATGCTTTTTTTTTCTCCTGAAAATAAGGAGCAGCAGTGGAACAGGGAGCAGGTGTGTCAAACAGATGGAGAAAGAACTATGAGATTGAATACAATAATTCCTGCATTTTTATCTGATTGTATTGAATTGTATTATGAACAGGTTGTGGGTGTGCGTATATAAGCTGCAAATCCCATATTTTCCTCTAAATATGGTGAAATTGGGGCATATGACTCTAGGCCACCTGCTTCTCTGCTTATCTGTTGCATGAAACATTACTTATACATGGTAAAACATAAATAAACTTAAATAAAAAAAATAATAAAGTTTGAGCAAAAGGGACTGGTAAACAGGATATCCTGGTCTTGTGATCTCATAAATTGTATGTCCTTCAAAATAAAAGTCCCCTTTTCACACCTAATAGTAAAACCTAGATTTTATATTACAGCTTTTTTAGAACAATTAAGAAAAAGTAATTGTTGCCATATAGCAAGACTATGCAATAGAGGGTTAAACAGACAAACGTCTGTTTTGATGTGCAGTTGAATGGATTGAAATGTTTTTTTCTGCTTTTTTGTGTTGTAGCTGCTTTACTAAGCTTGTGAAAGGCTCTATAAGACTCAGTCTGGTCTAATAAAAGACTTTATCGCAATAATGAACAAAAACAACTGATAAGAAAAAAGCAGATTACATCAAGCAGTTGATGTTAAAAAGAAACGGGTAAATCCATGTTATCTTCACGTTTGTTCTAATTGTTTACCCAAGTATTTCCTCAATTACATCATTAATTTTCTTGTTTAAACAGTACATTACACCATAGAAAAGGGTAATTGCTGCCGGTGGATTACAGCTGTATGTGAGTCACAAAGCCTGTATTAGCAAATGTTGGCTATTCTGATGTATTAGTTTGCTCCAGTTTACTGAAACAAATACAGGGAATACAGAGACTAACACACACACACACACACACACACACACACACACACACACACACACACACACACACACACACACACACACACACACACACACACACACACACACACACACACACACACACACACACACACACACCCTGATCAGGTTTAAAGTATTAAAAGAGTAATTTAGGTCAATATGTCAACATCTGCTCTCTTAAAGTGGTTATCTGTGGCTGCAAACCTAATCCATACACACAGCATATGGCTTGATTTGTTATTGTTGTTTTATTATATCACATTAACATGGTTTATGCTTTATTTCGTAAAGTTTTTATTTTCCTGTTTCCCAGCTTTTATTTTCTGGCATGATTTCACACATATGACTCTCGTATTGTCATGTATGAAACTCAGAGTGAGACGAAGGGTTAATCATATATAGGTGGATACTATGGAAAGTGATATGACTTAATCAGGTGAGAATACAGGTAACAAACAAGATTTTACATGTACAGCCAAATAAGGCAAAATGCAATGTTCCAGGCTTTGTAATGAATGGAACAGGGGTAATTTGCACCTATTTGGAAACATGAGTTAATGATTATTGGCATAAAATAACAAGGGGCATGGTGGTTTTCATTTGATCAAACTCAGCCTCAGGTGCATTGAAATTGAAATCTGTGTTAAACAGCACTGAGGACGTAGTGTTATCAACAAGTCCTGATTTCTATCAGCAAAGTCGATATAAGTAGGAAGAGGAAGACTTTCTTTCTTTCTTTCTTTCTTATTACAATTACTTGTATAATCCTGCAGGAATAGTCCTTATCTTTTGAAAATTGTAGCAAATTTAACATGAATTGGGTCATTAAGGGGACAGCACAGCTCAGCAGTGAACCCAAATAGTTGATGCATTAATGTCTTTGAAGGAAGGAATATTTTATTTTCCTATTAATGGAAGATGAATACAACACAGACAAGGACAGGGTAGGTCTTATTTATCTTTCTTACAAGCATCAGTTCCCCTCGGTGTCTCATTCTGTGCTGATATTTATTCTTTCTGAACAAAATAATCTTTTATTGAAGAAGATTTTCCAAGGTAAAAATTAGTGAAAACATGTTGTGACGTCTACATTTTTACCGTCTACATTTTTCAACTAACATTATCAATGATAACGGATGATTTTTTAGAGAAAATAATCTTCACAGATATGTACAAAAAATACTGTGGACAGATACACAAATGCATGTATGCTTAATAAAACACAATTGTAAAAAAAAAAAAAGTATACTGCTTTTCTGAGAAACTTGGCTTGAACTTAATAAAAGTTGTACCTTCCAGAGGTGCTGGCCACTTTAGGTATGGATCAGAATGCTTTTAAAACTGAGCGGGTTTGGATAATCCATGGGGAGATGCAGCAGCGAACATTACCAAGGATTAAAGGAGGATATTACTGTCTGAATGCATTAGAGGTGTATTAGATAGCTCCATGGTGGAGCACAGACTAATGCACCAGGCTCTGAATTACAGCATAATCTGCATTTAATTGCCTGGAGTTTGTTGTGATAATGGAATTGTCTAATGGAAGAGCTCTAGAAGGGTTTGAACGTAGGACAAAAGGCAGCGGAAATGGAACAGTAACAGATGTGGGACTCTTTAGACACTTTAGGACGATTACACAGAGTGGTGATCTGGCCAGATCTGTTTTTTTTTTTTTTTTAACCCTAGTTATACAAAGATCTCTTTCATTAGATCAAAGCTGATTTTTAACAGTGGAAATGTCGAGAATGGGGGAAAAACAAGGAGATTTTATTGATTACATATGAAATGAAACCGTTGTTTTGGTTGCCCTTTGTCTGCAATTTCCTTCTATTGTAAAGACCTGAAGTGATTGAAAAAGGAAGTAAACACATATTTGGTGTGGTATTTTCAATCTCGCACGCACGCACGCACACAGTCGTATCTGTGCAAAGGGCCGTTGCCCTAGAAGCAGAGTTAAATGCTGAGTATTGATTTTTTTTCAGCACCTCCCCTGATTGTCAGTGAAAGCCAGTCAACCCGTGGTCTGATAATTTCCCCTGTGTTCACCATTGTGTGTTAACCTTTTTGTCTGTATTTTCTGGCTTGGATGACGAAGCCTTGTACCCATATAATTGCAATGTCTCCTGTCAAGAAAATGCTTCCCGATTCCAAAAGCACAATTTTAAATGTCTAATGAAACAATATCTTAATTTGAAGATATCTTAATTCTGGGCTGTTTCCTATATTGAAAATCTAGAGAATTGTGATTGCAAAGGTTGAAATAAAGTGCATAAGCATTTGGTTCAGGCCTTTACAATTACAAGCAGGGTCTTGATTCTTCCAGTACTTTGTTTTTTGCTCTAAACCCCGACCTACTTGCCTTATTTTAAAGAAGAAAACATCTCAATGAAGATACAGCATAGCTGCTGGATACCAAACTTAACCCTCTATTGCATAGCGTTGCCATATGGCAACAATTACTTAATCATTAATGTTCTAAAAGGCTGTGATATAAAATTTATATTTTTATAGTTGGGCATGAAAATTTTAACTTGTATTTTGGAAGGACATACAACTTTATGAGGTCACATAACCAGGATATCCTGTTTGCCAGTTCATTTTGCTTACGGACTGAAGGTTGTTTTTTATTCAGAATTTGGGAAGATTTTCACCAAATAAAAAACTGAACTCACTATCAGTAAATTAACTTGCTGAAATAACCTGGGTATCTGTAAAACAGTGGATCACTAACAATCTGCACTTGTCTTTCAATGAAAGAGCTTTTTTTCTATCCAGACAGAAGTTATTTTCTGTGTGCTACCAAAAAATCTCTTGTAGCAAACTATTAGCTTTTGCATTTCCCTTATCATGGACCATATGCTGACAGTAATATGCTGACAAGCTCCCCAGGCTGTCCCCTGGTGTGCTGTTAGAGAAAGTTTAATCAGTCTTTAGGATTGTCCTATTGTTGATGATGTGCTCAAAAGCATTTTCAATGTTTGATATTACAATTGTCCAAAAACTCAGCGTCTCTTCTAGGAAAAAATGGACGCCGATGGACCCTGTTAATGAACAAGCAAGGCTGTGTTTGATTTAGTTTTTCCCCAAGACTGTAATATTGTAATCGCTGCTGTTTGACAGCAGTGCTACAGGGTGTGAAACTGTGGATGTGATGGAGCGGTTGGTATAACACTGTTGTCATGACAAGTTAAGCCAAGTTTATTTGAATAGCCAAAAATCACAGATTCACCTCTGGGTTCTAGAAGATTCTTAGACCCTTGAAACAAATAGGGCCTAAAATGAAGTATTACTCACAACACAAGACTCTTCAGAGCATCTTAATACCTTCCCTTTAGCCATACATGCAACTATGTTGTTTGCTCTTTTTTCTTTCCATAGCTGCTCCTCTTGTTTTTCCAATGTGTGCTTGCCCTTAAAGGCCTTTTGTCGAGAAAGAAGACCGACCATGTCAGTTAAGGCTGTGCAATTAATTGAATTTTGATGAGGATTTCGATTTGCCTGTCAAACAATGTCCAAACTCATAAAATAGAGAAGTAGTTGAAACGATTTTTTGACATTTTTTCTGTACATAGATTCTGTAAGAGAGAGCGAGTGAGAGAGCAACATAATGTGCGAGATTTGGTATAAGGTAATAGTATAATATCTACGTGGCAACTATAGGTGGAAACACAGGGGACGTGACCCCTTTACAAAGTTGTCTCCTCCCCCCCAAAAATCTATGTTATCACAAATAAATCATTTTGAAAATTAAAGAAACACACAACACAAGTGGTGTTGTGTGACACGGTGGCGCAGGGGTTAGCGCTGTTGCCTCACAGCAAGAAGGTCGCAGGTTCAAGACCTCCTTGGTCCTGGGTCTGGGACCTTTCTGTGTGGAGTTTGCATGTTCTCCCTGTGTCTGCGTGGGTTTTCACCGGGTACTCCGGCTTCCTCCCACAGTCCAAAAACATGCTCAGGTTAATTGGCAACTCTAAATTGCCCGTAGGTGTGAGTGTGTGAGTGAATGGTGTGTGTGCCCCACGATTGGCTGGCGACCATCTGGGGTGTATCCCTGCCTCTCGCCGTAACGAGCTGGGATAGGCTCCAGCAGACCCCTGCGACCCTAATGAGGAATAAGCAGGTATAGAAAATGACTGACTGACAACACAAGTGCTGCTAAATGTAAAACAATCTGTTTCTTAATTGTTGAAAAATTATGAGGACCCCCCCCTCCCATTCCAAGTGGTTTGGTCCAGATGCTGTTTTCCTGTGGGAGGGGCCAGTGGCCAACGGCTATTTTGACAGTCAGCTAGTAGTTAGCTACATGGAAAAATCAATCAAACTAACATGTAGAAGCCAGTAAGTCATTTTTTACACAAATTGTTCAACATTTGTCCAAAATCAGCCTCCTTTTGTACCAGTCTGCTGGTTAACATCAGACCTAATGAACTACTATCATTACTTTTAATAACATTTTTTGAAGCATTTGAACATGTTGAGGGCTCAAACCTGTAATGCAAGTTGCAAAGCAGTGTTGGGGAGAGAGAAGAAATGGGATTTTTGTCCCCGTTTGAAACACAACAACTGTTTAACATCTCAAACAAAAGCACAAAGTAATTTATGCTGAATAAATGCATTGTGTAGCTAAACAATAATCATTCTGCTTCTGTTGTTTGACACACTGTCGCCTACTTTAATTTTATCCGGTGTGATAGAGGTGTCAACATGTAGCCCAGACTCCTTCTCATCACGGTGACCGGTGTTGCGTCATGGATATGAGAACATCATTTGTAGCAATGATGGTATTGCTTATTCCCCTCAAAGTTTCAGAAAGGTTGTTGCTCCACATCCTCAATGAAGCCATCGTCACAGTCACAAACCATTCATTTTACTTTTCCTGTTTCTCCTTATGAAGTAAAAGAATCACAGACTTGTGTTAACAGAGTTTCTTCAAGAGAGATGCCACTGAGATTTCTTCTTTAGTTTAAGGAATCCATGATAAAAACAGTGAAACAGAAAAGAATGTCTAAAAAAGGTAAACAGGATAATGAAATCAAAGATAACCACTATCATTTGAACATATAAAACATAAAATACAGTAACATACATAATAGCTTTTACACTTCATTTGCAGAAGAATGTTCCAACAGTTTTTTACAGTATTGACCTGAGAGTTAAACAGATAGTAGCACAACTGCCAAAGTGCAGAATGATAACGCTCAACAACCGACTTAATGATCCACACAGTTCTGACTTGTGACTCATGCACCACAGGATTTTCATGTGGTCAAATTTAATGTTGACTTGGCATCTCTAGCTTTGATCTGATATGGTGGAGGAACCGTGTGAAGGTTATTATCATAAAACACTGATACTCTGACATTTAAGTGAAAGAACTCATGACAGTAAACAGAAGAAGTTGTGTTACTGTGTATAAACTGTGCACCAGCTGTTAATCCTGCTCCACTCCGTCCAAAAGCATTTCACAATCCATTTCTCTGAAGTTCTCTTTGTTCCTAAGAGGACTAGTAAATTGTTCTGGTAAATAGATCATCTAAATGTCGGCTTAATCCTGCCACAGACGGCAGAGTGCTTCGTAATCCAAGACAAAATTAGATTTAATAGACTTCAAGCCGATATGATATTGTAAACTTCAAAAACAATGTTTTTTTCCTCAGTAGAAGTATTCAGTATGTTTCGAGGGAAATTGTTGTTAAAAAAAAAAAAAAAAAATGGATCAACATGCAGCTCATCTCTAATTCTACTCTGGCTGGGGGTGAAAGAGGTGAAAAACGGGACATAAATGGAAATAATAATGATGTTCACTCCCTGTTCTGTCCTGACATTTCAACGAACCGGAAGGGTTCACAAATTAAACTGAAAACCTTTTTATGTACTTATTGTGATGCGTGGAATTTCATGAATGTGGACGGTTTGGTCCGAACCAAGAATACGAAGCATGAAGAGTTTGTCATGTGACCGGCTAAGAGGATCGTGGGCTTCCAGAAGCCGTCTGTAAAAGACTCATTAGCAGCACCGAAAAGTGATGGAGATTGTTTCTGAGCATGCACGCACAAACAAGCAGCTGCAGCAATAATATGGTAGAGGTTTCCTCCTTCCTCTATGCAGCGTCTGAAACCATCCACCCAGCAAGAACACGCTGTGTACAGTGTGAAATCCATCATGCTTATTTTATGCTACAGTCTGTAAGCATAATGAATAAATAAAGAGTAATAAATAGTATTTGTTTGACAGAAACTGCCGTGGAATCCCTTGCCTTGCTGGCTCTTCATTGTTGCAGTGTTTACCTGGTATGGACACATTTATGAGGTGTTTACAAGAGAGTATTCTTTTTATTTTTAAAGGACTTTTACTTTTTTCCAGGATACAGATTTTCTGGTCTTGGTCAGAGCTTACTTTGCATCTCTGCGTTCTTTGCAGTTTATCAGCCCTGTTGTACTTTGCACATGAGGAACTGATACGACTCAGGAGTGATTACATATTGACGTATTGTGATTTTACTTCAGTAAGTGTAATGAGGTGATTTTTCCTTCCTGTGCTGCATGTTCGGTTCTGCCCTGCTCCTGTTTCCCAGCCTTTACTCTGACTCCTTGGTGTCATTAATTATCCGTGTTGGGCAAGTTACTTCCAAACTGTAATGTGGTATTTATTACTTGTTACTGTCATTTAAAAGTAATTCATTGCAGTACAATATTACTGTATTTAAAATGTAAGCCGTTACACTACTGTTACATTACTTTTAAGCTACTCTCACCAAAAACCCTGGAAATATGGATTTGGTGATCTAAATATAGCTCACATCTTTATTGCTGCTAATCACAACAAGGATCTTGCTGACATGTTTTCAAAAATCTGGTGATTACACTGTTGAAAGAAGCCTGAAACAAGTCTCCTAACCTCTTGATGCTGAAGAATCTCAGAGCAGGAGGAGGTTTGTTTTGTCTGTTTTGTGGTTTTATCTCAACTCTCATGCTACGTTTGCTTCCTTGCTAACTTCATGTTACTACGGCACCTCTGTAAATGTTTAATTACTGCTGCTATTGCAGGAAGTGGACAGTTCTTTAGGTGGAGCATGCAAAGTGCATTTGACTATGATCTTCTTTAAATCCTTAGGTTTCACAATCATAATGTAATGAGTGTGTGTCCATCTGGAGAATGTAATATCCAACGTTTCTGCAGGTTCACTCACCTCCATCTTCTGTCTGACGAGCCAAAAGGAAAAGGAAGTGGAACATTTTCAGCATTTCACTACTGCTGATCTTGCAGTAATTATAGCAAAATTGTGTGAAGAAAAACAAAAAAACCCCACTTCCATTCAAACACATTGTTAACACTGTGTGTTACTGTCATTTTTTGTTTTTGGTATTACCTTACTTTATTGCATTACAGAAACATTGCAGTAAAGTAATTTATTTATTAGTTTTGTAACTGTAATTTAATTAGTTTGAGTGGTTGAAAGGCTTTAATGTGTGAGGTGAATTCATAGCAGCCTGAAGCATTGTGTTGTGTTCTGCATGAATGTTATTGCATATAACACCAAACAGTGTGTCTTCTTGACAGTGATTTACTGTGACACCACAGGGTTTATTTGATCATTTTCTTTCTATTGTTTGAGTCGCTTTTGGCGTAGATTGATTGTATTTCACATCCGGCGTGACCCTGAATCACTGAAGCATTTCTCTTTGTCTATTGGCTCAATGGAAGGCAAACCCACTCCTGCAGCCAGATGTGAGTGGCACTTGTTGCTGCACACACGGTGAGTCAGGACTGATGCTGAAAGATCGCAGCTATGTTTGATAGTTGGCCTTTAGGGATGAGTCATAGTGTGTGAGGAGGGAAATGTGTTAGAGGTGTTCCTGTCACAACTCTGCTTAGAGGACATCTGACGTGTGTGTGTTTGTCCCTGCATAAAGTGGACAGCAGCTTCTTTCCCTCGCTCTTGTTTACTGTCTGTATGACTCTGTAATCCCTGTGTTTAATCCCCACTGTTGAGGATTAAGGCTGATGGAGTTCATTGTTGTGACCTGAACAAAGTTGAGTCAGGCAAGGCACATCTGGAGTTTGGAATTTACCAACGGGAACTGTTGAGTGGTGTTAATATTTTCACCTTAAATGTTCTGCAAATTCTTTACTCAGCTAATAAATCTATTTTTATTAGAGTTCTCTCTTTCAGTTTGACATGACACTATAACAAGTTAACACATGCTCCATGTCTGGTTCTGTTAGATCAGGGGAGTCAAACTCGGTTTCATCCTGGGCCACATCAGTGTTCTGGTTTCCCTCAAAGGGCCAATTGTAAAGCTCATATATATGTATCTATGTATTATTATTATTATTATATGTTATTATATTAGATAATTACCTCTCCACTCATAATAGTGCTGGTGACAATTTGCTAAGATTTTTAATGAATTAAAAAGAATTTAAAAGTGTGCTGATGCAGAAATAATGTTATATTGTTGTTAGTGTCTAATTATTAAAATGGTGCAGCAAAATATGTAAAATCATCCCAGATATCTAGAGACTCATACAAGAATATGCTGATAACCACTATTAACTATTTTATTTATTTCATGGATTTTTCAAGCATTGGAATCTATGGTTTTGTGTTGCTATGCTAAATATTAAAGAATAGAAAAAACAAGAAAGTAATGACAGTTGTACTTCAACAAAGGAAAATAAGGAAAAACAGAAACTTTCCTGTTTTTAAACAACCTTTGTGACCAATTGAGAAGTCGTACAAAGACAACGTGACCATCGTATCTCCGTTAAATTCAAACATTTATTCACTTTCCTATCTCTCAATAAATCACACAAGTCTACGAAGCTCTTGAGGGGCCACAGAAAATGAGGTGCCGGGCCAGATTTGGCCCCCAGGCCTTGAGTTTGACACATATGTGTTAGATAAACATGCATTACCAAGGCTACATCACACACACATATGTAATTCACTTGTGTGAATAGTTGCTGTTTTTGTTCCCCTTTTGTTTGACTTGGATCAGGTGAGTCATTGGGGGATTGTAGTAATATTACAGTCCAAGACATTCTGAGATGTGTTGCTTTATTAAATCCCTTTCATTTATTTCACACATCAGACAATCTGACTGAGCTTTTACCTCAAACCACCCATTCTATATGGAGGATACGCGCTTACGGGGTTGCTGTGGCTCAGAGGAGAGCGGGTTTACCGGTAATCAGAAGAATGGCAGTTCAATTCCCGACAAGACGCTGAACCCTACATTGTTTAACTGTGCTATTAGTATGTAAATGTATTTGATGAGATGGTGCTCCTTATACATCAGTCAGTGTATGAATGTGTGTGAATGTCATTCAAGCCTGGAAAGGCCATGCAAATGCAGTCCATACCCCATTTACCATTACCCTGACACTACACACCTACAGGCTTGTCTCATTTTCTGCTAATGAGAGGAAGTCAATTATAATGAAATAACCACTTTAGCAAGTAATACCAGTTTCCATTTACATGGTAAAAATATATATTTTTTTACTCATTTTAGCCGATTTAGTGGATTTTTCCTTGCAGCCAGGTACAACACACAGAAACAAATATAAAATATGTCAATCATGAACTGTTGCGAGGTTCAGTGACCACCAGGCCTGAAATTTCATCATATTAGGGGCAAGGCCAATTGGCCTTTTGTTTTGTCATTTTTTTGACGACAAAGGAAACATTTGACTTTCAATTTCCAAAGCAGCACTCGTGTTAGAGATCTTAATTATTAAATTAAACTACTATTACACCAGCGTTTCCCACAAACATTTAAGATACTATGGTGGTTGGACCTCTGACCCTCCAGGGGAGTCTGGTGGCACATTTTTAAGTCAAATGCATCATTCGTATGAGTATTATTTAGCCCATTTTAAATAATAAAATATTCATCACCATGTCCATGTAATATTTAATGCAATAGAGATTTAAATGCATCCTTTCAGCACTTGTTGCTGCACTGGGTGCCTTCCTGACTCCATGACAACTGGATACAGGTTGCACAGACAACATCATTGTTCAATAAAAATCTAAAACCTTTTAAGACCTCCATTCTGCTTGTGATTTCAGATCAGGATATTTTCAAGCCAACCAAAACATTTCAAGTTGTATTCTTTGGAAATTGTCCACACTACTTTGTGTTTTAGCACTTGATGCTGCGCTATCATGAGGAAATATCATGCATCAGTGTTTTTAAAGCTTTCCTGCTTTGGAGTCATATTCACTAAGATGTGCATAAGTTCTTGCCTATGACGAGAGTGACTGCAAACACACCTGCAGTTAATCTCACCAATCACTACAAATCCTCAATGCAAATGCACATGAAGAGTGATGCAACCAGATTATTGGTGGACTTTATGGTGCTTCACAGCACCAGGGAAACTAAAAACATCAGCCTATGAATGTGAGTAAACAAAACACATTTACAGTTTAATATAGAAATAATTTGAATAGAATTTAATGCAGTTACATTGCTTGCATGCTGACATATGGGTTGTGATATGCAAGTACGATTTATCTTATTTTTTGTCTCCCAGTTGGAGAGTAATTGCTAATGGGTTAATTGCTGCAGCAGCTGCCCACAATCCACAAATCACCTCTTGCAAGTGCCAATTTCCTCCGTCTTCTAGAATGTGCATAAGCAAAGGGTTAGGATGTGCTTAGGAAATTGCCTCTGATGATTGGATTTGATACCTAACCATTAGTCAATAGTTAATCCTACGCAAATATGAAGCCTGAACTGGAGTTTGGGTTCAAACAAAATGGAAACTTTACAAACGGTCATGAAAGCCATGCAAGTGCACCTCAATTGATTTAGTTTTAATGATTCTTTGCTAAACATTGTTCATTTTTATTCATTAATCAATAAATAGTAAATGATAACTCTTTTTATATAACATTCATATATTTTGTAGTTGTGATTGTTGCTGTTTTGGGGCACAAATGTTCCAAGTGCCATTTCCTCCATTATAAGCCTTATAATTTTATTTTCTGGAGCCGCTGGTCCGTGAGAAATCCCAGTCCACGGCCTCCTTCTTCAGCTCTAGTGCACTCGTCTTTAAGGCAATCAGACATCTTATGAGGATTTTAGCCTCTGTTGAACTAATGATGGTGAAGAGAATTTAAAAAGTGCAGAGGACAAAGAAGAACAGAATCCAGTTTTCCGCTACAGCTCATGATCAGCAGGTCCATGAAGCTTCTTGGTTGCTCTCTTGGCCGAATTTTATCTTTGATATAATTCGTGCTGCAGTTTGGTCATGTGTGACCTTCTTTTCTCATGTTCTTTTTTGTATAGTCTGAGCAGCTTAAGGTAGAGCTGCACAAATAATTTTATTAAAAGCTTTCTCCCAATTCATATCTTTGTGCAGCTTCATTTTTAATGAAAACAATTCTATTGATAAATAAAAATAACGTAATGAACAAAGAAGAAAACCCTACTGATGGTGTTGAGAATGAGAAGAACCCAACAGACCCCACTGTCACATGCTATGTGGTGTGGAGTTTTTTTTTGGGATTCAAACAAGATGAGGCAAGTCCAAAGCACGTAACGCGACGTTGGAATCACCTCAACCATCAGGATGTGTAATTACACAGAAAACTATTTGTTCAAAGGTTAAGGAGAAGACTGCTTTGTGTTTTGTTGTTCAGTGTCATATTTATGAATGAAGCAGATGCCATTGTGTCTATTTATAAAGCGAAGAGCGTATGTCATAACTTTTTATTATCATTAAAAGTTATACTTCCTGGCTCGCTGTGGTGGTGCAGGGGTACAATCATTTCTAGCCTTTTTTCTTGCACAGCCGACCCTGGTTTGAGTCCCGGCCGGAGCATTCCTGTGCTGCATGTCTCCCCCTCTGTCTCCCATCACTTCCTCTCTGGATACTGTATAATAAAGGCATCTATGTCACAAACAAATCTTTCAAAAAAAACCCAAAACAAAACAAATCCTCCATATCACCACTTGTCCTCATGTTGCGTCCCAGTGCTGTAGTTACAATTCAAAGCTTCTTTGTCCTTTGTCTTCCTGCTCTGATCGTGCAGCAACATGCAGCCTATCAACATAATTTCAAAACTGATATGTAGATTGAGATCTGAACTTTCAACATAAGTTGTCGCCTTTTTCTTACAATAACTATATTTGCACTCTTTATCTCAATGTATGTTCATGTCAATGTATAATTTGTCTATTAAGACTATGTAACAGTCCAACACACCCTTATTTAAACATAAAAAATCTACTTAAGCTTCTACTTTTCTATAGGAAAACATACTTCCTATGGCCACTGCACTAGTCTAAGCTAAAACCAGCATTCCCTTTATTTTGTCCAAGGATGATGTGCTGTCTCTATATCAGGCACCATCATAATTCTTGTTGTGTTTCCTTCTGTGTCAGGTAAATGAGAGCAATCAACACTTAAAAATCATGAAATGAAGAAAAAATGTTATTTTCTTTGATTTCACCGATCTTCGTACTGAGGTTTCAGGGTAAAGTTGGAACTCATGGCACTTATAGAAGAGAAACCGGACTCCGCAGTCTAAGCTTTGACTTAGAGACTGAACCTATGAGTTAACAGCCATTGCAGCACAGCAGATATGATGCACTGTGATGACACATCAGGAATATTTGCTTGAGGGTCTGAAACAGGCGAGTGATGTGACTGTCAGGTTTAACAGGTGAAGCTGACATTGTAACAGCATGGTTAGCGTCAGTGATTCTGTGCTGACAGGCAGAAATATATTAATTTAAGCAATTACTTTAAAGTTGGGGGCTGTCAAAGGCAGAACTCTATGTTAAAACCCAGTCCTGAACACACAGTAAACCCATTATTCTGATTATTCAGGGACTGTTGTCACTGCAGCAGTAGTGAAGTGGATAGAAAGACTACTGCCTTCAACTTCTATCCACTCTCTGCCGAGACAATGAGCAGCGACAAAGGTCAATGATACTAGTCGTACTTGTTAAGTCGTCAACCTATTCCTCTCTGACACCTGCACTTGAGTGAGTGCGGTTTATATCTGCTCTCACCAGTTCTGAACCACCCAGCCCATTCCTCAAACCTGTGTAGCAGTTACATCAAGTCCACGTTGCAAATCTTTAAATCTTTTTTTTTAATCTTTATAGAATAAATACTAAATAAATAAATAAATACAGAGATGAAAAGGAGCTTTTTCCTGCAGCTAGAAGATAAAGTCAAGCAACTAAGCAAATAAGACTTTTTATAACCATCATCACCACCATCACTACCATCACCACTATCACATCAAACACTATCACCAGCATCATCATCACGATCACCACAATCTCCATCACCATCATCATCATCATCACCACCACCACTATCACCACTATCACAACAAAGCATCAGCATCAGCAGCACATATTTAATTAAGGTCAAACATGGATGACTTCATAGAGTATATGTTTGCATTTGTTTGCAGATGCATTGAGGAGTGAAGGCGATTGACCCTTCCTAAGCCCTGCCCCTTTTTTGCTCCATGCTCCAATAACAGTTGAGGAAGCTCTGTCAATCAACCTCAATCAAAACAGGGATTAATGGAATCTCATTTGCCCCTTAACACATTGTCTTTCTCTCATTTCTCTGTCCATCTCTGTCAGCGATTACTCTTCACATGAACATGAAACCAACACACACTTCCTCTCTGTTACTTCCACAGCTGATGATGTCACAAACCTATACCCTGCCGTATCTCTTTCACCCCCCTGTATGACAGGAACGGCGGTGCTTTGCTTCTATTCTTGCACCTTAGAGATTAAGCATTTTTCTGCCCCAGGGGACACGGGAATGAGCTCTACATAATACAGAAAGGTGCTGTGAAATGGAAACAGGATAAAGGCGCCTTGGGCCTACAGGAGATACCTGCTGCATTGTGGGATTTTTATGGCTCCTCTCCTTTTCAGAAATGAACTTTGCTAAGGGAGGTGGTGTGTGTGTGTGTAGCGGGGGGGGGAAGGAAAAGGTCGATGTACACTGATTAGCAGAACAGGTTTGTTTAGTGATGTACTTCCTTATTGCATTGTGAACATGCAACAGAGGAAAAGATAAGCTTGGACTCACTCACTCACTCACTATTGTAACTTCTTTACACAGTAAACTGATTAAGAACTGCTAAATCATTCCAAATACAATTCAATAACTACAACAACAATAACCACTACAACACTGGGCAGTGTGAGTACATGTAGAGCACTATACACACTCAACTGGCTGGAATTTCGAGTGTGGATCATTACTTTCCACCCTCAACATGGACATTTTAGTGATGTAGTGGGACCTGCGTAGCTACGTAGCAGAAGATAGCTACGTCACTTAGTGGCAGAAGTGGTAATAATAGAGGTGAAGCTAACAGTAAAATACAATGCGTGTTTCATTCAGCTGTCAAGTTGATTAGGGCTCCAATGGTCAGTTGTTGTAATAGTAGTAGTAGAAGAAGAAGCTGTCCAGTCATTACCAGTAAGTGTGCAGTGATGCTGTTTGATCTGGGACAGAACTACCATCTTGAATTCAGTGCACTGCACAAGTCAGTACACTGAATTCAAGTTAACTGCAAGGAAGTGACTGAGAGAAGTACACGATTTGGGACACGTCAACTTATTTTTTCCCTTAGCTCTGTAAATCTACCGTATGAACATGTCGGATGGAGAAAAGTACATTCGAACTACGTCTGTTCAAGTATCCCAATTTGAGATTCAATAAAGAGAGAAAATTGGACGTTTTGAGCAGAAAATGAGGGAGCAGGAAAAGAAAACACATGACGATAAAATAAGACAGAGAGGAATCAGACTGAGGAGAGGTTAGAGGGCCGGGCCGCCATGAGGTCATCTATCATCTTCTCAGCGAGCGCTAATTTTAGCATTGCTACCCTCATCTTTCTCTCTCACACAC
The DNA here is from genome assembly GCA_030544235.1 of Lepturacanthus savala. Classification (NCBI taxonomy): domain Eukaryota; kingdom Metazoa; phylum Chordata; class Actinopteri; order Scombriformes; family Trichiuridae; genus Lepturacanthus; species Lepturacanthus savala. Next base: position 15,019,742 of record CM060466.1, on the reverse strand, counting down.
ACACACACACACACACACACACCCACACACACATACACACACCCACACACAGTTGCACCACTTAGTGCTAGCCGCCTGCTTCCTTTTTGTTGCTGGTTACAAGGGTGACATGTACAACAGCACTGGCTTTGTGTGTGTGTGTGTGTGTGTGTGTGTGTGTGTGTGTGTGTGTGTGTGTGTGTGTGTTAGTTCACATGTCTCACAGCTCACGTCATCTTTTACAGAGGAAAAAATGCGTATTGTCGCGTCTTGTCACCACAGACCTGAATCAGCATTAAACCATGAGCATATGTCAATCACTTCACAGGTTCTGTAAATGACTTCTGCAATTGTGGTGTGTGTGTCTTTAAACTTTACGACTGTGTCTGACACTTCATGTGAACGTGGATCACCTGAAAATGCATGTTGAGGTCACAGAAGTTGTCCCTGGAGTGCGGATTTCCTCCACAGTTTGCAGAGTTTTGCAGCTTGAAAGCAAATGACGTGTTAATATTATATCTTAACAAAAGTGAATATTAACGGTTTTATACAATTGTTCATTTATACGCTGTACCTCTGGATTTTGACTAGTCTAGATTTACATATACAGCTGATAAATAGCCACAGCAGTGAAGAATATAGCTAAATTAACTGTGTTGAGATGGAGCACTGCCAGTAACACAGAAATACAGATAACCGGGAATGAGACAATACGTTCGACAGGTCACAAGTTAATCTGGGCAGAGATGATTTCTCTAGGCTTTGTATTGTGGTTGTTTTCATTTGTATAGTCTCATTAAAATTTAAATTCTCAAAATTGTCTTTTGTTACTGGGCCTGTAACTAACATGTGAACTGTATCACACTGCAGATCTTAGCTTTGCTACAGTATAAATATATTTACTTTTTTGGAGGAAAAAAGGGATGGAAAAAATATATTTTACTCATGCATTTTTTTCATAACTATTTTGAATGCTTTACTCCAGGTTTGTGAAGAATGAAAAGTGTTTTTTCATGTTCTGACTAGTTTAAAACCAAAATGAACTGCTCCGCTTCTTCAACATTCACAGCGAAAAACAGCCTTTGGACTTGAAAGAAATAATGATTTGACATTTGTTGTGATAATTAGCGATATCGACCAATACAGATATTTTTTTCACGGTGATAATGTTGCTGGCCTTCAACCCTAATCACACTACTATATCGCCCGATTGATCTGCCTTTAATGTCAACCACTTATCCAGGCGCTGTGGCATTTTGGCAGCTGGCTGTTGTGAAGATGAAATGGAACACGCCCATTTCCTGACATACAATCAGTTGGTGCTTCCTCTACACACAGTTTCCTTCTTCCTGCTCTCCCGTTATTGGCTGGTATTTTCTGCAACAGGAAGCTATAGGCCGATATGGACAGCCACAACTGTGTGTGTTGTAGCGGATCCAGTTCTCATCCCAACAAGCAAACATAGACAATACTGACACACACACACACACACACACATATCCCATAGGGTCCTCTGTCAAATACCTACACTCTGGGGACCACCCGTTCTAAATGAGATAGACATAGTTTTAACTCCAAACAATCTAGATAAACACACACACACACACACACACACAGTTCAAATTCTCCAGCTCTTCCATCTTCTGCTCTGAACTGACATATCTCAAATATGCTGTCATGTTGGCGGATCTTAATGCAATCTGTTGGGTAATAACGTCTGTAGAGCATGCTAAATGGGGGAAAAAAGTGTGTCCAAACTTCGAAAATGTTGCTTAGGCACATCAATTTGCTTTGGAATATTAATTTATTATCGGTATCCAGCGTCATTGATTTTATTGTACTGTTGTGTTCAGGTTGCAAATGTCACTTGATTTCAGCGCTATATGAGCATCAGCAGCAAATATTAGCCCAGGGCTGTTTGCATTCAAGGCACTGCAGTCATGTGAGCTTGTTATTTGCATCGCTAGACCTGCTTTCCTTATTCCACCTTTTGTTTGCAACATTGACAAAGGATGTGGTTGCCGTTTGCAGCGCGAGGAGAGGCGGCCTCTTCGTAGCTGTGCTCCCTTCCCCTCTGTGGTCTAATGTAATTTCTCAAAACCACAGAGTAACTGTTAGAGCTCCTGCTGCCTTGGCATTTCGTGTTTGTGTGAGAGTGAAGCATGAGGCCGACGCAACAGGCGCCCAAATCCTCAGGTTCACAAGCCACGTGAGATGCTGGAGATAAAGAGACTGAGAAAGACAAAGTAAGAGAAGGTTTTCAGATAAAGAAAGTATAGTAAATCAGGAAGAGAAGGGCTCTGTTATGTAAGTGGCAACAAAGCTGTATCGCTGTGTTTGGAAGTTGCCAGCTCTGTGGTGTGTACCTCTCCACACATTCACCCACACAGAACCCACTCAGTGGAGGGCTGTGGAGAGTAATGTCCTGTCTGGCTGCAGCCTGTGAGAACCACAATAAGCAGTTTGTCCAGCCAGTTGTCTGCAGAGAAGGCACGTGAAGGAAAAGAAACTGTCTGAAAAGGGTGGACCCGTCCACTCAAAACAGGCCACCGCAGTTAAGCTGCGATGGCATGTTCGAAATTTCACTCACCTCCTCTTTTCCCAGCCCTTTTATTTTATTACCCAATTTAACCACAGGCTACAGTAAAGTTTCAAGTTTCTTCCACAGTTTCTCTGCAATGTGTTCTATCACTTTATGTGCTGTTGTTTCCTTTTACCTTTTTTCTTTTATATTATTTTGACAGGTTTAGCAATTGTAACATTCAAGGGGATGGAAAGTTTTAAACATGTCTTTACATTGTCAGGATTCCCTTTCTCTACCCCTTTAACCCTTTATTACATAGTGTTGCCATATGGGATCAATTACATTGTCTTAATTTTTCTAAAAAGTGGTGATATAAAATCTATGTTTTCACAGTTAAGTGTGAAAATGGGGCCTTTATTTTTGAAGGACATTTATTAATTTATGAGGTCACATGACCAGGATATCCTGTTGCTCATGGATATTTGACATGTGAGCATCACTGTCTCTACGGTGGCTGGGAACCCTCAATGCTGCAAATAACTCGCAAAAGTTATTTGCAGCATTGAGGGTTCCCAGCCACCATACTGAAAAATTGAAAGTTTCTTTTATTCAGAATTTTGGAAAATATTCACAGAATTAAAGAAAATGAACTCAGTATCAAGTGAACTTGAATCTATTATTTATTATATTTATTACAATTTTGATGTTTTTTTTCTAATATGCTGAAATAGATTTTTGCCATATGGCAACAATATGCAAATATATAAAATCCATTGTTCCTACAGCCTAATGGAATCCCATTGACTTACATAGCATGAAACTATGCTGAGACTATGTTTACAACTTTTTAAAAATGTATTTCTTAAATATCTATACCTATTTTTAGGCTATTTTAAGTAAGAAAAAAATTCAAAACATTACCTTTACTATGTCTAAGTATATGTTTCCCCCCTATTTCATGCATTATAAGGTTAATCCTTCCATCCATTCCTTTCCTCATATGCTTGTGACTCATAATATTTGAAGAGGAATGTCCTCCCATGATGCTTCACCTAACCTGCTCTGTGTTTGTCTGCTCTTTGTAATTGTTTCAGTTGACTCAGTTGATCCAGGAAGCTTGGCTTAACCTGTGTTTAGCTTAGTTTAACCTGTTGACATTTATGTGGGGTTTTACCTTTATGACTTTCAAGCCTTAAATGAGAATGCGCATTGTTAAATTAAGGAAATGTATGATCTCTTGACATCTCTGGCATTTCCACCACACTGAATGACAGGGACAATGTGCTTTGGTGTAGTGGTAGCAGCAGTCAAGATGAACGGTGTTGTGTTATTTCAGGTAACTATACTTTTGTAATTATGCTTTTGTCAGTACAAACATGGTAGGAGCTCAAAAGAGTAGGTTGTGCACACCTAGGCAGAGGAGAGGTACGTAGGAGAGGTTAGGAGGTGCTGAGTGCATAAATGCACTGTCGTTACATTAAAAATGACTATTTTGTTAAGTGATTGACAGTGAGTTCTATTTTCCTGTTCCAGTGAGGACAAACATAAAATACAAACTTAGAGAAGGGTACGATGGGTAACAATAAAAAATATGCACTGTCTCTCCGTGTAAAAGTGTGTTTTGAGTTTTACGTTACAGCAGGTGACACCTAAATTCTCTATCATATGTCGATTTAACAGTTAATACCATGCATGCATGTATTTCTGTGTGATAAATACATTTCTCTGCTATGTCTCAGTTTTACATCTCAACATTAAAGCCAAGAATGCAACAAATGTGCGTTTCTTCGTTCCCATTCACAGTCCTCTTGCAGCGAGAACACATGATGAGTAATACCAATGGCGAGATGCGACCGTTAGGTTGTAAAGGGCAAAGTGGCATGTGGATTTTTCAGTTATTTAATGTTCAATTATAGTAATGCCTGCAGCATAACACCAACAATTTGCCTGCAGACTATTGAGAATCAAACCTATTAGTAGAACAGATATTCCCTACCTGGGGTAATTCATGATGGATTTATTCTTCTTAAAAACAAGTCTGTTCCTCATTGTGTGAAGGGTCATCCTTTTTGACTGTGCAGCTATAGCTTAAATCACATAGTGCAGCGTCTGATAAAGGTTGTGACATGAATCAGGCTGTCTGCCACCACACCCAGTAATCTCCTAAGATTATTTATAGCTGCTGTAATGCTAGACCCCCTTGGAGGATGGAGAGGTTTAAACCATTGTGCAACAGTAGAGTGTTAAAAACATATGTACATTTTTCTGTCTTTGCTTATTTAAGACCTTGAATGCTATTGATTAGTAAAGGAATGTAATGAATTCCAGTCAAATTTGCAGTCTTCACATGACCGGCATTAGTCTTTGCACAGTGAGTTGCTCCAGATGATTGTGCAGAGCAGTTAAATATTGGTTTGTCCTGTTGTCTGACTCAATATTCTCATGGGTGGGAATGCCTGATCCCTCCGGGTAAAGAGGAGAGGGGGGGGTTACACACATGTGAGCAAATACAGTCAGAGTGTACACAGAAACGCCTCTCTACACTTCTGAGGAATCTTCATATGTACTCTGGAGGACATAGTGGAGAGATATAGCTGCATGCACTGATAAAACATTAACCAACCACAAGGCTTACAGTCTTCCAGATCCTCATAGAAATACTGAGAGATACAAAGATAAAGGATACAAAAGAGATAAAGGATCAGTGGTATGAGAAGAGATTTGAAGTCATAAAACAAATTCAGGTGGGGAGTTTTCCCACTGTAATATAGCTTAATTTTTACTTCCTATTTACACCATAAGCGTTACATTTGCTATCATAAAGTCCAAAACCCATAGACTACCCTTTCACACCTGTGACTTTTTCTGCGTCATGGCTTCAGCTGATAGAAATAACGTGTTTGCACACATTCTGTGAGGCATTGGAATTAATGAAATCCCATAGCAATGCCAATAAAAAAACCCAAAAACCTTGCTTTTCTCCAATATGGCATCACAGCGTTTTCTATTCATTAGCCTGTTCTGACACGGGGGAAATTTATAACTTTAGGAACTGCAGAGACATTAGCAGAGATTGATCTATTTGGCTCCGTGTGGAGCTATAACTCAGCTGGAAAAGATTTACCATTGGAGAAGCATCACCAGTCCAGAAACAGAGAAGGGGCAGGTCGCTCCTGACCTCAGATTTGTTGTGATATTCCTGGGATTTAATCAATACTGGGAGTTACTTCGTATTAGGATTCAGTAATGAGTAATGGATACGCATTCGACACACCGTCCATCATTCAGGTAAATCGAGGGTGGAAGTAGCTCTATGCATACTGTTTAGAGGCTCAGGCAGTGGTTGATAGTCCTGGTGTGCTCTGCTCATGTAGATACATCTTTTTACATTGAAACAATGGCTGTTTAATGTGAGAATTTTTTCCTTTGAATTTTTTTTAATAATACAAATAGAGATGAATTAATTAAAGATGGGAAAATCAAAAATGTTTTAAAATACAGTTTTAAGATCATTCATCAGAATTTAAATTGTGTCTTCATGTTGGTTTCTTATTTAAAAGTCCATTTGTATAACTTTTTTTTTTTTTTTTTTTTACAAAAATCATCATTCTGTGTGATTTTATACTAAATACTAAATTTGAAATATTTAATCCACCTAAAATACAAAACTTTTTAGAGAGTTAGACTATCCGGTACCAGGTTTTTAGGGTTACATGGCAGATTTGTCACTGGCCCAATCAAGATTTTTTATCTGTCACATGCACTCAAACCAGGTACAATCATTTATTCCCATCACACAAACACCAGTTGTTTGTTTTTGAAGAGTTCTTGTTGGCACACAAACACATCGCTCTGGTCCTCATATTAAATTACAGGTCAGGCCTCTTGTGTGAAGTGCTTCATCTGATCGATAAAGAACACAGCTCAGACAGCACCGTTGTCTTTGTTGGATCCACTAGGTCTTTCTTTATGCACAATACTTCAATGAGTACACCACACTGCCCGTGTGTGGTTGCTGTTCAAGGGTTTGCCCCTCTAATTTGCACCTCTTTCTGTCAAATGTTATTGAGCAGCTGTGAAAGTTAATGAGATGCTTTTAGAATTTTTGCCCATTAGTTTTTATTCTCCGACCTTTCAATTACAGGTTATGGATCCAGTTTCAGCCTCAAGACACATGTGGGTTTTTTGTCAAGTGTTTTGTGAGTGCTTTGTGCTTTTTTGATCAGCGTTTTGTTGTGTTTTGCATCAAATGAATACCTCATGTGTCTTTCTGCCTGTATCATTATCTCACTTTCTCCACAGTCCTTCTCTTGTATTATTTCATGCCATTTATCCAAATGTAGGCTGATGTTTGCCTGCTTTTGTAGCACTGGGCCCTAAATTAATGCAAACTGGCTGCCTGGGCCATCATATCAGAAAGCAGAAACACGCTCACTAATTAGCTGAGTAGAAAAATTAGATGGCCCCAGCCAGCATACTACTGATATACACTGCCTGGCCAAAAAAGAAGTCACCACCTGGATATAACTAAGTAAACAGAGTCTCCTATTGGATAGTTTCCTCATGGGTGATTTATCTTTCAGGTGGTAACTTTAACCCCGACTGATGCAATGAGAAGCTTCTCATTTCTTAAACAACCATGTGGAGAGACACATCCTGTGGTTGTGGAAAAGATGTTAGTCTGTTTGAGAAGGGTCAAACCAGTGGTATCAAACAGAGAAAACATCTAAGGAGGTTGTCAGTTCATCCAGATCATCTTTTTCTTGTGGAGTTTAGAGCAAAGCTGCTTTGAACCACTATTGGTCCATTTGTTGGTCCAATGCATTATTAAAAACTGGAAGAACAATGAAGTGAACGAGCAGGTTATTCCATCAGTGGTTTGTTTCTTCCCTGATGGTGCCAGCATTTTCCGAGATAATGACACCAGGATTCATAGGGCTCAAATTGTGATGGAGTGGTTCAGCAGCAAGACACGCCATTTTCACATGGATCAGCACCACAGAATCCAGACCTTCATCCCATCCAGAACCTTTGGTGTGTTGGAAAAGACGTCATAATTAAAGCTAAAGATGGTCTAATGAAATGTGTGCGTGAGCTAGGTTTTAGGTGCAACTTTTTTTTTGGCCAGGCAGCGACACTTTGGCAACCCAAGTCATAAAGTTATAATGTGCACATGTTCACATAGATGAACTCCTCAATAAATTGGAAGAGGGAATGCAGTGATGCACTGTTTCCCATACATTGATTTATCGGTGGCAGCCTGCCACGATATCATCGATGACACCACATATTGTTTTTAAAATGATTAAAACCATACTCCACTCTAGCTGCATACAGTGCATTGATTCATTCAGCACCTCCTAGCCCTTGGCTGCTTCTCTCTCTCTCACACACAAACACATTGACAGTGAACCCTTTGGTGAATAGCTCCTAGACTCATATTATATCACATGTCATGCACCGGAGGAAGGACTGTTGTTGTTTTTTTCCATGAAGAGAAGACAGCTGGCCAAATTCCTTATAGAATCGATCCAGAGTTCACAAATGGATAGCATCATGAAAAGCTCTCCACAAATTTGTCAAAAAAACACTGTCAAACTAGCCCTCATGTTGTTTTAAAGTATTTGTTTATGGGATGTCAAACATGCCATGTAGTGTAACTCTAAAAAGGTGAATTTAAATATATAAAATTTATCATTATTTTTCTTTTGCACCATTTGATATTTTGTGTTTAAAAAAATTACTTTTAAAACTGTGTTTTAAAAGGTTTCTGCCATCTTTTCATCTGTCACTGACCCTTTAATAGATTTTGGTGCAATGGGTTGTAACATACTCTCCTTGACTTTCTCGGTTGACTTTAAAAGCCTCTCTGCCTCTCTGCTAACAAACCCCCCAAAAAAGACACCGACATCCACTGATATTCTAGAAATTACGGTAAGAATGTGTAAGAACTGATCTCAAAACAAAAGCCACACTCTGTGAATGGTATTTCATTCATGAATAAAACCAAAAATAAATTGTGAATTGAAAAAAAAATATTTAATGAAATGTGCCCCTGCAGAAATATAATGGAATGATCAAAATGGGACTACTTTAACACAGTGACCCTAAACTACTAAACATAAATCTCAAAGCAAATTAAATTAAATCACAATCAATACCCTCTGAAAATGACCCAGGTCAAACTCAAACACCATTAAAATTGCCTCCTTGCTGCAGCAGTTAGAATGTTAGCTGCAGGGTGTTTTTTCACCAGTCGATGTGGCCCGGGTTCTGGCCTTTACGGTCAAATCCTTGGATTGCTGTTGAAACTGAATTTTATAGTGCAATTTCAAGTGCAACCTTAAAATTGTCTTTCTCTACCAAATATTTGTGTCTTGATACAGAGATGTGATTCAGATTATTATTATTATGGAAGGGTTTAAATATCACTGTGTGAATTATTGATGTGGATAAAAAATGATTCCTTTATCATCAAGACAAGGTAAATGTTCCCATTTGTCAATGGTTGGCTCAGACAAAAATACATTTAAACTGGGACTTCACATAATGTTTTGTGAAGCTGCAAGATCTGCTTTTGTTCCTTGAAAATGTCAAGATTCAACTTCTGGGATTTGTCAATTTGCCCTGGTTTTTAGTGTTTTAAAGCTGGGCAGCCAAGAGTGTAAATATTAGATGGTTCTAAAATAATACAGTCCAAAAACTCATCAATTTATGTTTGAAATTCCTCCTAACTATATACGTATATATTACAACTCAGCTCACATATTGTCAACACAGGTATGTCCTGGAGGATGTTGACTCATTTCAGAAATCAGGAAGGGGGCAAGCACTTTTTTCACACCACCGTAGTTGCACAGACCAAAAGAAAAAAATATCTACAGACATGTAATTTTCTACAGTATCCCTTTTGTTCCAACCATTGGGATTTACAGTCAAATAATTAGCCACTGGTATCTGAAATGTAAAACATATTTGTCCTATCTCCCCTTAAAGCTATATTTAAAAACTACAGTAAACATAGTTTTTGGTCAATAACCACATTGTTTAACTTACCCCAACTCCTTCCTCCCTGGGGTGTTTTTCTGTGTGTATTGGCTGTGTTTTGGATTAGCTTTGTCTTTTCAAAATCGTGTTAAGACTTTACCCTTATTGGTTACTTCAAATGTTAGCTCTTCAGCATAATTCAGTGATTATGCTGTAGACGAAATACAGCACACAGTATAAGTACATTTCTCAACTTCTACCGAGTAATCCAGGCATATGTATTAAGGAAATGCTTGCATGCATAGTTCTTGATGTATGTGCTAATTAATAGCTAGACGTACTTTGAAGGGCAAAGAAATGAACAAACATGTTAAACATTCTGTAAAGATTGAATATACTGCAAGCCTAAATCACAATGTATCTGCAATTTACTGTGCTATATAAAAAGGTGACTAATGGGTTCTAAATGTGTGGTGTGTTCTGACTCTTAAATCAAAGTCATGTCTGGCAATTAAATTTATTATTAACACCAGCTCCAGGGCTGGTTGGGAGGGGAGGTTTTTGTATGAATGCGTGTGTAAGCTAGGTCAGCTGTGTTAGCTACTGTATAACTTAAAGGATATTAGTTTGCAGGATATTACAATATTACATCATCCAGATCTAACAGTGTGTGGCAGTAGACAATGAATGGTGAGGTAGACTCAGACAAGTACAATACCTCGATTTCCTTTCAGAGATCAATGTCAATTTAAATCTGTTCTAATATTCTATGTCTATACAAATATTGCACAATCAATAACTTTGACAATGGGGTCCTAAAGCTCGGCAAATACAATATCTTGTGTGCTGTGGAAAGTCAGATTTACCTCCTCTAAAACAAGCCTGGACCTCAAAACAGGAAGCTGGGCTCAACCCTGTCAGCCTGCTGGGAGGTTGGTATGAAAACCCCCTCTGGAGAAACACAGGAGCATTCTCAGTCATCTGAACTTCTTCTGTGCAGTTGAAGATAACAAGACTCCATTGGGATGAAAATAAGGGTGAAAGTGAATGACATTTTTCCAAACTGGCTCTGTCTGACTAATTGTGTTGCAAAAGTAGTGAAAGGACGAATATGTGTAGATGTGTGATGTCTTTGCTAGGAATCTCACATCATCATGGTTCATGTGTGTAATGCTTAGGATTTAAGATGAAGTCACCCTCTTACAGTGTGACACATTCTTTATGTGACTTGCAGTAGTTATCTTATCATGAATGTGTGAATAAATAATAGAAAGATAAATAAGAGTTAGAATTATTTTCTGGCTCCATATTTAATGTCTAAAGATCAAATACAAATTACGGACATGTGTTAGTGTTGTGGGTGAGACGGTGGGTCAGGTCCTTGGTCTGGGACCTTTCTGTGTGGGTTTTCTCCAGGTTGTCCAGTTTCACAGTCAAAACACATGCTGAAGTTAATTGGAGACTCTAAATTGACCCCATGATAGGCTGGTGATTGGCTACAGCAGAATCCCTTGACCCCAATGAGGAATAAGCAGGTATAGAAAATGACTGACTGACTAGACAGGATATATGGCCTATTCAAACTGATTCCACCCATTCAAAAAGATGTGTTTTATGTCTTAGATTGTTGAAAGATCCATTGAAATGGTGTCCTCCTATTGGTTAAGATAGATAAGAACAAAATGCTTCCATATGAAAAGGTGGCCCCAAAACTTGCATTACTTTATCATAACTGTTTTATTCTATACTTGCTTCATACATTCCAATGTTTAATCGCTCTCCTCTTACTGTGTGTTCCTTCTTAGCTTCCATCCTTGTTTGTTGTTTGGCCCTGTTTTATCCTTTTCTTTAATCTTGGCCTATTCTTCTGACCTTACGGCCTCATCTATCAGGAATAGATGACACTATGGTCCAGTGATCAATGACGAACAGCTCATCACTCTCTTCCAGTTCTGGATCTTTGGGGAATTATGTGGTCATTATCTTTCTTGTTTTTTCAACTTTTTGGATTCCTCTGTGACCTCAGATCCACAAGATGGGTTTCCTTCTCCTGGATTGGCCCCACCTCAGGGTCCAATCTTTTTATGAGGACATCAGGATGACTTCTGGCGTCAACACAGGCATTTGCCTGTATATTTATTGGTTTATGTAAGGCCTTATATTCATGGCTTTCTCTTATACACCAGGCTAGATGGTCTAAATCCATGAGACCTTCTGTGACCTCTGATGAGGTCACAGAAGATGTTCAAAGTACCGCTGAATGCAGTATAGTAGGATGCTCAACTCAAAACTGTCAGGTATCCTGGAACTTATCATGTTCCCTGGCTCTAGTCAGGATCCAATCCATTACTCATCATGTAGCATTTCTGGCACTGGCAGTCAGATATGCTCTTTTTCTTTATATTTGCTATAATTGGTCCTTCAGGGCTGGCAAATACATGGTAACTTTGTTCCAGCAAGTAGAAACACCAGATTTACTGTCACATTCCTTTGGGGTTATTATTTGGATACTGTCTCTCTTTGGACTGTGGCTTCGTACCTCCTTGTCAAAACCAGGCCGACCCATCTCCCAGGCATTGTGACTGCTGGTGAAAACAATATATTCACAAACAGCTGTTAGTGTCAAAGAACTTTCTAGAACTTACAAAACCGAATAGCATGCTCATAGTCAACACACAGTCAGATTAGAATTTTCAGCATTGCTGCTTGTTCTTTTGCTTGCACTTCACTTAATGGTGTTAATATTTGAGCCAACAGTGCTGTCAACCCAGGACTGCTTACCCTTTCCTATTTTTGCTCCACATGACATTGGCGGTGATACAGTACATAGCATTACATGGTGTCCTCAGGGATGATCATTGTACACAATGTCCATAGCCATAAGAGATGCAATGGTTAAAGAGGTTAATCAGGTTAATCTGCTGTTGTGCTAGGCTGGATGTTTTAGGCTGTTGAAGAGAACAGCTTAATTCATACACAATCTTCCACATAGACCCTCTCTGGCTCACTGCTGTCTACATAAGAGAACAAATGTTCACACCCAGTGGGCCTTTTAACCGCTGTCTTGAACCTGTTCACACAACAAACCAGATCTGTTTCTCACTTTGTTCCCTACTGTCCTGTCTGTTGGGATGATCCACAAAGGTTTTTTATCGTCCGCTATAAAATGAACTGGAATGACAATGACATTGGTTTGCCAGATAGAAATAGAAATATATAATGCATATTTTTATATAATGCATGACATTTTTGGTTTTAAATGTCATGACATTTATTGACTTTTCAGACCTTACTTGGTGAGGGAAAGAATCAATCTATCTATTGTACTGTAGTATTGACTGTACATGTAAATGAGTTATGTATTTAAAGTTATTGCCAATCCTTGTATCTATTATTGCTCAAACTATATTTTCTTGCCTTTCTCTAGATGTAAATGTTACATCTGACCAAGCATCAGCCTCCACTGCTTTAGACCCCAACTACACAAATCCAATTTGGCCTCTGAACCACACCAACACAGTCCTTATTCAGATATTTGTCCAACTGGATAAACAAGTGGAGAGATTCCAAAATCTATTGAGTAGTATTATTGAGTATATATTGAGTTTGCAGTCTCATGCAGTCAAAGAGCGGCTTGTGCATGCTCACAGATCACAGATGCTCACAGGACATGTCTACAGCTGAATTTAAGATTACTGCAATGAAATTCAAGCCAAGATCTCCTCCGGCAGACAAAAGCGTAGCCTGCACTCTGGATTTGGCTGGTTGATGGTCAACAGAATACACTTTTTAAAGTCTGCATACATTAGAGATGTGAAAAAGGCTTTTTTTTTCAATTTGTTTCTTTGCCAAGCAGGAACAACATCAACACATGGACCGGCTGTGACACACGGTCCATGTGGTGCAGTTTATGACAGCTGTTATGAATATGTTATGAACTCACCTGTCAAGTAAAGTGGTGCCACTAATATTAATTAACAATCAATAGCGCTCGTATCAATAAAATGAGCGGGCAAAGCTTCACATAAATGAAGGGAGTTTTGTGATTTTTGAAGGTGCTTGTGCCTCTGCAAACCAAAGCCACAAAAGACTGGAGCAGGAATCTCATCCTTCAGTAGGTCGATGCCCAGAGGAGATGATTGTTTAGGATTTGAAGCTTTAATATGAAGGGCTTTATTTAAAAGGATCCTCTTTATGATGCCCAAAAGAGCATGGGAAATGTACTGTATGTATGATGGAGGCAGCCATGTAAACAAGAATGACAGTGGTTTTATGACAAGCTGGGTACAGCAGTGTATTAAAGCAACTTTCCCACACACAAGTTCTCCAAGGTTTCAGCCTGCAATGTCTACATCAGCGTTTATATAGTGTTTATACAGACATGATTGAAAGGGATCCATATTGTTTCTTTGTCTGCAGCAAGTAAAGTTTAAAATAACAAATAACTGCCTGGAAATTGTATAGTGCAATTACATTGCAGCTCAGCCTCAGCCCTCAACTTTGATGGAAATATTTAATAAGAATTTAGTGTCAAAAGACCAATTCAAACCAGGAATGAGTCGAGGTCTTTGAGCTTTACATCTAACATTAGATCACTTTTATTTTGTAGTGAATGTGAATAGCAGGGTTACTAAATGAAGCATGAGTTCCATTTTACTGAATAGTTGATGAGCCAGAATATTATTGGACATTGTTAAAAATTCTCCCAGGTTATTGCATAGCATGTTCATAAGATTGAAAAGCCTTTTTTGGAATAATATGTCTGCGAGTGGTGTGAGCTAATGTGCTTATTTTCTGTGCATTTTCACTGCCTCATTCTAGTATTAGTCACAATAACTCTGGTGCTAATTATAAAATATGTCAGTTATGACTTGTGTTGAGATCCTTACTTGATTAAAAGGCCTGGCTTTGTGTATATATTGTTGTCCTAGTCAGTGTCGCAGCAGCTTGTTTATGTTTTCCATCTACAGAGAAGAGCTTTTCCTGGCTATTAAACATTTAGTTACTAAAATAATTGTGTAAAATAATAATAATTGGAAACAAACATAATTAATCTATACATTCACAATTTCAAGTATATATTAGGATAATACTCCATCATCACTGAATAAAAAGAGAAAAATACTGATTGGACCTTTAACAGCTGACACAGTTGAAATCTAAGTGTGACCTAATGTGATACAGAAGATAAGTACATGCAAAAACATTTCCCTTAATACAAACACATACGTTACCATATACCACAATGGTGTAATAAATAACACTGCACCTTTGTTGGTCTATATATATATCTAGTTTAGAATTAGTATGCCAGATAATTTCCATAGAGGATAGCAGCCATTGTGTATCATAACATGCAGCTTTTGTATGTCTTCTGTCATTCTCAGATCAATGCGAGCGGCTCACTTCAGTTATGCCCAAGGCTTCCTTTGACTTCTTACAGTAAACTCATTATGAGTTGTTTCCTTGGAAACTACCCTTCCTTTGCTCCAGTATGCTCATGCCTCTCTTAACATTTAGTGTTCCAGGACAGGCAGTTAAACTTCAGTGGAAAAGAATTACAGTGTTGTGGTCCCAACCCGTAACTATGTGGCTTATTGTGTCATCAGTTCTCTAGTAAACACTTTACTTCTCTTTCTAATCCTTTTTATGCCACTGGAACCTTACAGAAAACAAAACTAGTGGAACTTTAGGTTGGTCTCATCAACTTTCAAAATGAATGACCAGGACATTTACCCATAAACACCCCAATGTAAAGTGTAAATTTCACTGGGTAAATGGTGCTGGTTCTATGACATCCTGTAGGTTACAGAACAAGTTTTGGTGTTTACAGTAAGTTCAACTTCATGATGGATGACTGGCAAAAATAAATAATGTGTCCATTTAACTTCAGCTTCCCTTTGATTAACAATATTTGCAGGCTACTAACAAGAAGTAACTGGGATGGTTTATCACTGGTTTTCTGTTATTTACAAGCTTCAGTGGCCTTTTTCGTTTGTTAAGTTCATGTGGTAACTCGGCAATTATCATCAAGTCACCAAGTTAATGCAAAATCCTGATTAAAAATATACACAATGTGACAATGCATTGTTAGAAACTGAAGGCTGAAAAGAAAACAGCGGTTGTGGCCTGCAAAGTATGAAAACGCCTGGATGTCAGAGCCACATTTAGAGGAGCTGATGGTGCCTGTTGGGCTTTTATGATATATATTGATTCTATAAAGGCAGAACCAGCCCCATTCTGAATCCTGCAAAGCCCTCAGCAATGGATTTGAGATGCATATCGTAGCACACGATCTGATCCTCACCTGAGCTGCAGCAGCTCAGCCATGTCAATGTTTCAATGTTTGGTGCAAGGGAAGACTGATGATGTTGTCAAATGGATCATCAAGAGAAGCTGAAGTTATTCGCACACGTACAGTGACATCAGGTAAATTATGACACTTTTTGGTAAATTGCTTGCGACAATAACATAATACCAAATATGCCTTTCCTATGTAAATGTATGATTAATAGTGACTGTTTCTGATCATTTTCTGTTGGAATTATGTAATAAAACAAAATTATTTAGGCCCTATAAATCCACTGTGCCACTTTTTTTGCATGAGCAGTTTCAGGTGAAATGGGTTGAGTCAGATTTGTCATGCCAGGCTACTTACCATGCACATTTCTGGTTCCGCCTAGATTTAAAGTATTTCCTCAGCCACCATAGAAACCATAAATTAATCAAATCATCTGTTACTAGTCAAGCACAGTTATGTCAACAGAAATCCTTTGTAGTCACTGGCTCTAATTACTAGAGGGGCTGGGATCCGGCAACCTAAAATAGCCCATTTTATCTGATATCACCCTACACTATTAGACGTATATTATGCACATGCACATTCTGTACATTATGTGCAGTACCAAGCTCCAGTGCATACAAATAAACCACTGCACACACAAATCCAGGCCTACACACTTGAATTCATCGGTGCCTACACGCTGTCACAGCTGATCTCATAGTCTCAGTGGCGGTCACTGAGTGCTCGGCAGTCTGCAGCCAAACCAGGAGCCAGTTTAGAACAGGGGACAGCACCTCTAGCGGCTCCCAGGAACCAAGACAAGACAGGGCAAAAGAGGCTAATCGTGTGAGCTGGCCATCATTAATTCATTTCACAGACTGACACTAAGGAGGCTCAATCAGTACTGCCTGTGCTTCGCTCTCCTTTAATCTGACAATGCACCCCTCCATTACTACCTCAGACAGGAAGTTTTCAAGGCTGACATTTGCTGCATAAACATCTGAATCGGTGTCTCCACTTAGTGCAGAGTAACTCTGAGCAGCCTCCATCAGTGGTTAGAGTTGCATCTTTGATGCGATGCATTTTCAGTGGCCTTGCTTGAGTTTCACTGGTGCTACTCTTTCAGCAGTGGAACAAAGGGCTGCACAGCGTCACTGTGGCTCACTCTCACCCTGCAGATGCAAATTTCCACTGAACAGCTCCACCCGTACACAAAACAAATATAGAAATAGATAGCTTGGATAATGATGATATGAGACTCATTGGAGGTTGTTCTGCACTGACTTATGTTTTGACTTCTTTTGAATGCAAATATTTTACTTTGTAAGTTTTGAAATCGATGTAAAGTTAGCAAAGATTATTTTATTTCACTACGTTTATAGACTTTTTTTTTTAACAGGACAAAGTAACAACATTTTAAAATCTTTTGTAGTCATTGGCTCTAATTTCCAGATGGTGGGACGCCAAAACCTGAAATGACCTGTTTTACCTGATATCACCCTCTTGTTTCTTATAAAGAACTTGTTTTATTTTTATTTTTTTTATAAATTTACATTGTTTACCCTGTTTTATCTTTTTAATTTTATATTGCAAACCATATTGTGCTCCCAAATGGAATAAAATGTGCTATGTAAATATAAGTTTGCTTGCTTGCACTCAGAATAATTGTCCATTCATGTGTTCAAGACTATATATTGCAACCAGTTAAGTCCCCTGTTTATCTGTTTATCTATCTAGGTGTGTGCCTTTCTAAATCATGTCCAATCAACTGAATTTACCACAGGTGGACTCCAATTAAGCTGTAGAAACATCTCAAGGATGATCACTGGAAACAGGATGAACCTGAGCTCAATTTTAAGCTTCATGGTAATGGCTGTGAATACTTATGTACATGTGGTTTCTTAGTTTTTTATTTTTAATACATTTGATAAATTTAATAAATCTCAAAAAAATGTTTTTCACGTTGTCATTATGGGGTGCTGTGTATAGAATTTTGAGGAAAAAAGTGAATTGAATCCATTTTGGATTAAGGCTGTAACATATCAAAATGTGGAAAAAGTGAAGCGCTTTTAATACTTTCCAGATGCACTGTAAGTAACCATATTACCAGATGAGGAGAAATGCATTGTTAGCATTCCTTACATAGCAGTAGTAGTACAAACATGCAGCAGTTTGTTTTGTGGACAGACAGACAAACAGACAGTTAAACACTGTCACAGACACTGCTTCACTCAACTGAAAGTGTATTTGTTTAGGTACCAGGAACATGGGTGTAACTTATCGTTGTGGGTTTTCCATAGGGCTGTGAGATGATGAACAGCAGCAGTATTTATACTATTTTAGTAATGGCTTTCAAAGGATCAATTTGAGCATTTGACACTTTTTAAGAACTCTGCACGCATGTTGAGCTCATAGCAGCTCTCTACTGGGTTTTCTACCCCTGTTAATATTCACACCGAATCAGCCTCAGCAGAGCTTATACCTTCCTTTCCCCTTACATCCAAACACTGGACTCCATTATCGAAATTAAA
This sequence comes from Lepturacanthus savala, assembly GCA_030544235.1. NCBI lineage: Eukaryota > Metazoa > Chordata > Actinopteri > Scombriformes > Trichiuridae > Lepturacanthus > Lepturacanthus savala. Next base: position 15,001,438 of record CM060466.1, on the reverse strand, counting down.
AAACAACTAGCTTCATTATCAAATGCATCTTATTTTATACTGCAATAACTTGATTCTCATTGCTGAGCTACGCTCTGTTATCTACCTGTTTTTTATTGTTTATTGTACTGATGCTTTGTTCTTTATTGGCTATTTTATTACTGCTATTATTAAAAACTCCAGGAGGTTAATACAGTGTGCTCATAGCGGTTGGTGAGAAAACACTTTTTCACACTTCTCCACTCATGATAACATTCATATGCTGAGTTTTGGACTCGTATTGAGCCAATATAGGTTATTTATTATCTAATCTTCTTCCTAATGCCAGCATGTTGTCATTCACATGCATTTAATGATGGCAAATCAATAGAGCCCCCACACTCAGACGTATCACACCACCACAACTCAACTCCTCCTAGGAGCTGTTGGACAGTACGCTTAATAACCAACATCAAACCATGGTCTATAACTTACTGCACCACCAGCCCACACACCTGACAGCTCATCAATCTCAATATTCGCTACATCTTTAACTCATCTAACAGCTGATGGTAGTGGGAGTCGCCCCGAGATGCACGGTACAGCGAGCACTATTCCTACCCACACCTTTGTCTATTGAGGAAGTTTGAGTTCATATTTTATTGCTGATCCGCAACTGCACAAATCTTCTCCTAATTACTGTAAACAATCTGTTTAACACATCCATTTTTTAAAATTTCTCCTTTAAAAGGCCGACTAGACATGGTTAACAAGACTGGATATAACAGATGGATGCTAGATGTTTAATACCTATACGGGTCAGTGACCAATAATGTTTGGCAAGATGAGAAAGTCAAAAACTTTTTAAAATACAGTTTTAGGAAGCAATCATTAGGTCTCTCTAAATGTACATTGTGTGTCCATGTTGGTTTCTTGTTATTTAAAAGTCCATTTATATTGTTTTTTTTTATTTTCTTTTTTTTATTTTGGTTTACATGTTCAAAACTAAATTAAAACTAATGGCCAATAGAAAACAATACTTTCTCTAGCTCTGCCTTCTCATTTATACTCATAAAAGAGAAAAAACATATGTGCTGAGCAGATTCAGCCAATATCCACATCTGATTAGAATTAGCAGAGGCCTTGAGTCTGCTCCATGTTGGCACTGCATTGGTACTTCATGGGCTGCTTGTGTTTCATTTTTTCTCCCATTCCTGCTGCTCCAATCATCTGGGCAGGGGGATATGTTTTCTCTAACACTGGCATGTGTGGACTGTGGAGTATGCAGATGATAAAGAAAAAAGAGGAAAAAAAATAGATGTACTAAGATAGAAAAGGAGGTCGGCAGAGGCTAAAGATCATCTTCTGGTGTTCTCGTTAGAGCTCGCTGCCTGTTATTGGCTGTCCCGGTGGTCTCATTCTGCACCAATACTCAGAGCTTCAACACATACACACTATCTTAGAGATGATCATGTTCTTATCATGAACAACATGAAAGAAACAAACACACCAGACTATCTTCATTGGAACTGCATTAGGATAATAGATATTTCAGCAGCGATGAATGCTAATATTAGTCTATTGATCTAATTTATCTTAGCAAATCATTAAAAAAGCATCACATAAAGCAGCAAAATCAGACCAGGATTGACACTTTCTATTAAGATTATCCATTCATTCATTATGATATATTAACCCTCTATTGCATAGTGTTGCCATATGGAAAGAATTAATTTATCATCATTTTTCTAAAAAGCTATGATATAAAATCGATTTTTTTTTTTACAGTTGGGCATAAATTTTTCACCAAATAAAGAAATTGAACTCACTATCTAGGGTAGGTAAACTTTTTGTTTTTACATTTAATTTAATTATTTATACGTTTTTTTTGCTAAAATAGATGAAAATGAAAATTCCTAGTGTATACAACCTAATGGGGTCCTATTGACTTACATAACATGAAACTAGACCATGTTTACAACTTTTTCAGATATTTCTTAAATATATCTATTATTTAGGGCATTTTAAGTAATAAAATACATTAAAAACATTTACTACAAAGTCTATGTAATATTTCATCCAGTGGAGGGTTAAGATTTATTGTATGCAATTTAATGTTGCTTTAATTCTGCCAGATTTGAGACTTAAAGGATGCAAGGCTTTGTTCACTTTGAGCCTCGTCACTGGTTTTAGAGAGAAAAGAACCTGAGTTGTGTTAATACAGGTCTTTAAAGATAGCTGGAGATATTTGTCTGTGTCTGACCTCATCGTTTTTTTATCTTCTGGATTAATTATACAGCAAGTGAGTGTGATGCCAGTCTCCAAGTCAATGCTTACTGCCTTCCAACACACACACACACACACACACACACACACACACACACACACACACACACACACACACACACACACACACACACACACACACACACACACACACAGCTTCCATTATTCCCCTGGTTCTTTCATCTACTTGAATGCCTGCAACACTTTAACAAACTGTTAGAAAATAATAGCTGCATTGCCATGAAAAGGTGAATGAGAAGAAAAGCATTATGCAGGGAAAATTTAGACAAATTGCTTGCACGGAAATGGATTGGATATATGTTTTATTATGCCTCATATTACACACACATGCCTATCTTGCTGTGATAAAATTACATTACAAACTGCAGGATGGCATTATTTCAGGAGGAATACGCCCCCATACTGCATACAAGGACTTGAAAATTGAATTTAAGACTGCAAACCTTAGGATTTAAATGTCAGCAGATGTTTGCCGGGGAGTATCACACAAAGTGTCAAGAGTATGCAATAAATAAAATAATAATAAAACAGGTAATTATGCTATTTGATTTCTCTTTCTGCTTAAGTGAATGGTACTGTAGACATTGATTAAACTTCCTCTCCACGTCTTTTTAACATCAATCCATTTGATACTAAATAATATTTACTGTATAAATCAATGGACCTTGTTTGTTCCAAAAAATATTGTGTACATTATATTGAGTGAGCTTCTTTGGCAGCAATTTTCTAATCAATAACTATAATATAATGTGATTCAGTTTAAAGATTACAGAAGAGGCTAATACCTGCAGTTAAATTACAATAAGCTGTTTTAGGGAAGCTTTGTAAGTTGGGGGTAGTCATTGTGTGATGAAGACAGTGAGTCTTCTCCACACATTGACTATTGTGTCGCGCTACGTCACAGAATGAAAACCTCGCACCACGAAATGAACCTGCCTCGTGATTCTGTCAGTCTCGCTCAAACGCACAGAGAGCGAGCGTAGGAGCTCCTCCAACTCCCAAACAAAACTGGTCCCATCAACTTTCAAAATGAACAACCAAGACATTTGCCCATATACATCCCAGTTTAAAGTGTAAATATCACTAGGTAAATGGTGTTGGTTCTACGATACCCTATAGTTTACAGAACAAGGTTTTGGTGTTTAAGTTCAACTTCATGATGGATGACTGGCAAAAATTAAATAGGGTGATATTGGATAAAATGGGCCATTTTTTTGGTTTCGGCTGCAGACTGCACAGCACTCAGTGACCACCACTGAGACTTGAGATCAGCTGTGACAGCGTGTAGGCACCGATGAAGTCAAGTGTGTAGGCCTGGATTTGTGTGTGCAGTGGTTGTGTCCATTTGTGGATTTATTTGTACGCACTGGAGCTGCACATAATGTACAGAATGTGCATGTGCATAATATACGTCTAACAGTGTAGGGTTATATCAGGTAAAATGGGCTATTTTAGGTTGTGGGGTCCCAGCCCCTCTAGTAATTGGAGCCAATGACTACAAAGGATTTCATACTGGTGACATAACTGTGCTTGACTAGTAACAGATGATTTGATTCGTTTATGATTTCTATGGTGATTTGATACCTGAAACCACTAATGCAAAAAAGAGTGGCACAGCGGATATTTCAAGAATTATTAATTTGATCACATAATTCCAACACAAAGTGATCAGAAACCTCATTATTAATCATTATTAATCATAAATATACATGAAAAAGGCACATTTGGTATTGTGTTATTGTCCCAAGCGATTTACCAAAAAATGGCCCAATTGCCTGATGTGTTTGTGTGTGTGTGTGTGTGTGGCTCCTATCATGTCACTGAAGAGGTGGTACTGTACTGTTTAATAAGAGCAGTCAGCCTGCAGGCAGCACCGGCCATCTGGACACATGATAAGGAGCATAGCCCAGACTTCAGTGTTTTTTTTTTCATCATCAGTACATTTCAGTGTTCTGAGATTTGTGTCTTTCAGCTGTCTGTCAATGATACACTATTCTAACCATCTCACTCTTTGTTATCTGTCTTTCTCCATCTGTCCACGTGTATTTTTCTCTCTTTCTCTGGATCTTTCCCCCTATCGCTTTCCACTCTCCTTTCCTCTCATCTTCTTTCTTCCCTGCAGTTTGCTCTTTTGTGGTCCACAAGAGGTGCCATGAATTTGTCACGTTCAACTGCCCCGGGGCTGATAAGGGGCCCGACACAGACGTAAGTAACCAACCAGCTGCTGTCTCTCATGTGTTTGTCGGTAGGAGGTGTCCTGTACAATCCTTATTTTACAAATGGCTACTGTAGAGTTTTAAAGATGTTCATATTTCTTCAGTGTCTACTTAAACTATGTTAAGATGATTAAAATGTCATAATAATATAATTATAATTATAATAATAACTATAATTCCAAAAGGAAGAGTTCTTATCTTGTGCTCCGGTAGTACCTACTGAACGGACATTTAAATGTTAAATTCAGAATGAGTCACAGCAGTAGCAGCAGGTGGCTCGCTCAATTCATTCAACGTCAGCTGGGTGTCACAATTAAAACCCCCCCCAAAAAAAGAAGTGATTTAAATAGTGAGTCACTGTCTCCTCAGAGGAACTCAATGAACAATTGTCTCCCAATAACAGCGCCACTCGCCTTCAAAGCCAACACTTTTTCTACCTAAATGCATGTCTATGGAATGGAGAAGACAGATTGTGACATCATAATGTCCCAGAGGGTCATAGTGTAACTCTAAATAATAACTCTAATTCATCCCACAGGCCTGGGTTCAGGGAAAAGCCGATAGGTAGATTATTGTTCCATTAGCAGTGACGTGCACAGGCCACCAGACAGATGTGGGCTCCGATGTCCGACGATCTGTGGTGGTGAATAGAAATTCAGTGTTTGAATTAAATATCACTTCGTATATATATGGCACAGCGGATATTTTAAGAATTATGGGGCCTAAATAATTATATTTTATCACATAATTCCAACACAAAATGATCAGAAATAGTCATTATTAACCCTCTATTGCATGAAATATCACTTAGACATGGTAAAAAATGTTTTGAATGTTTTTATTAATAAAAATGGCCTAAATTATAGATGTAAGTATGGGATATGGGATATGGGCTATGTAAGTCAATGAGATTCCATCAGGTTATATACACTAGGAGTTTTCTACATTTTCATATTTTTGCTATATGGATCTTTTTTTCTTGGCATATTAGAAACAAATATACAACATCGATATTATTTCAAAAAATTAAATCTAAACCCCAGAGTTTGAGTTGAATTTTTTTAATTGGCGAAAAATAATTTATTCGGTCCAAAATTGCGGGACAACCAAAATAAAGGACAACGATTGGTTGTGTGAGAATGACACTCAAATGCCAAATGTCCATGAGCAAACAGGATATCCTGGTCATGTGACCTCATAAATTGTATGTCCCTCAAAAATAAAAGCCTTCTTTTTATGCCTGTAAAACGTAGATTTTTATATCACAGCTTTTTAGAAAACTGAAGCCAAAGTCATTGTTTCCCTATGACAACACTATGCAATAGAGGGTTAAAAGGCGTTTTCCCAGCTACTATCGCAACCCTTTCGAGATGCCGGATAGATATGAGCTCTCGAGTGACCCGTTTGCTCTGGTCCTCCATCAGCTGCTACAAGCACAAACTGTGTGCCATCGACTGCTGCTTCCCTTCTTGTCTAAGTGTGAAACTTCATTTACATGCCTGCCTGGCCGGTGGGCATGCAATAACCTCTCAGCGTTACAGACCACAGCCCGGCCTCTGTAACTGGAGATATGTCAATGTGTCATTCAAGATCATCAGCCCAGACACTTTAAATAGAGCACGCCAAGGATGACACGGAAGCCGTAACGGCAGAAAATAGTCCGAGCTGGGACCGGTTCTTGATTCAGGCTGGCTCTGAGGTTCAGAGTAGTGAAGGAGCGTCAGGTTCATCGTCAGCAGGACAGTTTACTTTTAATGACCTTTAAGATCTATGTGTTGAGTCGCCGCTAATCTACTCAAAGCTCTTCATTGATTTATTCATTGCTGTTTGACATGTTAAAAGATTTATTATTGCAACACACTGCACAATTGTACATCACCCACCTCTAACTTTGTGCTGTGGTCTAGCAGACCTTATTCAGCCTTTTCCTTTAATATAATGTCCATGCTTGGGTATAAAGGCTATACTGTATCCTGCTGTGTTTAATATAATTTATAAAAGTGGTTAGCAGAATGTGTAGAAATCTCTCAGTGTTAAATTAACCTCTAGAACTGTTAAATTCCTGGAACCACATGAGTTGAATATTTTTTTCCTTTTAGGGCCCTTTCATGTTTATCTTGTTTATCTGGATCCTCTGATGTTTCTGATCATACTGATACTTTGATTGTAACATGAACGCGTTTTATTGGATGGTTCAGACTTTTGGACCAATTACAGGAAGTTCCAGGCTGGAAACATGAGCTGCGGTAGCACAAGTGGAAAGCAGGAGACCAGTGCCCGTATTCCTAAAGATTTTTAGTGTTAGAGTTGCTCCTAGTGGCCAAATTCTAAGAAAATCCTTAGAATCTTGGGGCTGTAATCCTAAAGATTCTGAGAATCCTCTCAGAGAGTTCCTAACTTAGCCCGACAAACCTACTTCTTCTACACCTGTCAGCAATTAAGGACAGTGATGAAAGCTGTGCTGTGTTACTCTTGTTAATCCCAAATTAAGTTGAGGTGTTGAAAGTACAAAAGCATGCAATTAAAGCAAATTAATATAACCATCACTATGTGAATATGTGGGCATTCAGTCAGATTATTTTATAGTTTACTATTCATTTAACATTTATTTTCTTTTATGTGATATGGTATTTACGAGCACAGTCTTCATAAGATTAGATTCTATTGTTAAGTTGATCAATTTGAGGGTCATTCCTTTGACTATTATCACCAAAAATATGTTTTTTATCCAGCTTTTAGGATCAACCAATCACAGGTTTGGAAATGATGACATTCTCTGAGAATGTTCTGGAATCACTCCTAAGCTAAGACTCCTTGCTGGGAATTTTTAGGCTAAGTTAGGAGCTCTCTGAGAGGATTCTCAGAATCCTTAGGAATACGGGTCCAGGTTTTTAATTAAAATAAAATCTGGTGATGTTTGAAAACAGAAATTAGAAAAAACACAGAGGCTTTGCAGATATTTTTGGAGAGGACTGAGAAAGAGGAATGACAACAGGATGTAGATGTCATATAAAGTTATTTAGCAATTTCATAATTCCAAGATGAAACCAAATGTATCTGGATGCAACAATAACATGAACCTTAGTTCTGACTTTCAGGGCTGAAAACATCATTAAAGATGAATGACTATGTTATCTTGTGCCATATTAATGTATTTGATGCTCTCTTACACTTTTATGTGCACTTAGCAATACTGTTGCTAGGGGCAACCACACATTACATGGCTTGCTGCTGCAAATCAGGAAAGGCAAATTCTCCCATGGCCAGCAGATATCCAGAAGATCTACAGTAGAGGCAACCTGCATTTTATGACTCGTGTGTGTTTTATAACTCCCAGCAACGTGTGAACAAAGACCAGAGCTGGTGGATCTTTTTAATCGTAACTCATCTTGAGCCACGATTTGACCATGAAAACATTCTCCTCCACTACATAGGCTTTAGGGCTGTTTCAAGGGCAGGGTAAAGGACAAGCATTTAATCACATATGAGAACTGCCCTGTGCAGCCAGTCTAGTAGTTTGCCATGAAGCACTTTCAGCAGTGCGATATCAGACTGCCATTTTTCAGAAAAAGACCAACACTTGATTCATGTTCCAGTTTCACAGGGGTTGGGGCGGATATTTGTCTGGACACAGGCTTAAAACCACCATAAGACTGCCTCTCATTACAAATCTGACATTACTATTTAAGTCAAGTCAATTTTACATGTTTAGCCCAAAATCACGAATCGAAGATTACAGTTTATACAACAGCAGCACGACATCCCCTGTCTTCAGACAAGGAAAAAGAACCCTAACCCCTCGGCAAGATGAGAAAATCGAAAACTTTAAATGACAGTTTTCAGAAGCATCTTTCTTTCTTTTCTCCACCTAGAATATAAAACTTGTTCATAGAATATGTTTTTAATTTTATTAAACAGTTTTTAGGGTTACACCACATGACAATTTTGTATGTAACCCTTATACTAAAAATGTCAGAAATGTTGGATTGTTCGATATGTATTTAAAATATATATTTAAAATATATCATTCTTTTTTTGGTTACACCATTTGACCATTTTGTTTCAATTAAAAAAACTCAAACAAACAAACAAAAACAGCACCAGGACTTAAAAACAAGAAACCAACATGAACATATAATTAACATTTTTAGAGACCTGATGAATGCTTCTTAAAACTGTATTTTATCTTGCCAAACATTATTTGTCACTGACCCATACAATGTCTTGAGAATGAAAAATGGCTCCGTTTTTGTATGCTTTAAATATTCCCAATTACCACCAAAGAATCCCTGGAAATGAAATTGCAATTGAAATGATGTCAGCAGAAGTCAGCTCTTTAGCAGACCTGTAAGTGCTATGCTGCAGTAAGAGTATCAATTACACAGATTGAAGCAATTAATTTAACAAAATGTTTTGGTTTGACTGCCGGGTGTAATGTTACCTGCAGCTCACGTAAGTTCAGTGCTTTACAGGCTGAGGCCGTCAATAATGCAGGAGCCTCCCGTTTCCCCGCAGGGGCTCAGAGAATGAAACCGAGAGGTTTGATGTGCTGGCGCTTATGTGGGCGTGTGGCTGCTGCATCATTGATGTCCACTTAACCGCTGCAGCAGCACCAGGCGTGAGCCGCGAGGCGTCGGGCGCTGATTTTCGTCCCTGCTCACGCACACGTGCACACTCTGAGACAAACACCCCCGGCCCCTGGAGGCTGTTCAGTGATCGCTGTGACAGAGTAACAGAGTTAAGCAGCAGGACAGTGGAACCAGACACAAGTGACCGCAGAGTGACACGGCAGCCAGAACATGCTCAGATGGGAACATACCTGTGAGCAGAGTCAGTCAGTCATTCATCTTCTTTACTGCTTATTCCTCATTAGGGTCATGGGGGTCTGCTGGAGCCAATCCCAGCCCATTACAGGTGAGAGGCAGGGATAAACCCTAGATGGTCACCAGCCTATCATGGAGCACACACACCATTCACTCACACACTCATTCCTATGGGCAATTTAGAGTCTCCAATTTACCTCAGCATGTTTTTGGACTGTGGGAGGAAGCTGTGACCTTCTTGCTGTGAGGCAGCAGCGATACCCACTGTTCCACTGTGTTACCCCCTGTAAGCAGTGTATTTTTGCTGTGACACAGTAATGTAAGGCGTGTCCACTTCCTGAAATAGCAGCAGTAATTTATTGAGGTGCTATTAAGACAATTTTAATCAATAATCATTAATTGCAATTCAATTTTAATCGCAATTTTGATTTGCAGGTCAAATGATCTCCAAAATCATATAATCGAGAGAGTGATGAGTGTAAGTGCGAGTAGAGTTCGATTGATCTATGCGTGTGTGTGTGTAGTAGTGTAATGCCTTATATTTTAAATACACTAATATTGTAATGTAATAAATGACTTTGAAATGACAGTAACAAGTAATAAATAATCCATTACAGTTTGGAAGTAACTTGCCCAACACTGCCTGTAATACAAGGATGCTCACCATAAAACCTGATCCAAAACACAACCATTAAATTGCTCTATTAAAAGGCTGTGAGGTGCAAGCAGGTCTTCAGTTAACCCTCTATTGCATAGTGTTGCTATATGAAAACAATAACTTTATCTTAATTTTTCTCAAAATCTGTGATATAAAATCTGTGTTTTCACAGTTAGTTGTGAAAATGGGGCTTTTATTTTTGAAGGACATACAATTTATGCAGTCACATGACCAGGATATCCTGTTTGCTCATGGACATTTGACATGAGCATCACAACCGAAGTTTGCCTTTTATTCAGAATTTTGGAAAATCTTCACCTATAAAAAAATAATGAAAACGTATTTTTATTATTATTATTATTACATTTAACTCCTATAAAAAGACAATGTGCAAATCTGATATATATATATATAAACACACATTTTTTACCATGTCTAAGCAATATTTCATGCAACAGAGGGTTAATTTTAGAGAAATGTAATTTATTATATTAATGAGTAATGCTGTAGGCAGGAATGATTGAATATCTGAGAGGGCAAATTGCACAGGAGGAGATGGTTTTGGCAGACACCAGCAGGTCTCAGAAAAATGCTTTGGGACGCACACACCATCTCATTACATGGACTCTGCTCGTGAATTGAAAACAAGATTAAGCTGGAGTGGAGCTAAATTACATCATCTACGCCACAGGCATCTTGTCACAGGCAATGGAGCCTTTCATCTGTATTTTTAGTACATTTCCTTTAAGCAATGGCGTCGGCCATCTCCTTTAAACAGGGACCCGTGTTGGCCCAGGAGTCGTCTTTAACCACCTTGTTTAACCACCATTCAGTGCAAGAAAGAGAGAATCCTCCAGGGGATGCAGTTAAGCAGCTATTTTGAGTGGCAAAGTTCCTAGAAAGAGGATTCTGCTGATAGTGAAGTGGCATCCTAGGTGTTCCATTAACAGCATGAATAACCACATGACTGCATTCTGCTTTGTCAGTAACAAACAGTCACAGGCGAGCAGCTCTAATCAGTTGTCTAACAAGAGCTGTGCAATCAATAGGGCAATACGTGTCAAATATGACATGTCAGAGATGTGAATGTTAACCCTCTATTTAAATATTACTTAGACTTGACTTTTTAAAATGTTATTATCACTTAAAATGTCCTAAATAATAGATATATTTAAGAAATATGAGAAGTTGTAAACATAGTCTCAGGATAGTTTCATGCTATGTTAATCAATGGGACTCCATTAGGTTGTATACACTAGCAATTTTCCATATTATTTTCAAATATAATATGTTTTAACATATTAGAAAAAAATTGGTGAAAATTTTCCAAAATTCAGAATAAAAGATGACCTTTTGTTGTGAGACGATGATGCTCACATGTCAATTGTCCATGAGCAAACAGGAAATCCTGGTCATGCGACCTAACCGTAAAAAAAAGAGAGATTTTGTATCACAGCTTTTTAGAAAAAATAAGGTAAAGTAATTATTGCCATATGGCAACACTATGCAATAGAGGGTTAAAACAAAAAAAAAAATGTCATTTTTTGACTTAGAAAACTAGACTCATATACCACAAACAATGAAGATCAGGAAGGACAAAGTGAGATTTAAATCAATCACTGTACATAACACTGGATTTGCAGTGTAGTAGTATTTGGTGTTTGCTTCCTGGATGTAAAGCTTCTGGCTGTGTGACGTCATGTTTGTGTATCAGCCTCCTGTCCCCTCACTGAGCCGAATCCCAGCACATGCTTCCAGCTCACGGCCCTGTGCAAACCTTGGCACGAGCACCGCTTCCAGGGAAACGTAGTCACAGAGAAACCTGACACCACGTGTTTGTGCTTAGCGCGCTGATTTTATTTTGGTGGCTGAGTGCTGACACGTCCTGACAAGGTGGACCATTTGAGCGAAATGAGATCATTATAGGCTCCAACATGCCCCACAAACACACAAGTCATGCATATAAAAAAAACACAGTAATGAAAACCAGATGTGATTAACTCGACGGCAGAATGGGCACTACAGCTACTACAGCTACTAATGTGCGTCTAGGGGGAACAGGAGAATGTATTCTACTCATTTAGCGTGTCAAATGGAGTCTGTATTCATTGTATTATGTTTAGAAAGGTTGCTGAGATGTCATTTTCTGCTCAATGAATGCACGATGTGTGAACACCATCATCTGAAATCTGCATAAACATAGTTGCATAAAGAGCTAAGTTGATGCGAAATCAAGAAAACAAACATGAAAATGTAAAAGTTGTGAGCCGTTGCTGTTTATTTCCATCCACTGGATAAGAGAGAGAGAGAGAGCTGAAGATTGACAAGAAGTGGGAGGGGAGATGGAAATGGAAAAGGAAATATCATTTCTGGATAATAAAGCAGATAGGACGACATGAAGCACTGCATAAATGTCAGATCTGTTGCAGAATTTGATTTCCAGGTCTGTAATGCACTGCTCTGCTGTTTGGGAAACTGTAGATGCACCAGGACTATGTTTCTTCTTTTATTAACACAATGTCTTGTCAATGTACTTTTAGACAAAACCGTATGAAAGATTGGGTCTACAGCTATATTGACTTTAACATATTGGCATGGTGTTGCGATAGGGCAACAATTACTTTATCTTCATTTTTTTCTAAAAAGCTGTGATATAAAATCTGTTTTTACAGTTAGGCATGAAAAGGATAGTTATGAGGTCACATGACCAGGACATGCTGTTTTCTTATGGACATTTGACATGTGAGCATCATTGTCTTTTTTTTTTTTTTTTTACATTTAATTCAATTTTGATGTTATATGGCAACAATATGCAAATATGGAGAAATCCTAGTATATTCAACTTAATGTAGTCCCATTGACTTACATAGCATTAACAATACTAAGACTATGTTTACAACTTCTTCTTATAATTTTGTTTCATATATCTATTATTTCATGCAATAGAGGGTTAAAGGATAGTGAGTTAAATGTTTTTATTTGGTGAAAATTTTCCTGAACAAAAGACAGTGATGCTCACATGTCAAATGTCCATGAGCAAAAGGGTTTGGCAAACAGGATGTCCTGGTCATGTGACCTCATAAATTGCATAACCTTCAAAATAAAAACCCCTTTTCACACCTAACTGTAAAAACATATTTTATATCACAGCTATTTAGAAAAATGAAGATAAAGTAATAGTTGCTGCTAATATAGAATCAACACCAGGATCTAAATATAAAGATCATTAATCTATGAGAACTCCCATCCCCAGAATGAGCCTGTTCTTTTGCACCATGGGTCCAAAGTGCTGCTGTTGATATATTTGAATGTTACTGCTGTTCACATTGTTGCTGCTTATGCCCGGCGGTGGACTCTATCTGATTAGACAGGCCATCGTAAACTTCTTCAACTTAGACCCCAGAGGAATTTTGTCTCCAGAGGCGACACTGATGTAATGTAAACACATGTCGTAGCTCAGCACAGGCTTTCCCCAAACCTTCTTTATACCTACACTTGATGAATTCTAAAGATATTTTCTGAGTTCTCGTAAACAAAAAAGATTTTGATACTAAAAGCAGAGTAACAGATTAGAAAATATGTTGTTTTGCAACAACAACATGAGCAGTTATTATTCTGTTTGGGTAGTGTTTATACAGACAATAGATCTTAATTGGTCTCTTCCCTAGATATGTATGTATCATAGACACCGAATATAAATTATTTTTGCTCTTATTGCACTGAATGATGGTACAGGTGTTATTGTTATTAGCATAATTATTTTTATTCTTATTATTATACTTCTTTTCACTATAGTACACCCTGCATATTATTTCGGACAAAAATGGTTTTCAATTATACAGTACATCAGATTTAAAATAGGGTCAACAACAGTCAAATTATAGTCAGATTTGGTTGCTAATATTACAGGGTGGCTTGAACCTTTGACCAGTCTGTGTATGGGTTGCTAAGAAAGATTTGGTTCAGGAAAACTTCCTTAGATACAGGAAAAACAAAGAAAACAGTGATTGTTAAGCCTCTGTTGTGTGTTTTTATTACTTAAAATAGCCTAAATATATATCCTGGTCATGTTACCCCATGTATCGCATGTCCTTCCAAAATAAAAGCCCCCTCATGCCTAACCAAAACATAGATCCTATATCACAGCTTTTATGCCACACTATGCAATAGAGGGTTAGAAAAAATCTTATGACATCAAAATTGAATGAAATGTAAAAAAAAAAAAAGTTTACCTACCCTAAATAGTGAGTTCAATTTTTTATTTGGTGAAAATTTTCCAAAATTCTGAATAAAAGACAACCTTCTGTCAGCGTTTTCAGAAAAGCAACCCAGTAGCAGCACAAGATCAAATGGAATCAGTTTTATTCTCTTTCGGTGAGGCAGAGTTCAACAGAAAATCCACAGTTTAAATCCAACAAATATCCACAAGAGTTCAAAATCAAAAAGAAAAAAAACTTTGACAGTCCAAAATTCGACAGAAATCCAGAAAACCACAGTTACTGACAAAAAAAATCTAAAATCCATCAAGAGGCGTTCTCACAGAGAAAGGTAGACATGGTAAAAGTGTATCAACTAACGAATTCAGGCAGCGCGGGCCGGCATTCTCCAACACAGGAACAACAGTCGGACAAAAACTCAACAGAAACCGGGTTTAAATACAAGGTGAGGACAACAGTGATTGGTGGAAACAGAACGAGGATAAGGGGAATCAGGTGTGGCAATTAAGGTGCCAAAAAAAGGAGCACAATGACACCTTCAGTTGTGAGACAATCATGCTCACAGGTCAAATGTCCATGAGTAAACAAAAATAAAAGCCCCCTTTTCATGCCTAACGGTAAAACCAGATTTTATAATACAGCTTTTTAGAAAAAATTAAGATAAAGTAATTGTTGCCATATGGCAACACTATGCAATAGAGCGTTAATCACATTTCATGCATAGCAGTACATTTATCTTCATGTGATTATGAGGAAACTGCTGCTAAAACCGGATTCTTGTCAACAGATTGATTCAGTTATGTTCGGTTATTGAGTGTCATGTTCAAACACTGTGATTTAATGAGTTATTGACGTCCAGCTTCTTTGATTCTCAACAATGTGCTTTTGCATGAAATATCAGGAGACATCACCACTACACCCTGGGACAGGCCAGATATTATTGGTTATTAAATGATTAAATACATTTGACAAGAGTAATATTAACTTTTGTTGTGTGCTTAATTAAAAAACCCTTCAAGGTCTATAATGAGTTTATTGTGTAATACATCCCCCGTCCTTAGACTCTCCTTCTCGGCAAGGAAAAACTCCAAAACCCAGTGGGAAAGAAGAAACCTCGGGGAGGACCACAGTGAAGGAGAGACCCACTCCCATGTAGATGAACCAGGACTGACAGACATCCATCTTATGATGATGTATCAGTCTGTAAAGATGTTTCAGTCTGTAGAGATGCCGTAGGGTGGGGGCAGGTCCAACCAGGCAGGTGAAGGAGTAGGTTCATCAGAGGCCTTGATGAGTCGCATCAGGAGCCGTCATCATTGGGCCTCGTGCAGTTGAACTGAAACAGTAGGCACTCCGGGTGAATAGTGATGAAAAGACCAAGTATAATCTAGATACTGTTTATTGACGCAGCATGTAAACGTGTTGCTCCAGTTGATATCGGAGTTCTCTCATTAAGACACTCGGATAATGCGATTGGACTTAAGCCAGTCGCAGAAGAAAAATAGAATCACAGCACCTTATCTGCACAATAAGCTAAAAATCCATGCGATTATCGATCTTGTTGTTAGAAACTGCCAGAGTTGTCTTTCTTTTTTAAATGTCGCAGTTGTAATGTGCCTCATTTTGTTTTCTTTTTTTCCACAACTTTATTAACCCTCTATTGCATAGTGATGTCATATAGCAACACTTTATTTCATTTTACTTAATTCTATGTTTATACAGTTAGGTCTGAAAAGGAGGCTTTAATTTTGGAAGAACATAGAATTTATGAGGTCACATGACCAGAATATCCTGTTTACTAGCCCTTTTTACTCAAGGATGTGGAAAATTTTACCAACAAATAAAAATTGACCTCATTATATGGGGTAAGTAAACTTTATTTTTTTTATTTTATTATTTTTTTCTACATTTAATTCCATTATGAGGTTATGTTTTTTTTTGTAATATGCTAAATATGCAATTTAGAAATTGCAATATGCAAATATGGAAAATTCTGAGTGTATAAAATGGGCTCCTGTTGACTTATATATAGCATTAAACTATTCTGAGACTATGTTTACAACTTTTTCATGGACACGTTTAGAGCTCGTTGCCGGAGCGGGACTTACTACTGTGCATGTAATAAACCAGTTTATTTGATGAAACATCAACTTCTCTAAACAGATTCTGGATAATAATGTTTGTATTGATTCACATTAGCGCAAAGAAATGTCCTTTTTGTAACATTACTGTTTCAAAATATTACATTCAAAATGTTTTGAATGTTTTTGCTATATAAAATGGGGCCTAATAATAGTTAAATATTATTAAAAGAAAGAAAGAAAAGATAAAATAATTGTTACCATTTGGCAATGATATGCAATAAAAGGTTTAAAGTTCAAAGAAAAACAAAATACTGTAAATCATGTTTTGTCACCTTTCCTCACAAATATATCATTGTTTCCAGTGCTGATCAGTGTTGACTGATGGTTGATGTGGTCGTGGAGAGTCCCCTAGGCTGCTGCTGATGGTATTTATACGCTCTGGGATCCTAATGAACACTAACAGTTCTGGACTCTCTCTGGCTAATGGTCTGTGACGTGCCTGTCTAAAAAGAGGTTTGATCCAGGCTTTGCTGGGGGGAGACGATGCAAAAGGATATAAGTGCTTACATGCACTTGTGTGTGTGTGTGACGGGGGGGTATTTGTGGAGGATAGATGGACGGGTTCACTAGGAACTGCTGAATCACTTGGTGAAAGTTTCCCATTGGAGGAGTATTAAGTTAAGTTGGGCTTGTTGCAGTGTAAAACTCCACAGCCTCAAATAGATGCCGCTATAAATCCTGCAGTGCGATCTGTTTCGAAGCTGAGGCATTTCTAGCATATGGAAAAGTCACAGTAAGTGCAAAGAAAGAGAAAAGAAACGGGCATTTCTGGCATATTGATGTAAATGTGCAAAAAAATAAGTCAGGGACCAAACAAGTCATTAACCCTCTATTGTATGAAATGTTACTTAGACATGGTAAGAAATATTTTGAATGTTTTTATTCCCCAAAATGGCCTATATATTTTAAGAAATATAAGAAATAGTTGTAAACATGCTATGTAAGTCAATGGGACTCCATTAGGTTGTATGCACTAGGAATTTTTTCCATATTTACAAATCTATTTTAGGAAAAAAAATAATAACATCCTGCACATGAGACCTCACTAAATAGTGTGTCCTTCAAAGGTAAAAGCCCCCTTTTCACATCTAGCTGTAAAAACAGAGTAATTGTTGCCATATGGCGACACTATGCAATAAAGGGTTAAACAGACAATTGTCTGTTTTGAATTAGCAATGGATCAATTATTAGTTAATTACTTTTGTTAATAGATGTATATGTTGAGTTTTATATGCAGATGGGCTTTGAAATTTATTTGATTTAATCACAGTTTAATCATTTGAATATTCAGGCTGAGTAAAATCGTTGTTTTAAGGGTGACCTTAGGAATGTGCAGAACTCAGTGTCAATAAATGGAAGGACTGAGGTCTGAGGTCAGTCTTTTTTACAAGCTGCTCTGCTGGGTCTGCAACCAACGCTTCACAGCTACGTTGAGGAAATATCAGCCATAATAGGGACAGAAATGTATTCCTCATCTAAAAGGTGGTGGATCTGTTTCCACTTGAGTACAAGTCTGATCACAGCACAACGGGCAGTTCAGATGACACAATTCCTGGTTTGACAGCTTTATACCACAATGAGAAGAACGCTTGCATTGCAGTTATACTTTAACTCTGTAGGCTGTCACGCCTGCAATGACTTGACAACCTTTCCTTAATGATCCCACCCCTGTTTGTTCAGTGTGATGGGAACCACAGCTTATTGAAATTCCTGTCTCCTTGACCTCAGACGCATGCAACATTTGCAGTGCACACACACACACACAGGCATTCCACCGGTCCCTCTGAGGCTTGTTTACAGCAAATATCTGGTGAACGGTCTCGCTCCAATGATACTAATGACCAATGCATGAGAGCTGGATCTGCTCTTGACCCTGAATTAACTCGTGTGCCACAGATCCTGCAGGACGGGAGCTTGTCCTCACCAGTGATGCCAACCCAAATGACAAAACCAATCCATCTCCACAACTCTGTGGTATCTGGATATAGTGCAGTATTTATCCTGTTAACTTTCTTTTTACAACAAACACTATGAATTCTATACATTGCATCTTGGTTTAATAGTTTCTAGGCAGCTATTCAGTAAAGACCTTCAGCGGTGGGAAGCTAACTGTTCTGTGTTAGAGTGTACACAAAAACACTTGAAATAGAAGCCTGAGAAGGTCTGAAGTCTCAACCTGACCTCACATTCACGGCCTGAAGCTGAACCAGCAGTAGGCCTGAAGCTCAAACCCCAGAAATAGAATGATAGGAGTTACAGATGGTTCACCCTGCCTCCTCCTTCTCCTTCTGTATCTCAAGGGACTCAGATAGAACTTTTTGTATTTGTATTTGTTATGTATCACAGGTAAATAACTGTAGGTTTACCTGCACTGCGACAGACAAAATAAAGAAAACACATACCAAGAAAGCATCAACTGATCAGAAACTGGAAAAAAAAAAAGGTTTATAGAAGTTTCTTGCATTCTTTGAGGCAGCGTTGTACTAAACACGTTTGAGGCAATTCAGTCTATTACTTCAGTATAAAGCTGTGAAGATCGAGAAGTTATCAACATCACATTGAGGTCACATGAATGTGTTACTTGATTCACCTGATGTGACCCGCATATATTGGTTGTGTATGACAATGCGTATGGAATTATATTATCTGTCTTTATTTTATTATAAATATTTCATGTATTGGCAGTCTGAAGGAGTTACTACCTGTCCAAAGTCATTATGACATTTGCAGATTTTTAATTCATCTTCATTCCATAAAATGTCACTGAGAATGATAAGACTGAATGTTAGTCATGCATATAACAGAATGTACCAAAAACATACTTGGATGATGACCAAGCTAAATACTAACATCAGAGCAAATAAATGTGAAACTGCAAAACCTCACACTTAGAACAAAATATAAGTGTACTAATGAACAAAACTTGCATATGCAAAGTGTGACACCTATCTGCCACAGCAACAAAGTGCAGTTAACCCTCTATTGCATGAAATATTACTTAGATGTGGTAAAATTGTTTTGATTTTTTTACTACTAAAAATGGCAGAAATAATATATATATAGTTTCATGCTATGTAAGTCAATGGGACATTAGGTTGTATATACCAGACATTTTCCACATTTGCATATTGTTGGCATATGGGAACAAATCTACTTTAGCATGTAATTGAATTAAATGTTTCTAGAAATATGCGTGAACTCTACTCTGCACATTTTATCTGTCGTTACATGTTGTTTTGTTTTTTTTAATTTGGAGTAACAGCTATTTGTTCTACACTAAAATAAAGAGAATTATCTTGTCTTCTTCCTCCGTGCCCTGTGGCACAATGTAGCACACACACGTCCCTTCACAACAGACACTACAGTGTGTTTGCTGAACTCGTGGACTCCCTGAAGATTGATGGTACTAAGGAGCAAAGCTTAAGGAATCAAAGGATCTATTTCTCCAGTCCATAGTTAGACCCCCCTAATGCACACACACACAGCTTCAGCCACTAAATTGATGGCATGGTCATTTATTGAGTTTTCTGGGAAGTCGACCACAGAGTGAATCTAGCAGAGATCACAGAAAGCGGAGGTGAACAGCGCTGTCAGCCGCCTCAATACAGTGGACAAAAGAAACTCTGCCAAGAGTTGGGTTGTTAGGTTACTTTTTGGAACACATCTTGTGAGGTTCTGTTAATTATTAATCACCTGACAGATGGCCTGCGTCTGATAAGGCAACTTATTACGCCTTTTAGTGTTTGCACCGCGGCAGAATGAACTGACAGGTCTTCCTTTTTTCAGTTTTTCCTTTTATTTTCTATATGCTAGTGTGGTAGAGGGAAAAAAAGGTTGCTAAACAGAGCAGTCATCTACCAGCTGATGTGACAGCTGTGACAAACCCCCTGTCTTCCCCTGTCCTCCCCTGACCTCGTGGATGGCACTCACAGCATGTGTGGCTGATTCTGCTAATAAGCCTGCACCTGTAAAATGGATACCTCACTGCAGCATTCATGTTTTAAGGCGCTACATTAACTAGGACCTCAATGTTCTCCAGCTGTGGAAAGGCGAGTTTGTCAAAAGGGCTTTAAGATCTTAGAGCTGTAAACTAAGTTCAATCTGTCTCAGGTTGTTTGTCTATTACTTACTGAAACACATTAGTTAGCAAAGCCTGATGTGAAGCAATAAAAAGATTTGCATCTGAGCCAAACTCCTGCATCTTTTTGCTGCTATTTCCACTTACCTTTCTGTGTGTTACTAAAGAAGTGCACCTGCTCTATGTCCTACTGTATGTGTAAGTGTCGGTATGTAATTCATCAGAGTAATTATACTTCTTACACAATACAACAACGACAACAACAATAATAATAATAATAATAATATTTAATGCATTTTATTTGTATAGTGCTTTTTCTGGGCACCCAAAGGCACTTTGCATTCACACAAAATAAAACAAAATCATTTTAATTAATTAATACAGAACAAAACAAAGAAATCAAAGGATTTCCATTTAAAACCGTTGGGTAGGATGACAGGGAGGTCCTGAAGGCCTGTTTGGAAAAGGGTAGGGTGGTTGATTGACAGATGTGGATGTGGAGGGTGTCCCAGAGCAAGGGTGCAGCAACAGAAAAGGCCCCGTCACCCCGAGGTCCGTAGCTTGGTCCTTGGGATTTCCAAGCAGATGGGAGCAGGGTGTTATGGTGGAAGAATTCAGAGAGGTAGGAGGGAGCAAGGTTGTTCAGGGCTTTGTATGTGGTAAGAAGTATTTTGAAAGCAAGTCTATCCAGTATTTAATTGGGAGCCAGTCATAGGCATAAATCCTGGTGGGGAAATGGGATGTGACCCACCCGCCAAAGAAATGCTCGTAAACACAACTAAATTATTTTGACTATTAAAGAAATGTTAAATAAAAGCACAACACAAATGCTGCTAAATGTAAAAATATTAAAAATGTTGAAAATATATATGGGGGCGCAGTGTCTAAATTTGATTTAGTACATGGAAGAAGCCAATCAAACTAACATGTAGAAGTCAGTAAGTCATTTATTACATCACTTGTTCAACTTTAGTCCAAAATCAGCTTCTTTTATACCAGTCTACTGTTTAAGATCAGACCTAATGATCATTAATGAGCTCTAATGATGGAAGAGCTCATTAATGATCTAGTAGTAGTAGTAGCAGCGACTAGAAGAGGGAACAGGAGGATAGAGGAGGATGTGGGTTTTCAATTTTTTTTCCCCTCATTGATTTATGGTCTCATTTTTCTTATGTATAAATATAAATATGGAACACTACTATAACTACTATTATTACTTTAATTACATTGTTTAAAACATTTGAACATGAGGCTTAAACCTGCAAGACAAGTTGCAAAGGAGAGAGAAAAAAGAAGGTAGGGCCAGATTATTATGATCATATAGTAGTATAGTATTTTATTTATTTACCGGTATTTGTATTAGTATTTAATATTTATGTTTTTCATGTTATGTATAAATATAAATAAATAGGGACATTGCTATAACTAATATTATTACTTTTGATAACATTGTTTTAAACATGAGGGTGCAAATCTGTAAGGAAAATTGCAAAGGAGTGTTAGAGAGAAGAAGAGAGATCCAGATTATTATGGTTGTATAGGAGGTTTTTTCATGTCCCCTCCATCAATGAAATAGGATTTTCACCCCTGGAGCCAGTGTAGATTATGAAGGACAGGGGTTAAGTCTGTTCTCGGTTTATTTAATTGAAGATTTTATTAGGTGAAGCAGACTTAGTCAAGTCATGAGGACATGGATGAGGGTTTCAGCAGTGGAGAAGGACAGGGAGGCGGGCAATGTTCCTGAGATTAAAGAAGGCAGTTTTGGTGCTGTGGTTGATGTATGGCAGTAGACAGAGCAGCTGGGGTCAAGGAGGACACCACGGTTACAGACATGGGTGGGGGGAGTGATGATGGAGCCATCAATAATGAGGGAGAAGTTCTGGGTAGTAGTACAGGTATATGCATATTATATTATACCTTTTTAACATTAAAATTTGTGTATGTGTGTATTCACAGGTTTTTAAATGCAGGTAAACTTCTTTCACATTGCCAACAAATGAATTTGACTTTCTGCTTTTTTCGGGTGTATTAATCACATTCATTGTTTACTAAAACAGGGCTAGTAAACAGGAAAAACAGAGTGTAGCGTGACTAGCATCAGTAAGATAGCTGTGTAATATTAGCCATGGTGTTTCTGGTTTAACAGCAGTTACTGCTGGGCTGATAAGGGTTGTGTCACACAGCTGACAGACTGTTGCCCAGCATGCTAATACTACATACAAACATGGATGAGACCATAAGATTGCAGACATCCCCATCATATCACTGCAAGCAAAAAGAGGAGAGAATTCTCAAAATATGTGTTCACCCCGTTGTTATATTTACTGCTGATCGTAAATACCCGAGGTTACTGCAGCATCATTGGACTGGAAATGAATGCCATTCAGGCTGGGAGCATTCCTCCCAGATTCACAATTCCCACTCACCCATGAACCCCGAGAATAAGTAGTTCTGACTCATTTTAATGAACTTAATACCCGTTTCCCCTAAGACTGTAATTTTTGCATTCCAGGTTGGTTGACATGTAGAGATGTGGACCCAGCATAGATCCCTGAGGCACACCAAGTGTGATGTCTTGATTTTTGGTTAAGCTAGTATCACAACATGTTATATAAACATAAGTGCACATACTGTATATCCCAAAATGTCTCTGTAAAATTCAACATGGGGCTTTGCCAGACAAGCAATGATGCTTGGTAGTTAAATATGCATCTGAAGCAGTAAAGCATGGGCAAGTGATACCGTCCCATATTATGTTCTATTTGAAGGTTAAAATGTCAGCTATTATCTCTCACTCCGCTAGCAGACAGATGTGTTTAAAAGATAGAACGCGGCAAGGAAAACCCCCTGTGAGCTTGTGGTGGCAACCTATCCTCCCTCTCAGCACTCAGCAGCTTAGTTAAAGGCCAAGAGGAGGGTGGTGAGGGCAGTGATCTAAAAATAGTAACCTTGCCTAGCCTAGCACCTCATGTCTGGATGAATTACAGGTCTATTTTGTTCTCTTTAAATCTTACCTTAGTGATCACATCTTTAAGTCCTAGAGCTGCAAGGGAAGACAATGATATTCACCAGAAACTAGCTAAAGGCAAATGTTTTCTGCTGTTTGAGTTTCTCCACATTGGTCTATTTTCATGCATCGGCCAAAATGGGATAAGGAAAATTGGAAGTGAGTTGCTGCCCCAAGTAGAGGAGTTCAAAGATCTCAGGGTTTTGTTCAGTATGATGGGAGGGTTGGTAAAATGGAGCAGGAGATAGAGATGGATTAATGCTGCACTATTGTAGTGAAGAGGGAACTGAGTCAGAATCAAAGCTTTCAATTTCCCAGTCCATCTAAGTGCTAAACCCTCACCTGAGGTCAGAAACTTTAAAAGATTGAGATCATGGATACGAGCAGCCGAAATGAGTTTCCTACACAGGTGATCGGGTCAGCCTTAGCAATAGGGTGAGGAACTTGGGCATCTGGAGGGAACCCAGCATAGAGCTGCTGTTCCATTTGCATTGAAAAGAGTCAGCCGAGGTGGTTTGGAGAGAGTCCGAGGCAGTTCCACATATAACTCATCTACCCTGGAAACACTTTAGAATCCCACAGGAGGATCTGGAAGGTGTTGGTGGGGACAAGGTTAGCTGGCATCCCTGTTTATCCATATTAACATGGATGGATGGATGGATGGATGGATGGATGGATGGATGGATGGATGGATAGATAAGCGAATATGATGTTAACATTGATTGGCTACAATGTGATAGCAACTGGACAGACTAGACCAGACTATAAATGTTTAGCACAGGTTTTTAAAATGAGGCACCAAAATAGCCTATTTCAAATGTATGTATCTTGGTATTTGTAGCATATATTCATTGGGAGTACATTTTTCTTAATGTTTATACTATTATTTCTATCTACTTTCCTTAGGTGCCATTGGTTAGACTTATATTAACCCTCTATTGCATGAAATATTACTTAGACGTGGTGAAACATGTTCTAAAAAAAATAAGAAAAAGTTGTAAACATAGTCTCAGGATAGTTTCATGCTATGTAAGTCAATAAGACTCCATTAGGTTGTATACATTAGAAATTTTCCATATTGCATATTTTTGATATATGTTGATGTAACAAATTAATTATTTAAAAATAATTATTAATTTTAGCATATTAGAAAACACAACATTAAAATTTAATTAAATGACAAAAATAATTAAAGATTACTTACCCCAGATAATGAGTTAAATTTTTTAATTTGGTGACAATGTTCCGAAATTCTGAATACAAGACAACCTTCAGTTGTGAGACAATGATGCTCACATGTCAAATGTCCATGACCAAACAGAATGTCCTGGCCATGTGAAAATAAAAGTTCCATTTCAAGCTTAACTGTAAAAATATAAATTTTATATCACAGCTTTTAAGAAAAATTAATATACAGTAATTGTTTCCATATGGTAACACTATGCAATAGAGGGTTAATATCATTGCCTAGACCATGATCAAAATTACTCAACGAGTAATAAGTACTGTAAACAGCACAGTTAAAGTATAGTGATTCTCTTGGTTTTAACTAGAATACCGTAATAATCTTAAAAAAAGTGAAAGTGTTACATTGACCAAATTGACAACCATCCTATTCTATCAGTGTATATGTACAGCAGGCAAATTTGCATGCTTTTGTGTGTATGTGTAGGCGACCTTCAGTTCAAATGAATGAGGGAAAGTGAGGGATGATGAGCAAAAAGGAGAATAGGAAAAGGGAGTAAGCAACAAGTGGAGAGAGTGGATTAAAAGGGGAATTTGATGGTAGGCAATGCTTATCTAATGCTGGACATTAAGGGAATCCATCACCTTCAAGCATCAGTCTAACAACCTTTTTTTTGTTTCTGTAGGGAGCAGATGGGTCAAAATGATAAGAGATATATTTTATGTGAGGCTCATTTCACACTCTCCCTCTCTTTCTCTCCCTCTGGCTGCAAATGTCACACCGGGTGGATCGCTTTTAACTCTGTGGGATGCAAGTGGACTCTATTAGCTCTCTTTCTACTTTGATGAATGTCAGACTCATTAATCCCATATTCTGCTACGCAAGAAGTTACAAAATACAAGCAAGATACATACGTGGATGTAGAAGCTTCTGTATATACTCTGCCTTCATTACGTGCGTAATGCGCAGTGTAGCTGCTTTTGCCTGTTTCTTACATGTACATTCAGCTCGATCGAGATGAACTTCACCTCGCCTGGAAAGTCAAGGAGAGCAGCAGCAGCAGCTGTAAAGACAAACTGCACTGAAGTCGGACATTATCCAGCTGCTTTCAAAGCAGAACATATCGGAAGTCACAGATATTTTCACTTCCTGTTTGATCCATATGTCTCTACTAGTAGTTTGCAGAAGACTGACAGTTAAGGCTATGTTATTTAGTTAGTGATTACCAGTCTTGTGCTTTAAATATATATATTAAATAAGCAAAAACAGGAACTTACACAAGCATTTATATATTCCTATATAAAACAGAATTATGTTTTACAACATTTGTTTTTAGACAAGTGTTTTAGTCCATATTGGAGCCAATCAGATCAAGCAACAGCAGGAGTTTCCCATCATGGACTGGGCTGCCTCGTTCTTGCAGTGCTTGCTGTCTGTGAGAATATCGTTGGCGGCGGCTGCATGACGTCAAAGCCAGGAGGGCTCAAGTTGGACACAAAACTAACCAGCAGCGATGTCTGTTGGTCACCAGCGATCGATTCTGATCAGGCCTAGTTTATCTAGAACCAGCCTAGAATTCTGACCTCTTCCTCCACTGTTGCCATGTTTGTTGATAGCAGAAACATTTGACTCTGAATTGTCCTCTAGTGGCTTTATTATGTAACATCTCGACCAATGTGATGGACGCATGGAAGTATGAGGGACAGTTACCTGGTTTGAAATAGACATACTGGAGACCTAAGACTAATTTTGGGGGTATTGCAACACCTTCAGACACTTTCAGATCTTGTGCCTGCTGGGTTGGAATTAAGAATAACATCAGCTCAAAGACAGGAAAGCAGAAGCAGAGTTTCCACTCAGTGTGTTGCCATGCACTTACATTAATGAGTTACAGTCAGCTTCCTGCATTAACTTGATTTAAGAGGAGCCCGGTAGTTCAAAATCAGGCCTAATAAATTATTTATGTCTCAGAAAAGTAGCGCAAAGCTCAAACTCACATTAACAAATAACCCCATCCCACCCTATGGAAAGCCTCCTCAGCATCCAATGATACAGCAGACTTACTTCCGTCTGCTTAGCAAAGCCTACTGTCAAGAGTGCAATTAAAATCCTCTTAAATATTACTGAAGACATCAGCCAATAGCCTTTGAAAAAATTCAAACATAGTTTCCCTCTTTATCTATAATTTCTTTCTCTTTATTTATAATTTTTTTTTGCAATGTAAAGTATGGCACCTGATGTATATTAATGGTCACTTCTGAACTATTAGATTAAAGCTTTTTGAGCTCTGCAATGACTTTGATACTGCAATAACATAATCCAGCTAACAGGATTCTTTTGTCCTTTCAGGTGAAATTGTGTATAAGTATAGTGTAGCTGCAGCTCCAAGCCATCTGTGCAGTGCTATGCTGGTATTTCGGCTTTTATTTGATTATGAAGTATAAATATTATAAAGATGCTGCTGTTATGTCGCATGAACATTAAAAAAAAAAGAAAAAAATTGCAGTGCTTGAAGATACGAGGTCACATTGACTTACAACATTTTGCTGGGGCTGAACAATAAGGATTCAGTTGCAGTTTAAAAAAAAAACAAAAAAAACTCTGTTTCTATGATGTCAGAAAGTTGCAGTTTTTGTATGAGGGAGTGTTTAAAATATAATCCAGTTATTACCCTGTGTTTATAGGGTGATATCAGGTAAATTAGTAACTTTCAATACCAAATATGCCTTTTCCATGTATATTTATGAATAATAATGAATGTTCTAGCTCATTTTGTGTTGGAATTATGTGATAAAATATAATTATTTAGACCCTATATATCTTGAAATATGTGCCTACTTGTTTTTGCATGAGTGGTTTCAGGTAAAAATATTTTTCAGGTAAAATATGTTTAGTCAAATTTGTCACGCTACTTACCATGAACATTTCTGATTCAGTCTAGATTTGAAGTATTGTCTCACCATCATAGAAACTATAAACTAATCAAATCATCATAGAAACCATAAACTAATCTGATCACCTGTTACTAGTCAAACACAGTTATGTCAACAGTTTGAAATCCTTTGTAGTCATTGGCTCTAATTTCCAAAGGGGCTGGGACCCCCAAACCTGAAATGGCCCGTTTTACCTGATATCCCCCTATATGTAGTGATATTGAGATTGTGTATATAGACTGGATAGCTTGGAAGCCCCTGCTCATCTTCAGCCTGCCAAGCCGTTCATTAACAGAGGCTGCTTGGCATCCTACATCATATGTGCTAATTAAACTGGATTGGAGAGCCTGGCTAATTAGCTGGCATCACTCGAATGATCCCCCGGGTCTGTCTATCTCCTGGTAGCCTCCAGTCTTTTGATCTGCCCTCTGCCCTGTGTCTGTTCCAGATCTGTGGCTTCATATACTGTACAGTACACAACTACCTGGGATTAATAAGGAAAAAGCTATCTACTCCCTATTAGAAGTAGATAAGCTGTTGATTGCGTTTATGTACCTAGGTGGAGGAATCTATTCAGCTGCCACATTCTGAATGAAAACATGCCTGTGATCTATTTCCTCCTCATTATCTTCATCCTGGTCACTCACAATCCACCATTGCTGTTGTCACTAAATTGAAAAAATTGTTGAACTTTATATTATAAAATATGCAATGTTATCTCATGATAACATGACTTTACTAAAGTTTGTTGTCTTGTTTTTTTTTTCTTTCTACCTTTAAGATTTGGTTTTGTTATTTTAAAATGTAGTAACACTTTCTATAAATGTCTAGTCTAATGCATTATTTATAAGAAATTATAATGCATGTAAAAGGCTTCCATTGAGGTGATATTTCAGGCTGGTATGAAATTCCTTAGTGCAGAAATTCAGCAGTTCCATCTCTGTGGTTTTTAAATGTAACTGTTCCATTCATCTGGCCAAGTAACATTTCATCATTACCTTCCATAATGTTGTTTCTTCTTTTTCTTCTTCTTCTACAGCTCTACTAATCATTGTACAACATAATGCGAAATTGCTCCAACCTGTGATATCTATGCAGTCCTGGTACCTTCTCTCTGCATCCTGTCTTCAGCCTGCAGAAACCACTGCCTGTGTTTTTTCCATTAAGGCCCTCTTATGTGGAGCCCAGTGATCAAATTCGTGAATGCTTTCGGCATTACACACTACTTCCCCTCCTATTCTGGTGGGGCAGCGCCACCCAGTCTGTCTTGAATTTCCCATTGAGACCCAATTAGGCTGTAATAAGGGACAGAAGCCACAGGGGTTAACTCCTTCCATCTCACAGCTCGCAGAAAGGACGTGTTAATGGACAACCTCATGAGCCCAGTGATGTGCAGTGAGGTGTACTCATTTACAGGATTCATATTCTCTACATTACACCTGGCACTGGTGAATCTTTAAATGGCACCTCGTAAATCAGTCGCAACAGGTCATTTCATACTGGCCAGACTGGCTGCACAGACTGGCTGTTGATGTGTATTGTTTGTGAGCAATTAGCTGCCAGTGGTTAGTCACTTTAAATACCCTAAACGTTTGGCTTCATACTGCTAAAAGTCATTTTTGAGATTATTGTGATGGATATTCAGAGATTTAATTTTATCATTGATTATCCGATGAGATGGGCCATTGTACCTCAAACCATTTATGCAAAAAAAAAATGTGGCACAGTGGATATTTCAAGATTTATAGGGCCTAAATAATATTTTATCATATAATTCCAGAAACAAATGATCAGAGACAGTCATTATTATGAATATTATCATAAATATACATGGAAGAGGCATATTTGGTATTGTGTTATTGTAAAGTGGCGCAATTTACCTGATATCACCCCATATATGATCCTTAGCTATGGATGATTATTTCTTAGATTCTGACAAGCGACCAAGTTTGATGCTTCTCTCAATGCTTTGGAAAAACACTTTTGATGATTCTACAAAAACTCTCCCGAAGCTATCACCTCGGTTGGCTTGTTATCATTCTTGTAATCTTTGCTCTGGGCATTTTCCATTATCTGTGAACATTTAAGCCACGTTTCAACCACAAAAAGATGATGTGATAGTACATAAAAAACATGATCCATCTGCCGATGAACATGGCTCTAATTCACCATCGCTCACTTATGCCATGGATGGAGGGAACAAAGTAAAGGAGGGTGGGGTGGTGTGGCTGGAGGGACAAGAGGATAATCCTTCAGGATCAGCTGTGTGTGGGTGGACATGAGTAAGTGCAGCTGGCACAGCCCCCTCCATCTCTCTCTCTCTCTCTCTCTCTCTCTCTCTCTCTCTCTCTCTCTCTCTCTCTCTGTCATCTACCACTCTCGTCTTCTTGATTGTCCTTAACTAAGACACTGAATACTCGCCTATAATTGACGTTATTGGTGTTTATCTGTGTGGTTGAGGAGGCTAATTGTACAATATTCAGTAAATGTCAGTGCCTTATAGGTGCAACCTCTGCAAAAATATGACCATTTGACAAAGCCATGGTGATGGGTGTCTCTCTAACAGCTCATGTCATGAGAGTTTGGCAGCCTGGGACCTGTTGAACATTTTGCTGTGATATTCCATTCCAGTCAAAAAACAATAGAGCAGCAAATGACAAGATTTAAAAAAAAAACATTTATTATTGAATATTTTGTTACATTTTTAGTTGAGATAAAACCAGTTCTTACTTTACTAACCACTGAAGCTCTGTGTAAGCCATGTTGATTATGTTTCAATTGCTTGGTGTTAAAAAAAGAAACATGTAAGTTACTGTCCCTTTTTAGATTAAACATTCATGTAAGTCAAGAATCAATATAGTATATTCAAATTAAATATAGGGTGATATCAGGTAGAAATGGGCCATTTAAGGTTTGTGGGTCCCAGCTTCTCTGGAAATTAGATCCAATGACTACAAAGGATTTCAAATTGTTGACATAACTGTGCTTGACTAGATTTGATTAGTTCATGGTTTCAATGGTGATTTGATTAGTTTATGGTTTCTATGGTGATTTGATAATGCTGTTAGTTTGGTATATTGACATATTTTTTGGAAAAGTGATGTTTATCTTGGTGGCCCGGTTTACCTTAACCCCCTAAGCTAAGATAGGCCACATGGTTTCAGCTAAAATGGGCCTAAACACGTGTGTACGACATTTGGTTCAACTAAAACGTACGGTATGTTGATTGTTATGTAAAATTAGTTCAACTCAAAGTAGTCATTACTTTTGCTGTGTTTGTGTAACTTGGCTTGTTACCCATAACTGGGTGCTAGCTTTTGTGTATTGCTAGCTTAGCTTGTATACATACGTGTGTTAGAGTGTGAAAAAAAGTGGCACAGCAGATTTTTCAGATTCAATTATATTTTATCACATTATTTCAACACAAAATGATCACAAACAGTCATTATTAATCATAAATATACATGGAAAAGGCATATTTGGTATTATGATATTGTCCCAAGTGATTTAAAAGGAGCCCAATTTACCTGGTATCACCTTATAAATATAAATAAAGCAGCTAAAATACAATCACTCGCAAACAACCCTTTAGTTTCAGATCAGGGCTTACTAACCACTTTCATGAATAAGACCGCTGAAATACAGACAAAAGGAAGCATTTATTTGTCTCACAAAGGTGTGAAGACTCTGCAGACTGCCAGGCACGGCCCTGGCAGATTGGGAAGAAAGATCTGTGGAGCCTGAATGAGTCTCTGTTGCATCCGTCCAGAGGCCATCATCAAACTGACTCAAATGGCGAGGATCAGCATTGATCACTGTGGCGCCTCTGTGTGATACTGTCAGGGCTTGCTGAGACAAACGACATGCTGTTCTTCCCGCTGATGATTTATTTCTCCTGAGTCAAGATCCTCCTATTCATTTTACCTACGACACTGTATTTCTCAAGATATTAAAAAAAGAAAGGAATGTATTCTTTGAACTGTTTCATTTAATTTAATGAGAATAAGACTCTGGGTCTTATTTGGATGGCAAAAAAGCATTTGAAGTGCCGATGAACAGATGTAATTGCTAAGGTTGAGGCGTGGTACGGCACATAGGAAACAGCAATATCTCAGGGGCAGGTTAATGCCATGCCTTAAGCAATCAGTAAGATGCGTTTGACAGTTTGCTGACAGGAAGGTGCAGAAAGCACTGTCCGCCTGAGCAGAAACATAAACAAGAAACTGAAAACAATATGACAGTAGTATTGTGAACATAACAAGAGGAAGGAGAAAGAAAATAGAGCACTCCACAGTTTTATTCAAGGTGCTTCCTGAAATCAGTCTGGTCAAGTTTACTGGCAAAACACAGATACAGTTTCTAAAAGTTAAACATACTTTTTTACAAGTGAACATACTCATATGAGTTGAGCCTTTGTGTATAATTAGGAAAGTCTGTGCCTGACATTCACATTTTGGCTCATATTAATTGATTGACATGTTATTGAAGGAATCATCCTCCTGCACTCATATATGGACTGTGTGTAAATTAGAGAAACGCCTATTTACCAGATTTGGGAGAAAATATAAGTGAATAGAGTGTTTATTGTTGTTTGATATTTTTCAAATGTCTTTAAGACCAAATTGGTTAAAGAGTAAAGCGGTTTCTTTTACTTGCAGCAAGGAGACAGACAGAGGTACAGAGGCAACTGCTCGTCTGTCTAGTCTAAACTAAGAAGTTTCACACACAAGTTTTTATACATTTCTGCAACAGCTTATATATAGAGATATGACCTGTCCTTGCAGGTCATCTTACCGGCGCTTTGTCTGGTTAAGGTATTCATAATACAGATTTCCTTTTGCAGGCTTATCCAAATGATAAATAAAATAATTACAATACAGAATTTCCATCAATTGTATTTTAGATATTGAGTGAGTGGTGTTGAAATTACATAACACTGGCCTGTCCTGCTGCTGGGAGCAGTGAGTACAGATTCTGACTTTATTATCCATAGGAGAATGAAACTCTTCTTTTTAGAAGGATACAATACATTTTTCTAATTGTAGTCTGATGTCTGATAAACAAATCTTGAGAAGAAAACAGAGTATAGTCTGGATAATGTTCTAAATCCACTTAAAGGGATTCTAACTCTGAAAGAGATTTACAGTGCTGCACAAATAGAAAGAGAACAGCAAAGCACTTTGAATGGGTTATTGGAAAAGTGTCAGTCCTCCAATTTTCACTCCAGCAGTGAGTGCTTCATATAATAAACCACAGGTTAAGTGCATGGAATGAATAAATGGGGACCATCCATGTATAATGTATGTTACCGTTACAGCGGCATTCTAATCGATCTGTATTATACCAGAAAACTGTGTTGCACAGCTACAGTGCCTATCGTGAGTATTCACCCCCTTGGATGTTTTACCCTTTTATTGCTTTCATAAATCAATCATGGTCAATAAAATTTGGCTTTTTTAACACACACAAAAACTTGCTCTGGGCAGATGTACAAGACTGATTGAGACTTATCCGCACAGACTCACTGCTGTGGTTGCAGCCATAGGTGGATCTACAAAATACTGACTTGAAGGGGGTGAATAATTATGCAAACAATTATATTTCTTTATATATTTTTATTTTGTTGACATTACCTTGTAGAAATCTGTTTTCACTTTGACATTAAACAGTTTCCCAAAAACCTTTTGTTAAAGCCAAATTTTATTGCCCATGATTGATTAATGAAAGCAATAAAAGGGATCCAAGAGGGTGAACACTTATGACAGGCACTGTACATCCTGCTTCAATGGTAATATATTACAGCAGTAAAATAAGCCATATGCTTGCAATTCTTATGCATACTAATTTGTCATGTAATGCTCACAAAATTATATGAGGCAGAGCAATAATTGTATTTGTTCAACAGATTACATTAAATACTTAACATCCACAAATATTTACACAAGGTGTGTTTGCACCTAATGCCATTTAGTTTGGTCCCGTATTTTATTGGATTGTAATCATCAGAGGTGAACTGCACTCTGAATAGACTGCTGGACTGCTGAAAAGATATATCGCTGAAGTCTTAAATTCTGCATTGTATTATTTCCAGCTTCATTTAAATTGTCGGTTCTGTTAAATCCACAGTGCTTTTCCTTACCAATATAACATGGGTTAATTTACCTTCAGAGTCATTGTCCTTTGCCCGTGCAGTCAGTGTATAATGTTAATCTTTATGCTAAATATTGCCTTATTTGAGTATCCAAATTATGGATGCTGGCCTCGTGATTGGTGATGAGGTGACATGACAAACGTGTGGGCTGAATTTACTTGAAATGCAAATTCCAGGCCTGTGTTTAGGAATGTCAAATGCAAATAAAATACACTATGTTTATTTTTTTTAGGGTTGTAATACGCTGCTACTCCACATTGCTGATGTGGCATATTCAATTCCAATATATCCAGAGGTTTTTATTAATTCAATTTCAAACTGTTCCTTAATCCCAATGTGAACATCTAAGTAAATGTACAGATAATTTGATATAGGCAGCTAAAAGCCTAGAAAGTGTAGACAGCCTGTATCAGGTGTTGGTGTTCTGTCTTTGGCATCCAAGCTTTTCATCCTCTTCAAATTATTCTTTTACATGCACCGTATTGGACACAGAACTGAGATATTATCACTAAATATTAAAATACTCAGCAGTGTAGAGGCTTTGCCGCCACATGAAAATATCCTGGTTTCTGGGTGAGATGCTTTCAGCACCCATCGGTGGAGTTTTGCACTCCATTTGGCTGTTAGCTAGGTAGCCAACCTCCATAAAGCAATCTGAGAAGAGGATTTTGAATGGCGATGTGATGTCGTACACTGGCATTTATAAGGTTGGTGTAGTGAAATCGAGCTTCTGAGGAACACACAGAGGGGCTCATCCCATAGTGAGACACTGAAACAAATGCTTGATTATTTTTCACACTGATTAATATAATACTTATGTGGAGAGCCTGGAGCAATGAATTGCAATAATAGGAGGCTAATGATGAATGGAAAGCTCTGAAGGCTCATGTATACATAAATAAACCATTCAATGAACCTCCAAAATCAAAAACAACAATACAAGATACTATACAATACTACACAGGTGACGGTACAGTACAACATGCATATCTTCATATTCTGTGTTTCTGAAGCAGAGCAATAAGGATCCAGAAGTAGTGTTGAGAAAAGTTATTTGTGCATTCGTTTCATGTAATTACAGGAGTGAACTGAAGTGTATTTCCTGCTTTGGTACTCTTGAATTTATTGGTTTGTCTATCGAGTACAGAGGAAAATGGTCAGACAACCCAAAGGCATTGATTTAATAAAAGGCTGATACGAATTGATTAGGTGGCCCTTCAACTTGTATGCAACTGGTATAAGGAAAGAAAATAAGTGGTGATTCCGTTCAATTGGCAATCAGAGATGAATTGTCTCCTGAGGGTCTTTGGGTTTCATTACTCACATGGTGTCTTGTGATGAAATACATTGATTTCAACTTCCATTTTTGCTACAACAACAAATGAGTGTCCTGGGGATAAAGGATGCTTCTGTACAGAGTTGAAGTTATATTTTTTTAAGATTTGATATTTTGCCTGATGGTAAAGCCTTAATTTAACCCCAGAAGATGGATTTCTTTAAAATACAAAACAATGTTCCCCGACCTGTACAAAATTGATTGATTGATACCAAATGTCCAGGGATGTACAGCTTTAATCTAACAGCAATTTGAGCATTTTGATACAGCTATATACTTTTCCAATTTTCCATTTTATCTGCTTCCAGGATCCCAGAACGAAGCACAAATTCAAGATCCACACCTATGGGAGCCCCACCTTCTGCGACCACTGCGGCTCTCTGCTGTACGGCCTCATCCACCAGGGCATGAAGTGTGAATGTGAGTACTTCATTTATATTCCTGCAACATCTGTCTCCAATATGAGTGTTTTATCATATGCATAGGATGATATCCGGTAAATTGGGCCACTTTTTGGTAAATCCCTTGGAACAATAACACAATACCAAATATGCCTTTCTGGTTCAGTCTAGATGTGAAGTATTGTTTCACCCACCATAGAAACAATAAACTAATCAAATCACCTGTTACTTGACACGGTTATGCCAACAGTTTGAAATCCTTTGTAGTCATTGGCTCTAATTTCCAGAAGGGCTGGAACCTTAAATGGCCAGTTTTACCTGATATCACCCTACCACAAAATCTAAAATGTAATTTTAAATTGCCTATTTGTATTCAAATAGATACGTTATTATATCTGTTCAATGATATTTCAAAATGAATAGAAGCTGCTGTTCTTCATGAGCAGTTTAAGTGGCTGCTTAGGATTAAATGATGCATATCAAGCGGTGTAGAGTTCAAGTAGAAGCAAAGGAGGAAAAATCAATCCTGTGCTGCTCTACTATGGGGTTAACTGTGTCACAAGTGTGGCATGCATAGGGTAATATCAGGGTTTGCTGTAAGTGGCTCCACACAGCTTCTTTTCTACTATCAGTCTCCTGAAAAAAGCCTCTTCAGTGAATATTATGAGTCTGTGTATCCCCTCTTCTCCTCATGAAAGTTCCACATTGTCTATTTTCAGTCTGCAGCTATGTTACAGCACCTTGAATAGACTCACTGTCAAAGCTTTGCTGAACATTTATTAATACCCTTTCCTCCTTTTCCCTCAAATGCATCTACTACAGACCACCAGCTGTGCAAATGAATGCTCTGGTCTCTACATTAATAGAGATGTTGATGTTGTGGCAAATAATTTTTTTGGCAGTTCCTTTGCAATGCTAATCACAATTTAATGAGATTACACTGCAGTAATTCTAACCACTGAGCCACAGGATTGTACAGAGATCCCTAGGGGTCATCCAAGAAAAAACAACAACAAAAACACATTGATATGTGAATCTGCACTCTCGGTTTAAAAATCTGTGCACACGGTTTATAATCCAAGGTACAAATCCATGCCCACAGATTTGTAAACTGTGCCCTTGAATTTGTATTCAGTTCCAGTTGTGAATAGTTCCATATGGAACCCTGGTAATTACTACATGTGACATATAAAAGAAACATCTATTTAACACATACTGTATGTAAAAACGATGTACATTACATCATAATAAAACACATATGAAAATGTATTTGTTATAAATATGACATTTTTAACACTTATGTCATATACCACTGCTTTCAAAAGAATATGATTGTCATGGAAAAGTTAGTTTTGATCATAAATCCTTTCAATAAGTCACACTTTTATAGATTCATACACACTTTATTTTGTGTGTAATGAATCTGATCTATTCTATCTAAACGATATAAATAAAAATTTGTTCTTAATTACTTGCCCGTTAAAATAAAGGCTATTGTTTGACAGTTTTCCCTTTTGAAAGGGTTGATGAAAAAACTCTTCTTCTCATAAATACTTACACAGTATATTAGATTACCATATGGGCCAATTTGATTTGTTATTTTTTTTAAATGTTTTTATAATTCTACAATAACGTATTTGATCATTTTAGGGCACAGTCTATAAACTGTGTGCACAGATTTACATGTGGATCTTTTTTTTTCTCTGCTAACCGCAAAGTATTTGCATAGGATTTTTACAGATGAGGCACATAAAAATGAATTTATAACAATAAATATTGCTTCATGGAGAACAACGTTGCAATTGAGTGATTTTTCATCATTTTTCTCAGCTAATAACCTGGTGGTGTGATGACGTAACTATCAGTAACTGCTCCCAATCACACACAGGCCTTTTATTTATGACGTCATCAAGCTGAATCTGGGTCATAACCTTTTTATTCCCCCTCTCACACAGCTTCCAGTAATTCAATATTGTGCCACAACCATGTAGGATACATGAAATGAAATTGAACTATATCCTCGGATACAATGCATCTGGAAGGCAGCTTACAATAAGCTGCTTACTGTATCTGAATATAAAGCACACACTGTGTTTTATTAAAAAAAAAGTAATTATCATGAATCTTTGTTGTAAACACACCATGATTACTATTCAAATTAAAACAAAAAATAGAAAAATATATTATTACAAACATATCAAAACTACATAAAATGTATAGGGTGATATCAGGCCAAATGGGTCATTTAAGGTTTTAAGGCTCAAACTTTTGACATAACTGTGTTTGACAAGTTTGACAACAGGTGATTTGATTAGTTTATGGTTTCTATGGTGGGTGAGGCGACACTTTAAATCCAGACTGAACCAGAAATGTGCATGGTAAGTAGTAGACATGACAAATATATCTAAACCCATTTCACCTGATGAGATGGCCCATTTAACCTGAAACCGCTCATGCAAAAAAAAAAGAAATGAAAAAAAGTCCTACAGTGGATATTTCAAGATTTATAGGCCTAAATAATTATATTTTATCACATAATTTCAACACAAAATGATCAGGAATAGTCATTATTAATCATAAATATACATGGAACAGGCATATTTGGTATTGTGTTATTGTCCCAAGCCATTTACCAAAAAAGTGTCCCAATTTACCAGTTAATCAGTTAATTCAAAAAAAAGCCCAGTTTCAGTGAAGTTTGATGCAGACCATACTGTAAAGCTCATTTTTTTCTCTGTATAACATATTTTATGGCCTCTCTCCATCTCTGCAGCCTGTGACATGAATGTTCATAAGCAGTGTGTCATGAACGTGCCCAGTCTGTGTGGAACCGACTACACCGAAAGGAGGGGGCGCCTTTACCTCAAGTGTGAGGTCAGCGGGGATAAGCTGCAGGTCACAGGTAGGCCTTTGTGGTGTTATGATTAGTAGTAGTAAGTTTATTAGTAAAACGACCATGTACAAAAAATATTACAGAAATGTTCCCATTTGATGCGTTGTACCAGAGTTCAGATCTAATTTACATCTGCAGTCCCCGTGTACATCACACACACACAGAGAAATAGAAATAAGACAGTAAATATGCAAACACAGTCATTAACCCTCTATTGCATGGTGCTGCAACAATTACTTCATCTTAATTTTTCTAAAAATCTGTGATATTAAATGTGTTTTTATGTGTGAAAGGGGGCTTTTAATTTTGAAGAACAAACAATTTATAGGGTCACATGACCAGGATATCCTGTTTACCAGTCCCTTTTCCTTATGGACATTTGACATATTCAGAATTTTGGAAAATTTTCACCAAACTATCTAGGGTAGGTAAACTAAACATATTTATTTATTTATTTATTTTACATGTAATGGAATTTTAATGTTATAAGTTTTTTTCTGATATGCTAAAACATATTTGTTGCCATATGGCAACAATATGCAAATATGGAAAATTCCTAGTGTATACAATCTAATGGAGCCCGATTGACTTGCATAGCATGAAGCTATACTGAGATTATGTGTACAACTCTGTTTTATGTTTTGTGAAATATATCCATTATTTAGGCCATTTTAAGTAATAAAAGCATACAAAACATTTTTTTACCATGTCTAAGTAATATTTCATGCAATAGAGGGTTAATATGAGTCTAATCTACAGTGGCACCTAAGGAAAGTAGATAAATAATGATATCATAAACATTAAGAAATACCAAAATAAAAAAAGAAAATCTGATTCGTGATTACAGAGTTGAGTCTTTCAGTAGATTTTTGAGTTAGTTCTCAAAGCTTCTGATAGAATCACTCCTTTGGGGATGAACCAAAGACACAAATGAGCAAACAGTTTAATGTTGCAGTGGTGAAACTGCATAGATTTTCTGTCCAGGGTTTTAAATGTTTGTTTATGCAGAGGTTCCAATGGTTTGACAATTGTTGTCCCCATGCTGTAAACCTGACTGCATGGCTGGCCTCGTGTCTGTGAGTGCTCAGTGCTGCAAAGACTCGTTTCTTTTAGTGCAGAGATCGATAAAGCTTCTCCTGCTGAAGAAAAAAAAGATCACAGTTATGACACACTTGGAAGACAACCCCAAAGCAGATATATATATATATTCCTGCAGTGGTGTGTGGGCCTCGTGTTTTTTGCTCCTTTTAAACAGTCACGACTCGCTCTGTGATTGCTGGAGTTTCTGATGCAACTGAATTGTGCCTCTGAAGCGTAATTGAAAGCTTGATATATTAATTTATGTCTCATCAGAACTCAATAAAGACGGGATCTGAGCTTTGGAGCAGGGTCGTGCCTCTGCAATCGCTTTTCCTCCCCATTATTCATGAGAAGGCCATTCTACACAAGCAGATCACTACTCTGACCATTTTAATTACCGAAGCCTCCGGTTTCAAAGAAACACCTGGTCTTTGTCAGGAAAGGATGTAATGAGATACTATAAATAGGATTTACTTAATGTAACAAATGGCTTTGTAATATTCCAGAGCGTGTTTAAATACATGAGGAATCCTTGTGCTGCGATTTGTAATTTTTTCTGTGATGTTTTTATCTTGTTTGTACAATATTTTATCTTTGTAAACCACAAATCTTTTGACAGTTTGCAACTGCTGACATTGCACTGTTGAATAATCCTCTCAGAGCAAATGGTGATTGACCAGCTGCTGCGGTTAAGCTAAGATAATAAAAT
This sequence comes from Lepturacanthus savala, assembly GCA_030544235.1. Taxonomy (NCBI): domain Eukaryota; kingdom Metazoa; phylum Chordata; class Actinopteri; order Scombriformes; family Trichiuridae; genus Lepturacanthus; species Lepturacanthus savala. The sequence goes on along the minus strand of CM060466.1, from coordinate 14,961,341 downwards.
ATGGACAATCTCTCAGATGAAGTCTCTGCTCTGGTGTTCAGGGTCCTTGACTAAAAGTAGCGTAGAAAGCAGCGGTGTTTGTTTGATACAGCTGCAGAAAACAGTGTTTGGAATATTCAGTGAGGGGATCAACATGGCTGCTGCAGGACTTGGCATCATATGACAAAATAGAATAGTTGATAGTGGCATTAAATTAACGATAATGCACTAACATAGGTACATGGATGGGAGAACATGGTTATACAACACTGTGCAGATACTTATTGTTAGTTATTCAACTTTAATTTTGAATTTAAAAACCATTGGTGTAAATTCTGGGGGGGCTGGGGGGACACAGGGGACATGACCCTGCCAAAAATCTTTGTAAACACAAATAAATAATTTTGACTATTAAAGAAATGTTAAATAGACACACAACAAAAGCACTGCTAAATGTAAAACAATGCGTTTCAATTGTTGAAAAATTATAACCCCCTCCATTCCTCAAAGTGCTTAGGTCCAGATGTTTTCCAGTGGGCGGGGCCAATGGCTAACAACTAATTTTGACAGTCAGCTAGTAGTTCGCTATGTGAAAGAAACCATTAATGTATCATAGACCTGGATATTGCTCCTCTTCTCAGCAGCAGCTGATTTTTCCCAGTGGCCACACATGGTACTGCAAGAAAAAATCCAATTTGACTCAATTAGCATATTTCCTGTAGACGTCAATAGTAAAAAGAGAAGCTTGTAAAACTGTTGACAGCACACCCCCAGCTATAACCCTGTTACTTACTAATCTTTGTATTTTAGATTTTTAAGTCATGGACTTTTTAAATGTCAAAAACCTTTGTAATGGCCAGAAAAGCTCTGGAAAATTCTCTATTCCCAATGTGACGTCACAGCTGTGATGAGCAAAGACATGTAAGCTTGGCTGTGCCTATATTACATTGCTGCAAAATTGTACCACATTGTTATGCAACAATGTGTATTTGGAGCCTGGCTATGACAGTGCATTAGCTCTTCTTCTAGAACAATAGTGATGGCAGGAGCTGCCAGCAGCCGCACACAATCATTCAATTATCCCGTTAACGTGGGTCAGCACATCAGAAACACACCAGTAACACACCAGAAACATATTAGCTCGTTATTACATTAGCTTGATACTCGTTATTACTTCACTAGGGTCACATGATCTGCTGCAGCCAATCCAGGTGTATTACAGGTGAGGTACAGGGATACACCCCAGACAGGTACCAGCCTATCATTAAGCACACACACCATTCATAATTTTTCAACAGTTGAAACACATTGTTTTACATTTCTTTAATAGTCAAAATTGTTTATTTGTGTTTACAGTGATTTTTGGGGCATTTTTTAAATAATAAAATTAATTTATAAAACAATAAAATATTTGGTATTAGTGCATTGGGGAAGTATTGCAATACATTGGAATATTTCTATTTTGTCCCACCCCTAACAAACAACAACACATCATCAATCAACACATCAATTTCATTTTCCAGTGTGTTTAGCATGTTTTATTTTTTTCTGCTAAATACCTACAGCAAAAGTGTAAATACTGTACATATTGAGTTGATCCAATAATTCACAAATACTTAATCAAGATATTGTCGAGACCTTGCATTTCCCCCTCTCCATCTGTTGTTGTCTCCTTGCATGTGTTCGTCTCTCACTATCCAGTCGCTGCTGAGTGCATGCTGTAATTAATGCAGCTGATGTAGTAAACACACCCTCCCTGTGGTTAAGAAGCTGCTACTAGAGAGATGCAATTTAGCATTTGAAGCAAGATGGCAGTTGCAGTTATACTGTAGCGCTTTCAAGGTGGAAAACATGAAGCACGGTATGACAAAGCAGTTGAATGTACAGAGTTAAAATACAGCAGAATTATTCTGATCCTCATCCCTCAATTTTTTAAACATTCAGTTTTCGACTTTCTCATCTAGCCAAACATTATTTGTGACTGATAAATATGTGTAATCGAATAATATGTCAAAATATGTGTAACTGGATAATCGTGATTTCAATGTTGACCAGAATAATTCTTTAATAATTATTATTTTTGCATAGTCAAGCAGTCCTTATTCAAGTGCACTTTTCATCTTTCATCTATGTGTAACTGTGGCCTGCCACAGCCCTGTTAACGTCTAACATTTGACAGCAATGTGTTTATGTTACTTGTGAGGATGCGTGTATATTTCACACCTGTACATATCCGTTTGTGTGTGAGCGTACACACCGGGGACGGGAATCCATTATCACCTGCGACATGTTAGGTGTGAGTGAAACCTGCAGACTCTTGGCCCTCTGCACGGTGTGGATTCCACGCGCCTGTTGTCATTTGTGTACTCCTGCATGTGTGTGTAGGTGTGTTTTTATCAAACTGCTGCACCAGGCTCCAGTCCACTCAGGCCCGATCGCTATCACAGATTACATTAGCTGCTGCAGATGCTATGCACACAACCTCCCGAGCAGATCTGTGCCACTTGCACACACTGCAGAATTTAGTGAGAAGCTGCGATTGGACAACTGGAAGGCAAAAAAACATTCTCAGATGTATTATTCTGCAAACGCAAGTGTGATCTTTTGTATTAAGAAGCGTGTGTGCTCAGCCTCTATTTCTGCACACGTTTTTGTCAACGTGTCTGTATAGCACCAACACAGCAGTTATTTGAGTCAGGAATCGTTTTACATTAATATACTCTTCATTAAAAATGGGAACCTCAAAATGCAATATAGGGGAGACTGGGGTTGGTTGGCACACTTTTCACTCTCTGCTATAGCACTCAGGCATAATTTATATTATAATATTCTAACCAGCATTAAACAAGGTTAAAGTCTTAGCTTTAACTAAATATACTATATATACTAGATATAAATATCACCTGCCTGGTTGGACCCACCCTTCTGCCCCCACCCTACGGCATCTCTACAGACTGAAACATCTTTAAAGACTATTACTTCATCATCAGATGGATGTCTGTCAGTCCTGATTCATCTATAGCCTGTCCGTCCATGGGAGTGGATCTCTCCTTCACTGTGGTCCTCCTCGAGGTTTCTCCTTTTCCCACTGGGTTTTTGAGTTTTTCCTTGCCGAGAAGGAGGGTCTAAGGACGGGGGATGTCTGAGTCACTTTGGACTGGATTTTGTAAAGCACTTTGAGACAACTGTGTTGTAAAATTGGGCTATAAAAATAAAGTGAATTGAATATACTGTGATGTCCGCAATTAGTTTAAAAAATTAAGTTATTTATGATTAAAATCATGATGCACCTGTGTGCCAATTTAAACATTTAATTCAAAAGTGGGTTGTAGCTTCAAGTGTGTGTGTGTGTGTGTGTCTAATTGCTTCGAATGTACCTTTGTCTTCATGGTATGTGGTACCAGGGAAATGAACCATTTTATGAGCAATGCATAGATATTAACAGTTATAACATATTTTAAAGATAAAATGTGAGCAATTAGTGAACCTCCATCAATAATTTCATTTAAACAAAATGAAGAAAATTGATATTTACAGTGCACCATATACCATTAAAGATTTTCATATTTTGTGTCAATTTGTAGCTGATTCCTATGTCTTTTAACTGGAAGTAACACATTTAGAATATCTATAGCCAAAACAGTTTTATAATACTTTTGGTGTGGGGGCAATTTGTTACTTCTGATCTAAAAAACTTGATATGTTGCTCTCACCAAAAGAGTGATGAACCTTCATACATATTAGATTTTTGCAGATTAAAAGACAATCATTTTGAGGTCACATTTGTTAGTCTGTGACCAGCAGGAGTCCAGAAAACAGGGATGTACCAACCAACCCCAGTCTCTCCTACTACCACAGAAATGCCATGCTATGCTGTGTGTATAATCCCTGGCGATCTGTAATTGCCTTCAAGCCACTGAATGACCATTAATGAAACCACATTAAGCAAATTGCTTACTCTTTTAATGTAACTGGCTCAACACTTTACAATAATACTTCTGTTGAAACAAAGCAGCTGTTGTCACAAATCCCTCGTCTCTATACTCAAGTTCCGACTCCTCTGTGCCAGAAAGGTTTATCAGAACCATCTGTGGCGACTGAAAAACAAATCCTTCACTAACTGAATCTTGTTTCATTTGGCTTCTGATGAGTTTTTTTTTCATGTTCCCTGTTGTTACAATAAAGGAAGTTCAAATGAGGTTCAAGAAAGAACACCTGGTTTGCTTTTCAGTTTTATACGTTCATAAGTGCTTATCTTCTAAATCAGAAAGACTTACATTACGTTACATTTTCCCAAAGAGGTTCTGACTTTTCAGTATCTCTTACACCTAGAGACTTATTTTAATGGGATTTTTTTTACTTACCCAACCCTATTACATATATAATGTAAAAAAAAAAAAAACATCTGGATATACTGGACTGAGTCTGAAATAAGTAATGAAACTCAATATCTGAAAGAGGAGGAGGAGCGCTGGAGTGAGTAAAGAAGATTAATGCTGAACTCTGAGTAAAGCAGCTGTCCTTTTCCTGACTACTACCTTTACTACACAAATCCTATTGGTGTAATAGTGGTTGTGTAGTCACATGTAGCAATTGTGTAGTAAATGTGTAATTTATACACTACTCACGACACAACAGTAGAGTTTTGTAGTGAAACAGAAGTGTTCCAAGTAGGAGTACTACTATTTAATACTTTAAATAATGATTCTGCAGTGATTTTACTACTTGATTGTGTAGTGAATATGTATCATAACACTACAACAACACTACATATCACACAAGCAGTAACTCCTTCGTGATTTTAAAGAGATGTGTCAGCATTGTGTACAGTTTTAAAAGTGATTCGAAAGGGTTTGTGTAGAAACAAAAATCAATTCAGGAGTGATACAACATGACAAACACTACACTGTGGATGTAGTGATTTTATAGAGGTTGTGAAGACACAGGGCAGTAAATGTGTAGGCATCGTGTAGTAATTTAATAATGAATGTGAAAGAATGAGCAGTGATCATATAGTACTTTCCCAAAAAGCCAATAGTGAGGCTAAAGCAATTAAGTAGCAGTTATGCAGTGATTTGAATAGGCATTATGTAGTATTATGGGTCAGTGACAAATAATGTTTGGCAAGATGAGAAAATATCACAAATATCACATAACATTTTTGTCACTGACCCAATTATCAGTAGTGATTAGGGCCGATTCTCTACTCATTACTATTGAAATGACTACATAAATCAATACATATTGCAATATATGTTTTTTTTTTATTTTTTTGTAGATATTTAGTAGTAGCGATCAGTAATGATTCAATAGTGTTTTTTCATAAGGGTTTTCATAAGATGCACCGACAGGTTGTTGGATGAGGATGAAAAGATGGCGTCCAAGCGACAATGAGTTGGGAGCGGGTAAAAGAAAAGAAAACAAGAGTAGGCTGGTGCTGCATTGAAGGTGGGTATATTGTTGAAATAAAAAAATAAAACTTTGTGATATAAACAGCAGCTACTGGCTGCTAATTATGAGACAGAAGAGAGGAGAATTCTGTCTAGATGTGGACTGGAGTTTCTATTTACCAGCGGCCTGATTAGCATTAATCAACATCTTAACTCCAAACCTGCATTTCCTCACACTCTTAGACAACAAAAAAAGAGATGAGAGTAGTTCATTGACCAGTTGGTGTCATGTGTTGGCTCAGGTTTATTCTATACCATCAATAGAGTTTTTTTGTTGTTTTATGGAGGTAAAATGTCGCCATTTCTTAGTGAATTTATTTCATAACAAGATAAGATAAAATACAATATGTGATAATGGAGAATGATGGATAATGGAGAAATGTAAAGCTTTGCAGCAGCAAAAAGCAGCATATAAATATAGAACCTAAGTGAAAAATGTAATAAATAAGTAGGCTATATAAAAATCATCAAATATAGAAATGGTATTATTAGTTATAAGTGTACTTTCTAGTACACTTTCTGGGGGGTGGGGGGAATGTATGTTTCTGTTTGTCAGGGAGGCGGAAAAGGAGACAAAATGCGTTCTGTTCCTCTGTTAAAGGACACACATTTCCCACTAATCGTCTCCTCCTCTCATTCCTCCAAACACACAGCTCCCTTCTGTCCCTTGGTGCTGAGAAAGCCACCCTCCAAGTTAGTTTGTGCAGCCCCATTGTTCATTGACTCAGAGTCACTCGGGAGGCATTTGTGCCTGTGTTCTTTTATTTATACTTATTACTATTATCGCTCTGTGCAAATGTGTGTTTGCAGCCTTTTCCGCCTGCATGTTCTATGGGAACGTGTGAGACAGTGGTAATAATTACCTTCTGTTTTGTTCCCTCAGTGACTCGTCCAGTTCTGCAACAAAAGCCTCATCTAACTCTCTCTCTCTCTCTCTCACTTCCTCCCTCTCTTTCTCTCTGCTTTAACCTTTTCATTATGTGTTTTACTGGGTCACATTGGTGCGCAGAGATGGTGGCTTGAGATATAGATGTGGGTGGATCAGAGGAAGTCAGATTTTACTGCATATCCTTCCTGAGGTATTTTACTAGATTTCCAGTAAAAGACAAAATCAATCCTAACCCTCTATTGCATGAAATGTTGCCAAATGTTTTGAATGTTTTTATTACTTAAAATGACCTAAATAATAGATGAAAAAGTTGTAAACATAGTCTCAGGATAGTTTCATGCTATGTAAGTGAATGTGACTCCAATACGTTGTATGCACTATGAATTTTCCATATTTGCATATTGTTGCCATATAGAATATTACAAAAATGATATATATCATATATCATCATATCAAGTTGAATTAAATGTAAAAAAAAAAAAAAAAATTAAATAAAAAAATAAATAAAGTGTACTTACTCTAGATAGTGATTTTTTTTTTTTTTTTTTTTTTTTTAATTTGGTGAAAATTCTCCAAAATTCTGAATAAAAGACAACAAGAAACCAACATGAACACACATTGTACATTTAGAGAGACCTGAATGCTTCTTAAAACTGTATTTTGAAAGGTTTTTGACTTTCTCATCTTGCCAAACATTATTTGTCACTGACCTACATACAAATAAAATCTGTTTAATCCTTTAAATTCACATTATAAGTTAATGGGACTCCATTAGGTTGTATATAGCTAGGAATTTTCCATATTTGCATATTGTTGACATTTGGCAACAAATATTTTTTTTAGCATATTAGAAAAAGAAACAAATTCTTCATAAACAAATAATATAATATCTTATTTGGTGAAAAATGTCCAAAATTCTGAATAAAAGATAAGACCTTCGGTTATAAAACAATAATGCTCACATGTCAAATGTCATGTCAAACAGGATATCCTGGTCATGTGACCTCATAAATTGCATGTTCTTCTAAAATAAAAGCTCCCTTTACACCCCTAACTGTAAAAACATAGATTTTATACCACAATACGCCAATAAAGATAAAGTAACTGTTACAATAGAAGGTTAACAGCTTTTGGCTGATGCTACCAGTGGCACATTTTTTTTAATTGCCATGTGTGATGTATATGTGTGGTTAACTGGACAAATGTAGATGAAATATAATGCAACATCACATAACATCACATATCGCTGTAAGGCAATATGGGCAGTGTCACATTTTTGTGTCACCAGTGTTACATTTTCTGTCACCAGTCATGCAAAAATCTATGAAAAAGAGATAATCACAACATTTTATTGGGATCAGGATCTTTATTTCTGCATTCAGGCAGGTTGGAGCATTCTAGGAAATGAAGAAACTGAAGTCCACTTTTTATTCTCTACACTGGTGTTGAACAGCGTGTTACAAGTCTTGTGTGGGACATTCAGTAAGACAGATAGACTGCAGCTGTATGTATTCCTCCCTATCCTCCCAACTCTTTTATCTGTTCTCACTCCTGCATCTCCCTCTAGTTTCTTGAGTCTATTTTCAGACACTCGCTGTAGACAGAGGCAGTGTCGAGTGTCAGGGTTTAACTTTTAATACTGTACATACACATAAAAATAACCGACCTGCACAAAACACTGTATTGAATTCAGCAGTTGATGTATTTATAACATATTGTTATGAAGTCATATGCTCTAACTCCATTTGGAGATGGTTTGGTCCACTTGTGACCACGTTCTTACAGCAGAGTGCATGCACTGCATCCTGGTCCACTCACTACTCAGCTGATGTCTGGTAGACTAGGTTGTAATTTCTCTTACAGCCGGGCACTCTAGACACACACACACGCACAGAGCAAAGCAGACAGAAAGCGACTGTAAGATAAGTTACATTCCTGTAAATGTGCAGGTTGCATTTGGAGCTGCCTGTTAATACCAGGTGTGCCGCGGCCATGCCGTCCCACAGAAGACTAGAAGGCAGAGCTGCTGTTCTAATGCTGCCTGCATGCTTCCATTGCTTCCACTCAGCAGCATTGTCTTACAGTCGTTTCCACTTCTTTGCAGTGTCTGACTCACCATACATAAATGTCAACAGGCATAAATTTACTTAGAAATCCTGCTATTACATTTTCCCAATGAATCAGGGTTAAGATCCAAATGACACCACTTTTCCACTGAACCTCATGAGTTAAGTTTATAGACCACAGAAAGATGAAGGATAAACACAGCTGACCTCATTTTTTTTCAGCTAAAGACCAGGCTCTGGTATGTATTTTCTGTGTTTTTCAGGGGTCATGTAAACTTTTCAAACAGCATAGGAATGAATGAAATTTAGCAGCTTACTTATAATATTAACATGCACCGTCAGAAAAAAAACTATCAGTCAGATGTCTTCAAATCCTCAAGAGACCCACCTGTAGCTTTCTGCTTAGTGCAGTAATACAATCCCATAACCACTGAAAGCATCAGACTGTCTTCTGTTGTCTTCTGTCTTCTGTTGAAATACTGCTGAGTTATGAAGTGTAGTTATGAAAGCATTGACACTGTTATTGTTACTGTATTGTTTCTCAAGCTTAAATTACTTAAATTACTAGTAATTACTTACATGATAAATAAAAGGCCAATAGGATGTGGCTTGTTTTATTTTTGAGAAAACAGTTGATTTTAAGAAAAATCTTTATCATTCCTTGAATGTAACGAGACATCTAAGGCTGTGCAATTATTTGAATTTTAATCACGAGTTCGGTTTGCGTGTAAAACGATCCCCAAAATCATATAATCGAGTTAAAACAGTGTTTGACATTTTTCATTACACAATCTCTGAAAGAGAAAAGGCAAGGGCTCTCTCTCTCTCTCTCTCTCTCTCTCTCTCTCTCTCTAAAAAAATTGTTTGAATAATCATGATTTCAATATTGACGAGATAATCGTGATAATGCTTTTTTGCATAATCTCACCTTTGTTTTTGCAATATTCCTCTATGATAATAAGAATCACACCTTTTTTCTGTTTTTATCGCTTCAGTCAACTTTTCTCCTTCCTTTTCTGTTTTTTTTTCAGTTCAGTTTCATTTCACAAAAGAAAAATCTGCAGAAATATATGGTCTGCTGACCTTTTAAAGCATGAAAATGTCCTTTTCCCATGCAGTCTGGTTTTGATATATGCCTTTTATAGAGATCTGAATGTGTGTAAATGTGCGAAATAAACACAAACTGCTACAGTTTGCAGTAATAAGCCTCATTTAATGTGGTTTTCAAAGGGAAAATATCCATACTCGATTTTGTATTAATAAGTTCAGAAACCTCACTAAATCTCTGCTCTAATAGAAATTTCATTATACAAAGCTGATAAGTCTTAAAATATTGTATTTGGAGGTTGTTCAGATTTTCTACAATCTCGTTAGGTCAACAGATGTTACCTTACTGGGATTCAGTTCATTTGAAGTATGACTGGATAAAACATGGTTCCATAAGTTGTTTTTCAGAGACACATTACCATGTATGGCATGGTGCAGCTGTGTAAATGCAAGCCAAGATAGTTGTGAAAACTTGCAGCTACCCAAGCAACTATGCCTCTACACATCCCTGCTTCCTTTGTCTGTGTGTGTATTTGCATATGAATGTGTTTTAAATGCAATTGCACAAAGATAAATGCTCCCATTAGGCACAGTGAAATTAAAAAAAAAATGTTCAATTGGTTTTTCATTAAGAAAACAAGAATTTCCAACAGCACAATTAAGTTGTCAGCAATATGGTGGAAACGTTGGGACAACAAACGCACATTGTTCAGTTACATGGAAGGAAGGGCTCCGACAGTTTCATTAGACAATTACACAGTCTAGATTACCCCCTACTGGTCTGGACTGGAAGTTCAATTTGCAGTGTATCTGGGTGTCATTTCATTTAACCCTCTATTGCATGAAATATTACTGAGACATGGTAAAAATGTGTTGAATGTTTTGTTGCTTAAAATGGCCTAAATAATATATATATTAAAAATATGTTTAAAAAAGTTGTAAATAAAGTCTCAGGATAGTTTCATGCTATGTAAGTCATATGGACTGTGGATTTTTCATATTTGCATATTGTTGCCATAGGGCAACAAGTTTTTTTTTTAAACCAAAAAAAAAATATAAAGTTTACTTACCCTAGATAGTGAGTTAATTTTTTTTAATTTGGTGAACATTTTCCAAAATTCTGAATAAAAGACAAACTTTGGTTGTGAGACAATAATGTTTACATGTCAAATGTCCATGAGCAAACAGGATATCCTGGTCATGTGACCATACATTGTATGTCCTTCCAAAATAAAAGCCCCCTTTTCACACCTCATCTTAAAAACATAGACTTTATATTACAGAGTTTTAGAAAAATTTGAAAAAGAAAGTAATTGTTGCCATATGGCAACATTATTCAATAGAGACTTTATTTAGGTTTATTTTCTCATGCAGGAGCAGATCCAAGTCGTGATTCCTGGTACAAGGCCTGTGTGGGTGTGACTAATGAGTTTTTGCAAATTTCAGCGGTGGTGCAACCCAGACTAATATGGAGAGACTGAATAAATTATTAGTGAGAGGAATTGAATCATCAGGTGGAGTCTTCAGTAATGGCCAATCACTGCCATTCCCTTTAAAAGCAGTAACAGGTGCGATGGGGGTGAGAGGCTGAGTGAGAAGTCCAGACGTTCCAAAATACAAATTCAGGACACAACCAAAATATTGTAGGATAATTAATACATTTAGGCTCTGCAATTCTACTCCTCCTCTGCATATGTCTTCATTTATGCTTTCTCAGTATATACAATATCTTTAAAATAGATTCTAAATCTTTCTTGCAACATCAATAAATCAGATCATACAACAGATCCAAAATCAAGTTTCAATTTATGAAGTCACATGACCAGGATATCCTGTTTACCAGTCCCTTTTGCTAATATGCTAAGTCCCATTGACTTACATAGCATGAAACTGAATGATTTATCATAACATATCATATTTTTCTATCTTCCTAACTTTTTCTTATATATATTTTTAATATATCTATTATTTAGGCCATTTTAAATAATTTGAAACATTTTTTTGCCATGTCCAACGAATATTTCCTGCAATAGAGGGTTAAACATTTTTCCTATAGCTGTTACGTTACAGACACTACTCAGTCAGGAACCATCTGCTGTTTCATCAAGTAGACGAAACAGACAAAACCAGTGATTTGTTATTGGCTTTATGAATTGAACTTATTTCCACCCTGTTTGAAATGGGAATGGAGGAGAGGCAGCATTTGCTAATGCGTTTCCATTGGATTTCTGAGAAACCTGAGGGTTGCCAGCTCAGGATCGCTCAATACCTTCCCACACCTCAAGTCTCTCTCTCTTATGTCTTTGTGTGTGTGTGTGTGTGTGTGTGTTTGTGTGCACGCGAGCGCCCGCGCATGTGTGTGTGTATGCGCACATACATATGAGCACAGCAGCTCATCTCATCTAAGTTAACACCTCGTCTGCATCACTCAACACCCAAATCCTCCACCACAGGTGCTGAGAATAAAGCGAGCGATTGGAAGGTGTTTACTGGCTCATCAAATAGTCGTCTGATGTAACATGCATCCACAGAGAAAACTCGAAAGCTTTTACTGGTGACTTAAACACTGGGATAGCATCATAATATACACTAATATTAACATGTGACAGTGAAAGAGAATAATAATGTGGCTTTCGTGTGTCTCATTGTATTTCTCTTCGGCCTTTCACCCAGCTGCTGTATTGACTCAGTGGTGACGATCCCCCATTGATTTTATCCATTTATCGCTCCTAATCCCATTAATGCTGTATCTTGTTTAGGGTATTCCAGCTAAGACACCCGGTTTAGTCTTAATGTGGTGGCTTAGCGCCTTTCTCTCCAGATTAGAGGTCACCTAGCGTGGTCACGACACGTGCACACCATTGTAGTATGACTGACAGGGCCACATGGGGAGATTTCTGGGCCTCTGGGGCCCTAGTTTTAGCTGAGCAGAGCTGGCATTCATCCTCTCTCCTGCAGGGAATCTGGGTACATCGTCTGTCGATAAACACAGTATGTGTGTATGTCTGGGACTGTGTGTGTGTGTGTGTGTGTATGTGTGTGTGTGTGTGTGTGTGTGTGTGTGTGTGTGTGTGTGTGTGTGTGTGTGTGTGTGTGTTTGTGTGTGTGCTTGTGTGTGTATGTGTACACTGTAGATGGTCTGGCAGCACTCCAATGCTTAGGGCTAATGGAGTGCTAATGTCCCTGGTGTGCCCTTGTTTACTGAACAGCTAAATACAGGAGGACAAGAACAGAGCCTTCACCTACTTAAGCATGACACATCCTGCAATTTTGAATCAATTCCCACAGCACTTCCTGCATCTGTTCCGACATGGCTCCACGCCACAAAACAATCCTCACAGGCTGTGACCTGATGCTTGATCCCAAACACTTGTAATTTATTCTATTGATCTTCACCTGTTGCTTAAAATAAAACCTATTTTTTTTCTGCTATTAAAGCATTTTTTTTCTATTTATCTATTGAAACACACTTCTATACTCAATGCCATCCTCATAGTTATACATAATAAAGACAAGATGTCTTACAGCACATACTCGAATGTATTGAATTTAAGGGAAGGTGAGTGATCTGAACAAACTAAAATACCCCGACCTCACTGAAAACTTGACGGGTTTACACACAGTATGGTTTCCTCAACGTGGCTATAATTATATAACTATATATTATGTATATTTTAAAAACTATAGGTTTCCAGTGTCATAAGTACGTCTCTGAAAAGCAGTTGAAAATTGAGCTAGTTTTGGTCATTTTATAGGACATGCACCATTAAAATACATTGTCATAGGTGAGCGAGCTGCCTGTGGCAAGATGGCCACCAGTGTGGAAGTTCCCCATTGGTGGAAAGCGTGGATGAGACATCTAGCCTTCATATATATATATATATATATATATATGTATATATATGTATATATATGTATGTATATATATGTATATATATGTATATATATATATGTATATATATGTATGTATATGTATATATATATATGTATATATATGTATATATATGTATGTATATATATGTATATATATGTATATATATGTATATATATATATATATGTATATATATGTATATATATATATGTATATATATATATATATATATATATATATATATATGTGTGTGTATACACATATATATATGTGTATACACATATATATATGTGTATACACATATATATATGTGTATATATATATATAACAAATCTATTTTAACATATTAGAAAAAAACACTTATAACATCAAAATTGAATTAAATTCAAGTTCAAACTTTTATTTGGTGCAACAATGATGTTCACATGTCAAATGTCCATGAGCAAAGAGGATATTCTGGTCATGTGACCTCAAATTGAATGTCTTTCAAAATGTATGTCCCTTTTCACACCTACAGTTTTATATCACAGCTTTTCAGAAATATTATGATAAATTTATTGTTGCCATATGACAACACTATGCAATAGAGGGTTAAATAAAAAATAACCCAGCAGTTTCATATGCAGTCACTTTCACTGCACATACATACGCACACATTCTATGTGGTTCATTGTGTCTCTATAGAGACAAATAATTAACATTATATTTTTTATTTTCCTTAGTGGCTGAAGGCAAAAACATGATACCCATGGACCCCAACGGCCTGTCTGATCCATATGTCAAGCTGAAGCTCATCCCAGACCCCAAACATGAGACCAAGCAGAAGACCAAAACCATCCGCTCCAGCCTCAACCCTGTATGGAACGAGACCTTTACCTTGTGAGTTAAGATGCAAAATTATTAGTGATTTTAAAAAAAAAAAAAAAAAGACAAAACTCTGAACACACAAACCTGCATAATCATGTGTTTATCATGCATGCATTGAACAGTAAGCTGAAGCCTACAGACAAGGACCGCCGGCTGTCGGTGGAGGTCTGGGACTGGGACCGGACAACCAGAAACGACTTCATGGGGGCCCTCTCCTTTGGCGTGTCAGAGCTCATGAAGGCTCCAGTCAGCGGCTGGTAATGGTCCCTTTCTTCAGGATCAAGAAGGCGTCATTAGTTTATATGTATTCTTTGGTATTACACAGATAACACAACCTATATTATAGGGTGATATCAGGTAAATTGGGCCACTTTTTGGTAAATCGCTTGGGACAACAACATAGCACAAATATGGGACAAATATGCCTTTTCCATGTATATTTGTGATTAATAATGACTGTTTCTGATCATTTTGTGTTGGAATTATGTGATAAAATATCCATACTTAGGCCCTATGAATCTTGAAAAATCTGCTGTGCCACTTATTTTTTGCATGAGAGGTTTCAGGTAAAATGGGCCATCACATCAGGTAAAAGGGGCCAGTCAAATGACAAAGAGAAATTCAAATTCAATCATCACTTCATCATTAGTTTTAATGTTAAAATAGCTTATAACCACATAACTTTTAAAATGCAGTAAACCAACACATCACATGAACATACTGTCCATGTTTTAGTTGAACCAAATGTCATACACACGTGTTTGTGAGTGACACAGAGAGTTAGGCCCATTTTAGCTGAAACCATGTGGCCCATTTTATCTTAGGGGGCTAAGGTAAATTGGGCCACCATGATAAACATAAACTTTTCCAAAAAATTATTAATATATCAAACTAACAGCATTATTTATGATGGATGCCATCAAGACAGATATCATGCTTTAGTTTTTATAGTTTTTGTGTGTGCATGTTTGTCTTGAATAGATTTATAATCCTTATAATAGTTTAGTTGCCAGGCTACTTACAATGCACATTTCTGGTTCAGTCTAGATTTGAAGTGTTGTCTCGCCACCATAGAAGCCATAAACTAATCAAATCACCATAGAAACCATAAATGAATTACATCACCTGTTTTTTGTCAAGCACAGTTATATCAACAGTTTAAAATCCTTTTTAGTTATTGGCTCTAATTTTCAGAGGGGCCCCAAACCTTTAATGGCACATTTTACCTGATATCACTATACTATGATAACAAATATTTATATAATAAGCTATTCTATGAAGTACTATTGACCACATTAGTCACATATAATGAAAGCACAAGCAGCCTCAGACAGTCAGTGATGTAAACATCACCCTTTGTGTCTTTTTGCACCTGATAATCGAAAAAAAACAACAACAAAAAAAACACTAGTGTTTCCTCCAACCTGCCTCTGAGGTAAAGTGTAAGTTTAGGATTCTGTGATGTATTTATTGATGGCCACTCAAAAATCTATTTTTCATGCATCTACTTCACATTCTCTTTTCTCTGAGATGTATGCAATGATCCATGCTCACAGTGAGGCCAGTTCCAAACACACCAAAGACAAAGAGATCCCAGGTTTTTTCGATATCTGCCTCTGTGTCGCTCCACATTCCATCCTCATTCTCACTGTTTTCCTCCATCCCGTCTCTTCCTCTGTGTCTGTTTCCAGGTATAAGTTGTTGTGCCAGGAGGAGGGGGAGTACTACAACGTTCCCATCTCGGAGGAGGATGACGGGAATGAAGAACTGAGGCAGAAATTCGAGGTGAGGATTGTAGCTCGCCGCTACCATTTACTGCAGCCTTGTCTGTTTATTGACTTGACTTATTGAATTGTTTGGTCTGGACTGGCTACAGCACTGAGTGTGTCCACCAGGTCTCAGAGCTGATCATCTTGTCTGACTGTCTTTGCTTTTATTTCCCTGGTCATGATTGGCTGTCCAATGTTAGGTAATGTAAAATGCCCAGCGGTTGTGCTGCAGAGTTCACTTCTACTGTACGGTTCATCTTATTTGAAAACTTGGTATTATCAAACCATTTAAGCCCAGATTTTTTGAAAGATTTCATGCATATAATCATATCATTTGAATCACTAACAATCATGTTATGTATCTATTATTTTCCCATTTTGTACTTTTTTCTTTGCAGAAAATATCATTTATGGCTCACAAATACGCCCATAAACAAATCTTTATCCCATGATGTATGTCTTTTGGTGGATTATTCTAGAGACTTGAATTATTAAATAGATAATAAAATCATAATAATCTAAATAAACTGAACTTTTTCTGGGAGGGTTTGTCTGAAAAAGGAGCAGGAAGTTGATGATGTCATATGACAGGAAGCGCTCGGAAGCTTAATTTTTTTGTTAAAACGTAAAGTTGTTGTCTACTATCATGTCTGAAAAAAAGCTGTATGAGTAACATTTCATTTGTTTTCATTTTAAGTATAAAATGACAGTCATAGTGTTAGTTTGTGGTTAAATGCCAATGAATGATTCAAATGACTAACAGCTGGTATGTGGGATATTTGATGCTCTGCATCTCCCACAGCCTTTCAGAAGATTTCAATGTAGCTGCTTAAACCTTCAGGGTTCAACTCAAAAATATTTTCAATCAAACGCTTATCAAGTTTAATGATGATGGCGATCATAGCACCCTGCCAATAATATATGGCAGTAATAATATGTAAAATAAGATTTTTGTCAACAGCATTTTAGTGTCTGAAATAATAATACAATCATGGCCCCTCTCCTAACTGCCACCAAAACATACACACAAACCCACATAGACACATTGCTCAGGACTATTTTTAGGTGAGGTCACTGATGAGACACGGCTTTTATGTCGTCCAATTTGCTGCCTCCATGTGTCCGTCCTGCTGAGAGTGAAGCAGTCTTCCTGATTGTCTGTCATATTGTTCAGCCTCTCAGTGGGAGCCAAGGGCTCCCAAGGAGACTTTTGAAGCTTGTTTTTCAGGACATTTTATGCTACAAATAGAGAGCTGTTCGGGGAAAAATAAGAAAGAAATGAAAACGCGAGACATGTGAAAAGCCATGGTTGGAATTTAAACCCAACACTAATTTGCAGGTTTATGTTGTGTTCATAACATCTAAAAAAATAATGTAAAACATTCTTGTGACTCCATGTAATCCTCTATTGCATAGTGTTGCCATATGGCAACACTTTATCATAATTTTTCTAAAAAGCTGTGATATAAAATTTATATTTTTACAGTTAAGCTTGAAATGGAGCTTTTATTTTCACATGGCCAGGATATCCTGTTTGGTCATGGGCATTTGACCTGTGAGCACAATTCTGAATTTTGGAACATTGTCTCCAAATTAAAAATTGATTAAAAAATAGAATTCACTATCTAGGGTAAGTAATCTTTATTTTTTTTATTTCATTAAATTTTAATGTCGTAAGTATTTTTCTAATATGCTAAAATTAATTTGTTAACATATGGCAAAAATATGGAAAATTTCTAGTGTATACAACCTAATGGAGTCTTATTGACTTACATAGCATGAAACTATCCTTATTTGTCTTATTTTTTTTAAATATATCTATTATTTAGGCCATTTTAAGTAATAAAACATTCAGAGCATGTTTTACCATGTCTAAGTAATATTTCATGCAATAGAGGGTAAATATAAGTCTAACCTACAGAGGCACCTAAGGAAAGCAGATCAAAAAATAATACTCTAAGCATGAAGAAGAAAAATGTGCTCTAAATGAATACATGCTACAAATACCAAGACACATACATTTGGTGCCTTCTTTTAAAAACCTGTGCTAAATATTTATTATTATTTTAGTCTGGTCTAGTCTGTCCAGTTGCTGTCACTTGTATCACATTGTAGCCAATCAATTTTCAATTATATTTAACATCATATTCACTTTTCCTTACTGACATGTAATTTATTTTTAATATGCTAAAAATATTTGCTGCCATATCTCAGCAATATGCAAATATGGAAAATTCCTAGTGTATAAAACCTAGACAGACATGGGGAGAAAATGAAACTCCACACAAAAAGGTCCCAGACCAAGGATTTGAACCTGCGAACTTAACAATATATGTTTTTAATATATCTATTATTTAGGCCATTTTAAGTAATAAAAACATTCAAAACATTTTTACAATGTCTAAATAATATTTAATGCAATAGAGGGTTAATTTGTGTCCTGTATCATAATGTGAATGTATTGAACTGATTTTATTTGTATGTGGGTCAGTGACAAATAGTGTTTGGCAAGATGAGAAAGTCAAAAACTTTTTAAAATACAGTTTCAGGAAGCATTCATCAGTTCTCTCTAAATGTACATTTTTTGTTCATGTTGGTTTCTTGTTATTTAAAAGTCCATGTTTACCATTCTTTTTTTTTTTCTTTTTTTTTGCAAAAAAAAATCATGATTTTGCGTTTTTTGTACAGGAAATGTCAAATTGTGTAACCGAAAAAAATGATACATTTTAAATCTGTAATCCACCTAGAATATAAAACTAGTTGATAGAATGTCTTTTTAACTTTTTAAAAACCTTTATTCAAGAGTCATTTCACTGTGCATTTACATAAATCACAGAATGAGATTTAGTTTCTCGATCAGTGACTGCAGTATGGTAAAAAAGTAAAGTAAGTGAACATAATGTCACCTGTATTGTTGCACCATAATGCTAATGTTGCAGCTAACCTGCTATCACCTGTTTGCATGCTGTTGTCATGGTAACAGCGCCACAAGCCTTACAATACAAATGTTTACCACACGTTTTTGCTTTATCTTTGGATCTCAGAATGGTTTGGTCCACTTGCCTCTGACCATGTCTGTTTTGGACTCTCCGGGCTGGAGATGACTTTGTGTCTTCTTCTTCCTCTTCATAAACCCCTTCTGTGTGGTTCTCTCCCTTTTTTTCCCTTAGCGTCCTGCTCCCTCCTGTGTGCTTGGTGAGACTTAATTGTACAAAAGCTTCTTCATCCTGTGTCACGTTGTCATATTTAATGCAAGAGTTTCTCTTCTTCCTCTCTCCCCTTCCTGCCCCTGCTCTCAGGACTGCCAAATTAACTTTAATCTAAAGGTAGCCCTCTCCTCCTGCTCTCCTTCTCCTATCCTCCTCTTCTCCTATCCTACTCTCCTTCTCTTATCCTCCTCTCCTCCTCTTCTTCTTGTCTCGTTTTGTTGTGGTGACATGTTCCTTTGCTCTTCTTCATGTCTGATCATTTGTACGTGGTTCCATGCTACTGCAAATTGATCCAATTTACTAACAATTTGTTCCGAGGTTGGTATTTTCAAAATAAATTAACCCTCTATTGCAATTATGAGGTCACATGACCAGGATATCAGGATATCCTGTTTGCTCATGGACATTTGACATGTGAACATCAGTGTCTCACAACCGAAGGTTGTCATTTTAATCATAATTTGGGTGAACTTGAGTTAAATTCAATTTTGATTATAGCTATATTATGGTTCTTTTTAAATATGTTAGAATAGATTCATTTTCATCAAATAATATATAATGTTTTTTTATCAAGAATTAAGTTTTTTTTCTAATATGCTAAAAAAAGGATTTGTTGCCATTTGTCAATATGCAAATATGGAAAATTCCTATTCTATACAACCTAATGGAGTCCCATTGATTTACATAGCATGAGACTATGTTTACAACTTTCTTATATAGTTTTCAAATATATGTATATATATATATATATATATATATATATATATATATATAT
Source organism: Lepturacanthus savala (assembly GCA_030544235.1). Taxonomy (NCBI): domain Eukaryota; kingdom Metazoa; phylum Chordata; class Actinopteri; order Scombriformes; family Trichiuridae; genus Lepturacanthus; species Lepturacanthus savala. The sequence continues at coordinate 14,941,418 of CM060466.1, read as the reverse complement.
ATATATATATATATATATATATATATATATATATATATATATATATATATATATATATATATATATATATATATATATATATATATATATATATATATATTATTCAGGCCATTTTAAGTAATAAAAACATTCAAACCATTTTACCATGTTTAAGTAATATTTCATGCAATAGAGGGTTAAAGCAGAAAAAAAAATAACTGATGAACTGAGGTAGAAGGACTGTGGAAATATCAGTACAAATTAAGAAAGCTTAAGAAAGGTCAGAATTAATTTAATTTAAAAAAAAAAAAAGAAAAGTGGAACATCGAGCCCTTGGTAAAATTGTTGGAACAGTGAATTTGATTGAAATGAGAGTAGATTATTATTTCTTTGTCAGAGGGTTGTTAGTAAATCCTGATGCAGCTCATAGCGACATTTGTCTGCATGTGTGTCTCTGTTTTTTGTCTTGTCTTGTGGATCACTCTGCTTGTTTGTGTCTCGTCTACTTACATCACTGTCTTCAACATGAGTGAAACGTGGAGCTAAAATGTCTCTCATCTTAGAACCTGCACAGGCTTTGTTTGTCATATTTGTCTAAGCTTGGGTTTCCAAAACTTCATATTTAAGTAATAATCGGCTGGGAGAATATACCCAGTGTGACCACTAGATGTCAGCAAGCAATTGAAATACATTGTAAGGATCGCCTGCATAAAGCTGAACAGTGTGTGTGTGTGTGTGTGTGTGTGTGTGTGTGTGTGTGTGTGTGTGTGTGTGTGTGTGTGTGTGTGTGTGTGTGTGTGTGTGTGTGTGTGTGTGTGTGTGTGTGTGTGTGTGTGAGGCTTTCATTAGTGTGACTCCAAGTTATTTATTTCACCCAAATATTGTCAACCTGATTCTTATTTTTAAAGCTTTGAGTTTTACACCAACTTTAAACTTTCCTGACTCTCACTGGAATTTGCCGATTTGTTTTGATCCCTGTGGTTGATCTGTTCTTTTCCCCTCTCCTACATCTTCATTATCAAGTTATTTATTTATTTTTATTTTACAATGAAGACCACATTTGGTTTTGCATGATTTAGGAAAACAACAGAAGTCAGGTCATTTTCACTCAGTGTGGGAACTGCAATTTGCAACACTGATTAGTTGCAATTAATCACTGGTACAAAGGCTGAAGATCAAGGTTCCTGGTTATAATGTGTCTGCTGTGTGTGTGTGTGTGTGTGTGTGTGTGTGTGTGTGTGTGTGTGTGTGTGTGTGTGTGTGTGTGTGTGTGTGTGTGTTCGCGTGCGTGCGTGCGCGTCCGTGTGTGTGCGTGTGAGAGAGAGCTGGACTCCATGTTTAGTCCCTCAGCTCTCTGCGTTATTTAAGGGGTTAACTGGCCACTGATCGTGGCTCACTCCTATGCTCATGTGTACTAAGGGATTCGGCCCTATCGGCTTCCTTCTTGTGGTTTCAGGACCAAGCGCACGTGGAAGACTCTGATCAGGTGCGTCTGAGAGACAGGAAGTAAGGCTGCTGCTCGCTCCTCTCAGCCAGGCTCTTTTCAATTAAAGCTGCAGCTTACAGGTGTGCTGTGATCCTGTTTGCTCTGCTCTGCTTTGCGTTGGTTTTTCTGCTGCTCTCACAGATTCAGAGCAGACTGTGGTTGACGCCATTAACCAAACTAAAGCTGCTGTTTGTCACCAGTTAAACGTTGGGTGTTATTCAGATATGTTTGAATACAGGTGTAGATTAATTCTCAAGATTTGGTTTAGCATTGCCAAATCAGATCAGTTTGTTTTAATTCAGAAACGTGTTCAAGTGTGATTAAAAGAGTCTTTGGGTGAAGTTGCAGTGAGTGTTATTGTCTTTGCTAAAGCTGAACGAGATCTGTGCAGCATGGATAGAGGTTCCAGGGTGATGTCAGGGTTCAGCATGAGTTTGGTTCTGTTTGGCCTTGGCTGAGTTTGAAAAATATGGACTTCACATTCTTGTTTTTTTTTTTTTTGTGCAGACAGACATTTATCTATGGAAATGTATATTGTATTTGGTTGTTGAGTGGACACTGTAGTCATTCTAAAAGCTTCTGAAGCATCTTGCCATATTTAGAGAATACGCATGACTTTGGCATGAAGGTAGTGCACAGAAGACCATTCTCACCCTCTCCCTTTTATTTATTTATTTTATTTATTTATTTATTTTACAAATGACAGGAGACAAACTTGTCTGGGACGGACATGCAGACACGTAGCAAAACCACGATGTGACACCTTCCTCTTCATTACGCCAACAGCCATGTAACACTGCTAGTGAAAAGATCATCTGTACAGCTGAAGAAATACAAATCATTTTAGGTGCCCAGTCAAAATATATGCATTAGATGCTAGAAAAACAGCCCTGCACTATATATTAAAACTTTCTAATACAGTATAACAGTAACAGTAAAATAACAAGTTAAATAGCTGGTTCTTAGTATCTTTTTGTCTGAATTTAACCCTCTATTAAATAAAAACATATAACATTAAATTTAATCATAAATAAAATAATAATGATAATAATAATAAAGTTTACCTACCCAAGATAGTGAGTTCATTATTTTATTTCATGAAAATTTTCCAAAATCCTGAATATAAGACAACCTTCTGTTGTGAGATAATGATGCTCACATGTCAAATGTCCATGAGCAAACAGGATATCCTGCTCATTTGACCTCATAAATTGTATGTTCTTCAAAATAAAAGCTCCCTTTTCGCCCCTAACTGTAAAAACATTGATTTTATATCACAGATTTTTAGAAAAATTAAGATAAAGTAATTGTTGCCATATGGCAACACTATACAATAGAGGGTTAAGAAGGATCAGTGGAGACGTTCAACTCCATTAACCTTCAGCATGGATAAGACATCTTTCTATGTATATCAGCCTTCTGTGAGACACACACATTCACTCACACCTATGGGCAATTTAGAGTCTCTAATCAACCTCAGCATGTTTTTGGAGGAGGAAGCTGGAGAACCTGGAGAAAACCCACCAGACACGGGGAGAACATGAAACTCCACACAGAAAAGTCACAGATCAAGGACTTGAACCTGCAACCCTTTTGCTGTGAGACAACAGTTCTACCCACTGCACCACCCTGTCACCCCTCCTTGCAGGGTTTTCTTAAAAAAAGTATCACATCTGCTCCACAATTCCAGTTTCATTTCACTCCATTTATTTTGGATTCTCCTTATTCCAATCAGTGTATTGTGGCTGTGAGTGGGTAAGTCAGCACATGAGCAGTGTGAATGAGTTGAGTCACCTGACAACAAGAGGGGCTCCGAAGATTTTTTTTTAAATGTATTTCATGCATATGATAACTTTTCAAACAAGATTCAGGAAATAGGAGCTAGGTATCTTGTCTCAACCGCACGGTGCAGATTTCCGTTTTGTGTGTGCGTGTTATTGTCATCAAGCTGCATTTTTTTTTACGATATGTGTCTCTCACACACCTTGTCCTCTGTTTCCTGCATGCAGAAAGCCAAGCTGGGCCCGACTAAGAAGGTGATCAGTGAGGCGGATGGTAGCCCGTCCAGCCTGCCGTCCAGCAGCTTGGACCAGGTCAAACTTGGTGACTTCTCCTTCGTGGCTGTCCTGGGGAAAGGCAGCTTTGGCAAGGTCAGTTTGAAGCTTTTTTGTCATCTCCTTTTGCCAAAGTGTCACTGGTAACGTTGAATACAAATGACCTCTTCCCTACTTTGACCTTCCCCTCTGCCCATGTCTCTGAAGGTCATGCTGGCAGAGATGAGGGGCACCGAGGAGCTGTATGCAATAAAGATCCTGAAGAAGGACGTGGTGATCCAGGATGATGACGTGGAATGTACCATGGTGGAGAAGAGAGTCCTGGCCCAGCAGGAGAAGCCACCCTTCCTCACACAGCTGCACTCGTGCTTCCAGACTGTGGTAGGTAAAACGCTCCTGGACACACACACACACATCAGGGCAAATCACTCCAGGTCAAGTCAGGTCAAATGAACTCATGAAGTAGCTTTCGGCTAAACGGCTTAATCATAAAGGCTTGTAGAAGGCAGTTGGAGGACATTTATGACAAGCACAAAGGGAAGTGTGTGTGTGTGTGTGTGTGTGTGTGTGTGTGTGTGTGTGTGTGTGTGTGTGTGTGTGTGTGTGTGTGTGTGTGTGTCTGTGTGTGTGTCTGTGTGTGTGTGTGTGTGTGTGTGTGTGTGTCTGTATGTGTGTGTCTGTGTGTGTGTGTGTGTGTGTGTGTGTGTGTGTGTATATGTGTGTGTGTGTGTGCGCGTGTGTGTAAGAGCATGTGTCTGCATTTGCATGCACGTGTGTATTAACTTTGAGTCATGCCAAAACCAGACCACACCACCATAATGAGACATGTACCCATAAATATACACACATACTCCTTTATCTTACCCCGTGGGGTCATCTGTTAAATACTTACATGGTGGGGACCACACTTTCTAAATGAGATGGACATCTTTAAATACATTCACTAGCACCTACTGTATTAGTGAAAGATCTCTTCACTATTAACACACGCTAAAAAATGGAAATGAAATTTTCATCAGTCTATTCATTTTGGAGATAAACTGTCTTAATGATACCTTTTATTCAAACAAAGCTGCAGGGCTCTTAATTAAACTGGAAATCGTAATGTTGACACTCTCAGAATGGATCTCTATATATTAGTATGAAAACTAAAACTAAAAACTAAACTAAAACTTATGTCAGTTTGAATGTGAAAGAAACCGACATCTTCTATTAAGCTGCATTATTAAAGACTTTAAGTACAAAGTTTTTAGAGCAATTTTATTTAATTTCACGTTTCTGCTTATACTGTATCAATCGATATTTTGCAAACACCTTCCCAATCACTTGAATGATGTCTACCTTAGTATACGTCACACATGCATGTATATGTATCTATGCATATGTATGTATATACTTCTACTGCTATATGTAACTTTTCTAGTCATATAGAATATTATATATTTTCAATATTATTATTGTATTGTATGTGTGTGTGTATTTTTTCCCTGTGCAATAATCTACTCACCTACCTCATAGCATGTGCACTTTTACAGTGTGTATAGGCATTTACTTGTTCCTATTTTTTTTCTTTAATTTATTATCTCTATGTTGGTGCTGGTATTTTTTTCTTTTACATATTTCTCTTCAGTTTATGTGTCTATAGTTTTATAACAGTGCTGTATGTGATGTGTTGGAGCTTCAGTTTCCCTGAAGGAACCTCTTAAAGGATCAATAAAGTCCTATCTAGTCTAATCTAGAAATGAGAAAGTGAAATAGTTACTATTTTACAAATTACGAACCATGATAGAGTGTAAACACCTCCATGTCTAACTCAACTACAGAAAAGGTCAATGTGAATGGAACAGAGAGGAGAATAACAGCAGCTACAAAAAGAAGTTGGTGCCTGCAATTTGCTCAAGGGACAATCATTGTAAATGCAGCAAGGGTCAGAGTGATCCCAAATCGCTGTGTGTAGTGACACTTTGTCAAACTGAATAAAAATGGAGGAATTCCACTTCTTTTTCTTTTCCTGTGGCATTTGAAGTTTTTATTCGTGTCCCACCTGTTCCTAACTACTGTCTTCCTTTACCTCTCTGTATGTGACCACAGGATCGTCTGTACTTTGTCATGGAATATGTGACCGGGGGAGACCTCATGTACCATATCCAACAAGTGGGCAAGTTCAAGGAACCTCAGGCAGTGTAAGACAATAACTGGCATTTTAATACAAATGTATAATTAATAATATTCTACTGTGAAATATCCATTACATTTACTGCTTCATTATTACAGCATGACTGATTATGGTGTGTATGGGCAGCTACAGTAATTCAGTCTGAATGTGAAAAGTGTCTTTCATGGATGTTCGTTTTTATTTTTTAAGTTTCCTCATGTTGTACGAGTCAGTGACAAATATTATTTGGCAAGATAAGAAAGTAAATAAAAAAATTAAAATACAGTTTTAAGAAACATTCATCTTATTTCTCAAAATATACACTGTGTGATTATGTTGGTTTCTTGTTATTTAAAAGTCCATTTGTACCTTGAAAATGTCAAATGATGTAACATTTAACATGTAACACAAAAGAATGAACAATATATAAGAGTAAATATATAATCCACTTAGTTGATAGTTGATAGCATGTGTTTTTCATTTTTTGAAAACCTTTTTAAGAGAGTTAAACTATCTGGTACCATGTTTTTAGGGTTACATCACATGGCAGTTTGGTCACTGAGCCCTAAGTGTGTAAACCTGTTGTTGTTGATGTTGTTGCAGGTTCTATGCAGCAGAGATTGCTGTTGGGCTCTTCTTCCTGCACAGCAAAGGGGTCATCTACAGGTGAACAGAGACTGCATTTCAAATATCAGCTAAAAGTTTTCTTTTTCTTCATTAGCTTCTTTTTGCAAACACACTGCTACAGCAACATGGGATTTTATTTAAACAAAATACTATAAGAGTTAGCTCGTTAACAGGGGTTAACCCTCTATTGCATGAACAGGGGGAGAGGGTTGGGTGGCAGTTGGAGGCAGGGACCCTGGCACCTCCCTGGTGAGGTGTTCCGGGCATGTCCCTACGGGCGGCAGCCCCGGGGAAGACCCAGGACATGCTGGTCCCACTGAAAGAGCTGGACAAAGTGGCCAGGGAGAGAGAAGTCTGGGCTTCCCTACTGAAGCTAATGCCCCCACGACCCAATTCTGGATAAGTGGAAGAAGACAAATGAATGAACGAACAAAGTTTACTTACCCTAGATAATGAGTTAATCTTTTTATTTGGTTTATTTTCCCAAATTCTGAACAAAAGACAACCTTCGGTTGTGAGACAATAATGCTCATATGTCAAATGTCCATAAGCAAACAAGATATCCTGGTCATGTGACCTCATGAATTTTATGTCCTTCATGCCTAATTGTAAAAATATAGATTTTATATGACAGCTTTTTAGAAAAATTAAGATAAAGTAATTGTTGCCATATGGCAACACTATGTAATAGAGGGTTAACAGTGACAGCCTCCCGCTGAAACTCTCTAAAGAAAAGCAGCCATCTTCAAGGATGTTTTGAAATCTCTCTTTGACCTCCTCAGGGACCTGAAGTTGGACAACGTGATGCTGGACTCTGAGGGACACATCAAGATCGCTGACTTTGGCATGTGCAAAGAGAACATGTTGGAGGGAGTGACCACACGCACCTTCTGCGGCACCCCAGACTACATTGCCCCAGAGGTGAGGCTGAGTGTGTGCGTCTGTGCACGTTTTGATGCGTTAGGTCACTGCTGTCACTGTCTGGTTGAAGCCTTGTGCTGCATATTAAGGTCACTGCCTCAGGACACACACACACAGACACACACACACACACACACACTCTATAATGACATAAGCATTCCAGTCAGATATACACCCAATGTGTCCACTGGCAAGTCCAAACAATTTCTGCACAAGCTACAGCCTCCACATATCCCGATTTTCTCTTTAGCAAACTTCATCTGTTCATATGAGTATGTTCTTTCAATCAATATTTGTAATAATGACAATTTCATTCAAAGTCTCTCTAAGGTTCAACTAATATAGCAACAGTAAAGGCCTAATGCTGCAGCTTGCAGCATCTCATTCATAGACACTGATTTAGTTTGTCCACCTCCCTGGCCATTATTTCTATTTAATGGTGGGTTGGATTATTGATTCTCTTTAAAATCACCCTGTGTCAGACTGGGAGGTTAAATCTGCCCCACGGATGCAGAGTGAACACGCTGACTGACTCTAATGTGCTGGCCAGGGTTGACACAGCAGGGGGTGGGAGCTGTTTCCACTGTTCTGCTGCAGGAGTTAACAATAAACGTGATGTCTCAAATGATGCATGACAGCATCGTTTCCACACAATTCTGCCTCCATCCAAATAAAACCAATCATGTAATACTCACGCATACAAAAAAAACATACTCACATACCCAAAAAAGTGAAGGCTCAAGAACTCCATAAACAAGTTTTAACAGAATTATCAACTTCTAATAGACGAATCTGATATCACAGGTTCAATGATAGGTGTCTCACTGAGCCCAGGAGAGATTTTTATCTCAACCACAATGTCTTTCTGCTTCTCTTCAGCTTTGGCAAAAGCATTTTCTTGTTGTCACCCGTCAGAATCTGAAACAAACCTATATGTGTTTGGACCTTCGAGCTTGGACTCCTGTGTATTTATGCGAGCTACGACACCAAGGTCACTCCTGAAACATAAACGTGTCACCCGATTCTGTGCGTGTCTTTGTCTCTGGATGTGTGAGATAGCTGCGAGATGAGAATATTTTCACACACTCTCGCTTTTCTCACACACAACCACCCACACGCTCAGAACTCCACCAGTGAGGGAGCACGTTAACAGCAGCTCCCCCGGTTGTCAGCAATGTAGGCGCCTGAGCAATGGAGCAAGTGGAGCAAATACATCCAGATTATCCACATCAGGGATGGGGGAGAGGTTGAGTTATGGCTTTGCTACCCCATTTTTTTAGAGTGATATCAGGTAAAACGGGCTATTTCAGGTTTGGGAGTCCCAGCCCCTCTGGAAATTAGAGCCAATGACTACAGAGGATTTCAAACTGTTAACATAACTGTGCTTGATAAGAAACAGGTGATGTGATTAGTTTATGGTTTCTATAGTGGGTGAGACAATACTTCATGATAAGTAGTCTGGCATGACAAATCTAACTATACCCATTTTACCTGATGAGATGGCCCATTTTACCTGAAACCGCTCATGTAAAAAAGAAGTGGCACAGCAGATTTTGTAGGATTCGTAGGGCCTAATTACATTTTATCACATAATTCCAGCACAAAATTATCAGAAACAGTCATTATTAATCATAAATCTACATGGAAAAGGCATATTTAGTGGCCCAATAAAAAGTGGCCCAATTTACCTGATATCACCCTATGTAAAAAAAAAAATAAACATCATAAATCATCATAAAGCCTCTTTCTCCTCAACAGGCCTTAATGACTTGTATGCTCCCATTTTAAAACAGCGTGGTGCCCATGTCTGTACACATGTGACAGAATGCAGTTGAATTTCTTCTGCACACACACACACACACACATACGCACACACACAGCAGTTTTCCTTGTGTTTACTCTGACCTATATAGCCAGTGATGAAGGTAGCTCCTGTCTGGCAGGAATGCTCAGACTAATGTAAATTTACACTTCAGTGACTTTGACGCTGAGAAAAATAGATAGTGAAGGAGAAAATAGCAAAAAGACATGAAAAAGAGAAACTGGACATTGAAGAAAAAAACAAGGAAGCAAAACAAAGCTGTGGTCGACATAGGGGCTTATTGATATGAGGATGTTGCACTTGACAAATTTTCTCTACAACCTACCTTGGTTTCGACTGCAGTTTGGCTTTGGGAGCCATGTGTGTCCACATCCCTGCTCACTCCTCTGTGGGCTAAAACATTAATTGGGGTGTTTATAGTGTCACAATGACATATTACAAATTGATCCTATGATGTGAAGAAGTCACATGCCCGTTAACCCTTATAAGGTCTTCCATTTTCAGTTCTTCGCTTAAGAGAAATTATACAAATAATTATTTTTTCAATCTATATAGGTAGGAATGATATGCTTCTCAGATAGATTGAGGTTACAGCTTAAATTTCTCAAAAAGAGATCAATAAAGTCGTACCTAATCTAATCTAGTCTAATCTGATCTAATCCAATCTAATCTATATGTTGTATAAACTGATCTGAGAAGGTTACATTTCTAATGAATTTCAAATAAATAACACGCTACAGTTTTGGAAAAACATTGTTGGTAAAAATGATCCAGTTATGTTTGATTTATGATGGATTGCCTTATTTTGTTATGTTTTCTTAAAAAAAAAGTGGAATGGAATGAAGTAAACAATCTGCTGAGTATTCTAACAAAAAAGGTTTCAATATGTTGAATTAAAGGCCCCAAAAAGCTATTATTATTATTGTAATTATATTTTTCTATATAACCGGCCCAACCACCATAAGAGATTTTAGACAGTCAAAAAAAGTTGACTAAGTTCTCAGATAAGCTCCTAACTTTTTTTTTTTTTTTAATTACACAGTTGTTTGGCTTCAGGCTTCTTGGCCATGCATGATTCAGGCTAGTTCAAGATGCAGAGGTGTACTGTATTTCTATTTTTGTTGCAGAATAATGAGGCTGTTTTTTGCATTTCCAAAGATTTTATGACCAAGAATAGCAACCCTGAGTCATCACAGAGTTAGCCACATGCTTTTTTTTCAGAGGTAGCTCTTCAACAATGAGCTCAAACCAGTGCCAGAGTGATATGAGAGTGTTGAAAGAGTCTGCGAGAGGTGAGAATAAGTTGGGGGGTGAAAAAGCGAAAGTGAGAAGGAAGCGGCAAATGAGATGCAGCAGAGGGATTAACAGATATACAGAAAAAAAACATCATGCATTTCTATGTTATACAGTGATAAGAAAAAGGGTTTATTTGCTCCACTACTCACGAGCTGGGTCATAAACATCCTATCATCTCTGCCTCTGGGCTAAAAATGAAAATTTGTTTCTCTAAAGGCAATTTGTTTACATGCTTTACTGCATTTGGACAACTACTGAGTATTTTCCCTTATTGGGTTATTTTTAATGAGTGTCATTACCCCTCTATTGCATAGTGTTGCCTTATGGCAACAATTATTTTATCTTCGTTTTTTCCAAAAAGCTGTAATATAAAATCTATGTTTTTACAACTAGGTCTGAAAAGGGGCTTTTGTGTAATTTTTCCCAAATTATTATTATTATTATTAAGATTTTTTAAATATGCTAAAATAATTTGTTGCCAAATGGCACCAATATGCAAACATGGAAAATTCCTAGTTCATACAACCTAATGGAGTCCCATTGACTTACATAGCATGAAGCTATGTGAGACTATGTTTACAACTTTTTCTTATATTTCTTAAATATATCTATCATTTAGGTCTTTTAAGTAATAAAAACATAAAACATTTATTATTATATTATTTTTTATTATTTATATTATTTTTTATATTATATATTTAAAATATTTTTACTATGTCTAAGTAATATTTCATGCAATAGAGGGTTAACGTATATCAGAATGTTATTGGTAGTAAAATTATGATGCATGCAAATACATAGTTTACACTGTCATTGATAATAGTTTCATGCTAGGAAAAAGCACTAAAGATGCAAAATGGTTGCTTTAAGAATGGTGGTGGTCAGAATGAGCTGCATTGTGTCTTTGTGGATCTAAAAAATGCATGACTGTATGACAGTGTGCAGAGCGAGGAGGTGAGATACTGTATGAGGACGTTGGGAGTATCAGAGAAGTGCGTGAGGATACAGGACATGTATGAGGACAGTGTGGCAGCAGTGCAGTGACAGATGGTTTTACATCAAGGAACAGCTCTGATCTGGTTCCTGTTTGCAGCAGGGAAGGACAGATGGACAGAGGAGGACAGGCAGGAGTCTCGGTGGACTACAATGTTCGCGGATGACATTGTGGTCCGTGTTGAGAGTAGAGTGCAGCTTGAGGGCAGCCTGGAGAGCTGGAGGTCTGCACTGGAGAGAAAAGTAGCTAAAGTCAAATTGAGGAAGATAGGATGCATGTGTGAAAATAAATTCCGAGGCTGCCTGTCAATGTTCTGTGTATATATCTCTTAGTGTATTTGTTGTTGACTGTTGTGGAAATTTTCTGCTTCTGGTAAAGAATGAAATATAAACATATAGTTTATTCTATGCAAAGAAGGTCAGTCCACATCCAGGCGTTCTAGATGGAGGAAACAACCAGATGGCTCTTTCAGTGAAACATTTTATAGTTGACTGACCTGTCTCCGCCCCCTGGAGTGAATTTCACACCTGCGACATCCTGCCTTAGACCTTGTCCACACAACAACAGCACGTAAGGTTTTTCTCTGTGGATTTGCATTTGCATGGGAACGTTATAAGTAGTGATAACGAGTGACAAGAATGTAATATATATGCCAGGCGGTGGAATCAGGGGTCGGTAAAAAAAGAAGAGAAGAACAGTTATTTTGTCTTGGGTCAGCCTCTGATTGGTCAACATAGATATACATAAGAAAAGCTAGATGCCTCATGGGATAGACTCGAACGTCTTCACCCGGCAGCCATCTTAGCACAGTCTGAGCTGATGTATTGAACATGAGGGAAGGTGAGTGATCTGAAAGAACTCAAACACTCTGATCATGCTGAAAACTTGACGAATTTACACATGGTTTGGTTTCATACATGTTATCCACCTGGCTATAATTACATAACTATATAATACATATACTTAAAAACTATAAATTTGCAGTGTCATAACTACATCTCTGATGTTGTAACAAACCAAACCATTTGAAAATCGGTTGAAAATTGAGCAAGTTCTGGTCACTTAAAAGAAGATGCACCATTAAAATACATTGTTATTGGTGAGCAGGCTGCCTGTGGCAAGATGGCCGCCAGTGGGGACGTTCAACGTTCGTCATTGTGGATGAGATATCTAGCCTTTCTATGTATATCTATGTGTTTAGTTTTAAGCTATAGTTTGACTTTTTTAAAACTACTACTACTAAAAAAACATTACTTTAACCAGATGAAGGCTTTTAGTCATCAGATGTCTGGATGTAGAGTAAGACAGATTTGTTTTTTTTAATTTATTTATTTGTTTTTAAGTATGAAACTGTTTTGTTCAGTGTTTTTAACATTTGTATTCATTGGGTTTGTCTTGGGGAAACAGATCTCTGAGAATTATTCAGCTCCTGGTTTAAAAAAACAAGCTCCTGAATGATCCTAACTGTGAGAAGTTGACTGCAGAACAACAAATCGTGAACTTCCATGATCCTATGCTACTTCATTACGTCTGCTCTGGCAGAAACTTATTTGAAGCGATGCAACTGCATGAACAAAGAAACCAAACGATGCAGAACACTTGATTTCCCTCTTTGAGTTTATTTCTTCTTGGTGACATGTAATAAAATGTTGCTTTTCATCTCTGGAAGCTCATGTAAACCCCAAGGCTGCTCATTAATAGAATCAGTGGATGAAACCAACCACAGCACGCACATACAGCTTTTAAAAAAACAGACCAGGAACGCATGGCATGATGAACAGCGTGTCTGCACCAGAGCACACACTCTCCTCAGAGGGATCCGATAGCAACAGCAACATATTCATGTAGCGCCCTGTAATAGTGCTGGTCGCAAGACCTAGTGTTCCAACCACACTGTATTCATCTCTTTCCGTCTGTGTGTGTGTGAGGTAGGGTTAGGGTTTGCATTTCTATCTTTGAATAGCTGGCAGTCTGATACACAACTGTCATGTAGCATTAGGCCTAATGGGAGAGAGATGTCTGCAGTGATGCTTATGCCCACACACACACACACACATGCACACTAATGCAGAGTGTTGAAACCATGAGCACAGGTACACAAATACATAAACCAGATGTTTAAAACATATTTTGACACAACAAAGATTGTAATAGAGTAAATGTATTCAGAAGCATTGTTTCACAGTAAAATAAAGATTCATGGACACACACACATATACAGACACACATCGCACACAGACACACACACATACCACGTACACACAGATACACATACATACACACACATGCACACATATGCAGACACGTACCACATACACACATGCCACATACACACATGCCACATACACATATAGCACATACACACACAGACACACACACAGACATGTGGCTGAGTGAATCAGCAGAGCTCTGCTGCCAGAGGCTTACATTCTACTCAGTAAAAGAAGGAACCAGCTGAGAGCAGGAACGTCAGGGATGGGTCACACTCGTCTATTTCCATCACTCCAAACATGGCAGAAGGAGACAGCACTTCATGTATTTATGAGCCTTATACAGGAGGCAAAATAAACACGTCTTTGTAGTACAGGAATGCATTAGCACATAAATGAAGATGTGGATTCAACACTCTGGTCCAGAGCAGGAAGGTCACGGTGCCTGAAACTGTAAATGTCTGCTAGTGTTGTAGCAGACAGTGGCAAGGGCAGCGAGTCATGCAGCATCATGTTAGTGCAGCACTCTGCAGGATGGCCTGAAACTGATCTGAACAGCCACTCTTCCACCCAACTCTAATTGTCCTCTTTGCCTTTTTTTCTCCCCTCTCTAGCTTTTTTTTTAAATGATAACATATCAGATATCTGGTCATAAAACAATGTATTATACACATTAAAATGCTGAGCTGAGCACAGGGTTCACCAAAGTCAGTTGCTCTAAACCAAAAGTGTCTATCTTCTTGTGGGTTTAGATGAAATTTCAGGAAATCACCAATTACCAGTCAGACACCTATTAAAATATTACTTGAGTAAAAGTCTTTAAATATCTAATATTTATTGTACTTATTTATCAAAGTAATTACTCCTAATACTTCTATTAAATTATTTAATTAATTAATTTTAATTACTTAATTTTATTACTTAAAATGGCCTAAATTATATATATATATATATATATATATATATATATATAGATAGATAGATAGATAGATAGATAGATAGATAGATAGATAGATAGATAGATATAATCTCAGAAAAAGTTGTAAACATAGTCTCAGGATGGTTTCATGCCATGTGACTCCATTAAGTACACTGAGTTTTCCACATTTGCATATTGTTGCCAAAAAATAAATAAATAAAGCTTTCTTACTCTAGATAGTTCAATTTTTATTTGGTGAAGATTTTCCAAAATGACAACCTTTTGTTGTGAGACAATCATGTCATATGTCAAATGTCAAGCACAGTTATGTCAACAGTTTAAAATCATTTGTAGTCATTGGCTCTAATTTTCAGAGGGACTGGGACCCCCAAACCGTAAATGGCCCATTTTCCTGATATCACCCTATATTTATTTTCATTTCCCTTTTTCTTCTTTTTTCTCTTTACTCTGTGAAAATGAAGCTTCAGAGTGAGTAAATTTGACCTCTTTGACCCACAAGCTAATTAAAAACACAGAAGTGAGATGAAGAAAAGGGCTTCGGCCTTCTCCGTCCTTCTGCCTTCTCATTAAAGAGCAGAGAAAAGCGGAGGATTAAGACACTGGATTTCTCACCTTTTTTTAAGACGACAGGTTCAATTCCACACAAAGGATGTGTAGCCTTGAACACATTTTTTCATGTACAGTAGCATTCAATATAATAGCAGTTTGTTTAAACACGTGAATAAAGCCAAAGTCCTTATAATGATTTTTATTTTGATGTTTTGGGAACACTGCATTTTATATCCTAAATCAAAATGTGAAGAAAAAATGTCAATTTTGTAATTACTTTATAGAAAATGAAGAAAAATGAATATTAGGCTGTTCAAAGAAATAGCAGCATTTTTCTTTACAAACCGAACTATTTACTGTATGAATTGAAAAATCTTCAGGACTTAGCATCGGAGTGGAGAACGTTGCTTTATCTGACAAAAAAAAGAGATCATATTTGAGGATGAAGCTTGAGCAACATCTTCAGAGCAATGTGTCTTCAGCCTTGATGTTCAGCTCCTCAATCAGGCTCCCAGGTCTATTCAAATCAATAAGGAGAATATAATCTCAACAAGGCAAATATAGTAATGTACAGCATAAACTAAACAAAAATGTGTTGATCATTTGTCAACAACAACAAACATATTCCAAAAGGAATGAGAAGAAGTGACGCTTATTCATTCCCTTCATACCCTTCTCCATTAATTGCTGATTAATCATTAAATCCAACCTCCTTAAAGACAGAAGCATCAAAGCTATATTTACATTCATGTACATTTTCCAGGTATTGATTCAGTTAATTTACAAAAGTACAGATGTTTAAAAGAAAACTGACATTTATTTTTATCCATTTATCATAATTTAAATATTTTATGGCTGATATATACTTAATGAGAAATACATATTTATAAAGATATATTTTGAAAATGCTTTAACTAAATCATGAAAAAGTCATGGAAAATTCATAGAAATTTCCATCAGGGACACTCTGTGTAACCCTGCCAATATTCCACTTATGAATATCTTATCCCTAATATAACAGATAAAGATGAATTTCCACAAGTGTTCAGTTTCATCCACTTCTGTATCTTTCTGGACTCCAGGCTTGACTCCAATTCTGACAGTTAAAACAAAGATAGATCCATGATCCTGGTTTCAAAAGATGTATCTTTCAATTGTGGATTAATAATCATTCATTACATTCAGCAGCAGACTTTCTTCACCTCTGCCTTTCCATCTCCAATTCCCTGCAGTCATTCTGCCTTTCAGCTCCATGTGGTAAACACGAGAGAATAAATACTGCATGGCCTCCACCATTCAGGCAAACACAGTGAAATTAGATGAGCTGAAAAACTGCTTTGCTCATTAATAATCAACCTCAGTCATTTTCTATACCCGCTTATTCCTCATTAGGGTCGCAGGGGTCTACTGGAGCCAATCCCAGCATATTACAGGCGAGAGGCAGGGATACACCCCACACACTCACACCTATGGGCAATTTTTCCAGTTAACCTCAGCATGTTTTTGGACTGTGGGAGGAAGCTGGAGAACCTGGAGAGAACCCACCAGACACGGGGAGAACATGAAACTCCACACAGAACCAGACCAAGGACTTGAACTTGTGACCTTCTTGCTGTGAGACAACAGCGTGAACCACTGCCCCACCGTGTCATCCTAATAATAGACCTGTTTGTTGTATTCCTACCTTGTTTCACTCGTCTGCTTCGACACAAAAATCACTGGGTGGTTCACAGAGAAAACAAATGAAAAAAGGAAGGAACGAACAAACAGCCCAGCTAATGACTGTATACGAGCACAGGGCCAAAGATCAGAGAAGTCAGTGAGATTAATCTTGATTCCACAGAGCCAAGTCGTAGGTGGCTGAAAAATATAAGGATAGATAGAAAATTATTTAACTATTAGACAATCTTTAATTTAGATATTTTTTCTGTGTTTATCTTGTCAGGCCATTCTGACCTGATCCTAAGTATTTTTAAAAGGATCTGATTTTACATTTCATATTATGGATACATGCTGTACTTGCTCCCCTGTCTGCCTCTCTTCCTGCAACTTGCTGAGGCTTTTTTTTAAAACATCATTTTAATAATAAAATGTGAAACAAACTTTAAAAACAAAAAATCAACCAGAAACTATAGTTTTGTGACCATCACACAGACTGTTCCGTGTGTGTGTTATAATTGTCTCAGTTTCTATACTTCCTACAATAATGGTGACATTCAAAGTTCATTTAAGTTCATGCACATGCTTGTCTTTTTGTATGTGGGTAAACACGTGGATGTACTACGTGTCCCCACACCAGCATCATAACAGTGTAGCACATGGCTGGAGGTGTGTTTTTCCCTCTGTGTATAATTTGTCTCCTGTAGAACAGGCCGAGGTCACACATTAAACATTATTTTGTATTATGGAGTGATTCAAGGTAGAACTGCTTACACTTAAACACATGCATGAGTACGTGTGGAATATTTCTTCGTTCATTCATTCATTCATCTTCTATACCCGCTTATTCCTCATTAGGGTTGTAGGGGTCTGCTGGAGGCAGGGATACACCCCAGATGGTAACCAGCCTATCGTGGGGCACACACACCATTCACTCATACACTCGCATGCCGATGGGCAATTTAGAGTCTCCAATTAACCTCAACATGTTTTTGGACTGTGGGAGGAAGCTGGAGAACCTGGAAAAAACCCACCAGACACAGGGAAAACATGAAACCACACAGAAAGGTCCCAGACCCAGGACCAAGGTGAACTTGAACCTGCGACCTTCTTGCTGTGAGACAGCAGCGCTAACCCCTGCCCCACTGTGTTGCCCATATTTCTTTGTTTTAGTGTTTAATCTGATATGAATTATGTATGTATGTGTGTGTGCATTCATACATATAATGTGCATCTGCATGTATGTTTTTGTGTATGCGTGTTCAAGAGCTAGAGGGTTGTCCTTGGGCAGCAGAGATCAGATGTTACTCAGCAAAGGTCATAGAGCAATGTATGACCGAGATGCGTGTGTCTGTGTGTTTGCATGAATGCATGGTGCTATCATATGTACTTGTGCACTGTTGTGCCGTGCGTGACCCTGAATGGCAGCAGCATCGACTGCTGTTATACGGTAGAAGAGGCTCCACAGAACTGTTTTTAGTTGTGTAGGTGTGTGTGTGTGTGGTGGGGGGGTCACATGTAAATCGGTGTTAACACGTCCAGAGTTGGTGAAAGCATTAACCTTGGCCAATGTCAAAATAACCCAAAGGAAATCCTTCTGTGCCTAGTGAAAATGTCACTGTAGGAAGAGGTGTCCCAGGATATTCACTGGGGGGTTATGTGCCCTTCTTGTTGAAATTTGTTGATTTTGTTTGTGTTTCAGCTGTTGTCTCTGATAATAAAAGATGTAACTGCAATAAAACTGTCTGAAAATATTATGAGTTTTTTTTTTGTTTACTTTGTCTCATCTTGTAATTGACTAATGTCCACATAAGACATGACATGCAAATGACGTTGATTCTTACAATGGTTGTGCTAAACTTGTAGCACAACCAAGGCATGTAATATTGGTCAAAAGTCTCTAAGTTAGAAATAGATTATTGGTGAGATATGAAAAGTCAAATGAAAAAAGACTCAAATCAATCAAACAATTTATTTGTCAAAAGAATCCTCTATCCTCACTGGTTTTCACCTGTTTTCACACACAGATTGTTTGCTTGACTTCTGATGAACTTTTTCTCCTCCTTGGTCTGCAGATCATTGCATATCAGCCATACGGACGCTCTGTTGACTGGTGGGCATATGGAGTGCTGCTCTATGAAATGCTGGCAGGACAGGTGAGCACCCTCAATACACATACACACACACACACACACACACACACACACACAGTGTCCTACAGAAGAAACTTAAAGAACTTCCCACGCCTCATAATAAACACTGACACATATACAAACATATCCTCCATTTTCCTCTTATCAGAGGGAATATCCAAGTTGGTATGAAGGCAGTAGACTACACGCGGCCCTGTTACTAGAGTGGATGACTGTTTCAGCCTTTTGTTTTTTATGCCCTCTGGTTTCTGCTTTTGTGCATAAATTTAGCAGATATTTGTGCATTGATGTGTTCCTTGAAGTTTGTCAAATTTATTTATTTAAATTACACTATTAATCTGAATTGCTTCAAATGGATTATTATCCCTTATGTCTTCAGATCTGTAGGACCCATTTTCAGTTTTTTGCTTTAGAAAAATTATACAAATAATTGTTTTTTCAATCTATATAGATAGGATTAATATGTTCTTCAGACAGATGTTGTGTAAACTGACCTGAGAAGGTTACATGTCTAATGAAATTCAAATAAATTACACACTACAGCTTTGGAAAAACTGTTAAGTTATGGCTGAGTTATGATGCATTTCCTTTTTTGCTATATTTTTAAATTAAAAAAAATAATAAAGACAAGTGACATTTCTATTCACAAATGTAATTCAACAAAGGTAAAGGGAACAAAGTGAAAAAAGTGTTCATATTACTTGCAAATCGAATTATGTAAGTATTTTAACAAAAAAAAAATTTTGTTCAATTTGTTGAATTGAAGGCCCCAAAATGTAACCTATCCACCAGACCTAGCAGGGGTACCTGTGTAACAAAAAAATAAGACCCTATAAGAGTTAAAGATGAAAAGTTATACCAAGGTCTTGGAAGATAGGTCTGTGTCAGCTGGTAAACAATTAAAAAGAAAAAGTTTGTAGCTGCTCAGCCGTCCCTCCCACTGCATCATGACCTGTCTGTCTGGTATGAAATCAGCTAAAGGGGCCACGACACAGACAGACTATCTCTAGCTGAAGGAGCCAGTGGAGTGGAAATGACGAATAATTCATTTCATGGACTGTCAAAACACCCACATTATGGTTACTGATGATAACCACCCAGTAAGGAGGGGAAAAAAGCTGGGTCATACAATCCATTTGCCCTGCAAGATTCTTCCTGTGAAACTTATACAGTATTCTCCATTTTTCCTTATTTTCTCTCCTTTTTGTGTCATTCCTTCATTGATTCTCCCTCTTTAATCATTAGACTAAGTGTTTTTTACTAAATGCACCTGTCAGGTAAAGAGGAAACACAAACACTAAATGTACCACTAAATGTACCACTACTGGACAACACTTGTTGACACTTTACTAGTCCCTCGGCGTGTTTTAATGGATGAAATACTCACACTCTAAATGTTGTGTTTTTCTATCCACAGCCTCCATTTGATGGAGAGGATGAAGATGAGTTGTTCCAGTCCATTATGGAGCATAACGTGTCCTACCCCAAGTCCATGTCCAAAGAGGCTGTCTCCATCTGCAAAGGGGTGAGTCCAGTTCATTGTTGCCAATGATGAATATGTTCGCATCATGGATCAGTAAGGTCAAGCAAAATCTCATCTTTACTGATTTAAATCAGCATTTTAAGCTGATCTTCACTTGAAGACAATGCAGATGGATGTCAGAAGACTACAAGAGAGAAGCAGACAGGCTGTTATCAGTTATCATCATTAGTTTTTCCGGATATGGACATAACTTAAAAGAACCTGAGCTCCATTTGCTGTATAAGTGTAAACATTTCAACTACTTCCTGGAATCTCATTTAAGCAGTAGACTCTTGTCTCCCCACTCAGGGCCTATGCATTATTAAAACATGCTTTTCCAGTTTGCTTCTCACTAGTTTGACTATCAGAGCTTTTTAGGGGGATAAATTGGCTTTTTTTTCCCACCAAATCAGTTGAGTCATTTATTTGTGTTTATGTTATGTAATCATATCAGTATTTTCATCAGTTGGCCCTTCTCTGTGAGAACAGAATACTCAGCAGCATCTGTTATACTGTGGGTATATTGGATCTCTAGAGAGGGGGGGAACTGAACGGTACAGTGGGTCGGTTTAAGCCAAGCAGATAAATACCGGGAAAAAGTACATTTTTGTCTCATTTTGAAAGCAAACAAAGGACCATAAAGTTTATATTGTTTCCCAGAACAGACAACAAGACCCACATGTATGGAAACCGTGCAAATACCCGTCCATTCACCCCTTTGACCTCTACTTGTATGACGGTACAGTAGGTCAATACATGTCCGTTCTCAGGGGAACTAATAAACATAAAATGTAGATAAACTTTGGCAGCTGTTGATGAATTCACACCAAAGACTGTTTTGGTCAATAAAAGATTAGAATTGTGTTATTTGCAGAAGAAACTCAGAACATTTTAATGATGTGTGAAATAAATTAGTTTACTGCTTTATTTGGAATGTTCGGAAATAATCACAAGGGTCACAGAAATGCACGTCTGAGTGCATCCGTGCGTGCATGTGTGCGTGCGTGCATACTAGGAATTTAATAGTGGTAGTAGCAGTTTTATTTCTGTCCAGAGGCAGTGAAAGTTAAATGAGCTGCAACAATGTGATTTGTCTCCCTGTTCCTACCTCAACTCAACTCCACTGGTTTCTATTTGTCCCTCATTCCTTTTCTTTTCTCCTTTATTGTTGTGCATGCGCATGTGTGCTTGCCTGTGTGTGATCTGTGTGTGCATGCATATGTATGCACGTGTATGTGTGTGTGTGTGTGTGTGTGTGTGTGTGTGTGTGTGTGCGTGCATGCTTGTGTGCATGTACGTGTGTGCATGCATGTCTCCATCAAGGCTGCAGCATTTCCACTTAATGGATACATAGTTCTTCCCAGCAGCCTGACCCACAAAAGAAACAAATGAAGGTATAAAACAGTTAGAGCGATTAGGGGAAGACAAACAGAAGCATGAAGAGATGGATTATTATCATAGGATACACAATACAGTTTAAATAGGTCACAGGTGTAGATGTATGTTCATCTAAGTAGTGGAAGGAATCTAGTGCTTTACATTTCTAAGGGGCTGAGTGTGTGTGTGTGGGACGCCTTATTGCAAATTATTGTCAAATCCAGTATTTTGACCTTCTCAGCAGAAGCAGCAGGGGGTGTGTTTTTGTAGCGATAAACTCCTTGAACACTTACAACCAAACCTTTCTCTGACAGTTTCACGACAGTAAGATTTGCATTGCTAAACACACATAAGCATGTGATTGGCATGATGGCAGGCCAGCAGTCAGTCGGTTTCAAGGCCATTTCAAGGTGTGAGCTGTTCAATTGTGATGGCGTTTGTGCATCAAGACGCTTCCTTGCCACCAGTGACAGTCCTGTGAGGAGACAGAAAGCTGCAAATGACTTTTCCTGCCTCGTCAACAGCTGTCTGACGTGCTCTGCCAGCTGGATGCACTCTGTAGTTTAGATGTGGCTCGGCCTGTAGGCCTGGATGTTCAAAGTTGGCCTGCAGAAGTCATTAATTAAACACTTAAACACAAAATGTGACCACATCACTTAATGGTGTCCTGTCTCTAAAGTGATATTTCTTAATTTCTTAATTATTTCTTAATAATATTAACCCTCTATTGCATAAAATATTACTTAGACATGGTAAGAATGTTTTGAATGTTTATTTAATGCATGTCTATCTAATTTAGTGAAACTTTTCATTAATTTACATGCCAAAGTATATGATGATATATACCGTCTATGGTTCAAATTATACCATAATATAAATTTTATGCCATATTGCCCACCCTTAATTTTGTCTACTTACTTCTCTCAACCTATTTATTGCTTATTTCAGTTTTCTTTTTTTGCTATTACTGGATGTATATGTGATAGTTCTACTTTCACAGCACTCAGGAGTCAATCCTCTAATAGTGTAGAAATAGCATAGTGGTCATGCAATTACCACACATGTTAGATCTCAGTCATTTGATGAACACATTTGTAGTGAGTTCAGACACAGAAATGACCTATCTCATAATGTTTATTATTTTTTTATTTATTTATTTATTTATTTATTTTATTTTGGTCTTGGTATTGAATTGGTCGGTCTCAGTCTAGGCGGTCTTGACTATAGGTCTAATCTGTACATGCATGAGATGTATATCATATGCTACACACAATACCAGAGCCTGGAAGCCAGCCCATGTAAGAAGTTAAACAACTCATTCACATGTCACATTCCGGGGTATGGATCATTTTGTCCTTGGGACAGTCAATACTGAAATCCAATAGGGTCTTTTGGGACTTTGTCGTCTTCTTTAGCAATTCAACCAGGACAAATGACTGCAGTGATGTGCAAAAGATTGATGTAAATACTGTAGAATGGTGAAATTCCATACAGCCATTTGCATGTCATATGAGTAATAATCAAGAAGTTAAATGCTCTCCAGTTGTCTCCAGTTGACACTTTATTATTGACTTGTATTTCAGATACATTATTATGAAAATAATGCTTATACATACATAATTTGATATGGATGAATTTTCTTGTTGCTTCTGTTTCCTGTGGGCACTTCTATAAAAATATGGTGTTTTTATCTCAGTCTGCTTTGCAAAAAAAAAGTGCAAACTGCCTCTCATGTTGTTGTCCGCGGTGCGATTGGAAGTGGCAGCAGATCTCTAAAAGAAGAACAGGCAGAGGGGGAGGAAGGGAGGAAAAAAAACACTTTTTCCAGACCCATCTGTTTAGCTGTCATTTACTGACCCAGAAAAGAGGTAGGATTACATTATGAAACATCAGTGAGCAAAAACAAGGTGAGAGTTTTCCTGATGCAGTAACATTGACCTTGTGTGATAATACTTCAATCTAAACACAATTTAACTTAAAAAAAAAAAATCCAACTACTTTTCATAACCGAGTAGTCTCCATTTAATTATTAAAACCAGAGAAAGAAAAGAAAATGTATTTTTTCCTTTTATAGTTAAGAAAATGATAAAAAACAATAAAATCATCTAATCCATATGAACAATGGTAATGTCCCTTTGTTGTGACTCCACGTCAACCCTGTTGTTTTGATTGTTTTTAACTATGGACAGCTGATGACCAAGCACCCGTCCAAGCGTCTGGGCTGCAGCCAGGAGGGAGAGCGGGACATCAGAGAACATGCCTTCTTCAGACGTATCGACTGGGAACGCCTTCAGAACAGAGAGATACAGCCACCCTTCAAGCCCAAACTGGTGAGTCCTCTGCACACATGTATTTTTATAGTAGGTAGTATTTAATTTACACTTTAAGGTCTAATTAAGTGTGATACTACTTTAGTGTAAATACTCTAACCAAGGTTAAACTGACCAGTGGCCTCTGTTGTATGACAGCTGCATGGTGCTATATGACAGCTATACGGTGTTATATGACAGCTAGGGATGGCACGGGTCACAAAAATCACGGTTTGGTTCGTATCACGGTTTATATATATATATATGGTACAGCTGTATGGTGTATGATAGCTGTATGGTGTTATATGACAGCTGTATGGTGTTGTATGACGCCTGTATGGTGGTGTATGATAGCTGTATGGTGTTGTATGACGCCTGTATGGTGGTGTATGACAGCTGTATGGTGGTGTATGGCAGCTGTATGGTACTATATGACAGCTGTATGGTGTTATATGACAGCTGTATGGTGGTGTATGACAGCTGTATGGTGGTGTATGACAACTGTATGGTGTTATATGACAGCTGTATGGTGGTGTATGACAGCTGTATGGTGGTGTATGACAGCTGTATGGTGTTATATGACAGCTGTATGGTGGTGTATGACAGCTGTATGGTGGTGTATGACAGCTGTATGGTGGTGTATGACAGCTGTATGGTGTTTTATGACAGCTGTTTGGTGCTATATGACAGCTGTATGGTGTTTTATGACAGCTGTATAGTGTTGTATGACAGCTGTATAGTGTTGTATGACAGCTGTATAGTGTTGTATGACGCCTGTATGGTGCTATATGACAGCTGTATGGTGGTGTATGACAGGTGTTTGGTGCTATATGACAACTCTATGGTGCTTTATGACAGCTGTATGGTGTTTTATGACAGCTGTATGGTGTTTTATGACAGCTGTATGGTGTTTTATGACAGCTGTATGGTGTTTTATGACAGCTGTATGGCCAAAATGCATCAATGCTCCAGACAAGACAAATGCCTCAGGACAGGGAACACGGCGGTATGCAATACTGTAATGAGCAGTTAAATAAAAATGTTCAAATTTATGTGAAATCATTCATCTTTTAATTTAATTCTAACAAATTGAAAACCATGGGAAAAAATAAAGAAAGAAAATTTTGCACTATATTTAATATTGTGTTGGTCTTATTTAGGTCACTCATTATATTTTGTTGAGAAATATTATAAAATAGAGGATAAAACAAAAAAATAATTTAAAAAAATCTCATATTAAATCTCAATTGAAATATTGGGGAAAAAAATTAAGTTCCTCATCTGAAACCATTAGGTATTTCTGAGTTCTCCAGTTTGCTTTACTGAAGTTACTGATGCATTTGATTTTCACTCACCTCATAATCTAACATCTTTAGAAACTCTGAAAATGTTACTTATACTTGAACAATGAAGCAATATTCTCCTTGTGTGTCACTCAGCATCTTCCCTGTTTCAACTCTACATTGACTACAGAAATTCTACTTTTATATCCCACTGATCTGCCATTAATGACATACTGATGTTAAACTGTTAAATGTAAAAACGCCTCATAGCACTTTGCAGGCACACATGCAACAGTATACAGATAAACAAGACAAGGAAAAACACAACCTTCAGCATTTGTCCCAACAAGCGGGAGCAGATGTTCTTATCACTGCAAGACAAATGCTAATGGGAGGATGTTTTCTGTCCCTCTGCTGAGTTCTCTTCTCCCTCATAGGAGTATTTGTTCTTGGCTGTTTGTTTACCAGCTTGTACCTCAGGTCTCAAGACTACAGAGAGAGTTGAAACAGTTTTGAATTATAAGGTATATTCACTTCCCAGTTCTAAAAAATTCAACCAGGTGATGCATAATGGAGCAATGGAGACAAGGTTTGAAGTTACAGGATCTGGACAACTTTTTGAAATATTAATGAGATGCTTAAAATCTGATTTAGACATAATTATTTTGTTTCCTCTTTTGGTAACAGCCAAATGAAACTAATGTCTTTATTGCTTAGTTGATTGCAAGAACCCCCACCTCTAACAATAAACACACACACACACACACACACACACACACACACACCAACAGAATCCAGCTAATCCGCATCCTATAATCCTCAAGGTTTCATTAATCACCCCTAAAATTCACTTTATATCCTGAGGAACTTTTTTTTGTTAATATTATAAAACTATCTTTGTTTTTGATGTGACTTGTATGTATATTTAAACAGTTTTATTGCATTATATAGTCCATCAATGGGCTTGTGTGAAGCTACAGTATATAATAGTGATGCACCGATCCAATCCAATACTGATCCCTAGGCTGAGCAAATCGGCCAATATCCGATATTCACCGTGCAGCACCCCTCTTTAGCGTCTATAGTAAGGTCGATGAGCGTCTTTTCGGCTGAAATCATATGTAAAGCTCCAGCAAACTTTTCCATGTCAACTAAAGAGGTGAAATATGCTTTTGGTTCTTTTTTTATACCGGGATGAATAATTTGACAACAATGACTTTTTGGAACAGTGCCAGCAATTCCGCTGTCTGTATCAAAGTGATCATTAGTTTACTATGTGCTGTTACTCTTTAACCATTGTTAACAATCGACACAAACCACAAGGGCTGTGATTGGTCAGTTCAGCCGTGGTGGTCTACAGTCTCCTGTCCTGGATTAGGACTAGGAAAATAAAAAAGTCCGGTACAAGGAAGAAAAAAAAAAACTGAAATAAACAGTACAAAACCGAAAGACATAGTAACTACATGCATGATTGGATCGGAACACTAGATCAACTGGCCGCTTTCATCCGATATCCGATCCAGCTGATTGGTCAATATCGGAGCCGATATCCAGTATTGGATCGGTGCATCTCTTGTATATAATAACTCCACTGTTATTGCATAACCATCACACATTCACACATACAAAACACACAAGTAGCAGCACACAGATGTGTTGTTGGCACTCCCACATGTTGCTGTATATTTATAGTAAATAATTGTTATTTACTGAAAATGAGTTGTGTCATTCTGTGGACGTGACTGCAAAAAGTGGAAATGGAGCTCATACTGTAGGCAGTGACTGCACGGTGTCACATGATGAGGGGAAACTACACCAGCATTATGTGTTTATGTAACTGTGTAAAACACTTCGGTATGAAGTCTCTTACATTGTCTAATTTCATTCAACCATCAATTACACAATAACTTGAATATGAAATCCCAAACAATTTTGGAAAAAAAAGCCCATCACAGTTTCCCAGCATTTCAGATGATGTTTTCAACCATCTTATTTTAGTACATGATTTTTAGTAGAAGTTTAAGAAGTGGTACCAGAGGTTGTGTTTTTTTTTTTTTTTTTTTTTGGGGGGGGGGGGGGGGGGGGGGGGGTTGTATTTAGAAAATAAAAATAAATCAAACATGAAAAAACCTGCCAATTACTTTTAGTCCATCAACTAATCAGGTAATTGGCTTTTGGTTTTAGCTCTAACTTCTCAGCTTTGCTTAATATGCTATGCTGAACTCAGTAATGTAGAATATTATACAGCATTAACATGATGTTGTTTACGGTAATCAAAACGCAGCTGCAGGTGTAACATACATGTGGTGTGTTATATGGGTCATAAGTAATTTCAAAGCATCTCATCTCAATGTAAAATTAATGTAATGTCCATTTATTATGAATGCATTTCTCATGTACCTCACATGTAGCTACGGTGTATGAGGGAAGTCCTTGAGTATGGACATAATCATACAGGGCATACACGTTATTCCAGTCTTATCATTCTTATCATTAATTCACAGTATCAGTCAAGACACACAAACATAGAGTCACAGACAGACCTATATGTGTTGCATCGCAGTGATATCTACTAAAGTGTGCATGCTAAATCCATATTGTCCATCTCACTTTAGCATGTAATAGCAGTTTCCATTACCACCAAATGTCTATTTATTACACCTCTCCTCCTCACCCTTCACTAGAGCTGCATCCCAAACCTCCTACTTCCCACCTACCTAGTCGGTAGGTAATGATGAATCCACTATGTAGAACATCTGACCTTAGTACTACCTTAAGCAGCTTAACTAGGATGTGAACAGTACCTGGATGGTTTACTACATCAGGTCATATTTTGCAGTATGCAAGAGAACCACACTACGTATCCCAGAAGTCACCAGGAGGTCAACAACTGCAGTAGAAGAAGAACTCTTGCCCATTTTCCCCCCAAACTTTTAACTTGAACAGTACAATCATTACAAATTTAAGTAAGAATCTCCACTTTGTGTTCTTACATAAACATAAACTTGGGCAAGGAAAAGCGAGGAACTGTCGAGGATGTTTCATTTATTTTTTAATGTGGTCAGCAAGTGAATTTAACGCCTCAAATATGTTTTTGTATTGTTTGTAATTTACATGTTCTCATTGCCCTAGGGTATGATGGGAGGCCCCAGAGCATCATGGGAGGTGACTCTACTGATCAGTCTCTATGGGTGACATGACAGGGAAATAATCTGGGGACTTTTTTCAGCATATGTGTCATGTGAGCAACTTCATTGAAATGGATGGCGGCCATTTTTCAGTCCTGTATCCAGTGCTATAATACATCCATGCTTGTGGATGGCAGAAAAGAGAAGAGACGGATAGAAAAAGTAGGTCAAATTGGGAAAAACTGCCGATGGCAGAGGGAGGAAGGCAGGAAAAGAAAGAGTGGGAGGACTTAGTCACCGACATCTTAGACAGACATCCAAGTGCCTGATGGGAAACATGAACACATACACACACACATGCATATAGATGATGCAAGATAGATGAGTTGTGAAAGCTGTAAGAAGAGATGCACAGACTGCTGGGATGCAGCTGCCTTTCTTTCTGCAAATTACTAACTTTTTTCACAAAGCCAAATTGAAAACAAGTTTTTTCAGTATTTTCAGTACCATATATCCACTTGATTTATAAAGCACATTTCTGTAATAAAGTGCCCTACATGATAAATTACACACAAACCAAATTCAAATGTATTTATAGAGCACATTTGAAAAAAAAAATGCTGAAAGTGCTGTACAGGGAATAAATAAATAAACACAAAAAAGCGTAATGGACACAAACTGACCTCACAACCCTCATGATTAATTAAAAGTTCTTAAGAGTAAAAAATAGTTTTTAAGAAATGTAAAAGTTTCAAAGAGTGTCGGCCAATTTGACAACAATACAGTCTTGAAATTATTTCTAAAGTGGACGAGGAGACAGTGGAGTGACTTTCTGTTACAAGAAACAAACAAGATAATCATGCAATAATAATAAGTTATCTTTCTGCAATCATGGATGGACATGGTTTCAACTTTATTGTAGTGATAATAGTTGTAGTAATTGTAGTTATAATGAATAATCATGAAATAGGACACAGTGGAAATGTCTAAATATTAGATAAACCCATATAAACAAGAAATAAATGTTTGCACGTGTGGAATAAACTTATTTACTTTCCCCCTTGCCACTTAAACCAGGAATTTTTCCCTGCTAAATATTTATTGAACTTATGGCTAAGTTCAGAGGCCTTCTGAAGCCGTTCACGACAAGACAACAATTCAACAAAGGTTCTGCCAAGAAGTGGTTGTGTCTTCAGAAAAAGAGACAGAGAGAGAGTCTTCTGTGCCAGGGAAGCAGCCCTCGTTTATCATCCTAAGTAGCTGAGTGTTCTTTTAATATTCTGGAGTGTAGAGGCGTGCAAGTCTGTATATACAGAGAGAGAGAGATGGAAGATGAGAGAAAGTAGGTCAGAAACATATATAGGACACTGTGTCACTGTTTATGGGAAGACGTATCAACAGCATAACGTTGGTTTCATTCCAAGGTTCAGCTGATTCACACAAGCAGCAGATGTAAAACCAGTCCTCTGCTCTTCCTAAAGGCTTCCCCATAAAAAATAAAAAATAAACATGGGGCAGCATGCTCTTTAATACAGATTCATAACCTCATTTCCTTCTTTTTTTGTCTTTTTTCCTATTTTTTTTCCAAGGCGTATCTTATCTTTTTAGCTTTTAAGAGCAGCAATCATAAAATAGGTCTTTACTTGCTTCAAGTGAGGCTTTTCTCAAAACAAAAACAGAAATATATCAAACTGGGTTAAGAGCAGAGGCCTGTGGTGTCACAGACTGCATCTTCATCCAGAAGGATGGACATCTCTGCTGATTGTTGGTGGGGAAAAAAACAACAAACACCCAATGAAGAGGATGACACACTTGATGCCCACATGCTTCACATTCACTCATGGATGACCGATCATCTTCATGGCTGAAGGGAAAGGAGCGCAAGGACAAAAGGAGGCGCTGATTGATAGTGATGGAAGCTCTGAGTGGGAGGAGGAAGAGGAGGAGTAGGAGGGAATCACTGTGCTGCTTCATTTGAACTGAAGGATGGACAGTGAGAGACAGAAGAAAACAAGTTGACAGAGGCTGCATCCAAAAGCTTAGTATCACTGTCTGATTAACCAGTAGCTACTACTAGTTAGTATCACTGCCTAATAAGTATATATATTATTTTTTTTATTTTTAATTAGTTTAATAGATGTAAAGTAGAAATCAATTTCAATCAGAAATAATTTAAATGACGGTGATGAGTTTTGGAATTTACATGTGGGATGTGAAATTTACCTAAAAGGATATAAAGATTAATAATAATAGAGCTTATTTTTTTGTTTTTTGATTCAAAATAAGAAATAATGTGATTTTTCCCTTTAATATTAATTCTGTTTGTTGTTTTACATACATACATAGTTTTTCAAATTTTCCTAAAGTTTACTACTACTGTATGTGAGTAGTAGAGGGGGGGGGGAGAGATTATGTACGATATAGCATAGGTTCCATGCTAATGGACACGCACACAGCGACACTCGTGTATAAATACAAACATGCACACGCTCACAGAGACAGTGATGTGGTTTGTGTGAATGTAGGGCAGCCAGTTAGTCACGAGTTAGTCAAGAGTTTCAAAGCCAGGTCACAGTTGGTTGTGGGTTCAGGCTAAAAACTAATGCTGGTTGCAAGGGACTGAAAAACAGAGGAGAACGGATGTGTAACAGCTGACAGACGGCCTACGTCTCTGTGTGACCTCACTTCCCTTCATGCGTTTATAAGCAGTTTCCTGCTCTGCTATGTGACACATTTCAGGTGCTGAACTTGGCTCAAAACCTTTCATCAAGTCAAAGTTGTTGTGTGATCTGACTATTCCTGAGGGATATTGGAACACATTTCTTGAATTAATTTGTTTTATTTGTTTTTTTTATTTTAATATTATATATAATAATATGGTGTTACGGGTCAATTTCGACCCATATTTATTTACTTTGATAAAAAAAAAATATTTTTCTTCAGTAATAGAACTTTGATACAAACACTAAATGAAGATCAGAACAAGTCAGTTGTCTGACAGTGTACTTATTATTTCAGTTTGGGCTCTAATTATTGCTTTATAGTCTTATTTTTATAACTGGGTCAAAACTGTGACCCTAACAACACAAAGCTGACAATTGCAACCAGAGCATTTTATAATTCGGTGAAAACACTTTTTTTTTGTTTTATTCTGTTAAACTAGGGGCAAACTGGTCAGTGCTGAACGTTAAAAAGAGTCATGCTGCTAAAATACAGTTTAAAAAAAAACAACGCTTTAATGAAGGAATTTTTCTTGCTGGGATGTTTTGAAGTATGTGATGATGTGTGAAGCAGGTCAGTGTATGCTGAGCCAAAAAATACAAAACTAAACTAAATTTGAAATACCACTAATTGGCTTAACAGTTGATGATAAATCTGTTATATACTGTTATATTCTGACACTGTATTTATAATTAATTGAGCAGACATAAGTTCAGCAAAGGACGCCCCCACATGCTAATCTCACCTATTTTGGAGAGACTTTGAAATAAATTAAATTGTATATCCTTAAAAAAAACTAACTCACACCTAACTGTAAAAACAGATTTTATATCACAGCTTATTAGAAAAATGAAGGTAAAATAATTGTTGTCATATGGAAACACTGTGTAATAGAGGATTTATTGCACCAATGTTCATTTCCCTGACAGCAGTGTAAAAAGTGCCACGGTTATTGTACTCTTCTCTCTGAGCCTCGTGGCGTTGGGCTTTATGGAGCCAGCTGCAGGAACGTATCTCCCAAGGGCACATGAAAGCTTATCAAATGGAGCGCAGGGTCTTAGCGTGTGACTGCTGCTGTGTATTTGGATGTATAATTGTGTGTGTGTGTGTGTGTGAGTCTGTGAATCCATGTAATTGTGTAGGTGGATTCGCTGATGAGAACAATTTGTGCACTCTACTCTTGTCGTCAGCCGCTCTTTCCTAAAATAAGAACTCTTACTTTGCTTTTTTTTCTTCCATACCCAACCTACTTAAAGGTGACAATCTGAAGTGAAGGTCCATTGTTGGTGCCCTTTGAAGGTTGTAAACCACATCTTGGTGAAACAATTACTTCCTAACTAAGTTTTAAACATTTTTTTAACTTCAAATTGGTCATACAGTAAATCAGAGTCTTGTCACCGCAGCAACAGAATGACATGCACACCCATGTCCCGGAACATGCACATGACCTTCGTTTGCTTAGAAATTCTCTGAAGTGGTAATGAATCCACCATGTGACGTGATCTGCTTCCATGTCTTTTATTCAGTTTGATTATTCTCTCGTCGGAGAAACATGAAAACGTTTTGATGTCCTGTTTTAAATCTTGACAGCTTGCCCACTCTCATGAGCACACTCATTAACCCTTTTTGTGACCTCACTGCGGCCTGATGCTAGTGCTGTGTTTTTATCTGAGCATTCATCTCCTTCTTCTGTAATAAAATTGATGTTGACAGTTGGGGACCAAATGCACAAAATTATGTACATATCCTGTCTGAAGGGTAAAGGAGCTGTGATATAGCTCAACTCAAAGGTCCTGACACCATTTCCTCTCTGGGCCTTGTTCACGTGACTGTGTGCTGCTGTTCTGCAGCTGTGCCAGTTATTGGGTATTCACAATGGTCTTTTGCGAATGTAAATGAGATGTAGAACATGTGGTCTAATAGCATAGAATAGATTTGGAGTGGGAAAATAACATTATTGGTAGTGGTATCAGTAGTTCATTGTGTCCCTGACATCTATGGTGGAGAAATGGAGACACAAATTTGGTTCAAACATATCCAGTTTTACTTATGGAAGGAGGAGGTTCCACCGTCCACTGAAATCCATATAACGATAGTTGCTTGTGCCTGGTAAGAAAAGGTCCATAAACAACACAAAAACATTGTAATATTCCTCTATTTTTTATGTTTTCTTTCAAATTTGTGCAGCAGCCCCCCTTGTTTTTGTTTGGTTTTGCTGTGATTTTATCTATCATGCATGAGTCACTGGTTACGCTAGCTGAACTTCAAAACTCTAGTGCCCATTTACATCGTAATTTCGGTAATGCGACTTCCTGGTGCATTCAAGTGCACCTTGTTAAAACGGGAATCGATTGAAGTTGCTAAATAAATGTAATGGTAATTTGAAGTTAACTGACTGTACCATTTTAAAATAATTCCATTCTGGGGGTCTTGGTCTCGATGTGGTGTGTCTTGGTCTTGGTCTTGGTACTCTCTGGTCTTGGTAGTGTCCTGGTTTGTGTTTAATGGTCTTGACTTTAAGTCTGTTCTGTCTGCTTGATCTGCTTCCTCTGTTCACTTTATTCTAGTTGTGTTATGTCTAATCTTCTCCATCACTCTGTCTCTCTTTCCTACAGAGTGGCAAAGGAGCCGAGAACTTCGACAAGTTCTTCACCCGCACCCATCCCCAGCTCACACCGCCGGATGAGCTGGTCATTGCCAACATCGACCAGGCTGAATTTGCCGGGTTCTCCTTCATCAACGCTGAGTTTATACACCCGTCTGTCCTCAACAGTGCATGAGAAGGACGAGGAACGTCCCTGCTCACTGAACCTCACTTAAAACCAACCGCCAACCTAACATCTGACCACAACTTAATCATGTCACACCGTTAACCTTTATGTTTTATTCATTAGAAAGATTCTAGGGCATGCATATTTGTTCTGTACAACATAATTGCCAGTATAGATAATATAGATAAGAAGAAATAATTTAATTTCATTTAGTGATGAGCATGTACTGTAGACAATAATGTCTCTCCTAATCCCTGCAATGTATACTGGAGACACTGAGAGTGAAGGGTGTTAGGCTTTATTTGTCTATGCCAGTATATGATGAGACTAGGAGAATAAATGAACACAATAAAAGCAACACAATATTGAGCATTCAGCTAAATTAGAATTTAAGGCATGGATTAGCTGATTCTTAGAAAGATGCTTGCAACTGTTCATGCTATCAGTATAACAGTGTACAGATCTAGTTGGTGGGTTACAGTTAGTTTTATAGATTAATGTGATGAGCTGAAAAAACTCTTGTATAAGGCCGTAAAATACGCTAAAACCAGATATGAAGGACAGATGGTCCAGCACTTTTGTTGCTGCAAGATGTTTCTCGTGTCACGTTTACAGTTTTCTTCCCTTTTGATTTAACAGTGAAATATAATATTTAAGTATAATTTGATTCTAGCCAATATTGATTTCTAATGTCCGTCTAGCAAATCCACTCAAGAATGAACTGGTGTTTTACTTAAATGATATGGAGCCTGTAAAAAAAATGTAAAATTTCCATTTAGTCAAAACCTAACATTGCTGAACTGTGATCTGTCCATTTTTCCTGGTTTTCCAAATAAATCCACTTATTTCTTAGCCCATATCCTAAGCTGCAGATTGTATACTTGCTTCCTTATTAATATTTTGTAGACACAGTAAACGGTAATGACCTATGTTCAAGGGTAGTGGCAAAAGATGTTCGTATCTATCTAAAGTTTACAGTCATTTTCTAACACTGGTCAGTGTAAACCGCTGACTCTGTGCTACTATAAGACTCCTATTGGTCAGAAATGTCCTAACAAAAACAGTAAAGACATTTTGATAACCTGTTGTTTTTTTTCAAGAATACAACATGAGCTCATTGTGTATTAACCATGCAATGTTAGCATACAGTAGTAGATAAAACACATTCATCAGGCTTCTTGGAAAGACAAGTTTCAAATCAGAAATACTTTTGCTGAAAGAAACATCTTTGCCGTAAAGTCCAGAAAATTAACCTTTATCAGGAATTTGTCAACATCATCATTATTGCTGTCCCATTTTTCTTTTCTTTTATCTTTTTCATCTTTGAAATAGATTTGTTTTTACTCTCCTCTTTTTTGTGATCTCATACATATTGTTCCAATGTTAATGTATCAACTATCAGTGTAACTCTTTTGTAAATATTCCTAGTAATTTAAAGAGAGCATAGCAAGGTACAGTTTTTATACCAACACCTGAATGTACTTTTACTACATTAATTAGACAAACCAATATTTGTATGTGTTAAAAAAAAAATCTAAAAAAGTACCCAGCACAAGTCCCCAGTGTAACATGGATGTTTCTAACAGCATCCTGATTTTGTGTGACTCATTTTGGCAGATTTATCAAAGTCATGTTTTTTGTTTTTGTCACTTTTGTTTTCTTTAATCATATTCAACAACTGCGAACTGTGTGTTGATTGGATGGGTTTCTAGTCATTGGCTGTCCCTCTGTATCTGCATGCTGTTGGTAGGCATTATTAAGTACTAAGCTACTAATTATAAAAATCCCAAAGAGTTATAACTTTAAAGTGGTACTCCACTCAATATATACGTTTTCTAGTTATGTGATGCTCCTTGTACGAGTTTTAGCTGGAATTCACTTTTAAAGGTTGTAAAATGTCTATGGGTAAGCATAGATCACAATTGGCCATTTCATTAAACATCACATCATTAAACAGCAAGACTTTGTGGCTGTTCTGCCCACAAATCACGACTAACAAGTTCTAATTCGTTTTGTCACAGTAAAGCCAGAGTGCGGAACAGCAGTATTTTGCCAAAAAGAATAGAGATTGCAGGGGAAAAATAGATAAAAGAAGAGACATTTATCTACAGTACAGTTGTTAGATTCTACTTTTAAATAGATACTAATACTAGACTCCTAATTGAAACGACTCTTTCCTGAGACCTAGCCGCTGGTTCAGTGATCTTTCTATGTAGAAGCTTGATATACAGTATAAATTATGATAAATGAGTGATGTGGAACACTGAATATAGATCTGTGGTGAGTTGTGATGCTCGTTGGAGGACGTATGGGACCGCTCACTCTCTAGTGTCTCAGTACCAGGGTTAATCTTCTTATCTTAATGTTGTGTTGTCCCTTTGTAGAATCTGTTTTTTTCTTTTGCTGTTTATTTTGTTGTCAGTTGTTGTCAATGTTTGTCGAGTTTGTTTCTCCAGCTTCTGCTCAAGAAATTCAGGAATGTTCAAAACATATATATCACATTTGGAAAACTCATATCTGACTTGATACAGATGAGTACAGTACTATTGAATCATTTGTAATATTTCCTCTGTTTTTTCTAACTTGTGTGCTCTCCTGCCTTGTTTCCTATCATATAGAACTTTTTTCGCATGTGCCAAACCCGGAACTGCCAGAACCCGACAATAGCAGTGACGCACTAGCTGTAGTCACATGAATGACTTTGTAGCGGCTTCTTCTGAGATCTGCCTGAAGCTGCACCTGCTGCACACTCTGTTAGCCACATAGCATAACATATAGCATGCTGTCTTGAGTATACCAGTGCACATTGTGTCCGTACACATGCGCGTCAGATGAATAACTGACTCGCCATACAAACAACGTGCACGGTAAAGTTAGATTTATCGTCCACATAGCCGCGTCTAGCATTTGGCAGAAAGACTTCATTTGGTTTACCATCCATGGTGAATTTCACAGAAGCAAGAGAAAATATACCTTGTACTGTATAAACTTGGATTTGTTTTCTCAACCAACAGTCTTGAGCCTAACTGTATGTGCTGACAGAGTAGTGTAGCTCTACTAAAAGTTCATCCCTTTGATGGAATCTCATTTTCCAAAACAATTTTTTTTCATAGAAATGTTTGGGCATGGAGAAAAAAAAAAGGATTACTTACTCTCCCATCGTGTGCCTTTCCCAACCCAAACAGATACTCTCCATCCTCATTGTTCGGCTCCAAACTCTCTACTACCATAATTCCACTTGTATATTTAATTCATTTTCAGACTATGTTATTTTTCTTAATTTTCCTACATTTATACTCAGTGTTAGTGGTTCAGCACGTCATTTTCAGTTTTCCACACGAATGGTCGGTAAATCAGCATTTTAATTTGATGCACATTTTGTAGACTGACGCCAATACCATTTACTGTCAAAGAACTACAACTTGACTCGCCCTTCTGTGTCCGATGGTTTTTACCTTTCCCTCCCTGTGCCTGTTAATGATTGATTCATGTAGTGAGTTAATAAATTCATGTGTAGATGGAGTCAAAGGAATTCAGTGAGTAATGAAAGAAGTGAAGGGACAACGGGGTCATGGATGGGATCTGGTTGAATGAATGAAAGGATAGATGATGACCCCCCCAGCCTCTTCATGTTGGACCGCTCTGTACGCACCCCCCCTCCCAATGCTTGGGGCACATTAATCCATCATCTCATTGACAATTATTAAACTCCACCAGGTCTGGGAATTGGTGGATCAGTTCCACCCTTTCCTCCTCTTTACTGGACTCTACCACCAATGCACCATGGGAAAAAAGTTTCAGGTGCATTCAGTGCTTTGTTTACATTCTGTTTTCATTGCAGCGCCATTTTGTTTTTTGTTTAATTGATTAAGGTGTCCAGATAATTATGAAGGAACTTCTGTAAAGATACAGTATCATCTTCAATGTTTCTTTTTGATTGGCATTTCTTACAACACTGCTTTAGATTAATCTGGTTTAACATCCATTTTCATTGCACCCCGCTGTGTCCCGTGTGTTTGCTGTGAACTAAGAAGAGTTGAAGTGAACAGCCATCCTCCAGATCACTGGTGTGCAGGAATGCCTTATCTCTTAACCCAGACAATAACATGGTGTCTCACTCTCCTCTCTGTGTTCGTTTATAACCTCCCCGTCCATGTACATAAACAACTTACAGTAGAAAACTACATAGACTGTAAAAGAAAGAATATATTGTATTTTGCAAATGGTGTATGTTTGTTTTTCCCCCCGTCAGCCTGAAACCTTTAAAATGAGTCTGAGCTACTTACCTTGTAATTGATTGTGTCATTTGTACCTATTGTATGATAATGCGAATAAAA
This sequence comes from Lepturacanthus savala, assembly GCA_030544235.1. Taxonomy (NCBI): domain Eukaryota; kingdom Metazoa; phylum Chordata; class Actinopteri; order Scombriformes; family Trichiuridae; genus Lepturacanthus; species Lepturacanthus savala. Next base: position 14,903,125 of record CM060466.1, on the reverse strand, counting down.
AAAAGTAAAATGAGGTCCATACCTATGAAAGGAGTATTTATTTCTATCTTTGAAAGAACCCCTTATTCATTCATTCAAACATTTTAAGTAGGATAAACCCCTTGACAGGGAATCCTCTTATTTTCATGGGGGTTCTAGATAAGATGAAACAGGACAATCGCATCAATGACAAAAATATGATGTGGTGTAACCCTAAAACATGGTACCACATTATTTAACTCTCTTAAAATGTTTTTTAAAATAAAAACTTAGCTATTAATAAGATTTATATTCTAGTTGAATTATATTTTATTTTATTTATCATTCTTTTACAGTTACACCATTTGACATTTCATGTAAAAAAAATGCATCTAATCATCTCATCTTCTATAGCCACTTACTCTTCATTAAGGTCGCAGGGGTCCCAGATGGTCGCCAGCGTGAGGCACACACGCACCATTCAGTCACACTCACATCTATGGGCAATTTAGAGTCTCCAATTAACCTCAGAATGTTTTTGGACTGTGGGAGGAAGCTGGATAAAACCCACGCAGACACAGGGAGAACATGAAACTCTACACAGAAAGGTCCCAGACCAAAGACTTGAACCTGCAACCTTCTTGCTGTGAGACAATAGCGCTAACCACTGGTCCACCATGCCACACACTCAACAAAAGTGATGTAAATAATTATTTTTCAGTCTGGGATTCATTGAACTTGGTTCATTTTCTTCGAGCAAGTTGGTCCAATTAACATTTCATCAAAGTTTATCTTCAAACAAACACAAAATTAATTTATTATTTTCCCCTCCCATGATGCACCTTGAATGCACCTGTGTTCAATAGGATTAATATGTTCTTCACACAGATGCTGAGCTGAACTGAGAGAAAAGGTTGTTGATAATCATCCATTCATGGCTGATTTATGATGCTTATCCTTATTTTGTTATATTAAAAAAAAAAGAAAAATGTGGCATTTCCATTCCATAAATGTGATTCAACAAAGGTAAAGGGAACAAATGTAAAAAACAAAAAATGTTGTTTATATTACTTGCAAATGGAATGATGTAAATATCTGCTGACTATTAACAAAACGAAAACAAAAAACAAACAATATGTTGAATTAATGGGTCCATCAGACCCAGCAGGACCCCTGTGTAACAAAAACAAAATGAAGACCCTGTAATGGTTAAACATGAATGATCTTGGAGAAAAAGGATTGAGATGACACCTAAAATGATATAAAAATAAAGTGTAACCACTGATCATATCTTCTTATATTGAGTGTGGGTTAACTGAGTAAATTATACATGATCCGGTGATGGGTGTAAAAGGAGAAACCAAGAAGAAATCTAGAAAGAGGGTTATATACAGTGTTGAGGGACAGAAGGTTTTAGAAGTGTTTAACATAATGGTATTCAACAAATTCAGTGTCAACAAATTTGCTTGTTCATTAGTTGGATCACTGAGTTTAAGTCCTGGTGAAGGCAGAGTGGTGTTAGTGATGGAAGACAATGGTGTAGCACTCACTGCTGTCAGGAGTCATTAGAGTAGACGTGGACTGAATAACACTGCATCATCTCTGTTAGATTCACCTACATGTTCCTAGTCTGCAAGAAGGGGGTTTATGTGGAGTCCATTAAAGAGCTATTTGCCACCTTAAACCTATCACATTATACAGTAGAACACAAAGCTTCAGTGTTTCAACTTAGCAAACTTGGGTTATTTTTTCTTGAAACCAAAGTTGCAGCCAGGACAAATGCAGCACTTCCCCATATAATATTTGTATTTTATTCTCTCATATTTGTGAGGCTACTGCTCTTTAAAGGTACAGTGTGGAGCATCTAGTGGAATCTAGTGGCATGTATGCAGATTGGTCTACCAAGTGTATAGGATACTGTTTCTTGAGCCATTGTTTGGGGACTTGTTCCCCCATTAAAAACAGATCAATCTAAGGTAATAAAAACATAATTTTAATATTATGTTATAGTCTACTAAGCCATGTGGTGTAACCCTAAAAATGTGTTACCAGATAGTTTCTCTTAAAAAAGTTGCTATCAATTAGTTTTATATTCTAGGTAGTTTATATATTTAAAATGTATAATTCTTTTTCAGTTATACCATTTGACATTTTGTGTTAAACAATTACACAAAGTTGTATATTTTTGTAAAAAAATATATATATACAAATGGATTTTGAATAAGAAGAAACCAACATGAACAAATAACGTAACATAACATAACGTGCTGCTAAATGCCACTAAATCTTTTGCACTGTAACTTTAAATATCAAAAAAGTCAATATATATACAGTATATATATACAATACAGGCCAAAAGTTTTCACACACCTTCTCATTATCTTCTCTTTATTTTCATGACTATTTACATTTTATATTCTTACTGAAGGCATCAAAACTATGAATGAACACATGTTTATTCATAGTTAAAATGAATAAACATGTTCTTTTTTCTTTAACAAAAAAAGAAAATATGTTTTATATTCTAGTTTCTTCAAAATAGCCACCCTTTGCTTTGATTGATAAAGCAAGAAATTCCACTAATTAACCCTGATAAGGCACAACTATGGAGTATAAACCATTTCAGGTGATGACCTGGTAGTTCATCAAGAGAATGCCAAGAGTGTGTAAAGCAGTAATCAGAGCAAAGGGTGGCTATTTTAAATAAAATAAAATACAAAACATGTTTTCAGTTATTTCACCTTTTTTGTAAATAGTGATGCAATATATACAATATTGTATAATGCGTTAGCTGCCATCTGATTAGAGGAAGCCCTGCAGTGTGTTTAGTGTTGACCCAGCTGGTGTGTGAGCTTTTCTTTAACACTTATCTGTTTCAGTCCACCAGTTTCTCTCATTCTCCCTCTTTTCCACAGAAAAATACACACACACATGCACAGTGATACATATGCACATATTAGCGTAACTTCCTCTGTTATGAAACTGCAAGAGCTGTTAAATACACACAACCATATTGTTCTGTTGTGAGAGCTTTTCTGGCCTCAAGTAAACAGATGCGCCACTGTTACAGTCTGATGCACATTTGTGAATAATGACTATTTCAGGCTGTGTTACAGCTGCTGTATGAATGATTTATGTTTGTGTTATGTAAAGAATGAAACAAAGAGATAATAAAAGAAGATTTAAGTCTTATTTTAGATGCAGTTCATGTGGAAAACAGACCTTACCTTATATGTTTTTTAAAAAGGATTCCATGCATACACTAATCCTAAAATGATTCTCTTTCTGGAGGGATATAGAAGACAAGTGTAAGAAATTGAAGATGCAGCAAACTTTGCTTTGCTTTGGCTTCGATTTGCACCAAGTCAATTCTCATGGGTGGATTATTCTATTTCTAAAAGAGAAAAGCTTTACAATATTATTGCTTCACCTTGTTCCTGCCACCAAAGGCTGATTATACCCAGGATGGCAGTCTTTGACATTTGCTTGTCAAGACAGAGGAGGAAATAGAAGAGGAGAAGAATGTGTGTTGCTATACAATGATAAGCGATACAAATGAAAAGAAGTGGTAGAAAACGTGAATAACGAGGTCACTCCCTTCTCAGCGCCATCCTGCGAGGTCACTGAGGAGGTGAGTGACAGGCCGGGGCCGGCTCTTGGTTTACTGAGGGTTTGATGAGACGGGAACAGAACATGACGGTTAGTCACATACTGTGACTCGCCAGATGCTCCCAAATGACTGAATGAATGCCCATATGCTCAGAGACAGTTTGTGCCATGTTCAGTCTGACAGAAGCTCAGACTGTGTGTAAATCTTTGCCGTCCATATTATGGATGTTGTATTCTTTCATGATTAATGCATATTTAGCTGGATTTAGCTTTTTTTTTTTCTTTAACCACATAAGCCTCAGGCCTATTTTACAGTTTTCCTGATATAAATCCTGACAATAAATATGAAATACCTACAACCAGTTGTACATATAGAAATAGAAGATAGAATAGAAGACCAAACTGAACCAAATCAGGAAAAAAAGTTCAATGATTAATAAAATAGGAGTTCATAGATCAATTATTTGCCTGTAAAATCACAGTGCGGATACAGAACATGAAGAAAATATTCTGTAATACGTTTAAAAAGGTAATTATAAAAGTACCCAATTAAATAAGCACACAAACAGCTCAAATCTAAATTAACTACTGATATTATATTAAACTATTTTCTTATTGTGTTGATGATGTGGATATTGATGATATATACCTATTGTCGCCAAAGATGCAAATCCTTAATTACGGGGTCCGCATACTCTGTCTGCTTGAGGGCATAGTAGATGTGGTAGTTAATAACGTACTGAAAGGCCAGTACACTTACACTACATCATGGTTTATGGCCTTTAGTCCGACTCTGCGTTTGGTCCCTAGGGCGGAGACCTTGGAGCACTTTATGCTTACTGGAGTTGACTTGCAATCTCCCTTTGATTGTGTGGTTCATCCTGTATGGGTACCTGTTCCCTGGGCCAGAGCCAGTAGATCCAATGGCAGAAGCAGAGCAGCAGAATGAGTTAGTACAGCGACGCAAGACCATATCCAAAAGCTGTGAACAAGTCTGTACAAGACCGTAAACAAGACTGTATCTTTCAGCCACTGCCCAACTGCAGTCAGTGCCACTGCCAGAGAGACCTGAGATGGGGCCGAAACCTATGGGTCACCATAGAAGGGGTCAAGTGCAAACGATGCATCAAAGAAGGAGAGAGGGAGAAGTTCGTCTGCATCCTAAGATACCCTGGTGATACCGATCTCGGGCCCGATTGCGGAGACATCCTGATGGTCCTCGAAGCGCATAGGCTACATGCACCTGGCAGTCAGTGAGTCAAACTAAAGGATCTCACTGGGTCAACATTAAAGAGGGCTGTTACGGCAGGGTAGAATGCTGCCCCATGAATGTCAAGAAATGGTCCATACCAAGGTCATATCATCTGGTAGCATCCACGATTCATCTCCCAAATGGAGCAATGATATACCACTGCATCTACAATCCAAGAGAGCCATTCTGGGTCCAGAGCCATGTCAAGACAGTTATGCTTCAGGGGAAAAGGTTTCCTGAATCTGACCAAAATGAAGAACACCATCAAGTCCGTGGAGGGGGTGTCGCCAAAGATGCAAATCCGGACGTCTATGGTAATAAAGTAAATTCCTTTTGGCATAGAGGTCACCACAGGGGTCACCACAGAGAGTGGCACAAAGGTGACAGAAGGCCACAAGAATTTAAATCGTTTCATCAAGAAGCCATGAGAAGGCCTCGCTCAATCTCAAACATAAGTTCTTAAGTACGCCAATGGGTACAAGGAAGAACAACTGTGCCGACAACAAAGGTCAAACCCCCTCTAGTGTCTGAAATGCATATATTAACATTGGAGGTCGAACTCCCTCTGGTGTCCAAGCATCATGGAAAGATTAGGCCCTGAGGTGAAATCAAGCCCAGTAAAAGAATTGAATTATCATGAACTTGAGGTCATCAATGAATCTGAAGATAAAGAAAAAACAAGGCTAACAGTAATCATGGAAACCCCCAAGGAACCAGAATTGGCAAAGGAAGATGAGTCGTTCCATCATTGACACATGGAAGTCGATGTCTTTCCGTTCCAGACCTGGATGAGGCTTCAACACCAGTTGAGAGGGTCAGGGTGGAAGGACGTGCCAGAACCAGACAAAACACGGAGCTGGAGGCTGAGAAGAACAAAAATTGTGGACTTTTCACATGTTATGACACTTGTGGTAAAAGTGGTCAACTCGATTCGAGCAAAGGCCCTTCAACATCGTTTATTCAAGGCGTTACTGGATGAGTTGGAGTCTGCGTACGGAGACCTGATTCCTATCTGAAATATCCTCTCCTCAGTGCATGTGCTCTAAAAGTGAATGCCTACTTTGGATCCACTTACCTGTGTGATATAGCATTTTCACAAATGAAAACCATCAAATCAAAGCACAGGAGTCGACTTTCAGACAGACACTTCACAGACTGCCTGAGACTGGCTGTCTGTGCCTACAAACCCAACTTTATGGCACTCTCTGACTGTGTTCAGTCACAACCAAACATTGACTCGAGTTGTGTGATGAACTGTAACCTCTGTAGCAAGACAGCAGTCTGGATCTAAAAGTTACTATCACACTCTCTCATTACCCAAACGTTCCTGTACGTGCTCACACACCAGCGCATACCCTTACATTCATGGACTTCACAATTTTACAGTACAACTACATTCATTGTTTGCACATACATTGACATGCCATACTTCACTACATACATTGGACTTTTTCCAACTTTTGAACCTTTTTGACCTTTTTCATCTGAAGGACTTAACTGGCACAAAAAACCAGAAAAAATGTGAAAAGAATGTGAAATAAAACTAAACAAATGTAAATGTTATTGTGATTTCCATTTGGTATTGGCTGATGTATAGTGGTCTAGAAGGGACTTCAGGGGTTCTACTTTTCAAGATTATAGATTATATTTTTATATAAAGATATATTCAAGATTCAGACAACCTTATTATGCCTTTAACCTGTAGACTGTCACGAAACAATGTATACTCAGACTGAGATGTTCCAGCTTGTTCAATAATTTTGCGTATTACATCACCCCCTGTTCAATAATTTTGGTAAAAGAATTGAAATCGAGACATACACAAATGTTCTCTTGTGCAGATCATCTAATATATATTCCACTAGCTCAATACCGTTAAACCTACTCTTCTATATTCAGTTCCTAGAGGGCCACAATCTGAAAGACAGCTAAGAGGATTGGTTTTCTGTAGTGCTTCAGTGACTAAATTGAAGGTAGCATCTTCAATGTTTAAGCCGTCTTCTTTGATAACTTCTTCTACTGTAGTTGTTGAAAGTTCACCAGCTAAAACAACAATTTCGTGAAATCCATCAACAATTTCCTGTCACTGACTTGGACACATGCAAAAGTGTGTAAAAGCAATGAACAAAGTTTTCTCTGAATATTCATTTACACAATCAGTGTAAATACAGGGGAGAGCTACTCTTCTTCCATAATGCTCAAAATTAAAAAAAAAAAAAAAAAAGTTAACACAGCAGCTTCCATAGTGTGTAAGTATTCTGACAGTTAATTTAAAGTTGTCACAGCTGAACGCAAATCTTAATTTTTTACAGTGTGAAATAGCAGGTAAACACAGATGTTCACAATATATTCTAATTAAAGGTTCCATTCAGCCAGCTTTGTCACATTATATTCTGCCCAGATTTAAAGTCAGACTGCATGCTTATTAAACCAAAGGTAGGCAACATAAAAAAAGAACAGAATGAATATAAATCTGGAAGGGACAAGAATCACTGGACTGACCTGGAACCATGTTCTGTATGTTTCTGGATCGTTGGCGTGAAAAACATTTCGCACAAAATGATTAAATGTTTGATTTGTAACAATATTTTCATCTCATCACAAAAAAAGCAAAAAAAAAAAACTGCTACAATGACTCTGTCTAACTTTAAATATAGAAAAATAAAATGCTACCATGTATTTTACCAATAGAAATAAACAGACTATCCTGAACATCAGCATTAATGGACAAAATGTGGATGAAAAAACAAGTTCTGCAAATAGCATTCAGTCACGGAACCTGCCATCACCCCGTCCTATGAACGCAGCGTCTCATCTTCCTCCTCCTCCTCATCTCCATCCCCCTCTCATCCTCTTCACACCTGACAGAGGGTTGAGTTGAGTACCACGCGCCACGCGGATCGTAGCGGTTGTGGTGCGCGAGCCTCGGATCCGCCATAACGGGCTTTACGCGCCAAACGCGAGACGACGCGGAGCGACGGAAACCAGCGGAGAAAGACGAGAGGAACAAAACAGAAGAGAGGAACGGAAAGAACAAAGCGTTCGTCGACGAGTCTTCTTCGTGAAGGTAAATAATTTGCTGTTTTGTTTTTTTTTTAGTTTTCTTTTTTTGGGGGGATAAGAACATCGCTACAGCTGATAGTTTCCTACATATCAGGGAACGGGCTTTGTTTCTTTTTTTTTTATTAATTTACGCTCCTTGAAGTTGCGAAATACAAATTGTTATTCATTACCCACATTTATGAGGAGAATTGAGTTTATTCTTTTTCATTTTGTTGTTTGAAGAAAGTACACAAATACATTTTAACTGACTTTATTAGTATTTTTTTATCTTATATTTGTCATTCTGTCTCCAACACAGCTTAGACTAGCTAACCGGTTATTAAAACCTTCTAATAGTGTGTTTGGCTCCATGTGTGAATAATGTATTAGACACATTTGGTTACTAAGGGATGTTGAGAATATGTGATATATGCGGGACTGGAACTTGTAATGGAAAACTATCAGTCTATTAGAGAGAGAATGCTGTTGTGATCTCGATATTTGCATAACTTAAACGAGTTCCACACTACGCCTACTTGGGATTCGCATGTTTTATACAACGCTGATAAAAACCGTGGGCAGACGGAGTTTATATGAGTTCTCCTCCAATCCTGGAATCCAACGGACTCAAAGGGATAACGAACAGTCTGAGTGTTATTGACTGAAGAGCAGTTTATTTCAGCACCACGAACAGCGACTGCTGCTGGAGACCAAAGGTTAAACGGCAGAAGAAAGCAACCAAAACATTGTTGAAATGATCAAATTTTATGAATTTTACACTGTGATTCTGTAATTGTCATAGCTTGTATTTGTATAGAGCTTCTTTGAGATTTATACAATTTTAAATTTAGGTACATAAGTGTATATTATAGAACGAGCTGACCAGGGACTGGGGTTGTAAACTATAAACCTCATATACAATACAATAGCATCATGTTTCTGCAACGTGGTGCATTGTTTTTGTATTGTCCCTGACAAATAAACATAATACAATAATACAAATAAACAGTGGTTCCAGGGGAAGATTGTGACTGTATGACGCAGAGACAGCTTATAACATCTTTGTTGTATGCATCTTAAAAACACCATCCATTTTAATTATCTATAATCACTTCAGTTATAGGAAGTAGTCTCGGGAGGGGTAAAATGTATAAATGAATCAAATGAATGTTAATGCAAAAAAAATGATTTTAAGATTCAATCGTAATTTCAGTTTGGCTTTAACGTAACTTAGATTAGTTGGTTTAGTTGATTAGTTGGTTTATTTGTTTAACCCTCTATTTAATAGTGTTGCCATATGGCAACAATTACTTTATCTTCCTTTTTCTAAAAAGCTGCGATTGTGATATGTAGAGGGAGATAAAGGACCCAAGAGCGGAAGCGGTATGAGTTACAAGTGTTTTTATTAACAACCGAGAGTGAAACAAAAAACAGGCAGTGCAGGCGTCCTGGGGTGCGATCCAAAACAAAGGGGAAAAGGTCACTAGGGAGTGCTGGGCGGTGTGGGCAGCAGGCGGCACTGGAAAAAAGCGAGAGAGACACATGAATCACGGGGTTCAGAAGTAGACACAAAAATCATGTTGTACCAATGAGTTGAGCTGAGATGATCCTGCGAGGGTTATCGGATACTCTGGCGTTGAGGAGTGTCACCGCTGGCCTTAAGTAGCGTGGCTAGATGGTTAAACGGGAACAGGTGGAAACAATCACTCCTTAACGCCGTGGGGGAAGTGAGCCTCCGGGAGAACACAAGAAACCCACACCGACTCAGCAACAGGGTCACCAAAATAAAAGCGGAAGCACTGGCCACTACAGTGATATAAAATCTTTGTTTTTACAGTTAGGTGTGTAAAGGGGGCTTTTATTTTTGAAGGTCACATGACCAGGATATCCTGTTTGCTCAAGGGCATTTGACATGTGAGCATCATTGTCTCACAACCAAATTTTGGACATTTTTCACCAAATAAAAAATTGAAATTTAATTTAATTCAAACTATCCTGAGACTATGTTTACAACTTTTCTACACACATATATATATATATATATATATATATATATATATATAATATATCTATTATTTAGGCCATTTTAAAAATAAAAACATTCAAAACATGTTTTATATTGTATGAGAAATATTTGATGTCATTTGATGCCAGCCAGACAAATACTGTTACAGCACATGTTTTGATAGCATAGCAGTGGTGTGGGCTGCATGGGCTTATTTTTACAGCACTTGCAGAGGAAAAATCTCCTCTTGTAAAATGTACAGGCCCAATACAGACAGCATTCTGGCAATCTAAACTGTCTGCAGATGAGAATGTGCTTGTTGCAATGTGACAGACATTGATATAGTTATTGAGCTAGTTCTATAATGATATTTTAAAATCACAACTCCTCAAGACTCAATGTATCTTCATAGATTGTCAAAGAAGCTCCAATGGGTTTAATGAGCATCTGAACTGATTTAATTGATCATTTAATTGTCAGTTCAACCTCAACTTACTTAAACTCTGCTGTTACTAACAGACATTGTATTTAACCGATGCCAACATTCATGTGCTGCAGGCCTTGTTATCAACTTCATCTGAAATCTAAACCACTGATTGAAACAAATATTTAACCGCTGGCAGTCAGTGATTTTTTTTATGTGAAGCTTGATGTTGCTCTACAAGCCAGTTGTAATGGAGCAATTTTCAAAGGTACAAGAATCCAGAGACTTTGCCGAAAACGGTTTTACTGCCTCATCCTTGTACCCTGTTTCTGATGGCATGCCGTCTTCCTCCATTTATCTTCCACCACTGTGTCTTGTTAACCCAGGAACACCACAGTTCACAGTTCTCCAAGTTGTATGTTCAATGTCTCCTGTATTAAATCTCACCCTGACTATGCCCTGACTAATGCCCTAAATAGATATATTAAATATATGGGTAATATATGTGGGTGTAGGAGTACCTATGTTTACAGTTTTTCAGTTTTTTCATATATATATATATATATATATATATATATAAATATATGAGAATATACTATATATAAATAGTAAACATAGGTACTCCTATGATTTAGGTTTTAGGTTGTATGCACTAGGAATATTCCATATTATAGATTGCCATATGGCAAAAATCTATTTTAGCAAATTAGAAATAAATAAAGTGAGCAAACAGGATATCCTGGTCATGTGACCTCATAAATTGTATGTCCTTCAACAATAAAAGACCCCTTTTCATGTCTAACTGTAAAAACATATTTTATATCACAGCTTTTTCGAAAAATTAAGTTCAAGTAATTGTTGCCGTATGGCAACACTACGCAATAGAGGGTTAATTGTGCCTATGAGGCTTTCTCCTGTTTTCCTTTGTATCCCCTACTCCAGCATGTAAAATGCACTGGCGAATAGGAAGCCTTGTTTGGGGACTCACTCATCAGTTCATTCATGCTTGACTAATTTAGAGGCCTTTTCCGCTTTTCTGTATAGTGTTGCCTGGCGACAGGCAAGTCAAGCAGTTATAAATGGGAGACTTGTTCTCATAACAACATGGGTAAATTATTTTAATGCTTTTTCTATGGGTCACTGGTATTTGTGCCAGAATCAGTGAGTGTTGACCCTCATCACTTTTTTATTAGATTATACAGACTTGTTTGCTGGCTTTGGCACAAATACATTTACATGGGATAAAGCAGTTTAAGGTAATCGTTCCTCATGTATGCAAAGGTTTAGTCAAACAAACAGTTCTTTGAAGGAGTTTTCTGCACTTAGGTTGTGTAATTTTATGTCTTTCAGCCTTTAACAGATTTATTATCTTCATCTATTTCTCATTTTTGATCAACAAAAGGTCAGGCTGACTGACAAGCTATCTGATGTTACTGAAATTCTCAAAGGACTCCTCAAAGCCAAAACCATTTGCTACAATACACAAGGGAACTGCTTTGGAATAGCACAGAAGTCTTGGGCTATATCCAGAGCTGCCCCATCCGATTAGGATGATCTGTCCTTACAGGAGAGTACACTGTTTTGATGCATGCTGCTCTGAAGTCTTGAGCTTGAGGGAAGAGAACATTAAACAGTCAGTCAACAGCCAGTTAAATTAGCTTTGACTTGAATCAAATGATTGTAATGTGGAGAAGAGGTGAGAATCTGACACATAAAAATGTCCACTTCATTCTGTGTACTGACAGCTCAGCACCACCATCACCTCTCTGTTTTATGTTAAGTTGTCTGACCTGCAGCAAAGATCTGGCTTTAATTAGAGAGTCTATTTTAGCTTCCTACTCCAAAATGTGAATGTGCCCACCACTTGAAGCTAACTCAGGTCAAAGATAATGGCTGATATATGAGAGCATATAGAGATACATCATGAACTGTCATTGTAAGAGCTCTTCATTAGTCACTCTTTTAAATTGTTAATGTTAATGTTCTGTTGTCTACATAAGCATCATGAATTAGAGTGAATAGCTGCTTGTAGGTTTGACACCTTCTAACAGAACAAAACAATTGTTCAGTTGTGTTTTTATTTGGACATGAAATATGTATAAATATAGCAGATGAACACTAATCAATCTTTTTTTAGACTGAAGGACATCAATCCAATTTTTTTGTGTCATAACAGATGACATTTTCCTTCTGAAATGCTATTGCTATTTGTGGGATATGTGTTGTATAGGACTTTTTAATTTTGGCCCAGAATGCACAGTGATATTTAGGTTCGCTGCAACAAATGTGCACTGGAGGTTCAGAGGATTTTTGTCAGTCCGTGTAAAAAGGAGTGAAAACAGTATTTCCTGGTCATATGATGTGATTATTTTTTTGTCCTTCAAAGTAAAAGACATTTTCTACAACTAAACAGTAAAATATGCATTTTATACTACTACTTTTATTAGTAATATTGAGCCAAAGTAACTGTTGCCATATGGCAATGCTATGCAATCGTGGGTTGTTGTGTAAAGGTGCAGTTTTGTGCCTTCAAACAACACCAGATCTCAGTAGGCTGATGATGGCGGGCTACCAGCTTCATCCATGACTTAATGACATATCTCCTCTTGTGTATTGTCCTCAGGCTCCTCCAGCCGACCCCAGCAACATCAACCTACTCCAACTAACTCCCACAGTATTAGCTGCCACATCAGGGCCAACAGAGGGATTGCACTCACTGCCATGGTCTTACAGCCACAGAAACTGGGTCAATAAACACAGCGAAAGATCCAATCCATGCTGTGATGTTTACAAACCCTGGACAGAGATGAACAAATACACTATTTCAGATGCGGGTGTCAGTTGTTTTACACTGAATCTCACTGCTTTCACCACAGCTCAAATTCAGTTTTAGAGCAATGGTGCAACGCATCTCCTTCACATAGAGTTGATCAGGTTGTCGATTGTGGCCTGTAACATGATCAGTTCTCTGCAGTGAAGCAGGCTCCTTATTGGATAATGACGTTTCAATCAGACATCTTGACAGTTTTAGCTAAACTAGAGTTCAGGTTATAGTATGTTTATCATGCTGTGATTTACTTTGCGCTTCCAACACTCTAACATGCCTGATTGTGGATGTCTGATTGAAGCTCAAAAGTGAACGTCAATGTTCAATAACGAGTAACAATCCACACCGTCTCCATGGAAATTAAATCAATAACTATCTCGTTGCCATGCATTATTTATTTTATACCCAATGTCACCCGTGGAACTCTGTAAGGGTTCTGTAGGCCTTTGTAAATTTAATGTTAGTTGCTCTGCCTTGAAGATTTGTCTCTCAACACAGTACACACTGTGAAAAGGTTGGAGACATCACTGTAAATGTCATTACATTTCAGATTGTTCTCGTTGAAAGTGATATTTAAATTAAGGGCGACAGGAGGTTAGGCGCATGTTAACCAAGTAGACAGAAGAGGAATGTCAGGACTCTTCTTGATGATGTGCCCTTTACTGAAGCAGTTGTGTGCCTCTTTCTTACTTGATATCAGCTGGCCTCCAGAGTCCTATTGGTGTTGTTCAGTTTGACATTACTGGCTGAAAACTTCAAAATTATGTTAGGAACTTTTGATATATAAGTCAGTAGCAAAACTGGCAGATAGTTTAAAAAGTTTTTTTAAAAATCAAAAACCCATGCTATCAACAAGTTTTATATTCTAGGTGGATTAAATATTTACAATTTATCATTCGTTTCCGGTTGCACCATTTCATTTCCATTTCCGACATGATGAATGCTTCTTAAAACTGTATTTTAAAAAGGTTTTCTTTCTCATCTTGCCAAACATATCCTTTTTGAGAGAAAAAAAAAACATATTTATGAACTAGTGTAACACCTTGATTGAAGGCCATATTTTAGTGTAACAAGAACATGATTTGCTTTTCATGTCACATGTATATATATATATATATATATTTTTTTAAAGGAAACACTGATTGGTTTGTGCAACAACTTATGAATTGTGTGAATAATGCTATCGATAGTAGGGTGGCAGCAGATACAACTCTATCTATATTTCTATGTAAAAATACAAAAAAACAAATGTCTAATCAAGTCAATGAAAACACCCATCTAACTATATCATGGATGTTTCAAATATAAACTTACATATTACATAAATATCAATGACCACCACTGTGAGTATTATAATCAACCACACCATTATTCCAACTAGTCTAAATCACTCCTCTTCTTTCTCTTTCTATAATTACACCTATATGCGGAAACCCACATTTAGGTGCAATCAGCAATTGAGTGTGTGCTGTAGATCTTTGGAGACCATAGAAACACAAAAATAGAGCCCTTACATGGACATAGTAAACAAATGGCTCCTGATTTTAACCATAGTCAAGAGTAAGCTAAGTTTAATGATATTCCTCACTCATTAATACTGCTCCTTTGTGCTTTAGTGAACTCTGATTGCAAATGCATGAATCCCAGCTGGTTCCAATCACCATTGCTATTTCAGGTCTTACATGCTGACCAATTGGTTCATAGTTGGAAAGCAAATTCATTCTCAGTATGAAAAGAGATAAATGAAATGAATGAAGAAAGTTGTTAATGTTTCTTTTGTTGATCAGAACTATAATCCACACTGATTATTAATTATTACTCTTTTGCATGAAATATTACTTATTGCGCAGGACATGTAACGTGCATAAGGGATAGAGATAAAGTTTATTCACAGCCCCCGTCTCTAGTTAAGACTTTAAATTCAAACAAAAATGTTGTTAGACAAATGGAAGCAAGATAATAATAAAACAGTAACACCACAGCAACAACATGCATTACCATTCATGCCAAGAAGTGGGGCAACTGGTTTACATCCATTAATGAGATGAGGTCTGGGGCAATTGCCTATAAATTATCTTGCACAAGGAAAAATTACAGAGTATATAGATTGATCACAATGATGTTTTCTATAATATTCAATTGTATTCATAACATGTATGTGTGTTTTTTTGTACATTGTGGTAATATGTCATTGGCTCGTAAAAAAAAACTTGTGCAGAACCTGTCTATTGTATGAGATTGTATTGTGACAGTTTTAGTCCCTGCATTATTATTCAAAGCTTTATTTATAACCATTATCTCCACATCTGAGCTGCAAGCTGGTAGATGTATGAAGATGTCTCGTTTCTCATATGGAGCTTCACATCCAGTCATGATGTTGATCTGTGAAGTGAAAAAAGTCTTATCAAGAGTTAAAAATCCGTTCACATTTTCACTTTCCATCTTTCCAGTCTCCCAGTGATTGCTCAATGTGGCAGCATACTGAGAACTCATTATGTAAAATCAATTCCTTTCAACACGTATCCTATGCCAAGTTCCCCAGTGCTCCAGCTTCCGGCAAATGTGGGCACTAGCTTCCATATGAGCAGATCCATTGTTTTGTGTGCACACATTTATATGCTGATATAATGTACACCAGCTAGAATGCTGCTTCACCATCACTGCATGTAACAGAGAGGAAGACCATTCATTAGTTATTAGGGGTTGTGCATGGCCTTAGCAAAAACAACTTGCTAAAGATAATAACCTTAAAGAATAAAGAAATGTAATAATAATAACTGCCAATACAGTATTTACAAACAGGCCCCACCAAACCTTTGGTTGAGGGGATTTCAATTCTAGTGAGAGATTTGAACATGAGGGAATCTTTCCCACATTTTCTTCATCAGCTAAAAGGAAGAAAGCCCTCAATTAAAGTCAACCACTATCATATTCACGTTCATTACTTTCCATTAATGTTCATGTCATCTCTGAATGGTGTCAATAGCAATTAAGTGTCCATGGGCACTTAAGACGCTTAACCCCAAAAGGATTGTTGGTTAGATGATTTCACACCTTGTATTGTAGCCTCCCCCATCAATGTACAAATGTGTGTGAATGGGTGGATGTTCTTCCAGTTTTATTACTTCAAGGACAAGTTGTCCTTAAAGGAATAAAACTGGAAGAACAGTAAAGTGCTCTTCTTGAAAGGTGGAGACCCCATGGTACAGTTACAGACCAATTTCTAAACTCTCTGTTTTAGCCAGATCAAGAGTATTTGTGTTTTAATGACATTTTATCTCTACACCAAACTGGCTTTAGGAAGCAGCACAGTCCAGCAACTGCTACTACTAAAGTGCTAAATGATATTATGAGTACCATGGATGCCAGGAAATACTGTGCTGCCCTGTTCATAGACTTATCTTACGCATTTGACACAGTTGACCATGGCATTTTACATCAGAGATTACTAAATTTGGGTCCTGCCAGACCATGCTGTTGGTTGGTTCTCTACTTACGTTTACAAACATAAGCATTGTGTTCAGTTCGGAAATCTTACATTTGGCTTTTTGGCACAAATGGTGTGCCACAAGGTTCAGTGTTGGGACCCACCCTTTTTTACGATCCATGTGAATGATGTGGGCCTAAACACAAATGCTTCTGTGCATTTCAATGCCAATGACACTATTGTGTACTGTTGTGCTGACACTGTTGCTCAGGTTGTCAAGCATCTACAGTCTGCATTCAAAACAATTCAGACATAGCTGCTAAACCTCAGGCTTCTGTTGAATGCAGACAAACCAATGTTATGCTAACAATAAGAAGGTGTCTGTTGTCCTTCCCTTTATTTTGTTGACCCATGGTATATTGAGACTATAGCCAGCTGCAAATACTTACACTTCACAGTAGTTGAAAGTCTTTCTTTTAAACTTCACATTGATGAACTGCTAAAAAGAAATTAAAACTAAAATTGGGCTTTTCTTCCAGAACAAATCCTGTTTTTCTTTTAATGCCAGGAAATGTCTTGTTGCTGTCACTTTCTTGCCTCTCCTGGAGCATGGTGATGTTGTATACACAAATGCCTCTGCTCACCCTTTGCATCTGTTGGATGCTGTATATCATGGAGCTCTAAGATTCATAACTGGTTGTAAACCGCTCACATGTCACAGTATGTTATATTCTTTAGCTAATTGATCATCGCTATCTATGCACACTATGCATTGGTATATATTGATCTACAAATCCATCCCTGGTCTGCTGCCCTCTTATCTGTCTGACTATATGACACTTATACATTCAAGTTATAACCTCTGTTCTCTAGAATATTTCACCTCTGTCATCTCTTCAGTTCATACTGAACTTGGTAAAAAGGTCTTTTCTTACTCCACCCCTCAACCTAAAACAATAGGATTAGATTCCCTTATGCTATTGTAGTCCGTCTTTGTACTTTTGCACTTGTACATTTTAATGTTTTGTGTTTAGTTTACTTTTTTTTCTGTCTCGTTTGTTGTAATTTTGTTTAAATATGTATCTCTTGAAAATGAGACCCTGGGTATATATATGTATATATAAATTTTTTTCTCTTCCGCTCCCAGCTCCCCTTTCTGCTGGCGACGTCCCCTGCTCTCGAGGCTGTGGTATGAGCCTATGTGGCAGGAAGGCGCTGACGTTGCTGAGCAGCGTGTTCGCTGTTTGCGGTCTGGGCCTGTTGGGGATCGCCGTGAGCACCGACTACTGGCTCTACCTGGAGGAGGGTGTCATCCTTCCCCTCAACCAGAGCACCGAAATACGCATGTCCCTCCACTCTGGCCTCTGGAGAGTTTGTTTCTTGGCTGGTAAGTTAACCCTCTATTGCATCGTGTTGCCTTATGGCAACAATACTTTCTTTATTGTTTTAAAAGGCTGTGTTATAAAATCTGTATTTTTATAGTTAGTTGTAAAAAGGGGGCTTTTATTTTTGAAGGACATGTCATTTATGAGGTCACATGACCAGGATTTCCTGTTGGCTCATTGACATTTGGAAAATTAACTTTTCCAAATTCAATACACTATCAGGGGTAAGTAAACAAAATATTTTTTTACTTAATTCAATTTTGATATTATAAGTTTTTTCAATATGCTAAAACAGATTATATTTAGAAATAATATAGAAAATTCCTAGTGTATACAACCTAATGGAGTCCCATTCACTAACATAACATGAAACTATCCTGAGACTATGTTTACAATTTTTTCTTATATATCTTTATCTTTTCTTCATATCTATTATTTAGGCCATGTTAAGTAATAAAACCATTCAAAACATGTTTTACCATGTCTAAGTAATATTTCATGCAATAGAGGGTAAATAGGAAGCTTCCATCTTAATCTTTAAGCTATATAGAATAATTCATTTTTAAAATGCACATATGCAGCAGAACATTAACTCAGGCAGGACACCCAGCTGACAGCTCAATGACTCTTAACATTAGCATAGCTCTTAGCATTCAATTTGCAAATCATATACAGAGCTGCAAGCCCTGCAAGCTCCTCGCAACCAACCTTCACCCCAGCTCCTCCTGACATTATTTTCTGACTTAAACAATGTGATTTCTGTTGTCAGTGTGGCCTGCTCTGTTGTGTATCTGGGATTCTGTACCACTGCTGTCCCCCTGGGGTCATTGCTGCCCTCCCTGCCTCAGGCTTTCAGTGCAAAGCACTTGGAAAGTGAGCGCTATACCTCATGCAAATGGGAATAATTGTCATATCCAGGGGGTGTTGCTAATTTTTGTCTACTGTTCATTTCTCTTTTTCTTTGAAATCTGTCTTTTCTCTCATTTCAGGTGATGAGCTCCTTCCTCCTGTGTCTCCTGTCTGGGTGATTGTCTTCCTGCCCTGATTGTGTCCACCTGTTCTCTATTACGTTATATCGGTCTACGTCTTCCCTTGTCCTGTGTCTCGTGTTCTCCAGGCCTCATGTTCATGTTCCTGTTCATTCCTCAAAACAACCTTCAGTCATGGGGCAATAATGCTCACAGGTCAAATGAGCAAAAGGGACTGGTAAACAGGATATCCTGGTCATCTGACCTCATGAATTGTATGTCCTTCCAAAATAAAAGCCTCCTTTTTACACCTAACTGTAAAAACATACATTTTATATCACAGCTTTTCAGAAAAGGAAGATAAAGTAATAGTTGACATATGGAAACACTATGCAATCGAGGGTTAATAAAGTTTTTTTGTTTCCTCTGTATAGAGCGACTTTTAGTTTCCTCATTTAAAGTGTTTTGTGTTGTGCTTTATCATTTAAAATACCTATTTTGATATTTTGTCTTCAAGTATTGCATTTGGAGCCAGGATCCTCGTCCATTTGTGACAACAATTAAAAGAAACAATCTTATAATCTGGCTACACAGTGGTTCACTGGTTATCGCTGTTGCTTCACAGCAAGAAGGTTTGCAGGTTCAAGTCCTTGATCTGAGACCTTTCTGTGTGGAGTTTGCATGTTCTCCCCATGTCTGTGTGGGTTTCGTCTGGTTTCCTCTCACAGTCCAAAAACACGCTGAGGTTAAAATGAGTTTGTGCATTGTCATTTGGTTAGATTAGTTGTCAGACCACCTGTTATCACATGGCCTAAGTAGGGAACAGTGCTGTTAAAAGCTCTTGAAATAGCCACTGAGTAGACGTTGACTTTCACACACAGGGTGGAAAGAAGTTTTAATATTTTGTTGACAGTCTGTGATATGTTCCACTCGCTCTCAGTATGGTTTGATTAAGCTGCAGAAAATGTTGTAAATCTGGGCATGTACAATATAGAATCTAGCAAATCTCTGGATTTGCTAGATTCTATAGGCTCACTCACCTATATTTCTTTTGACTTCTTTGTCTACTCTATTTTTTACTTAGTGAGAATATTGGATCATAACTTTGCATTTAGCTCTGTGCAGTTGGTGGGACCAGTCAGTGTGTCAGTCGACACATCTGCAAAATTGTACACTGCAAATGTTTTCCCCTGGTGACTGGGATGCTGCTTTTACCCATTTAAGCCATCTCTCTAGATTTTTTTTTCAAAGATTTCATGCATATAATTATATGGAGAAACTAAAATTGCCCTTAGATGTGAGTGTGTGAGTGTTCCATCCCAGCACCAACATCATAATGACATGTGAGCAGGTCTTGAATTGAAAATAAAAAACAGTATCTACTAGATTTTACTCTTTCTTTTACATCCAGACAAGTGTAAGCGAGGTATCAACATTTGCTTTCTAGATATCGCTATTAGCTGTTGAACTGTTCCATTAACCTATGTCCCACAATTAACTGGTCAGTCATGGCAAATATGTTGGCAATCCAGTTGTGATTAGGTAACAGATATTTTGCTATAAAAGGACTAATGGTCCAGTGTGTATTTTAGGGGCAATCGAGTGACCTTATTGCCCACTTAATGGTTGTGGTGCACTGCGTTTGACCCAGAAAGAATAACCACCCACTATCAACATGTTGTTACGCCAGAGAACGTGAATGAGGTTGTGTGGCATTGTGGCGCGTATTGATGTTGGTAGGAGTTCATCGGCCGCAGCAAGATTCATGCCTGCATGAGCTCACACCAAACATTTACATTAACATGTCGCTCACTGTGAGTGCTGTAAATCACGTCCAATATAGGGCACTTGACAGCCTGTTTACTGAATGCTGCGAGGCTTCAAGCAGGACTAATTATAAGTGAAGTCTTGTCACGAAGTGTAATCTGGACATTGTATAAATTAATTAAATTAATCTTGTTTTATGGGTCAGTGATGAAACTGTCATGTAGTGTAACCCTAAAAACTTGGTACCAGATAGTTTAACTCTCTTAAAAAGGTTTTAAATAATTAAAAACACATTCTTTCATCAAGTTTTATATTCTAGGTAGATTATATATTTAAAATTATCCTTATTTTTGGGTTACCATTTGATATTTCGTGTCAAAAAAATGACAAAATATCATGATTTTTGTGAAAAACATTATATAAATGGACTTTTAAATAACAAGACACCAAAATGAACACAAAATGTACATTGTGAGAGACCTGATGAATGCTTTTTAAAACTGTATTTCAAAAAATGTTTGATGTTGTCATCTTGCAATATGTCCCTTTCATGCAGTTACAGTGTCAGTGCTTCTTTGCTGCAACATAGCATCATTCCACTTGTATCAACATATATTTTAATGTAGTTCAATCTATAAACTATAAATATTTTTGTTTTATTATTCTAAGTGTGGAATAGTACTTACTGTAGAATTTTCCCACACACATGAGGATGCACATTTGAACCATTTTAAATACTTCAATACTGTCTTTGAAAATGTGAAACAAATGAAAATATGAAAGAAATATAAGTACAACTAATTCAGGGTCACTGACAAAACTGCCATGCCTTAAAAATGTTTTACAAAATGAAAAACACATGCTATCAACAAGTTTTACTATAGTTATTTAGTTTTAGTTTTATATTTAAAATGTATCACTCTTTTTCTGTTATACCATTTGATATTTTGTGTCCAAAAATTGCACAAAATCATGTTTTTTGTAACAAAAATAGGTAAATAACAAGAAACAAACATAAACACACAATGTATATTTTGAGACCTGATGAATGCTTCTTAAAACTGTATTATAAAAGGTTTTATAATACAGTATATATATATATTACAAAAAACAACTGAAAAAGAATGATACATTTTAAATATATAATCCACCTAGAATATAACTAGTTTGATAGCATGTTTTTAGCGTGTTTTTAGTTTTTTTAAAAACATTTTGAAGAGAGTTAAACTATCTGGTACCAAGCTTTTAGGGTTACATCATACAACAGTTTTGTCACTGACCCTTATACAACCAAATACATGAATCAACAGGCACAGGGTGTTGTGTAATCAGTTCTTTGTTTGACCTTGTTTTTAATAAGGTCAAACACTAAGACTAATGTGATTTTTATTGAAATTTTATTTGCACCTTTCCTTTGTTCCAGGAGAGGAGAAAGGTCGGTGTTTTACCATTGAGTATGTGATGCCCACCAATGTCCAGATGACCTCTGAGTCCACCGTTAGTGTCCTGAGTAAGTAACTGTTCTCACTCTGCTGTTAGATGAGCAATGTTTCAGGTTGGTGAAACTGCAAAGTGAGTGAAGAAGTGGGTATGTGAGAAGAAAGTAAGATGACTCCCGTTCAGGAGTTCCTATCGGGATGTCGTGGACCGGACCTGGGACAGAGATGGCTGCAACCTGAGGTGGTTGGACTGGTGGAGGCTCTGGAGTGGCTACCTGGGTTAACACAGGGGTTAGCTGTTGAAGCAGTGCAGCTAACACGCTGCTGACTTCTGTCTGGCTTCGGTGGCGGCCAAAGTCATTTGAGCCTGGCAACATGAAATGTTAATACAGGACCTGTCCAACTGGGTACTGTCATTGACATATTCATATGTAACAGCAGGTTTACTGTCAATGAAAGGTAGA
The DNA here is from genome assembly GCA_030544235.1 of Lepturacanthus savala. Taxonomy (NCBI): domain Eukaryota; kingdom Metazoa; phylum Chordata; class Actinopteri; order Scombriformes; family Trichiuridae; genus Lepturacanthus; species Lepturacanthus savala. Next base: position 14,880,558 of record CM060466.1, on the reverse strand, counting down.
AGAAAGAATAGAAGAGAAAGTTTGAATTAGGATGAAGTAGTAACAATCATTTTATAATCATCTTAAATTGAATTCAGTCCACTGATAATTTTCTAATCTTCTTCCAGAGATGATCCGTTCTGCCACACCCTTCCCTCTGGTCAGCCTCTTCTTCATGTTCATCGGCTTTGTCCTCTGTAACATCGGACACATTCGACCCCATCGCACCATCCTGGCCTTTGTTTCTGGAATCTTCTTCATCCTGTCAGGTACTGGGGGTTTGGCTCACACTCACACAAATCCAAAAGAAAAGTTCAATAAACATACACAATTTGACAGAAAGATCTAGTGTAGGGAAGGTTTTCATATATGTTTTGTAAATGTGATCCCCTCTACTATTTCTGTCTTCTGCCTTCCTCAGGTCTGTCTCTGGTCGTCGGCCTGGTGTTGTACATCTCTAACATCAATGATGAAATGTTAAACAGGACAAAAACCAATGAAGCCTACTTCAGTTATAAGTACGGCTGGTCCTTTGCCTTTGCTGCCATCTCCTTCCTCCTCGCTGAGGTAACTTCTAAATACCAACTGTGAATATTACAGCTTTGTATCTCACGTGGATGGTTTCACAAGCATCGAAGATAGTCCGTTTTTGCTTTGTTAACTAAGGAAAACATGGGTGAGGGGACCGTACCGTCAAGCTGCAACCCAGCCACAGGTGGACAGTGTAGGGTTATTATTAGGGTTAGGAGAAACATCATGGTTTGGGTTAAAATGATCAATATGTTTTTAGGAGGCAAATGTAAGTAAATTGTCTTGTTATCCCTCTATTGCATGAAATATTACTTAGCCATGGTAAGAAATAGTATTAATATGTCTATTATTTAAAATGGCCTAAATAATAGATATATAAAAATATGTAAGAAAAAGCTATAGACACAGTCTCAGGATAGTTTCATGCTATGTACATCAATGGGACTCCATTAGGGTGTATACACAAGGAATTTTCCATAATTGCATATTGTTGCCATATGGTAACAAATCTATTTTAGCATTTTAGAAAAAAATATATAAAGTGAGTTAAATTCTTTTGTTTGGTGAAAATTTTCCAAAAGTCTCAAATAAAAGATGACCTTCAGTTGTGAGACAATGATGCTCACATGTCAAATGTCCATAAACAATAGGCTCCGGTAAAGGATGTCCTGGTCATGTGACCTTATATATTGTATGTAAAATAAAAGCCCCCTTTTCATGCGTAACTGTAAAAACTCAGATTTTATATCACAGCTTTTTAGAATAATGAAGATAAAGTAAATGTTGCCATATGACAATACTATCCAATAGAGGATTATTTATTTTCCATTGCACTGTAACTATGTTCTTGTTTTTAATTTCAATTTCTTCATTCTTATTTAATTTTAATTCGTTTGTTTTTTCCCCTTTAATCATGTTTTTAAATTGTATCTTGATGCTTTTAATGTTTTATGTAAAGCACTTTGAATTACCGTGTTGTTGAAATATTCTATACAAATAAACTTGCCTTGCCTAGGTTTAGGTAAAACCAAATTAATCAGGAACCAGAAAGGAATTATATTAGTTCTTTGCCTCTGTTTCCTCTGCAGACGGCAGGAGTGATGTCTGTGTATTTGTTCATGAAGCGTTACACGGCAGAGGAGATGTACCGGCCCCACCAGGGTTTTTACCGGCCTCGCCTCAGCAACTGTTCCGATTACTCCGGCCAGTTCCTGCATCCAGACGCCTGGGCCGGGCGTGGCCGCAGCCCCTCCTCCATCTCCTCCGAGGCCTCCCTCCAGATGAACTCCTCCAACTACCCGGCCCTTCTCAAGTGTCCAGAGTATGAACAGATGTCCTCCTCACCCTGCTGAGACATGAGACAACAAATTAAAAAAAAAAAACTACAAGTGTTCTGACTATGACCTGATTCTCTCAACCTTTCCCTACTGCAGATTTTTTGATTTACACCATTTGCTTCTGTGGGGAGAAAAAAACTTAAGTTGAAGGTTTAGCCAGATCAGTTTCTTCTCAGCTAACCTGTTGTGTTTCAGGGAGAGCTGTTGGAAAGAAAAATGAAATTGACCAGGTTTTACTTTCATCTATTTTTTGTCTAGTTTTGACCTGGGTCATCTGAAGTGAATAACTTGAGTAGCTTGGATCTGCAGTCGAGAGCTCCTGTAGTACTGCCACAATCCTGATAGTGCTTTCTTTTTTCTTTCTTTCTTTTTTCTTTTTTTTTTTTACAGGTGTAAATACTGCACATCTGTAGACATGGAGAGTGTAAGGACTAGAATGAGAAATCCAACCTAACAGCAGGTGATTTCAGCCTGAGAGCAGGACCTTCAGTTTTATTTGGAGGAAAAGTGAAATTGTACCTCACTTGGAATTATAAATTCTAGGAGGTGGTTCTGAACCAAACGTTTCCTCAAGAGAATCTTCATTTCATTTAATCAATAAGATGGTACTCAAATGGATCATCAAATAGTGCAGACTTCTAATTTCTAAAAGTGAATGGAGTCAGATAAAAGTCACATGCTGAATCAGCAGCACTTGGTTTAGTGTAGCTGTTCTCATGCTGTTTCAGACGTGTTTGAAGTGGAGTCTGTAGCTTGAACTCCTTTAACATGTGCATGTTCAGGTGCAGAGATTATGAAACACATCATGAAGATGAATTTCAACAATTCAAATAGATCATTTTAAATGATATACCCTAAAGAATCTATTTTGACCAGGGATACATGCTCAGAAAGATCTTCACCCTCACATATTTAACCCCTTTGACTATTTCTGTCAATTACAATTTTTAAACAATTTACAGAACACACCTTCAGTTAACAACTAGTGTTCCGCATTTAGGTGCATTGTACAGGAACTATGTTAATCACAGTTTTTTTTTAATATACATACTTTAAGCTGTAACTCAAAGTGGGAGGATTTACAGTTTGTAGTAAATGTGGTTTAATCATGCTGTGTCTTTATCAAGTATAGAAATTAATTTTATTTTTTTATTTGAATGCTTGTTTTCATCTGTCCCATTCAGAAATTTAAGTTTTGACACCAAAGGTAACAAATGTATTTTAGGTTGCTAGTCCCATCCCATGCTGTCCACATACACACCTAATACAGGTCTGAAACTAAATATTTAATGTCAATTTTGGGCGTATTATTGTGTATTATTGTAAAGAAAATATATGAAAAAAAAAAAACGGCTACAAACAAAACATATTCTCAAATGAAATGACATGAAAAACAGATAGTTTCAGTGCAAAACTCTTTTCATAGGATTGAATTTACAAATAATTTGACTAAAAAAAGAGAAGGCAAAGGGAAGAAGATGGAGTTTCTGTAGTCTTGGTTTTGAATCTAAGAATGTGAATGCATCACGTGTTATGAAAGAGTTTCATATGAAGCCAATGTGAATGTACGATGAGGTGAAGAAAATACTGCTAAATGAATAATTGCAGCATATTTTTAAATATCTCTTCTACAGAGATATAATAACCCAAATTATACATATTTTTCTAATATACTGACAGAATATTCTTAGATGTTTGACATACAAACATACTGCAATCCACAGTGTGCCAAGGAATATAATGAAAATATTGAATATATACATTTCATGCAGCATTAAGTGTAAGTAAACATATTACAGAGAAACATTTTGTCTTGTGCAAATATTTTATATTAGTTTGATATATATTACAAAATATTGTTAGTATTTAATGTTGCATGGTGTGAATGGTGTGAACACATATTAACAGCATGCAACATTGCATCACTGGATATTGATATTCTAGCTGCAGTACACTTAAACATACATAGACCCAATAAACACAAACTAAACTCTCTCTCACACACTTTTTGGCATCATTTTGTTTATTTCAAACACTAAATGTGAAATCATCAGTGTGTTTATAGTCTCATTTTTGTATAGACAGCTAGTATATGAAATTATGGTTGTTTCATCGTTAGATTCGTCTGCAGTATTGGTGACAGCTGCTTTGCCTCTTCTGCATCACATTAGGAATGTGAGCTTTTTTGCATCATGTTAAATACATGTAAAGTATTCAGATGGTGCCATTGTCATATACAAAATGTCAATATCTGTGTATTTTTACAATTAGAGTCATTTCATGATGTTAACTGTGCAATGAACTAATGTATACTCAGTGAAATAAAGTTTAATGGGATTTGATAAACAGTACGTTTCTTTCTTCTATTGAAATTGAAACCCTTTTATGAATGTTTGACAACTCAGTTATGTGATAAAAGGGACCTTAACCCTCATGTGTTCCCGGTCTAATCGGACTGTTTCAAAGTTTTTGTCTCTGAAAAATGTGAATAATTTGTTCAGATTCACTTAAGATTCAATGACTTTGTCCACAAAGAGGATTTCAACACATAAAATAAATTGTAATAAATTACATACAATTTTGTGCGTTTTATTTAACTTTTGTACACTCTTGGTGTTTCCAGTCGAAAATGGCCTATCATTAGAAATTAATGGGGAAGACCAGAATTATTGTACGAAATTGAACTCGGGTACATCTACATACACACAAGCACTCAGACACACTGCATTTGAAATGGTATGTAAATGATAAACAGTAGTCTATGTTTCATGTAAGCATTTCTTAAAGTCAAAATAATCCAGAAATTGTGTTTTTCAGAACTCGAATTTGAGATGTATGAATTCAGATCAATGAGACATACAGGCCATAAGGTGAGAGGTGAAAAAGAGGTGATCATATATGTCTTGTTACAGTTTTTATGATGAGTCTTAATAGAACAGTCAACACCAAGTTAATTAAAATTAAATGAACACAACATGAGGGTTAAATGCATAAATAATAAAATAAATGTATAAAAACAGTTATGCAGGGTAGTTACTTTACTAGGACAGTAAATAGACTCTCTACAGTGACACTTATGTTTCTTGTTGCCATTAGGAAAGTTGAAAAAACATGTTATGTTAACACACATATAACCTTATATTACATTGTCCAGTCTGAGTTATCCTTCTTTCATTGAACTTGTAGTAATGACAACTGTGCAGCTCAGTGTCTCCCTCTGTCTAGACACAGCTGAAATGCAGATCAATGGAACAATAAAGGTGGATCTCAGGAAACCAGAATATTCACTTCACATTTTGTTCATGTTTGTTTACACATATGCTTTTTGTTTGCAAAACCTGTTTGTGTTTTGACTGAAGCTAAACTTTAAAGAAGAGAACAACATATCATACACAGTGTAAATCCTCCCATGTGCTGTCAAACTGTGATGTCATTCACAGAAGATTCAGACCCAGCTCTGCTGTGGCTGTGAGAGCTGGCACTCTTCCATGTGGGTGAATGGGATATAATGGGGGATATCAGCAGGATGGAAACAGTTTGTCTGCATCACATGCTGTTGTGTCCACAAACTGAAAAGAGCAGATTCATCTATATCGACCCGATGAGCTGGCACGTCCCCACATCGATTACCCTCCCAACGATGAAACCATGCGCTGCAAATATCTCTGTGGGCTCTTTATAGTCAATTCCCCAATATAGTATTTTAAGAATTAAATAACTAGTTTCTATAGTTTTATTATTCCTTGAGAAAACTCTAGGACAAAATCTTCTGTTGTCCAGAAGTTGGCTGATGAGAGATGTTCCAACAGCTCCCTCTAGTGTCAGTGAAGTGGAGCCACACACAGCTTTCCATGAGTCCCAGTTCACAATTACAGCATGGGAAAAAAAATAATTGTCGATCACTACGTCACTTCCAGATGATGATTCTTCTGGGTTTTACATAGTTTCTTTGAAAGTCGCTAACCATTCAATATTCAATATTCAGTCAGGAATTGGTTCATAAATTGTATTAGGTCAAAGTTCAACCAGGTTACTGATTGAAAAACGGATCAGATGGTTTCTTCTTTGTCTCCTTCTCTCTCGCACTTTCCCCTTGGTCTCTCTGGGATACAGAGATATAAATCAAAATGACAAATTATTTCAGTTGAATGGTCAAAACAACATACAGAAATTTCAGCTCATTGTCTCAAAACTCTAAACATGAAACTGAACAGAGGTGTAATTACTTAAGACACAGCTATCAGATGAAAACGTCTTTCAGATAATGAATTAAACTCTGGTGTAATAAGTCTAAGTCTAAAACGCTACCTTTATTATTATCCTCTATTGCATAGTGTTGCCAATATAGCAACAATTACTTTATCTTTATTTTTGACCACTTCAGTAACTATGATATTTAATGAAATTATAAAGCTGCTGAAATGAGGTTTTCGGCCAAAAGGAAAAAAAATAGGAAGTGCTATGAAGTTTATTTATTTTTATTTATTAAAACTGATATATTGTACATTTGTTTCTTTGAAGGTTTTCAAACTGCTTCCTCTGAGGAAAAAAATGAGAGAAAAATAAAGCAACAAAAGAGAAAGAGTTGCATCCTTTGTGGTCGATCATGCCTTTTGTCAAATAACAAAACCTCAGAGAAAACAGGCCACTGCAGTCAATAAAAACCACCAAAGAGCTCACCTGTGACTCTTATATTACTAAAGCTTTGATTGAAAATGGGTCAACAGCCTTGGAAATGGAAGTTTTTCTTTTTGAATAACAATAATACATAGAATTATGTGTAGAGTTTTTTAAGAAAGTCTAAAATCTAGGTCTGAAGCAGGAAATGTTGGTTTAGGGAGTTGACACGTGACTTACAGGTTTTATGGTAAGTTCCGGTTTTTGTGTGCAAACACTTGACGAAAACTGTAAAAGTGAAGCAATGAACTGAAATGTGAACAGTATGGATGGGATTGTATTGCGTATCTAAAACGTGCAGCATTTATTGTTTGAATTTTAGGATATAGAGATTCAGCTGCTAGTATTTTTACTCTCTTTACCTCAGTCATTAGTGTCGTTCAAGCACATTTTATAGAGTCTTTTTCTTTTTTTGACATTTTCACGTTAGTGAATGAACACCTGACTGGAACTTTGTGCCCAGAAGCTGTGGATCTGGGAGAAAGCAAATGTAGACTGTTCAGCAAAATAGCAAATCATCACCATTCATTATTCTCAATGAGTGGGGTTGATTTGATCAGTGTTTAAATCTCTCCACAGGAGACCACTTTATGTTTGATGCACTGAAATACCAAGAGCAGCAGGAGGAGGTGAAAAAGCACATCGCACAGCCACTGAAATGCGATGTGTCTTCATTAAATCAAGGCCACAGTAAATTGTTAACGGCAACGTTTCCCTCCAACTATGAACTTTAATTTAAATTCCCCCTGTTTAACTTCTAATCTCATTTTCAGTGCTTGCACATTATTTTTTATATGAACAGGAACAGATTCTGCCATCAGCTAAGCAAGATTAAAAACAACACTGCTAATAAGGTAATGACTCCATTTAGCGTAAAACTATTTTTTATGTTTATTAACGACAAACAAATCGGCATGCAGGATATTTTTCATGGATTAAAAAAAACGGAGATAAGATAGAAAATCTGAACGTGTCAATTATTGATGAATAGCATAACATCCAAACTCAGACATCTAACCTTTCTATGTATATCTATGGTTTTTCCATCCACATACGGCTGCAGAAACAAGACTTTTCAATGAAGTTCACCCTGAACTCTGGTTTCAGGAGTCACAACTGCAGTTATGATCTGATGAAAGACTGAAACCGTGCAGAGAAGGTGTGGAAGGGTTTTAAAACGACTGATTGGCTCTTTTTCTCTCCAGTAACTGAACGAATAGTTTCATTGCAACTGTGAGCCCCATACTCCTCAGCACTTAGAACCAACTGAAGATCTTAAGATAAAAATATAAAGAATTTTACAGACATATAATACATTTATCCTTCACGTAACCAACCAGCTAACAACAACAAACAGAACAGACGCAGCTTCACCGTTTAACTAAGCTGCTAATGAGTGTGTTGATTTCACACAGATTTTTGTGATTTGATTACATTGACTGTGAGCTGTGGTGCTGTTTAGTTATAGTTATTACTATCATTTAGAGATGGTCGAACGGTTCTAAATCTGATGAGAAAAAAAGGCCTGGGGGGTGAAGTCAGTCTGACAGACAGAAGCCGGGTTCGCTCATTTTGAAGCTGTTGCTTGAAAGCTTGAAAGAGCGAACAAGCACGGATTCAATTCCACGAGGGATGTTGTTAACAAGCATCGAACACACACTTCTGGAACATATGGGCCATGATCAGGTGATCAGGACCTTGTACTGCACTAATTCCATTTTTTTTAACTGACTGAACACAAACTGTGGTCCCGTGAATGTTTCAATAAGCTGAACACTGGATTGAATTCAGCTGGTTCTCTCTTTTTCCCCCTCTTCTTTCATTATAGTGTTATGAACAACTACAACAACTACGTGTTCATGCTTTTGGTAAAACTGTTGGTTTGTATTCACCTGTGACTGTGGCAGAATTGTGAAGAATGTTGATCTAGAGTGATGTAAAAGTTGCACAGGTCACAAAAAAAAATGATAATCAGATCCTTATTTTAAAACAATATAGATATCAAATCAGATTTGAAACGATTAGATTCCATGTGAATTGTGCTGTTCACATATAAGCAAAAAGATTAGATGCAGGTCACATTAGCTGCAGTGTGAACATTTGTTGTGAACACAGTGATGTAAATGCATTAACCCTCTATTGCATGCTGTTGCCATATGACAACAACTGTGGACATTTGACATGTGAGCATCTCACAACTGCAGGTTGTATTTTATTCAGAAGTTCAGAAGAAAATCTTTCCAAATAAAAAATGTAACTCAGTATCTGGGGTGAGTAAACTAATATGTTAAAAAAAGATTTGTTGCATATATAGAATATTCCTATTCCATACAACCTAATGGAGTCCCGTTGACTTACATAGCATGAAACTATCCTGAGATTATGTTTATTATTTTAATATAGCTCTTATTTAGGCCTATTTGGACTGTTTGCTTGACAGATCAATTATCAACAAACTTTACTTGATGATCCTGAAATATTCAGACAACTCTGTTAGTCAGTGATGTTCAGCGGTGCTGCCTGGTTCAAAGTCCTGATTGGAGTCGAGGGACTTGATAATTTGCCTTTGAAGAGCAGCCTCCCGATGTGCTGCGCCCTGTTTAAACACAGTCGAAAAGCACCCAAAAGTAGCGACTACTCGCTGCTACTGACCTAAAGTTTGTGAGAAGTCAGCAGGTACAGGGGCCAGATGGTCCAACGCCGAGGACCACCACAGGGCTGAACGCCTTGGTGCTGCTGATACCACTCTGTGCTAAACGGGCAGGAAAATTAGAAAAACCCCAAAAGTCTGTTTCCACTTTTCCTTCCGCTGCCTGTGTGTTCCAGTCGGTCTGATAGTTCAACTGCCTCCTTTTTATTCAAACAGGTCAGATGTTAAAGGATACGTTTTTGCAGGTCTCTTTGTCCATTGAACCTTGCAGTGATACTGATGCACTTACCAAAAAATACCTGCTGAGATCTGGGAAACCATGGATACAGAGAAAGTGTCAGTCAAGCAAGAAGTCTGAGTGGTTTAAACAAATCAGGTTCCTCAAACTGTTTATGTGTGTAAATATAGTGACCACTCTTACTTTCTTGTATCATGACTGAGAAATACTAATAAAAAAACAAGGGTTGAGTTTTTTTTTTTTTAAAGACATACTCCGACCTTAATATTGAGAAACTAGTTTGTGGCAGCCTGAGGTCAGAGTCTGTGTTTATGTTCTTTTAGCCCAATCTCATATGCTCTTTATCTGTGTGTTCCACTTCAGGCTGTGTCCATGAGGACAGTGAGGACTGCAGCAGGCAGCATCCATGAGTTTGCATCATCTCATCCCTGAACAACGTTACAACTGTTGCTACAGTTGTTGTTTCGTGTTGTTTCTGTCCTCACACCCTCACCCATTCTAGCAAAAGCTCCCGGACCCCAAGACTTCTATTGATGCGGTAAATTAAACAAGTGATGCGCACAATTGTAATTTTTTTTGTAATTCTCTTTAATCATGTTTAGATTTTAGCTAAAGCATGCATGAAAAAGAGGAGAGTATACACGCCTAGGCAAAGGACAGGTTGCGTGCATTGCGTGCATTGCGTTTTATTTTGAAATCCTCACTCTCCTCTCGTTTCAGGTCACTTGCTTTTCCTCATGTGTCACCTGTCTGATCGTCTGCCCTGATTCCTGATTGTGTCCACCTGTTCCCAATTTACCCTCCTTGTGTATTTATAGTCTGCGTTTCCCCTCGTCTTGTGCCAAAGTGTTTTTGTTCCTTCCTGATCATCGCACCAAGCCGGCCGTTGTATCATGTATTTTATAGCCTTTGTTTAGAGTTAGTTTTGATAGTGTTTCATAGCCTTGTTGTCCTGCGGGATTGTTTGTTTCCTTTTATGATTTTCCTGGTAGTTTTTCATCCTTTGGGATTGTTTTTTTGTTTCTTGCTATAGTGTTTTCCTCCTCCTGGAGTGAGTTTTGTTTTGTTAATATTTTCCTAGTCAGTCCTTTTAGTAAAGCGCTTTTCTTTTGAAATTAATTCCCCTTTTGTTTTCCGCCATAGCGCGAGTGTAGATAGAAAGATATTGTATTTAGTTCATAGGAAAGGTTTTTGTTTTGTTGTACATTTCAAGTCCGGGAACAATAAAACCTGTTCCCCTGATTACCGCTTCTGGGTCCTCCTTCCGTTCAGGGCCTGACAATGAATAAAAATAAATACAAAGTCGATGAAACATCACTAGAATAACACTAGAAAAACAGAAAAATACAAAACAGTCACATAGAAAAATTATTTTAAAAAATATAACAAATTAATTCATAATGCCTAATATGTTAATTAGATAAATATTCATAGAAAACATTAAGTTCATCATTTAAGCTTTTTGGAGTCTGGGTTTGTAAAGTAAAGATCCAAAAGGCTTCACGTGGTTTCAACAAGTCCTGATCAGGCTGTAGCAACAGGGATGAGCCTGAATCTCGCATTTTATCACTTTTCTGTGGCGGATGTAGCTCTGGTCGTCTTGCGGCAGCACACAGAGATACTAAGGGAGAGAAAGTAGGACCAGGTGATTAGGAGCTGGGACTTTGTCATGGATATTGGTTTTGTGATGCATATAAATCACTCTTTTGAACACATGCTGTATGAGAAGAAAGACGTTTTATTTTAGTGTCCCCCGGAAAACTGCTGAACTACTTTCTGAACTGGGCTCACAGGACACTGTGGGAGGTAAGTCAGTGTGAGATGATAGGGATGATATACAGATTCATGTCAAAAATAACAAACTATCCCTTTAAACATAGTATTTCACCCTCGATACATACCAGTGTCTCCTCATCTTCCACAACCAGTGAAACACTGAACTTGGTTTTACTAAATGTTAGATCTTTAGGGGAGAAAACATTTTTAATTAATGATTTTATTATTAAACACAACCTTGATTTTATGTTTTTAAGTGTTATTTTGTGCTATTTTTCCCCTTTTAATTAGCTGTTTTTAAATTGTGTCTTGATACTTTTAATGTTTTATATAAAGCACTTTGGATTACCTTGTTGTTGAAATGTGCTAAACAAATATATTTGCCTTGCCTTACTAAACTGCTTCACACAGTTTAGGTGAAGTATGTCTTTTGCAAAATAAAAAAAACAGCACTCAGACAAATCTTTTCAGGCTGCCAAATAGCCCAAGGTCAATATAGCCTGCTGGGCAGCTATACCACATGGGGCATGTAAAGAGAAGAATCACAGACTCACATTCTGACTGAGATAAAGTGGGACAGCATGGTTGGAAAATAACTTCTAAGTTTCAGATTCACAGTGTCCTGGTGTGCGCCCATAAATCTAAAGCAGGGGTGTCAAACTGCAGTCCTGGAGGGCCGGTGTGGGTGCAGGCTTTTGTTCAAACCAAGCAGTACCACACCTGATTCTACTAATGAAGGTCCTTAGCCAGGGCTGTATTGGCTGATTAGTAGAAACGGGTGTGTAGCTCCTTGGTTGGAACAAAAACCTGCACCCACACCGGCCCTCCAGGACTGGAGCTTGACACATGTGGTCTAAAGGGAGAAATGTACCTTTGTATTACTCAGTATTGTTGAATGTAACGGGGTCAACTTTAACTTGATTGGTTTGTTGTTGCCAAATCCTTTTTTTTTTGAGCATTTAAAAAGCAGAACTGAGGTTTGAGGTTTTTATTGAGACTATATCTTATTGTTCCAATAATAAATGGCACATCTAGGATGACAAAATGTGCAATTAAGTTGTGGTTTGTGAGTAGCTCTAATATAGCGTTTCTTGATAGGCTACATTTTATTGATTTTGCCCTCTGTGTTAAAAATTGTCTTCCTGGGGAGCACCAAAAACCCCTAGAAGTTTCTGTTCCTTGGCTCAAACAGAAAAGACACCACTGAACAAAAAAAAGTTAGTCTGTCTGTTTCAACGCAGCCCATTAAAGTTCTTTACTGCGGTATCAACTAATAAGGATCCTAAATAAACAAATAAGCAAACAAACCACTTTTTGACCACAGTCATCAAAACTGATGAATCCTCATATTAGCTTCAACTGAACTGTAGAATGCATTTGCACACTCAAAGAACCGCAATAGGAATTGATCTGTGCGGCCAGGAGCTGATCACATTGTCCATGTATTGACTTGAAACAACGTGAACCAATCCAATAAGTTTATATACTGATATTTGTTTGATATATTTTCTTTTAAATACCTAAAAACTGTTCAAAATTGGCTGAGAGGCTCTATTGTACTGTTATACAGATTTGACAAGGCAGCATCTGAAAAAGACTCAGTTGTGTAATTAATTCTGTCAAATAAAATGCACTTTGCTGATTTTGCAAATCTGTAGGATCACATCTCTCAGGTGTCTGCTCCCCTGCTGTGACTCCCCGACTCTTCCCTTCATCCGTTTAATGGAGGTTTCCGTATCCCACCTCTCCCTATACTCTTCCTTTTTGTCCCTTTGCTTGATCATTTGTCCCTTTGCTTGATCATATTCTCAACTTTTTACAGTCCATCCTACAAATCTCCCTCTGCTTACTTCCTCACTTTTATCTCCTACTGCTCACCGTCCTCCTTCTTCTTCAGAAGCTCCCCAGGCTTATCCAGCTCCTATCTCCATGCACACACACACACACACACACACACACACACACCTGGGAACCTGGGATGGTTGGATGGGGCTTCCAGTCAAAGATGGGACAGCAGATATGGTGCCTGTGGTTGCCTTATAACACACATTATAAATCTGCATTCATTTAAGAACAGGGAATCTGAGTTGAAGATTTAGATCCGTCTTATCTACTTGTGTGAGCAGACTGCTCCGACTTCAAAGTGGCTCCGATGGACAATTTAAAGAAATATTTCATCAGCGGTGATGCTTTTAACATTCTGCCATCGAATCTCTCTAATCTCCTCTCAGCTGTCAGTGGTGGTGTTTTTTTTTTTTTATTTTTATTGATTGAAAGCAGGGGTGAGGCCCAGCATCAAACCTGTGTGCAGGGTTGAACAGAAACCTTTGGAAGGGCAGGCGCTCAATGTAAAAATGGGGCACATGGAACAATAGTTGAAACATACCCAACAAAATAACTAACACACACACACACACACACACACACACACACACAGTTGCCTTACAGCAATGTTTACGTGACCAAATACCTCTGCAAAAACCTACTTAACTGCTAGTTAACTTCTAGCAGCTGCAGTGTCAGGGTCATCGATGTTGATCATTTTAGTCAGTCAGTCATTTTCTATACCTGCTTGTTCCTCATTAGGGTCACATGGTCTGCTGGAGCCAATCCCAGCGCGTTACGGCGAGAGGCAGGGATACACCCCAGATGGTCGCAAGCCAATCGTGGGGCACACACACCATTCACTCACACACTCCTACGGGCAATTTAGAGTCACCAATTAACCTCAGCATGTTTTTGGACTGTGGGAGGAAGCCGGAGTACCCGGTGAAAACCCACGCAGACACGGGGAGAATATGAAACTCCACACAGAAAGGTCCCAGACCCAGGACCAAGGAGGTCTTGAACCTGTGACCTTCTTGCTGTGAGGCAACAGCGCTAACCCCTGTGCCAATCATTTTATTTACAGGTAAATTATTATTATTATAATCTAATGTATTATTAATTGTCAATTGTTGTTTTTGAAGGGCCACTGAGAGGATTTGACACAAAAAACGACAAAAGCCCCCCCTGCACGTGCCTGCGTGTGTATGTGTAACAGAGAGAGGGTGTGTGTGTGTGTGTGTGTGTGTGTGTGTGTTTTAATAGGTAGGATATAGTAACTATAACATCACCGTATATTCGGGTATGTACCGTTTTCTCTTCCAGCAGCTGTTCTTCTTTCCTATTGGCTCCTCGGCCTCAGCCTGGGAAGGTGTGGTCTGGTGTGGATGATGCTGGCTGCGTCTTGACAAACCAGCAGTTTAACATTGAACAGCAAACTGAAAAAAAGCCACGATGATGATGATGTGTTAGTGTGTGTGTGATCAACATAGATTTCATTAACTTCCCTCCTTCCTTACTGATAAAGCTGTACGCGCTTCGAAATGTTTTTTTTCCACCTGTAGCAGCAAGGAGGAACACGCGGAGTTAACTCCGAGGGACAACAAGGAAAACGCTCATTGAACTCTGAAGTTTTGGTGGAAGAGGAGCAAGAACCCACATCGAGACTTTGCTTAGATTTAGAGGGGGAGGAAAAAAAAAAACCCGCGCCGCTTCTCCTGTTGGCGAAGGGCACCGCGCGCTCCTGCCCGAGCGCGTAAACTTCCGCGGAGGAGCCCACACCGTTATGAGACGCCATGGCATGTTGTCACCGAAAGGTTCAGACCCTTCTGGCCATCGCCGGGGCCTTCGCCGCCTTCAGCCTCATGTCCGTCGCCATCTGCACCGACTACTGGCTCTACTCCCGGGCTTATATCTGCAACGCCACTAATGTCACCGCGGACGAGACGCAGCTGCAAGCCAAGAAAGTCAAAGGCGACCTGACGCACTCCGGACTGTGGAGGATCTGTTGCATCGAAGGTAAAAAAAAGAGAAAAAAACAGTTGAATTCGCTCTTTTGTAGCAAGGGTTCATTGGAAAAGGTGAGAATTACATTGATGTGTACATTGATCGTTTTTTTTTTTTACAGTTGGGACGTGTCAATATGTGCGCTGTGACTGAATTAATTGTCATGATGCTGATAATGCATGGCATCTCCAAAGTTATGGCCGAGAATTAGAAAAAAAAAAAAAGTTGTGTGAAATTATGTGCGATATGATGCTGTTTCCTCCTGCAAATGATTCAGTTTGTCACCGATAATGAGTCGTATTAGTGTTGTATATTGACGTGTTGTTTATCCAACAATAAACGCCACTCGCCTGCTGTTAATTAAATAATTGCTACCGATTTTCTCATCAACGCGATATTGTTGCTTGGCAACTCCCTCCACGAAAAAACGCGTAAATAAGTTTAAGCTCCGGATGTAACGTGAAATGCTGTCAGCGTTTCCTCAGATGTTTGATCAAACACAAGGACTTTTTTTTTTTTTTTTTTTTTTTTAAAAACAACCTGATCTGCTTCAACCAAGCGAAGTAAGAGGCAAATAATCAATGAACTCAATCGCTTGATTAGTGAAAGTTGTCATCAGTGACGTCTTCCTGCTGTGGCGCTGTCCACTGCCGGTGCTGAAATCCCTGCTCTTCCCTTCCTTTTAACTCACCAACTAACTGACATGTGTAATAAGTAACCTTACCTGCTGACTTCTATTTAAAGGGGTCAGATTAGGCACTTTTCTGGGGTTTATTATAAGATTTGAGGCCTCTAACCTGATATATTTGCAAATTAAAGAGCACAAATTCAACTCAATCAATGCTCTCACTGGAGCTCCAGAACGTTTTTTTTTTGTCTGTCTATTAAATATAAATGAGCCGTTCTTCTGATTGGTTGATTTTCACTTGTGAGACTGAAACTCATGTCCTGATGCCTTCAGTGAGAATCTACAATCTAAATAGTCGTGAAAATAAAGAAAACACATTGAATGAGAAGGCGTTTCCAAACTTTTGGCCTGTAGTGTATATCTCATCTCATCTTCTATGATCGCTTATTCATCATTAGGGTCACATGGTCTGCTGGAGCCAATCCCAGCGCATTAAAGGAGAGAGGCAGGGATACACCCCAGGTGGTCGCCAGCCTATCGTGCGGCACACACACCATTCGCTCACACACTCACACCTACAGGCAATTTAGAGTCTCTAATTAACCTCAGCGTGTTTTTGGACTGTGGGAGGAAGCTGGAGTACCTGGTGAAAACCCACACAGACACAGGGAGAACATGCAAACTCCACACAGAAAGGTCCCAGACCCAGGACCAAGGAGGTCTTGACCCTGCGACCTTCTTGCTGTGAGGCAACAGCTCTAACCCCTGCATGTCAGGATCTGTAGGGTCCAAGTGAAGTCTCATATGACGATTTAGTGCATGTAGCCATTATAGCAGTCACACTTCATGCACTTTTGTTCTGCACTGCTACCACTCTGACTTTTAAAAATGCATTACTACCCATGGATTTCCTGTAGAGTTGATCTTGAGCTTTAATCTCTTGAGAGTATCATGGGCAGGAGTGATGAGTGATGAGTGATGAGTGGATCCGGCTTTCAAAAACCAAACATACTGTTGTGAACCAGCTGAGGCTTTGAGCTACAGTCTACCATGTGTACTTCCCCCTTTGTGGTAGATTTTTATTTTTAATTTAAGAATGAAAGAGGATCATATCCACTTTGCTGTAAGCTGTAATTGTCATGAGGAATAACTTCAAGGAACAAAGAACATGGAGTCCAGCCTGTTGCACTGGGTCAAATATATGGCATAAATATTAGTAAACTGTGCACATTTGGTTACCATCATTTAAAATGAATAGATAGTAAATAACACAGGGTGAAAATCCCATTTTATTGATGGGGGATACTTTCAGGGAATAATTTCTGAAATAGTCTGGCCCCAGATTTCAGCATGTTCAAATGGTTTAAACAAAATGGAATGAAACATAATAATAGTAGTTTTACAAATGTTCATGAATGATCATGAATCAATGAAAAAAAAAACGATGAAAATCTTTCATAGAGGATCCACATCCCTCCTCCCTCCCCCTAGTCGTCGCTGCCACTACGATAATTTAGATCATTAGAGCTCATTAACGATCATTAGGTCTGATGTTAACCAGCACATTAGTAAAAAAGAGGCTGATTTTGGACCAATTTTGGTGTAATAAATGACTTACTGGCTTCTACATGCTACTTTGATTGGTTTCTTCCAGTGGCTAGCGTTTCCCACAATTAAGAAACACACTGTTTTACATTTAGCAGCGCTTGTGTGTTTATTTAGCATTTATTTATTTATTATTTATTCATGTTTACAAACATTTTTTGGTGGGGGGACATCTTTGGGTGGTGTACCCTGTCCCCCTCAGGATTTCAGCTTATAGTTAATAATTATTCAACTGTTTGTTATTGGTTCATAATTGGTTCATCAACCATTGATAAATATTTTTCTGACCAGTATAACTGATATTTAGGTAGTTATTGTTTAGCAAGTGCTTTGTAAAGCAATAATACACTTTAAATATTCAATAGGTTTATAATGGCCACTCAGATAATGTCTATAGATGGTTTACTAACCGAATATTAACCATTAACAATAGTAAAATATTAATAGTATAAATATTAACTGTTTAATTAATTATATTCTTACCATTTATAATTGGCCAATGATGTCATCATGCCGCCATCTCAATATGTTTTTTTTTTTTCAATGTGATTATCTGAGCTTCTCTGGATCATGAAGACTGCTCTCTGGTCTTTTGTGGCAAGACTTTGCATGTGTTTGTCTTAGAATGTTTCGTGCATGTGTGTGTATGCTCGTACTAGTCTACTGAATACATTAGCGAGATGTCAAAGGCGTCCTCTGAGAAGCGGAGCTAGGAATGTGATTCTGGGTTGAAGGGGGGTGGGGGGTGAGGGTGGTTGCCATGGTGAAGCTATGCTGAGTAATAAAAGATGGGCTCCGGTCTCTCAGACAGATCGGCTCTGGGGAGATTCCTCCCCTACTGAGCCTACTCTTCCTCTTTCCATCTTTCTCACCGTCGTTCCTCTGATTATTAACTCGCTGGACTTCTATGTATTATTCATAGAGGGTCTATGATACTCATTTTTATTTTCATATCTTCACCATTTGTTTGATATTTAAAACAAAAAATCTTGCCATATTTTACTCTGCACTGTTTTTCCTAGACCTTTTGGATGGCACAATTAGGAAAAATTTCACTGAAACACAGATCTCATAAATATAAATACACACAAGATACACTCTTATATGCTGTATGATGAACATATTACATTAAGATCATGCTTCTGTTTTAATCCAAAGAGGATTCTTGATGAAAAAAAAATCAAAAATAAACTGAGAAAGGGTCAAAGAGGAAAAAACAGACTGGTTTGCTAAGTACAGTAAGATTTGTCCCTTAGAATGTCACATAGAATATACAATAATCATAACTATAGAGGGACATTGTTTTATATTCTAGTTTCTTCAAAATAGCCACCCTTTACTCTGACTGGTAAAGCAAGAAATTCCACTAATTAACCCTGATAAGGGACAACTATGAAGTGAAAACCATTTCAGGTCTCTACCTTTTGAAGAAACTAGAATATAAAACATGTTGTCAGTTATTTCACCTTTTCTTGTTAAGCACATAATACCACGAACATGTGTTCGTTCATAGTTTTGATGCCTTCAGTAAGAATCTACAATGTAAATAGTCATGAAAGTAAAACACATTGAATGAGAAGGTGTGTCCAAACTTTTGGTCTGTACTATATATATATATATATATATATATATATATATATATATATATATATATACTATTACATCATTCTCCCTTATAGTTATGATTATTGTATATTCTATGTGAGAAGGGACAAATCTCACTGTACTTAGCAAACAAGTTAAAAAGTGTTTTTTCAGCAATAGAACTTTGAACAAAAACTGAATGAAGATCAGAACAAGTCACACCATAAAATATGGATTTGCAAGATCAAACAAACAACAGACAATCAAGCAGATCAAACCCATAGAAAAACATGAGTAGTTACAAAACTAACTAAATCAGAGTAAAAGACTGTGTGCAAGAAGTTCCATGTCTATGTGTATATGTTTAGTCATTTGTGGCAAAAAGTGAAAGTTTTCATGTTTTCTTTGTAGGGATATTTCTTGCATTTGAAACACAGTATGCTTGTCTTTCTTTCCTTACTGCCTGGGCAGATCTGGCACCTTTTTC
The DNA here is from genome assembly GCA_030544235.1 of Lepturacanthus savala. Taxonomy (NCBI): domain Eukaryota; kingdom Metazoa; phylum Chordata; class Actinopteri; order Scombriformes; family Trichiuridae; genus Lepturacanthus; species Lepturacanthus savala. Next base: position 14,861,235 of record CM060466.1, on the reverse strand, counting down.
ATTTAGAAGCAGATGTCCTGGTTGTGGTTGTGTCTGTTGTTGTTGAGGCAGCAGGAGGATGTTGCTGATGTTGTGGACAGATGTGAAGAGAGCTGCATCTGGGTCTCAGTGTGTGGCTCAACATGAGACGTGTAATATTCTTTAATCACTATTAAACTCCTTTTACAATTAAAAAAACTCCTCTTGTTTTTTTGGTTAAGTTCCGGTCTTGGTGAATTTGAGTCCACAACACAAATGGATCATATGCAGACACATTAAAGATGTTGTAAAACACAACTATTGGCCATCTTTGTTTCATTTCTGTGCAGGTAAACTGGATAACAAGAGGGAAATGAAAATCCCCTGAACCTCAAATGATTGGGAGAAGAGCTGGTTGTCATTGTGTTGGCTGTTAGCACTTCACTTATAACTTCAATTTTGGCTCTAATTAATTGCTTTATAGTTTTAACTGGGTCAAAACTGACCCTTAGACCACAAACTGCAAATTTTAACCAGAGCATTTTTAATGTACTGAAAACATTTTTTGGTTTTATTTTGTTGAACTATAGGTACCTGACAAATTCAGACAAATTTCGTAATGCAAATAAACAAATTTAAGCGATTCTTTTATGCATTTAATATATATATATATATATATATATATATATATATATATATATATATATATATATATATATATATATATATATATGCTAATAGTAGCTACTGGTTAGTTCCCATCCACGTCCACTGACACAGCAGCAGCGGGACAGCAAACGTTCCAATGCAGCAACAAAGACAGAAATGATGGGATGTGGCTGTCAGACTCCTTTTTTTTTATAAGTCTGTCCTTTCAATATTCATAATACTCCAATGTTTTATTCTCTTAAAAGTCCAGGGAAGATGTTTCTCGGTGAAGAGATTTTGAATAGAAGCTGCCTGAGGGCTTGAGAACTTCAGAACCACAGATCAGCCTCAAGAAACCTCAAGTGGTTTCTGGTCAGAGGGGAAATAAAGTTCAGTGAGACTTCGGTTTCCTATCTTTTATTGATCTTCCATTCATATGTTATATGTTGATTCAGCGGATTGTGAATATGTCGTTCTTTTTGCCTTCTATAGTAAGTGGAGCACATACATTTTTCCTCAGCTGGTCGTGTTTGTCACTTTGACACCTGGTGTGTTTTTGGCTTCTCCGCAGGTATCAACAAAGGCAGCTGTTTTCGGATCAATCATTTTCCAGAGGATAACGACTATGACACAGACAGCTCAGAGTACATCTTACGTAAGTCAATGCAATGCAACCTCTTCATCTTCAAACACTTCATCCAACCTTTAATCCTCCCTCTTTTTTTTTCCAAGGGGTGATAGAGTTATCACAAGGGTACTTAATGTGTCATGACATCTATTTCCCTCCCCCGTAAAAGCCTGATGTCATGACAGTAATTGCAGCTATAGATGTGTGTTGGGTGCTGATGCGTAACAGCGCTCGTATATAACATGACTTCACCCGCCTGAGAACACATCTCATATTTGAACATGGGTGGTTTAATGAAGCTCTAAAAAAACTGAGGAAAAAAAAGTGAGCTGCTAGACTGAAAAACAAGCCGTGATTTCTAGTGTCATTCTTTGCGCCCTGAGCAAATGTTCCCATCTTTGCTGTTGTCTGTATCGATGAATTTCAATAAACTCATGGAAATTAAATCCTGCACAAACTTGCTAAGTGTCATGGAAAGGCATGAACGTCTGCTAGTCAGTCAGTCAGTCATGCTGTTAATGTCAGGACAGCTCAGGCAACTCAGAATCTGGCATGTGAGTGTTACCGCAAACCTTCTTCTTAATAATTAAATTAGCTGGACATACAATTCTTATGTTAAAGTATGATACATTTGAATGTATATGATATAGTTAAAGCTGTTCTAATAGATATTTTTTAATTAACAAAAGATGAAATTATACACACACACACACACACACACATATATATATATATATTTTGATGCATTATTACAATCAAAATATGAAGGAAAATGTGTCAAATGTTTAATTACTTTACAGAAAATGAAGAAAAGTGAATATTAAGCAGTGTCTGCATTTTTTTAGAAACTCACTAAAATCACTAAAGTAATATTTAGTTGTTACAACCTTGACCAACTGATTCACATCTGTGTTGCATGGAGTCGACCAACTTCCGGCGCCCATGAACAGGTGTTTCAGCCTCACAGTTCCTCTGCATTTCTTGGTTTTGCCTCAGAATGTCAGCCAAGTTGTCAATAGGATTAAGGTCCAGGGATTGGGTTGGCCACTCCAGACCTTTAATTTGTTGGTCTGGAACCAAGATGCTGCTGGTTTACTGGTGTGTTTGGGGTTGAGGTTCTGTTGAAACACACATTTCAAATGTATTTCCTCTTCAGCATAAGGCAACGTGACCTCTTCAAGTATTTAGATATAGACAAACTGATCCATGATCTCCAGTATTTCTGCTAAAGAGGTTACAATTTGCCAAAGAACACATCAACTGGCCTAAAGAGAAATTAAGAAACATTTTGAGGACTGATGAGAGTAAGATTGTTTTTTTGGGTCCAAGAGCCACAGACAGAGAACCACCACACACTGAATTTAAGCCACAGTTCAGTCTGAAAACAGTGAAGCACTGTGCTGCAAGCATCATGATATGAGATAGTATATATTAGGGATCATGGCATATAAGGGATCATGGATCAGTTTATCTATATCAGAATAGTTGAAAAGGTCACGTTGCCTTATGCTAAAGAGGAAATGCTGTGAAATATGAGTTTCAACAGAACAACAACCCCAAACAAACCAATAAACCAGCAGCATCTTTGTTCCAGACCAATAAAATGGAAGTCCCTGTCCACTGTATTCAGAGACATGAGAAAAGGAGAGTTTATTTATTGAGCATATTTAAAAACAACTGTCAATTGATTAAAGTGCTTCACATATATAAATAAAACAAATTGAAGTGCATAAAAAATGTTGAAAGCATTTAAATTAAAATAGAACATATAATTGTGACAGCAAAGTATTTACAATGATATCAATAGGTGAATAGGTGATATTATGATATCATGAATAGGTGATATTAGGGCTAAAAATACAGATAAGTGATGTCATGGTGGCCAGAAACTGTTATAGGTATGTTTTAAGCAGGGATTTAAATGTGGTGACTGAAGGGGTGAGTCGGATGGATGGATGGATGAATGGATGGATGGATGGATGGATGGATGGATGAATGGATGGATGGATGGATGGATGGATGGATGGATGGATGGATGGATGGATGGATGGATGGATGGATGAATGGATGGATGGATGGATGGATGGGGGAATGCTGTTCCAAAGTGTGGGGGCTACAACTGAGAAAGCATGGTCACCTCTGTGTCTGGTTGACCTGAGGGATAGTGGTGTAGGGGGTTCAGTGAGGTAGGTGGGGATCAGTCCATTCAGGAATTTATACGTGAAGATAAGCAGTTTGAAATGGATTCTGGATTTGATGGGCAGTGTAGAGAGACTAGAATGGGGGTGATTTGATCTCTTTTGAAGGTTCCTGTCAGAGATCTGGCTGTTATGTATTTGACATGTTTCTCATTTGTATTGACCCTAAGTCCACACCGTGTCTCCCTATTTGATCATCACAGGTATAGTTCGAGCCTCCAGCCTCTTCCCCATCCTCAGCACCGTGCTGCTGATGTTGGGTGGCCTGTGTGTCGTGGTGGGACGTATCTACAGCAGCAAGAACAGCATCCTGCTCAGCGCTGGCATCCTGTTTGTGGCTGCAGGTAAGACCAGAGCCACCCTGTGCAAACTGGGTGACAAATCAAGTCTCATTATTTTTACACATTGATGCACAAATTTATTTTAACCAACCATATACAAACCTTTTCCCTTTGGCATATTTCGTTGCCTATATACACTCTTCCCAGCATTTTAAAGGTAAGAAAAGGTACAGATCTGCAGGAAAAGTGTGAATAAGTTGTCTTTCTTTCCACTCAGTAAAGAGAAATTTGTGAACATAGTCTCAGGATAATCTCATGCTATGTAAGTCAATGGGACACCATTAGCATATTTGAAAAAAAAACAACACTTATAATATGAAAATTGAATTAAATGAAAAATAAAGATAAAGTCATAGTTGCCATATGGCAACACTATGCAATAGAGGGTTAAGAGATCTAACTTGTAAAACAACAACATTCAAACACATTCTGTAGTGTAATCTGCAGGGCTCAGTGTTAATCTTTCCATTTCCTGTTTAATCTTTCCTCCATCCCTCTATTCAGGCCTGAGCAACATTATCGGCATCATTGTCTACATTTCCAGTAATGCTGGTGACCCCAGCGACAAGAAGGACGAGGACAAGAAGAACCAGTACAGCTATGGGTGGTCCTTCTACTTCGGCGCGCTCTCCTTCATCGTGGCTGAGTCGGTGGGCGTCCTCGCCGTCAACATCTACATCGAGAAAAACAAAGAGACACGCTTCAGAGCCAGGCGGGACTTCCTCAAGACCACCTCCTCCTCTCCGTACTCCCGCATCCCCAGTTACCGCTACCGGCGGAGCCACTCGCGCTCCAGCTCCAGGTCCACCAACCCATCCCGGGAGCCCTCCCCAGTAGGGGTGAAGATCGGAGGAGGAGGAAGTGGCGGGGGAGGAGGAGGGTTGGGTATGGGGCTGCCCATGGGAGATATATCCCTGTACTCCCTCAGCAGGGATCCTCTGAAGGGCGGAAATGGGACCAAGGGGCCCTACAGTCCTGAAAGGGACTCCGGATTTCTACAAGTCCACAACTGCTTCCAGAAAGATCTAAAAGACGGAGCGAGCAGACGAACCACGCCGGTATGAGCTCGGGAGCACGTTGTATGAAACAATAAGCTTGAGATATTGTACATTGGAAGAGAAAAGGACAGCTCCTTCCCAGGGCCCTTCAGGCAGAAACCATGTTTGAAAGGTCAAAATACACAACCTGGCCAAAACTAAACTAAGTAAACAGAGTCTCCTAATGGATCATTTCTACATGGGTGATTATCGTTCAGCTGCTAATAAATTATTTAACCCCAATTGATGCAATGAGCAGCTTCTTATTTCTTAACCCTCTATTGCATGAAATATTACTTAGACATGGTGTAACATGTCGTGAAGGTTTTATTACTTAAAATGGCCTAATATATACGTTTGGAACGTTTGCTGTCCCGCTGCTGCTGTGTCAGTGGACGTGGATGGGAACTAACCAGTAGCTACTATTAGCATATATAGCATATATATATAGCATATATATATATATATATATATATATATATATATATATATATATATATATATATATATATATATATATAAAGTTACTATTAACTATTAGCATATATAGCATATATATATAGCATATATATATATATATATATATATATATATATATATATATATATATATATATATATATATATATATATATAAAGTTGTAAACATACTCTCTGGATAATTTCATGCAAAGTGAATAGGACCCTATTACCCCTCAATTTTTTATTTGGTGAAAATTGTCCATGTCCATGAGCAAAAGGGACTATTACACAGGATATCCTAGTCATGTGACCTCATAAATTGTATGTCCTCCAAAATAAAAGCCCACTTTTCACACCAGACTGTAAAACATAGATTTCCTCTCCTATTTTTGAAAAATGAAGTATGCAATAGAGGGTTAATCAACTATGTGCAAAGACACATCCTGTGGTTGTGGACCATCAAGAGAGAAAACATCTAAGGAGATTTCAGAAACTACTAAACTGTCCTTACAGGTTCTCAGTTCATCCAGCTCATCTTTTCCTTGTGGAGTTTAGAGCAAAGCAACTGGACTTCTTAGTTGGTTTAAACGCATTATTGGTCCATTGTTGGTCCAACGCATTATTAAAAACTGGAAGAACCAGGGTGATGGGTGAAAACAAGAGACATAAATCTGGACATAAATCTTTTGACATCACAGAAGCTTATAATGCCACAGCGAATGCTGCCCTACTTAAAGCTAAAGGCGATCCAATGAAATGTGTGCACCTACATTTTAGGTGTGCCTTTTTTTTTTGGTCAGGCAGTGTAGTTTCCTCTTATCCTTCTGTGACTTAAAAGTGCCAATCTGTGTTTCATTTGGAGGAAGAAATTATATATACACTTAGTGATACATGGACATTTTGCAGCAATGTTTGAAAAATTTCATCTTAAATTGTAATACGTGCTATTTGGAAGAAAAAAAATGACTTGGAGGCTGAAAAACAAAAAATATACTTGAAAGACAGACACAGAAGTCTCTGCCTGATTAATGGATGAATTTTTATAGATGCTCAGTATAGTAAATGATTTTTTTTTGCTCTTTTACTCTGAAAAACAATGTTTGTCTCTATAAGTAGTTGCTATTTGTACTGTATAAACTCTTGAGAGTATTTGTGTATTGTATTGGTTTACCTTACCTTTACAACTGGTGCTATCTTATTCTGTACATCTTTGATCGTCTTATGGCTCCTCAGCTGCCATTTAAATTCTTCTGTATCTCAGTAACCTCTGTGAAGCTCCTGTCGGAGTCATGTGATAACTGTGTACGGTGCGGTAGGTGAAATGTGAAACAATGACACGCAGGCGTTGTTTGAATATAAGTTTGTGTAGATATCTATCAAGAAAACATCACATTCCTGTTTACAGTGTGATGTTTCCACATCCTCTAGTCTGCTCTCTGTTTGCTCAGGGACAGAGTAGGGATCAAGTGCATTTACTTTTTTGCAATGTGGCACTTATAATAAGAGAGTAGGAATATGTTAAAGTACTTCTGGTCTCCTTACCTAAGCCAGACAGCTGGTGTCTTAAAACAGAGGTGAGATCACACTGTATGTGTTGCTGTTAATTAACATGACTTATTTCTGCATTAATTGCCTTTGTGTTCAGAGTTTCTGTCTGATACAGATATATTTTCGTCACCAAACAAATCGTTTTAAGGAACTGGCATCGAACTAGAGCTAATATTGGGTCAAATAAACGCTGAAACTGAAAATTCAAGCTTTGACCTGAGAAATACATACAATATATTCAAAATAAATACAAATGTGCACTTCTTTTTTCAGGTTAAAAATAATTAAGATTCATTTTGCTAATTAGTTTGAACAACAACAAACAACATTTTTCATTTTCATATATTTTGATCTTTGTGATCCAAAATCTCTATCTTTCAGATTCAGGTTGTATTTTTTACAGTTTCAATTATTATTATTATTATTTTTTTACGGTTTCAGATCTTATTTTTTCAGTTTCAGACTTCTGAACCTCTTCTAGCACGGGGGCGGGGCATCAACTGAAAGGGGTGTGGCATCATAATTGAAAGGCTACAGACATGCTCCTCTCATGTTGCCTTCAGGGAATGTAGGTATTTAACTTGAAAAAAGGTGAATGAAAAAAATACATTGCTGTATTTCTCAGGATTCAAGATCAAAACTTGAAATTTCAGTTTCAAATTTAATTTTTTCTACGTACAGAACATTTGACCCAATATTAGAAAAAATTCAAATTAAAAAACGAATTTCTCAGCTGTGCGATGTACAGTTAACTTCATTTTGTTCATGTTTTTAATGCATCAGAGGAACTGAGGTGTTGGAGCCATAGATACATAGAAAGGCTCGATGTCTCATCCATGGTGCTGACCAATGGAGTTGAATGTCCGCACTGGCGGAGATGTAGTTATGACACTGGAAACTTATAGTATATATATTATATAGTTATAGGATTGTAGCCACATTTTAAACATGTAAGAAAACAAACCATGTGTAAATCTGTCAGGTTTTCAGTGAGACCAGAGTACTTGAGTTTGTTCAGATCACTCACTTTCCTTTACGTTCAATACATTAGGTCAGATGGGCGAGGATTCTGTGCCGTAAGACACTGAGTCTTTATTATGTACATCTATGGGTGGACAGATAGAAGCAGCTAATGATCCTGTGGAACAGGCATTGGGGCGACTGCACTGAGAGGATCAGCCACACTCAGAAAAGCTTCTCGTCTCCAAACAGGACCACAGTGCAGAGGGGCCGTTGTGTGAGTGAGCAGATAGTAGAAGTTCAAATTACCCATCCTTGGTTACGTCTGAGAGGTTTCCGTGTCAGCATCCTGATTTGTTTCCAAGCTGAATAATTTTAGCCGGCATTGGTTTGATTTGGTCGTTGCCCGTGAATCAGTGTCACGGCGGTTGCCATGCGTGCGTAAACAAACATCGCTGTGACAGCAGCCGGGCCCCCTCCCCTCCCCCAGCTACAGTTGTCATTCAAGTCACTGACTCAGAGAAGGGGAAGCCTTGAATGAGAATGCGCTCATTTTCATTCTGCATGTGATGTATGTTCATTACACCAAACCGCATTTGACGACCAGTTTCCCGTTCCAGCTGTCTGCACTGCCCCCGACTCTGGGGGCTGTTAGGCCCCGTGAATCTAAATTCATCCACAACAAAGCCGCGTCGTCGTCGTCGTCCTGTTGTGCGCCAGTGAAAGCGCTCCTCTGGTAATTGAGAGTAAAATGGCAGGGTCGTCTCTCCGTGCAGCCACTAAAAGAGCCAAAGGTCAAAATCTGTTTGGGGTTTCAACTCAGGTTCCATCTTTGAGACCTGATATGTTGATGGGAGATGACACAGTAGTTGATACTTCAGCAAGCCTCATTGGGCCATAATAAAAGCATTTACAGCCAGTTTGATACAAAAGCCCATTATTTTACTAACAAAACTAGAGAGATATCTGGTAAAATGGGCCATTTAAGATGTGGGGGTCCCAGCCCCTGTGGAAATTATTATTTTGTAAAGAGATTTCCCTTACTTACCTAAAATGGCCTGAATAATATATATAATAATAATAATAATATTCTGAATTAAGGACTGGTGAGACAGTGATGCTCATATATCAAATGTCCAAGAGCAAACAGGATATCCTGGTCATGTGAGCTCATAAATTGTATATCCTTCAAAAATAAAAGCCCCTTTTTCATGCCTAACTGTAAAATCAGTTTTAAAAAAGTGTTAAAAAAAAGTTTTTAGAAAAATGAAGATAAAGTAATTGTTGCAGGCAGAGAATGGCATTGTCTGACACAGGGGGAAAAAACAACTTTACATATCTGATTATTTTCTTTTCTTTAATCTGTGTTTTCTAACACAATGTCTGATTATATTGCCATGTCATTAGCTGTGTGTTGGTGTTTAGAGACGTTGCATTCATTTCTATGAGGGAATCGCTGTTTCATCAGCAGTCCGTTACACATGAATTTAATATTTTGTGATCATCATACAACATGTACACATGTACACATGGGGTAAATGTGAAAACCATCTCCACAGGCAGCCTCTCTCTCCCCCAATTTCTGATTGAAATTTAAAATGGCTGCCGTTTGTCCCTGCAGGAGGCCTGAGTCGCTACTCCCTGTTGATATCAGCACCAGGCCTACCTTAGGATGTCATATATCACTAGACCACATTAAAGTAGCCAGAAGAAGTCAGGGCTTAACCTTTTCATTTGCTACGACACATGAAATCTTTATATGATGATGGTGTACATTAATGTATCAAATTATTTTACAATATCTACAGATCTGTGACTTATGTAATAACAATAATAACAGCTGATGTACAGAAGAAGCTGTCACTATCTATGGAGTAATTTTGTGCCTCTTCTCCCTCATTGAAACATGCAAACATACAATTTTTTTTAAATAAAAAGGGCTGAATAGATCAAAATAATGATTTCAATATGATAATGATAAATTGATACAGAGGAGAGTTGGTGGTGGTGACACTGTGACTGTGTAAAGTTGTTTGTTGTTGTGTGTGTTGTAATAAAAGTCATAAATGTGTGATTGGTACGGAGTCGTTCTCTTCGCTTTATCTCTCAACTCAAAATGCTAAAACCTGTGCAAAATCTCATTAAATCTGTTTGATTTGTTTAAAACTGCATGATAAACTGCATAAAAATATTTGTCCATATTCAAATCCATGAAAACATATTTATTCAATCAACGTCTTACTACGAGTTTATGCAGTTTAAAGCCGTGTTTTTACGATACAAGTTTTTTACTTGCATCAAGTGGGACCTTTATGTCCTTGTTTCTTAGTGAATAAATTTATGCGTGAAATGATATCATCACAACTCATACATATGTGTGCAGCGTTGCAAGTGCAGGTTTGCAGTGTTTTTTTTTCCAAGTTCTACTTTTTGACTTTCACTGGCGTCTGTGTTCTGTTCACACCCGAAGGGAAATGGGTCACAATTCTTATAACGAGACTCAAAGTGGGCCATGGCTTCAAAATATAAACAGAGACATACCAGTGTGATTTACTGTAGGGGAGTTTTTCCTCATCCACTTATTTTACAGCCACTGTCATTACCTTGTTATGCTTTCACAAGAATAACAATTATTATTGTTATATAAATATGCTTGCTTGACAAATTTGTAGTTGAGTTTTGATATTTGTATCTTGAAGTTTTCCACATTTAGAGGAGCTGTTGTAATGTGTAGAGGTCCTATGAATTATATATAGCAAATGATGTTTTCAAGACAAATAGATGTTCTTCATGTCCCTGCACTTCTGTCAAGATGTTCTAATGAGTGAGCACATGTATTAAAGGTTTTAATCTTGGTGATGTTGAAAAGAAACATTGACATACATATAACCCTCTATTGCATAGTGTTGCCATATGGCAACAACTACTTTATCGTCATTTTCCCAAAAAGCTGTGATATAAAATCTGTGTTTTTACACAGGTGTGAAAGGGAGGTTTCACTTTTGAAGGACATACAATGTATGAGGTCATATAATCAGGATATCCTTAAATTTAAACAATTTAATTTTGTTTTTAATTACACATATTTATTCTTTTTTTCTAATAAATTAAAATAGATTTGTTGCCATTTGACAACAATATGCAAATATGGAAAATTCCTAGTGCATATACAACCTAATGGAGTCTCATTGACTTACATAGCATGAAGTTATTCTGAGACTATATTTAAAACATTTTCATATATTTCTCAAACATATCTAAAAACATTCAAAATTAATAATAACTGTACTATGCATCAAACAGAGAAACAGAAAATAAATATACTTCAGCCACAGCTTGTTTGTATTTCCTTGACTTTGTGATGTCATGCAGCAGCTCCCTCTGCCTGTAGAGGTTCCCAGCCCACGTCCACCTGCCAGTCGTTCAAGTATATATCAGAGAGACGCTCATGAATATTTATGAGACCAAAAATGACTAGTGCTTTCTAGAGCTCCAGCGAGGTGCTTGAGAGAGTACTTTAACGCGTTTTTGTACTTTAAATTGCAAATTCATCATGTTAGACTTACAAAAAAACACATTTTAACAAAATCAAATATTATTTGGAGAGACATACGAAATGAGGTGTTGACTGGGCATTAATATCAGTATTGTTTCATCAGGGAAACTACTGTTGTCTGAAACCTGGAGCCAAGCTTCTGCTTTTTATAAACACATACACGTTCTCCTTTATAAATATTTTACAAAGATAAATCCACTCAGGAGCAGTGTCGTAGTGACAGTGAGAGAGAGAACAAAGCTGCTGCTGCTGCTGCTGATGGAAACTCAAATTAGGGAAAACTATTCTCACAGTGTCTGCATGTTGATCCTTGATTTGTAAATATGGATTAGATAAAGCAGTTCCGTGTCACTTATTATGGCACGTTACAGATCTGCACCCACTGGCTCTGTAACCGGATAAGCAGACAGCCTGACAACTTGACGCACTGTTCACATTTATAGCAGTTGAGCCCCCCTTAAAACACCTAGAAACACTTGCAGCAGCCGCCCCCCCCCCCCCATGCCCATTGACCATTGCAGCAGTTGGTTTGGTCATCAACTTTCCTGATCTATCTCAACAGCTGTACGTCTAAACTTGCTGCCACTCAGTTGTACAGCAACTTGCATTGGGTCAAAAAAAAAAAGGGGGACTTGAAACTAGGACAGAGCAGTCTGCCCCCTTTCCCTTCGAACCAGAGGCACAGATTTGCAACAGGGCGAGAGGAGACACTGTGTTTGACGGAGAGACAAAACCAAAAGAGACTTTCTTGTAAGCTTGCTGCAGTCACTGAGGAGAGAAGCCTCTGGGACACAAGACCAGTGTGTTCACAGAAGAATATACATCCACTGAGGAAGGAATCTCACCACCTGGAACCATGCACAAGCGCACGAAGATAAAGATTGCCATCTTCATCTTGGTGGTGGGCATGGCTTGCATGTTCACGGCGGTGGTGACGGACTACTGGGCAGTGCTCAGCCCACGGGTGGAGAAAGTCAATGCTACCTGTGAGGCGGCTCACTTTGGCCTATGGAGGCTGTGCAAGAAGTATATCTACATCAGTTCAGAAAACTACGAGGAGAAGCACGGCTGTGGACCCATCAGTCTGCCTGGAGGTAAGAAAACATGGGAGTAGAAGCTTTTGGAACTGACACCTGAATTGCACTTGTCACTGTTTGTTTCCTTGGCTGTACCGTTTAGACCAAAGGGTGTGGTTTTGTACTGTACATATATATTTGTAGATACTTTTGACGGTAACTGTCAGATGTCTCTATGTAAAATGCTTCTAAGAATAGAGCTACTGTTTCATTAGTCATGTCACATGAGCTTGTAGACTTGCTTTACTACCTTGTGAAATTGAACAAAGGTGAAAAAGCCGCGTGAAGTTCCCTAATATAACTCCAGGCAGACATCAGGCTCCATGGCCACGGCCTGGAGAGGACGCCTCAGGTATCCGTTAGCTGTAACCAAACCAGACCACAGGAGATACCTGAGACCAACCAGACAGGGCCAACCCTGTGCTGTGAAGTCCTTCCTTCCTGGTTAAGCATGTGTTTAATAGTAAAGCCAGCTGGTCTAAAGCATGCAAACACACAGGACTTTATATCTGTGTCAGATTCATGTAGGCTATAGAGAATTCTCAGGGAATTGGCATTAAAGGGGCAATTTTGAATATTTCCCTAACACAATTGATTTTACAGGTTCCATAGTTTTCTAATAATTCTTGAGGAATGAACTTCAATGTAACCTATTTAGAAGTACAATGTAATTAATGTAACTAGGTACCAGTTACAGGGGATATGTAGAAAATGTAGAAAATGTTAGTCGGGTACACTTTCTCTCTGGAAATTAGATCCAAGGACTACAAAGGATTTTATATTGTTCACAAGAAGCAGCTGATTTAATTAGTTTATGGTTTCTATGGTGGTGAGACAATACTTACATACAAATGTAGACTGAACCAGAAATGTGCATGGTAAGCAGCCTGGCATGACAAATCTATCTACACCTATTTTACCTGAAACCACTCATGCAAAAAAGTGGCACAGTGGATATTTCAAGATTTATGGGGCCTAAATAATTATATTTTATCACATAATTCCAACACAAAATGATCAGAAACAGTCATTATTAGTCAAAAATACACATGGAAAAGGCATATTTGGTAGTGTGTTATTGTCCCAAGCTATTTCCTAGAACTAACTAGAAGGTTAAGGTTGTCATGGATACAGGCAGGAACCTCAATCTGAATGTTTCTCTGATATTTAGAATGAGGTGGAATCAAGTTCCAAACAAATCCAACATCGGTTATATTATATATATATATATATATATATATATATATATATATATATATATATATATATATATATATATATATATATATATATATATATATATATATACAGTGAATGGGACAGTTAATCAGCACTTTCTGCACTGGGTGAGTTTTAATCGAAATAACATCAGTGGACACAGTTATCTACATTCTGATGTATAAATTATTCAAATAGAGTGAAAGCTGTGAGAATAAGATGATAATGTGTTGAAGATTTGTAATACAAAATATGAAAGCCTGAAGTGCATGAGGTCATGTCATGGACTGGACTTTCAGTTTGTGTTGTTACTATGGCAACTCTGGTGCAATAAAACAGGAGCCACTAAGAGATAAAAACACACAAAGTGATGCAAATTTAATGGAGTCATCATTGGGCAATTCAACATTGAGTTTCACAAAAACCAGCCTAGCAGTCCTATCCACAATAACAATCCACAACCAACAAATGAACAATCAATCTTCTATACCCATTTATTGCTCATTAGGGTCACATGGTCTGCTGGAGCCAATCCCAGCATACTTCAGGTGAGAGGCAGGGATACACCCCAGACAGGTACGAGCCTATCTTGGGGCACACACATCATTCATTCACACAATTACACCTATGGGCAATTTAGAGTCTCCAATTAACCTCAGCATGTTTTTGGATTGTGGGAGGAAGCTGGAGAACCTGGAGAGAACCCACCAGACACAGGGAGAACATGAAACTCCACACAGAAAGGACTTGAACCTGCACCACCATGTTGCCCAATAATTTTGCATCAAATGTTATTTAATTTTCAATAAATATAAATATGTTGGTCAGTGACAAATAATCTTTGGCAAGATGCAAAAGTCAAAATCTTTCAAAAATACAGTTTTAAGAGGCACTCATCAGGTTTCTCTAAATGTAAATTTTGTGTTTCTTGTTATTTAAAAGTCGATTTAAAAGTTTGTATTTATTTATTTATTTATTTTTTACAAAAATCACAAAATGTCAAATAGTGTAACTGAAAAAGAATGATACATTTTAAATATATAACTTGTTGATAGCATGTGTTTTTAAAAATGTAAAACCTTTTTTTAAGAGAGTTAAACTATCTGGTACCTGGTACGTTTTTACGGTTACACCACATCACATTTTTTTCACTGACCGGTAAACTTGATTACTTGGATTTCTATAATTTTTTTCAAATTTCTTTTGATATCAACAATCATTTTTAAGAATTTACAGGACCCATAAAGTGAAGTGTAACCTTTTCAATTCTAAGATGCCTCTGTTTTATAATCCTAGTATTAATATTAGAATTTGATAGTGACTTGTGACTCAATTTTTTTCATATAGTACAAACTGTAACTCTAGAATCAGCTGACAATTTTTTTATTTTAATAGTAAGAATGTGTTTCCACTGTGATATTAATACTTTTGAAAGGATCTCGATTTCCTCTGCTCCACTGTCATTAATGATGTTGAAATAGTACAGTCAGCTGTCATGTGTTTCCATGTGTCCCGCTGGTGCTCACCTTGCTATGAATGTCCCAAAATAAACATGATATGATAACAGGTGCTCTTCAGATGCTAATTTGAATAGAATGGATTTCAACTATGGCGAGTTGCTGACTATCAAGGACTCGAAGCTGGATGAGCTGTTGAGAGGGTAGAATCTGTAGAATAGTGGCAACCCTGTTGCATGTTAATTGTTATCTGAAAGGCCGTTATCCTGTTGTTAAATGGTTACCGGACCCTGCGTGTCAGGGTATGTAAACGAGACTGGAATTTCCCGCCAGATTTGTCCAGCTCACAAACTCAGAAAATATGTGGTGACTGGTGGTGACTCTGCCTGCAGGACGTTCCTGGAGCAGCTGAAATGCCTGGGGATGCTTCATCTGTGCAGGCGTGGCAGACATGTGCTGAATATACAAAATCAGCTCAGCCCATCCATGCGAGGAATTCCTTAGATTCGCCCTCCTAGTGATGGATCCTTCAAGCTGCAATTTGTTCTTTTTAGTTTGCACATACACGTGATATAAGAGACACACGTGATATAAGAGACTTAGAGTTTGCACATACACGTGATATAAGAGACACACGTGATATAAGAGACTTAGAGTTTGCACATACACGTGATACTGACCTGCTGCTAACGAATCTTTTTATTTCCACATGAATGTATGTTTGTGATGAGTGCAGCTCTGCTTCATCTCCAGATGTTTCACCAGCCACAGTAGTAGTAGCTGTATTTACATAGGGACATTGTTGTTTATCCGAGCCACGCACTTAAGTAATGAACCACAGCAGAACTGAATATATGGCTGGAGTTGTTGTTTAGATTCAGTGCTGACAAAGTGCAGATGCTGAGATGAGCTCAGCCTTTATGTTGTTTCAGGTTCATCCAAGCCAGACGTTACCAGAGGGCTCTTTTAGCTCTAGGAGTTATAGAAGTTATTCCAGTTGATTCCGCTTCTTTTTCAAATTGGAATCACCAAAATCTCCAATATTTCCTGTTTTTAGTTCTCTAATGACATTTTAGAAGTTGCAAAGTTCACATAATACACATTTTAAATTGCAATAATGTTTACTTTGACTTGAAATCGTCTCATATTTGCATGTGTAAGCAAAAAAAAATCTTCTCAGATTAAATGTCTTGTATTTAGTATAATAGTATAATAAGTCCAAATATTTCTTATATATATATATATATAGTTGAATATAAACTTTAAAGTATATAAAGTTGTAAACATAGTCTCTCTCTCTCTCTCTCTATATATATATATATATATATATATATATATATATATATATATATATATATATATATATATATAAATTAAAAATCATTCATTTCATTTACACCATATAACATTTTGTGTCAAAAAATTGTACATTCGGTGTGATTTTTGAAAAACAAACAAAAATGGTACAAAAACTAACATGAACACAAAATGTATATTTGTAGAGACCTGATGAATGATTTTAAAACAGTATTTTAAAAACTTTTTAAAATACAGTTTTATATATTTTAGTTTTTTATATATATACTTTATATAGATAGATATAGATAGAAATGTATTTATGATTTGTTTTATGATGCTGTGTTAAGTGCACAGCCAGCAGTCATTATAGATATAAATATAGGCTGTGTAAATACTCAGCTGCCTTGGGTAAAAACTGTGAGGGTCAAGTGTTCAGGCCAGGTCCAGCTTTGTCCTGAGTGACAGGACCATCTGGAAAAGTCAGGCATAGCTCAGAGGTTTGCTGTTCCAACAAGCTGTTCCCATGAGGTCTTCCTGCAGCTCTACATCTCACAAACTCAAATTACCTTAGACTCCTCCACAAAAGCAAGCGTGGAATTGCTCTCAATGAGCAGTATTGAGTGTTTATAGGCAGGGACAAGCCCTGTCTATATGGAACCAGGGAAGTGGCTCCTATGTACACACCTGGAGAGGAATCTAAGGTATGATCTGTAATTGTCAGTTTCTCCCTTGAATATATTTGATTTGTCAAAACTGGATCATAACTTTAAAACCAAAAGACATATATGTTCCCACAGTGTTTGTATTTGTGGTGGCATGTCCTGCACCACCTGAATTGTCTTCATGAACTAATTGACACAGGCATGATGACAGCAGCTGAATAGGGCTGAGATATATGCAAGGGTTCAGAGGTCTGGGCCAGACTTAGCTGCTGCTGTAGACAAAATAAAATGACAGTTGATGTGGAAGCTATAAACAACCCTGCTGTGCCATGATAACGTATAGAGACACTGCTAATCCAAAGACATCACTTGGAAATTTTTGAAAAGCTGACACAGTGCCCTATTAGGAACAAGAAATCATGTCAGAGCCAGAATGCCTTCACAGGTACAGACTTATTCCTGACCAACATTTTCCTCCTTATATTTTTGTTGAAGCCTGCACCATTAAGATGTCAGAATGATACATTTTAAATATATAATCCACCTGGAATATAAAACTAGTTGATAGCATGTGCTTTTATTTTTTAAAAACTTTTTAAGAAAGTTAAACTATCTACTACCAAGTTTTTAGGCTTACACCACATGGCAGTTTTGTCACTTACCCTAATACAGATAATAAGATCAAATCAGCCACTTTAAGGCTTTAAGTGGCTCCATTTAAACATACATAACAGATGAGGTATGGATTCAGTAACTGCAGAATCACTCAGGCTTCCCTTCAACCTAAAAAAAAGACCTTAGCTCAGTGTTTCCTGCTGCTGTAAAAGATGTCCTGTGTTACAGCAAAGGGAGACTGACGGATAAATTTACATTTCTGTCAGAAACATGAACATTTACAGTTACGGCAAAGGTATGAAGTTCAAAAGTAGTTTTTAAGCGTGCTGTGGTGGTGTAGGGAGTGGACCCTGGCTCCTTTGCCGCATCTCTCCCCCCATCACTTCCTGTCTGGCTACTGTATAATAAAGGAATCACAAGGAAATTCCTTAAAAAAATAATAAAAAAGGATCTTATAGCCTCCCCCGTTGAATTCAAGGTTTGACTTAGAAACACAACTATGTGGTTAATGACCCTCTATCATAATGTGCCATCCACAGTCAAATACACTGGAGCTTGTTGCTTAGTAACAACCTCTGCGCCTTTTTTTTCGATGGCCAATTCATGATCTCATTCACAAAAAACTTCTCCAACAAAGCAGCTTTCACTTTGAAAGGATGTTTTTGTGAATATTGTCATGTTGAGTCAGATTATTGTTTTTGCCCATTATATCAAACAATATAACAATATCCCTTATAGCATATTTAATGGGTTCCGTGTCACATAGCATGATGTTCTACCATCTCAACATGGCAAGTTGCTTGATAACATGAAGCTGCCCATATTTCTACATGAAAGCATTTCACAGTAGTGTGTCTCTACAGAAACTAGGATCATGAAACTGCAGTGCGAGTGGAACCAGGATCACATACTGTACTTGTAAATAACTGTGCATGAGACAAGCCGTTGTAGTGGTCACACGCTACATGCTACATACAAGGTCTCAGGTGTTAAGTGTAAGCCACCACATGTGTACACACATTTTGAAAGCCCAATGACAAGCATGTGGTATGACATAATTGAAACAGAATCAGGATTTGATGGAAAACCAAGTGTGTTTCAAAACCGGATTGACATGTATAGTTTGACACTTCAGAGCTTCGAAGAATTTATGTTCATCCAAACATATTTTTGTTTTCATTCGTGCGAATCCCTAAGGTTAACACCTTGTCTGGCCAGGAATTAATGAATGTGTGTGTCTGCTGTGACCATTTTTACTTTTGACAGTCAGTCAGTTGCAAACAGCAGAGCAGGTTCTGCCAGGCAACTATTTTTGAGGTAATATTATCCTCGGGTGTCAAGCTGTGATGTTTTTCAAAAAAACAATGTGAGCTATATCTGAGCCAGTGTGAATACGTGAATGTGTGATAGAGGTATCATGTTGATGCAACAGGTGGCTCGCACACAGTACAGCCACGAGTGCACTGACGATCCGGTTGATTTGCCATAATGCCAGCGAATAAAATGTCACGTGACATATACGTAAATCAAACAGAGAAGAGTTAAAAAGCTCCCACCATGATGCAGTTTTAATGAGCCAGTTAATTATTATAGTTATGCCTCCTCCATGTGAGCGGCTCTTCCATCAGCTGTTTGCATTTAAAGAAATTTAAATTTAATCTCATGAACGTTAATTAGACAAGGCCAAACTTTTCAAACACTGCATACAGAGCAGTGAATCTAAATCCAGTGAAGTTTTAATCATTAAATCATTGTGTAAAAAACCCTAAGAATTCTGTTTACAATTTCTTTTCACATAAAGAACACAAAGAAAATCAAACATGTTGGAAGTGAATTCCATTTTCTATATAACCTGGAATGAAATTGTTCCTGATTGAGTGATTTTTTGGGGTAAAGAGATTGTGAAAAAGGGGGAAGTGGTTTTGTTTAGACAACGATATAGAAATTAATGAATTAATTAATTAAACTTTGCCAGTTTTTGTTTTGTTTATCTATTTTCCACATTTCTTTAGGCTGTTTTTAACACTGTAGAACTTTTACAAACTTAAAGGTTGTTAATTTTATAAATATGCAGAGTATGAATAAAAAGGCTGCACTGTATGGAACATTCAGCATATCAACTTTATTGCACATCAGTGTTGGTTTTAACTAAAACAATGAATGCAGATTTAACTATGATCTCAATCCTGTTTCCTTTCTCTTCACAGAGGAAAACTGCACATACTTCAGACACTTCACTCCGGGGCAGGATGCTGAGATATTTGAATACAAAACACAAAAAGGTAGGTTTACATTATTAGTTACTGTCAGTCCATCCTTATAACAATAAAAAAAGAGATATATGGATTGATTTTGTAACATTGGAACTAGAAAAAAACTCCCCCACACTGTAAATGACTAGTAAAAGGATGAATTTGAAGTTTTGATGTTTGGGTTCTCAGATCTTCATCAGGTAGTTTTAATGGGAAGGAAGGACAGAATGCTTAAATGCAGTTTAGGGTAATGTGGACCAATCACATCTCCTTCTGTCAGACACAACTTCAACACAGAGACAATGGCATTTATCACACTGCAAAAAAGACGATAAAATAATTAGAGTCAATACAAGAGTAGTGAAAAAAGGAAAAAAATGTCAGTACAAATATAGTAGATAAAAGATCACTACAATAAGACAAACAGAAAAATCCAGAAGAATCTCATAGAAAAATCATTTTAGAGAAATGTTATAAGTCAATTAAACAGTTAAGCCTATTAGAAGCAAGATAAACATTCACCTGATCAGTCAGCACTGCATATAAATATGTCTTAAATAGTCAGAAGAAACGTAAACTCAGCTTTTTTGTCTCTCCTACACACCTGTCCTCTGCCTAGGTGTGCACAACCTCCTCTTTTGAGCTTCTACCAGTTTCTTGGAACATTCAAATCTCAGACTATGTGAAGTAGAACATTAAACAAGGCAAACTAGCCTGGTAGTCTGCTGTCTGTGCACCAGACCAGACCCCAGGTTGTCTGAGGTCAAACCCACATCAGGACATGTAGACTCTCACCTTGGTTCTGGCAGTGGTGCTTGTTCAGTCCATCATGAATATCCATGGATGTATTATAGACCTGGATATGGCTCCTCCTTTCAACAGCACATCAATTTTTCCCAGTGGCCACTCGTGTTACTGCAACAAAAAATCCCATGTGTCCTAAAAATAATTTTTCCTGCCTGTAAAACTGTTGGCAGGACACCCCCAGCTATAACCCTGTTAATTACTAATTCTTGTAGTCTAGATTTCTAAATTATGGACATTTTATCTGTCAAAAAATGTTCTAACGGCCAGAAAAGCTACAGCAAAGTCTCTAGTCCCAGGGTGACATCACAGCTGTGTGTCTCTGGAGCGACGTTTTTATTTATTTTATTCATTTATTTTTCTTTGAAGATTTTTTTAATGTGGTCAGCATGTGAATTAAATGCCCCAGGGCATGATGGGAGGCCCCAGAGCATCATGGGAGGGGACTCTACTGACTAGTCTCCATGGGTTGCACGAGGCAACAAATAGGAAATAAATGGTGGCCATTTTTCAGTCTGTTATCCAGTTCGATAATACCCTCATGCGAATATCTCAGCAAATACCGGCTAATGTGCCATTTACCGCCTGCATGAGTTGTTTCTTAGCGCAAATTCCTAGCCCTAACTTTTAACAGTTCCTCAAATGCTAAGAAACGTTGCTGGTTTAGAGTGATTTAGCTGCGCAGACCTGCAGTTTCCCAGAGAACACACGATGTTCCGGGTACGGCCCATCCTCTCCCTGCCAGCTTCAGATGAAGCTTCCCCCCCCAGAGGAGAGCCTCTCCCCTGGGCAACAGACGGCGCATCAAAGGCCTCATTCTATCCACCTCTCTGCTCAGAAAAACAAGCCAGCTGCTGGTGCACTCTACCCGTAAACACAAGGACACAATTTCATTCATGTAGTATATTTGTAAATCTGAAGATTTACTCCTCTAGTCGCTGCTGCTGCTGCTACCGGAACTTCCATCGTTAGAGCTGGTTAACGATCATTAGGTCTGATATTAAGCAGCAGACTGGTAAAAAAAGATGCTGATTTTAGACAAACATGGAACAAATGGTGTGATAAACGACTTACTAGCTTCTATATATTAGTTTGATTGGTTTCTTCCATGTAGCTAGCTACTAGCTGACTGTCAAAATTAGCCGTTAGCCACTAACCCCGCCCACTAGAAAACAGACAGGTAATTTGTTTGATAAAATACTGTCCGACGATAATAAAATGAACAAAAAATGTCAAAAGGAGCCCTAACTCAGACAATATGCTGTTGTTTCAAGCTATTAGACAACACATTATATATTCCCAGCTGTCCACATACACATTCTTTTCATTCACAAGCAACAATGAATGGCAAATCGTCCAATTAGATGCCGCGTTCATAGCACTCACTGTACTGCTGTATACAGGGATACATGGAGTCTGCTGTATTACTCTGTTTAAACAGAAGAGCATGCGGCTCCTAAATAATTCATCGATGCTTGTTAAAGCAATGCCTTCTTATTGATTGTGGAAGCTCGGCTGTGTCTCATATGCCTTCCCAACCATGGGTGGATGTCTTTGTTGAATCAAAGAAAAACATCCATGTTTTCAGACCTTGGCTTCTTAAAGCATTTCTTTAGCCTTACAGCGGCCTACGGGTTTTATTTGCCATGAATCACAGAGTCCTCAGTTTGAGTCCTGCGTGTTATTATTATTAATTTTTTAGAAAACCTCTGTACCGCAAAGCTT
This sequence comes from Lepturacanthus savala, assembly GCA_030544235.1. Lineage (NCBI taxonomy): Eukaryota > Metazoa > Chordata > Actinopteri > Scombriformes > Trichiuridae > Lepturacanthus > Lepturacanthus savala. The sequence goes on along the minus strand of CM060466.1, from coordinate 14,838,792 downwards.
TAATTAAGCGCTCAAAAATACTTCCTGTACCCATAATAATATAACATGAATATTTAATGTCTTTGAATTATGAAGGACCTTTATGAGCCAGATCGGGTCAACGGTTTTGATCTTTTTTGCAGATTAGATTAGACCAGATCCTTTGGGAGGTTCCTTCAATGAAATTGAAGCTCCAACACGTCACATACAGCCCTGTTATAAAACTATAGACATACAGTAAAGAGAAAAAAAAAACCTAAATACCAGCACCAACACAGAGAAAATAAAATAAAAAATAAATAAGAAAAAATGCCTATACACACCTTAGTTATTGCTACATGGTGCTATAAAAGTGCTATAAGGTAGGTGGGTAGATTATTGCACATTGAATTATTGGAAAATTACACAGTTACCTATACTGTATACATTATTATATAAATTATTATGAATTATATGAGTATAATGCATGTATAATAAATATAAACTATAAGTTAAGATATTGAATAGAAATGATATAATATAAAATGTCTATAAAAATATTTACACATTCACATACACACACATACAATAATAAAACAATTATAATATTGAACATATGTAATATTCTATAGACTAGAAAGGTTATATATAGTATATATCATTATTATGTGTTATAGGTATGATGGTTGTATGATTATTTACTATTTCACAGGTTAAAATGGTTTACACATGTTTTGTTTTGTTCCAGAATACAACATCTCTGCTGCAGCCATCGCCATCTTCAGTCTGGCCTTCATGATCCTGGGCTCTCTGTGTGTGATGGGGTCATGCACCGGTAAAGGCAAAGGACGAGATTACCTCCTCAAACCTGCCGGCATGTTCTTCGCATTTGCAGGTTCGCTCAGCAAAGCGAAAAAAAACCCAAACATTTCCATTACTCTCTGTCGTGTTTCCACTTTGATTTTCGGAGTTAGGAGTTCACAGGTCTCTGTGCCTCCTCAGGTCTCTGCGCCTTCATCTCGCTGGAGGTGATGCGTCAGTCGGTGAAGCGCATGGTCGAGAGCGAGGACACGATCTGGATGGAGCACTACTACGGCTGGTCCTTCGCCTGCGCCTGCGTGGGCTTCGTTCTCCTCTTCCTCACCGGCTTCGCTCTCCTGATCCTCTCCATGCCCCAGATGCCCAGGAACCCATGGGAGACCTGCATGGATGCTGAGCAAGAACAGGAAGGCTGATGGCGAGGTGGACAGACACAGAAACACGGGATGTGGGCAGCTGTGTCTTTTGTTTTAAGTACAGATGTTTGATTGATTTCAAGAACAAGAAGCCCAGGAAAAAAAAACGGTCAACATAAGGAACTGGTTCGTGTGGTTCGGCCACAGTCGTGAAGGGAGATTTACTTGTCTGCCACGATACAGCAACTTGAATATAGGCCTTTTCTGAGTTTCATATATTTGTGTTATCCTGTGTGTTCAATCAAGAGTAAAAATAAAGAACACCTCCTGATTCATGATGTAGACCAGGACTCAAATTTGACCCGTGGCTTCAAAACGACTGTGCTTCACTAAAAGAGAAGAACCTAATTTGCAATAATTTGTAAGCACTTTTAGTATGCTTACTTTTTTCTTTACAATATTCCTTCTACAATAAATCACTCTTAAGATTTTAGGCTGAGAACAAAGAGGACGGGTCAGTGACAAAATATTTAGCAAGATCATGAAGTCAAAACTTTTTTAAAATACAGTTTTAATGGCGTTCATCAAGTCTCTCAAAATGTGCATTTTGTGTTCTTTTCACTTTCTTGTTATTTAAAAAGACAATTTGTATCATTTTTTAAACAAAAATAACAATTTTGTGTGATTTTTTGACACAAAATGTCAACTAATTGATAAACTAATTGATAGCATGTGTTTTTTAGAACCAAAAGTTTTAAAAACATTTTTAAGAGAGTTAAACTATGAGTTTTTAGGGTTACACACTAACTGTCACTGACCCGCATACATTTGTCTGACCTGCATATGTACTCCATTATGTATGATATATTGTACATATCTAATGTTTGTATTTTTTTTTTTTTGTACGGGATTCCTCAAGGAATCACTTACAGGGAATGTCAATCACATAAGATTAAGTAGGAAGATATATTCAAATATTGTTTATTTATATAATACAAAGTTATTGCGGTAAATTAATGATTTAGATAAAAGCATAAGCAAAAAGCTGGTTTGTGTGTGCTAGCAGGTAGCATGTAGTCTGCAGCAATGATCATGTTGCAAAAGCAGTTGCATAGATAAAGCCTTTTTTTATTATATGTTTTAGGGCATTTTGTACCATTCATTGTAATGACAGTGGGGAGAGTTGACAGAAAATGAGAGGGGGTGGGGACATGTGACAAAGGTCAGCTGCCAGAATGTAATTGCAGACGTAGTCTACCGGGCATCACCACGTACAAGGCCTTTACTTTTCTGTTGACAGAACTCCCAAACTGAGACAAAAAAAAAATCCCATTTTCATATGGCGAGACCTATACAAGACAATTTTTTTTTGTGTTTTTCAACGTTACAGAGAACAGAAACGTATAGTATTCAGTCATGACAGGACATGCTGTTGCAGTTTCTCAAAAACATCACACGGTTTTGTTTCATAACTAAAAGATAATAATGGTTCAGTTTGGTTTGAGAAGCCACGCAACCTCTCGGCTTCCATGTCGTATACTGTATAGCAGTGGTTCAAAACCGACACTAATTAAACCACAGACCATTTGTTAACATTTTGTCCCCTTTTTGATAGTCATTTATTACAAGAAGTGTATGAAACCCGTGGCCAAAATAGTCATACATTCTGTCATTGTGGAATTCCTTTAAAAAAATTAATTATTACCATTTTTGCTGGGGACACCCACTTTGAGAACCACAAACTATGCAAAGTAGAGGGTGAAGTAACCTTCACCTTCATGATAGAAAATGCTACAGACACACTTTTAGAAGAAGTCTCTATAAATGGTTGTACTTGGCATTTCCTATAAAATTGAGATGGGCAGTTTAGCCAATCCAAAAGTCCTTTCTATAGTTCCTTTCTTTCTTTATATATATATATATATATATATATATATATATATATATATATATATATAAAATGAGCATAAACAATCATGTAGAACAGATGAAGAAACCATAATATCAACAGTAACTGCTAACATGAAGTTTGCATGTTGTTAGTCTTTCTTACTTTGTCTTTTTTGGCAATTAAAAAAAAATGGAATGCAGTAGATCTGAGGGTGTGTGTGTTTTTATATGCCATAAAACTTTGTACTGAAAAATAAATCTTTATAAACTCTGAAAGTTTTAAAACGGGTGAGGGTAAAATTCATGAAAGCACGGGATCCTGCTTGAGACGACGTTTATTCGGGTGGACTGTGGATGGAAAAGCTGCAGAATTACACACAACTTCCAACATTATGTTTTGAACATTGTCTTGTAAAAGTAAAATTTATGTTGCCAAATTAAGTTTTAGTTGAATGCTAGTTTGAGCGACGCTGCTGATATATTCAGATCAGACAGGGCAGGATGATCAGAGAAAAGAAGACAGAATCCAAGCAGTTTCAATAAAAACACTTTAATAGAGAAACAAATAAAAAAAAAATAAACCTTTGAAACACAGTCTAAATCCTTTATTATAACCACCACCAATTGAAATGTAGAAGAGTAAAACAGATCTATTCATTATTTTTGTACCCACGAGGGAGGAACCAATGGGACCAGGAGGCTGGGTGAATGGGTGAGCCATTGATTCACTGCAGCGAGGGAAGAACAGAGGAGAGCAAACGGATAACAGGAAGAGATGTGGCGTTTATAGAAGGCTGAACACAGTGCTCTCTACTGGCTGGGCAAAAGGTTGCTCCCTTCACATGTGCCACACACCATTTGGGTTTGTTGTCTTCGAAAAATAAAAAAAAAAACAAAAAAAAAAGGCAGCACAAAGTTTTCAAGATGATATCAAATTCATGTGGGGAATATATGGTGCAAATCCAACTTCATTACAAGCAGAAAGACCCTAAATTACATAGAAAGGTTTCTGTCAAACTGACTTTTTAAACAAAAAAAAGAATTAGGCCAGAAAAATAAATGAGCAATAAAGAAAAAACTGAAACAAAATCCCTTTCAAATGTCTTTGGCTCAATCTCTTCTGCTTAAAAAAATAAAAATAAATAAAGGTGTAGCTGAAGAAGCGGTGAAATATTAGTATTGCACAACTTCAGAGATTAGCCAATGACTTCTTTTTGTTTCCCCAAACGAACAAGTACAACGTTTTTGTACTAGGACACAGCAGGGAGCAACCTCCGCTTTCGCCCTGCTAAATAACCGCAGAAACAAAAATAAAAAGAACTTACATGACCATTACATATTTGATTGACATGTTAGTAAAATATTATAATAGTTTTGTTGATAATGTCACAAGTTATCGTACACATCAAATAATATACCAAAATTTGACTCTGTAGGTTGAAAAAAAAAAAAAAAAGCTTATTTTTCCATCCACAAATCAATACAAACTGAAAAAAACAGGGATTTAAAAACCAGCCGGTCATCTCAACATGCATTAAAAAAAAAACAAAAAAAAAAAACAAACTTCACATTCGGGAAAAAAAAAAAAATCCATGTTGATTGTTGTATAACTGTGAAGTGGTGAGAAAACAGGACAAATCCAGCAACATATACTTAAAATATGTATTGTACAGTGATACAAGTCATCTTATACAGCCTCAACAGAAACTCTCCTCTTTGTCAAATCAGCCAGCTTAAAAAAAAAAAAAAAAAAAGAAAAATATCTAAAAAGTTACGAGAGGTTGCAACTACCAACTGGGTTGTTGTTGTCGTCCACTTCTAGAATGATTTTTTCTTTTTTTGTGAATTTGCATAATTAAAAAGGGCATACCTCTTCTTTGAACAGCTTCTACAAAATTGAGGCGCTCCCAAAGTTCTTGTTTGTAAATATCTAGAAAATGCATATTTACAAGTATGTGTTGTTCTCTGCTATGTCAAAAAATCTGGACCTCTGAATCACAATGCTGAAAAACTCAAAAATAAAAAAAGCGTAGCTTGGTGAGGCTATCCGCTGACTGCTTAGAACTTCAGAACACATCTAAGGAAGTGACCAACTGTTTGAAAGTCATGACAGAGCGGGAGCATTTTTTTTTCTTTTTTTTCCCCCTTTTTTTTATCTTTAATTTTTCCCAATTCACAGATGGGGCATCGGAGTTTTCACAATTCATGAATTACATGTAACAGGACCAAGCACTGGATGACTGTTTTCCAATATTGCTTTTATCATAAAAAGGAAAAAAAAAAAAAAACATTGGCAGATATAGTTTATCGGCGTATTTTTAAATTCTACCTCCACAGGATTTCAATGATCAGGGCTTCGGAGTTGGAGCAGTGAAATTCATGTGCATGGAGATGTGTGGCCGCCTCTGCTGTCAATCAATACCGAGCAACTCACTGACTGGAATGCAATCAGGAAGGTTCCTGCGTTACATGTTGTAATATGTTCAGGACACTAAGAGAGGGGGGGAAAACGATGCTGCTGAAGCGGATGAAAGTCATGGTCTGAACTTTCTCCAAAGAAATGAAAAAGAATGAGATCCGTCTACTACTTTAAGATTAATATACCTGATCCGAGTGTAAGAGAATGGATAACGGAATCCTCTGAATGACCAGGAACAACTTCCATGACATTACCAATTCATTCTTATTATCCAAAAGTCCAAAAAACTGTCCCACTAGCAGTCTTACATTTTTAAAACAAATTATTGTTCATTTTTAAATGTTTTCCTTTAAATCTGGAGCGGTGCATAAAAAGGGATCGGGAGTACTCTTTGTTTGAAATGCCATGTAATAAGGAAATGCTTTATTTTATGGGAAATAATATTTTTGGTGAAACTGAAAGCATAAGTAGTCGTTATTAGTTATGAAGTAGTTTGTGTTACACAGGAGGATTGTCTTACTGTGTAAATGGCAAAAGTTTATGTGAATAAAAGGCATTTAACTTAAACATCTGAGAAACCAGCTATGCTAAAATGATTAACTGTTCTAGTATCAATCAGGGCCATTTCCAATAAAACAAAAAGCATTTCACACCTAGAATATTGTTCACTTTTGTTTTAAAATGTCAGGGTATTTTCACCGAATACAGTTTCAATTACGTATTTCAGATTTAAACAGAACATTTGCGTAATCTAAAATGTTTGACTGGCAGTGTTGATCAAACCCTCGGTTTCAACTTACCCATCATGCCACACCACTCTCTCGTCACTTACACAAACCCTCAGAGTACTGCAACCTTTTAAGAAAAACAAAGACAAAACAACAGAACAATCCTCCATGTCTGTTAGCGACAAACACCAGCACAATATCCCCACAAGTTACTGGAACAAACTCCCTGGTTAAGATCTCGTTGACAACCACAATGCAATGACTTTCTCAAAAGAACAAAAACGAACAAAAAAAGAAATAAAATAGAATGAGCATCGGCCACAAGCGAAGCAGTTCAGGATAATCTTATCACAGAAAGCAATGGCTGGTTTTCACTGATCCTTAAAGCAAACAAAGGATGAATTGACATGGTTGTTGCTATTTTTGACATTTTCACACTGCATCAATTGTTGCTGATGAGACACTGGTAAAAACATATGCAATCAATAGTTGTGTTATTTTTCAGTAAATAAAATCACATTTACTACGAAAATCACTGAAGGCGATTCCCAGGTAAGAATGTCTAAGAATTAATGATTGGAAGCCAACAAAGGGAAAAGCAATTATAATGCAAATGCTAGCATGATACAGGAATTTAAGGACATGTCTGTGGCATACAATTCAGTCATTTATTTTCTTTATATGTACAGATTAGAGGAAAATTTATCTACTTCTATACACTGTTCCATGTATTTTCTTGTCAGTTGACCACTTAGCTTTTGTCTGTTATCACCACTACAGTAGTATGAAAATCAAGACATAACGTCCACTCAAAACAGACAAATACAAAATGAAAAAACAAAAAAAACAACAACAACAACAAAAAAAAACTTCATACATATTTAGTAACCAACAAAACCAACTTCAATAAGGAAAAATATGAATGTAGCTAAGTGGTCAACCAAATCTCGCCTTTTTTATTTTTATAACTTTTTTTTTTTTTTTTTAGCATTACGTACATATACAAGTGTAGATAATATAAGTATATATTCATATATACATAATGAGTATGTATATATACCAGTAATGCATTCATTATATATACTTATTTTCTTCACAGATATGTGAAACAGGAGAAAAGATGACTGTTACAAATAAAAAGTTAAAATGAAACAAAATGCAGAAAACAAACCTACTGATAGAAACAATTTGAAAATGCACTTTGCACTATTTTTTTTGTATTTTTTTTTTAGGAAATGTTTTTCTTTTTTTTTTTCTTTTTTTTGCTTGAAACATTTTTAATCACTTATTATGTGGGAGAGATGACACTCATTTGAAGTAGGAATAGTACCCATTGCTACCATTTGAACTTCCTATACTCAGCTCCTGTAAGAGGGAGAGTGGGTCGCTGTTCTTTTTGACCTGCTCGGGGCGAACAGCTCGGGGTTTGGGTGGAGCGCGGAGGGCGCTGGCGTAGGACATGGTGGGTGGTTTGCTTAGGTTTGGAGCGGCCTGGTTGGGCTCTGTGGGAGCCTGCAGAGGCAGCACTTGTTGCTGCTGCTTGTTATTGGCCATGAGAGGAGGGAACTGTCCGAGGTGCTGGAGGGAGTTGAGGGGGTGCGGGTGTGTCTGCTGTGCTGCCGTGACCTCGGCCTTCACCTGCTCCTCCGCCTGACGAAGGGCCTTGGAAGCTGCCGGAACCAAGGAGAACACACAAGCACACGATCGGAGAGAAGGAAATTAGTGGATGACCCCGGCAAAAACCAAAGTTTTGACACAAATCGATCATGAAGTCTGTGATGATTTTTTTTTTTAAACCCTCTATTCCATCATCCGATGGGAACCGAAACAATGACTTTATCTTAATTTTTCTAAAAAAAGCTGTGATATAAAATCTGATTTTACAGTTCGGCGTGACAAGGGGGATTTTATATTTAAAGGACATACAATTTATGAGGTCACATGACCAGGACATTCGGTTTGCTCGTGGAGATTTAACACGTGGAGCATCACTGCCTCACACCTGAAAGTCGTCTTTTATTCTGAATTTTGAAAAATTTTCACCAAATAAAAAAATGTAACTCACTATCTAGGGTAGGTAAGCTTTATTTAGTTTTTTTTTTATTATTATTTTTGTTCACTTTTGCTTAGTTTCTGCTCAATTTTGTCACTGACCCATTTATTATTTAGGCCATTTTAAATAAGAAAACCATTCAAAACTTTTTTTTTTACCATGTCTAGATAATATTTCATGCAGTGTGCATGTGACATAGATGAAGAAGTTGAATGTCTGGAACAATTTTGTTATCATAGTAATGTGCATCTCCTTTGGTTGTTGGTGGTGTTCCTGCTCAACTTTCACTGGCTGTCATAGCTTCGATCAAAATCTACTTTTTCTTTTTTTTTTTCCTCAAGATACAGTAAATTGGTCAACCCTAGAAATGAGACTTTTATAGAACATTTAATCTTTCAGAATAAAAGTGTTTTCTGTGACACCCACCTAGAAGGTCCCGGTGTTGTGCGAGAGTTCCGGCTCCGTTACATGGAATGTTCTGGAACGGACCGGGACCCCCGCCGTTACTGGGCCAGAGGTCGTGTGGGGGGTAACCGTAGGGGGCGTGTGGGTGCTGATGATGCTGCTGTATGTGCTGATGGGGGTGGTCCTGGGGGTCTGACGGGGTACAGGGCTGGGGCTGCTGGGACAGGGCGTTGTGGGTGTTGGCTGGAGACGATTCATCTGGGTAGCTGGAAGAGATGCGACGCTGATAGAGAGGCCGACCTGGACCTCTGGGTTCATACTGCACAGAAAACATGTCGATAGGAAAGAGAAAGAAATGACCAACCAGAAGAACCAGTTCTTAAACAAAACAATTACTACTTGTCATTAACACCAAGTCACAAAAGTAATCCATCTTCTCCTTCTAACACAGATTTTCAGCTACTGCTCTGAATATTCATTTTGAATTTCAAACAGATTTGGGTGCATTAAGCCCTTGTTTATCCACATTTGCCTGTCAGCTAAGATAATTTTTTTCCAATTAAGAGGAAATTTGGAATCTCTACGCCATGAAACATTAGGATCTGAATATTTGACCAGACTAATCACATTATGATGCTTACAATTGATTTTGTATCAGCTGAAAGTTTATGTGAATAAAAGGCAAATAGTTTGGCAAGATGAGAAAGTCAAACATTTTATAATATAGTTTTAAGAAGCATTCATCACGTCTCTCTAAATGTACAATGTGTGTTCATGTTGGTTTCTTGTTATTTAAAAGAATTTGTATATTTTTTTTCCTTTTTTTTAACAAAAATCATGATTTTGTGCGATTTTTTGGCAAAATGTCAAATGGCGTAAGTGAAAAACAATGATACGTTTTACCTAAATGATACATTTTTAACATGTGCTTTTATTGTATAAAAAGAGTTAAACTACCTGGTACCAGGTTTTTAGGGTTACACCATAGAACAGTCTTGACATTGTCCCATGAAACAATTAAGGATTAATATGATTTCAGTTAAAATAATATCTTGCCAAAGTAGTTTCACACACATCCCCCCTTAGCTCCTCTGATTTGTTCATTTTATTTCCATATAATATTCATTTATTTAATTGTGATTGAGCCTTACCTCATCTACACTGTGAAGGGCTGTGGCTGCTGATGTCCTGGGGGACAGAGAGTGGTAGGATTCCTGGTCTGGCCCTTGACTTTGTTGATGTTGTTGATGCTGCTGCTGCTGCTGTTGTTGTTGCTGTTGCTGCTGGTGCTGATGGTGAAGTTGCATCAAGTGGACTTGCTCCTGCCTGCTGGGGTGAGCCATGATGGGCAGTCCATAAGGAAGGCTGTGGCCCTGGTTTCCTAACAGGTGGTTCTGCTGGGGTGGGCTTACTGACGCAGCTCCACCATGGGACCACTGGGCCTCCTGCAGAAGGTATTTGACCTGGGAGGGAGGGGGGCTGGCGGGGTGGGCTGACGGCTGATGTGGGTAGCTACCAGTATTGTACAGGGGGTTTCCCTGGTGATGCTGCTGCTGCAGAGCCGGGTTGTTGAGGAGGTTGTCGTTAAGGATGTCGCGACCACTTTCATGGGAGTAAGGTCCTGATGGAAAAGGGCCGGCATGGTTTGAGGATGACGGGTCACCTGAGGCACGGGACTGGGACTGGCGGTACTGGAGCAGACGAGACTGAGGTGGAGGCTGCATCTCCGCTGCTTCTCTGGGCTCAGGCTGTTCCTGTGGAGGCATCTCCCTCAAGAGACCCGGGTACCTGGGGATGGGAAATTTGGTTCTTTACACTTTAACTTTGTATCATGTTATTATGCAAAACAAGGGAAAAATAAGTATAAAATATATAATCTTAAGAATCAAGTATTGTCTGTCTTTAAAAAGTTGAAAGGAGTAGAGCCTAATTCACTGTAACAGAAGTATGGCACCTAAACACTTTTTAAGGTACGTTAACAAGGTTAACTCATTTAACTTGTCATGAGATTCAAAGACAGTTTTTTTTTCCCCAAAGAAACAAGTTGTCACAAAAACGCAATAAGGATTAAGGCTGTGCAAGTAATTGGATTTTAATCGCGATATCGATTTCTGTCAAACGATGCTTAAAATCATATATTCGAGTTGAAACTATATTTGACATTCTTCAATACACAATTTCTGAAAAAGCGATTATGTGAGAGTGCGGGTGCATGAATGTTAGTGCCGGTGTTAGCGGGTGCGTTTGGGTGTGAGTGTGTGAAGGTGAGAGCCTGTGTGCATAAGTGCGAGTGGAGCCAGATATGTATCTGTCTGGGTCAGTGACAAATAATGTTTGGCAAGATAAGAAAGTCAAATAGAAGTCATAGATAAAAAAAGATTTGCTATAAAATGATCTATGTGGCAACACAACAAATCTGTTTAACATATCAAACAAAAGCACAGTCACTCATGCTGAATAAATGCATTGTGTAACTTAAAAAATAATCATCTGAATAACCGCGATTTCAATATTGACCAAAATCGTGATAATGATTTTTTCCATAATTGAGCAGCCCTACCCTGGATGATCATGAAGATGTCACAAGTTGTTTTAAAAAACTACATACTTGTGATATGCATCACATGTTAAATGATAATAACAAAAATACAGCAATGAGAGGAGTTATCAAATGACTAGAACATAAACTGGTGCTTAGTCTAACCTGGTGAAAGGTGCCCCAGTGGGACCAGAAGGAACAGCTTCATCCTCCATATTGGCACTAAGGCCCCAACTGGCTGCCCTGAGCAGCTGATGGGGGAATCGAGCCATGCCGGGCTGAGCCAGGTGGGCAATCTGTTGGGGCAGAGGGAAGGCAACGCTTCCTGGAAGGAACGGACCTGCTGCCTCTCCCCACTGGCTGAGCCTTGCTGCCTGCTGCTGCTGCTGCTGGTTCAGCGCTTCTAGAACCATGGGACCTTGGAGGTCTGGAAGGGAAACCATAGGGTTAGTTAGAAGTTAGTTAGAAGCTGGAGCCTCAGTAGCAAAGAGAAGAATCCTCAACAAACTGCTGGGCATCCTGGACAACACCGGCCACCCTCTACACAGTTATCAGCAGCCAGATCAGGCTGCTGCTCTCAAAAATAAGGACAAAGACTAAAAAACTCTTTTGTCCCCCATGCCATCAAACATCTCATCTCCTCACTGAGAGGCGAGAGTGAACAGGAAAATGAAGAGGAACCTAAATATAAAACCTGTAAAATATTAAATAATCAACAATCATAACTATAATAGACAGTGATGTCTACAACTGTACATGTCACACTGGCATGTGCACTGTTATAAAAACTATAGCCACACATATTTTTTCCTATGCTGGTATATTTTATTTTATACTATTATTATTATAATTTTTTTTTTTACATATTCCTCTTCTGTTTGTGTGTCTATAGTTTTATAACAGTGCTGTATGTGATGTGTTGGAGCTTCAATTTCCCTGAGGAGTCATATCCATCTTTTCTAATCTAGTTGAGTTTAAGAGTGACTGTGTTTGTGACTCTGTGGGGCTAAGGTACTGAACACAGACAAGTTCATCTCTTTAAATTGATTTACTATGATTACTAATAATAATCTAGTGTATGATTCAAGACAGGAAAGATGGTAAAGTAAAAAAAAATGAATAAAGCCGTATTTGTATGTTTATATATATATGTGATAGAAAACAGTGTACAGTACGGTGGCTGGGGATGGAATCAGAGTGCAGATTGGAAGGAGACAAAACAAGAGTGGAAGGATGAAAAATCCTGTTCTGTGAACAGAGATTTGCCAAAGGCACAACTATACACACAAAAGATGCGTCCATGCACCTCAATTTAATTCAACTATTCCTACTCTGAGATTTAAAAAAGAAAAATTAAACAGGCAAATTAAATAAACAGTGTTGCTGTGATCTGTATCACCTTTTTGGTAAATTATGACATTGCTCTTTAATCCAATCAATTTACATTCTAAACAGAGAAAATGATTTTTCCCTAGGGGACGACAACATTGCTTGAGCAGTGTATCACTAAATAACAGTTTTTTTTTTCCCTTAGACCAAACATTATGTGATTATAAAAACAAAAATATGAACATGAGTTAGAATTTTCCTTGTACTCCTCTGAAATACCACTTGTGAGTCGCAGGACACGACCTGCTTTGAGATTGAAAAATGATTGGAATTTTTGACTTGTATATCATTGAGACACAGTAAAAGGCACCTTCTCTTTAGCTTCCTTTCTATAACCCATCTAAGGACTAAAACAAATATAATCACAGTTACTGTAAAAAAAATAATAATAATGACAAGGACATGTGTCCAATTTTTCGTGTTAAATTCTGGAATGATGTTGAATGATGTCTAGAATGTTTGAAGAATTCCATTCTAGCAAACTCACCCAGACTGTCACCCAGGCTTCCATCCTGTCCATCCTCCCCAAAACTGTTGACCCTGTTGTGCTGTGATAGACCTGGGTGGTGTCCCCCTGGGTGGCCCATTGGAGTCCTACTCATCTCCTCCACCCCTCCAGACTCCGACCCATCCAGAGTAGGAGACTGGACGGCCCTATGAGGAGCTATGGGGCCACTGAAGAAGGAAGCATTGTGGCTACCACCAGTGTAGGCGGGGCTGAGCTGCTGCTGCTGACTCTGTTGGGCCATCCCTGGGTGTTGAGGCTGGCTGACCCGATAAGGAAGCCTAGAGACTGGATACTGTGGGGGGAAGGCTCTTCCACTGGCAGGATGTGGAGGAAAAGCAGGGTTTGGTGGTGCCAGGTGGTAGTTGAGCGGTCTTTGGGCAGCTGTGGGGTCTTTTCGATGGAGCAGTGCGTTGGGGAATCCAACAAGCCCGTCTGTCTGTGAGTCTAGACTTCGACTTTGGCCTGTGTCTAAATCTCCCTGGAACCAAAACATAAAATCAAACACCATGCCCAAACACACCAATTTGTCAATTCAGTTATAACTTAAACACAAATCTATCCAATCTATGCAAATCTATGTTGACAAAAGACAAAAGTACATTCTAATTTAAAAAAAAGGAAATTAACCCTCTATTGCATAGTGTTGCCATCGGGCAACAATTTATCTTCATTTTTCCAAAAAGCTGTGATATAAAATCTATGATTTGACAATTAGTTGCGAAAAGGGGGCTTTTATTGTGGACGGACATACAATTTACATGTCACGTGACCAGGATATTCTGTTTGCCAGTCCCTTTTGCTCAGACATTTGCCGAAGGTATATTCAGAATTTGGGTATGCTAAAATGGATTTGTTGCCATATGGCAACAATATACAAATATGAAAACCTTCTAGTGTATATAACCTAATGGAGTCCCACTGACTAGCATGAAACTACCCTGAGACTATGCTTACAATTTTTTCTTAAATATTTATATCATTATTCATAAGTATATCTATTATTTAGCCCATTTTAAGTAATAAAGAAATCAAAAACATGTTTTACCATATCTAATTAATATTCCATGCAATAGAGGGTTAAACAATTATCTACAATTAAAACTTGCCTGTTTATCCTTCATGTCTGTGGTTTTCCTCTCTGGTGTCTGAAGACGGCTCTGCTCGGACTTTGGACAGCTTTCCAATTTACCTGAGGAAAAATTAAATTCAGCAACAAATTTATTATCTTATGATTGGCTATTGTTTATTGTTTCCTCTTTCTAACTGATGGCTTGGAATAATAATAGAAGAATAGTCTTTTTTTTGATTTTGGGTACTTTGTGGGAATCACGGCATACCATTTCTGATGGGGTCTGCATGTAGTTCCTTGTCAGGGCTGGGCTGGCCCATTCCTAGAGGAGAGGGGTGGGCCACCCCACTGTAAGGGATGGGTGAGCCTCGATTCTGGGCCTGCAGCAGATTAAAGTTGTAGGCCATGGCTGCCTGATGGCTCATAATGCGAGGGTCCACTGCAAAACGATTCTGGTAACCTGGCCAAGGCAACTAGAGGAGAAAAAAAATAAATTGTAAAATAAATGACATTTTTGATGTTGATAAATATGATATGCCTGTATTTTACATGCATATCTTGCATTTTGAAAAAAAAAAATCTTCTTGCTGAAACTGAAATAAGAGTAATTTCCACATTTTTTTGTTCATTGGTATCCAGGTTCACATAATTATCTGTCAGATTTGCTGAACTTACAGGCAGGGGCATGGACATGACCATGTTTCCACCATATACAGCTGGAACGTAGAGGATGCTGGCGCCTGTATGAGGATCTATCCTCTGGACAGGGCTGGGTGACTTGCCCATGCCGGCTGGTGTGCCACCCAAGGGTGGTGTGAACGCCCGGATCGGGTTTCCCATCAGTACAGCTGGGTTGGGTTGGACTACAATAAGACAAGGCGTAAATGTAATAAAAGTGTAAATTATTAAGCTTTGGAGACACATTTATAGAAGGCAAGACATACATAAGCGCATAGCATAAATATAATTATTGCCTGGGAAAAATGATAGATGTCTACTACTATACTGTGTGATTATATAAGACAGAAAGATGTCATAAATAGTATTAATCTCAAGGCGCGCAGTGATCTGCACAAAATGTATTAATTTCGGTTTCAGTTTAGGCTAATGTAGCTGGCTGACAATCTGCAGTTGTTAGTAGCCAACTGTCTTCCCTAGTAAACATCGTATTAACGACGCCTTGCTGTGTTGTTCAATGCTGCATCATTTCAATAGCCTCAGGCCTCATGCATCTATCCAGGCCACTGCATTAGAATGACTCATATCAAGCTGGATTTGTGTGGATAGAAAGATGAGTACAATCAAAGCTTTATGGGTCAATGCCAAAAATGTGATGTGGGGTAACCATCAAAATTTGGTACCAGATTTAGTTTGAGATAACACTCTTAAAAAGAAAAAAAAAAAATTGAGAGACCGGATAAATGCTTCTTAAAGGTTTTTGACTTTCCCATCTTGCCAAACATTATTTGTCACATTTTTTTAAATACAATGGAACTTTAAATATTTAGATAATTCGCATGTATCAACATGGACAATAGGCGACACTCACCATATCCTTCAGGTGGAAGATGCTCCGTGTGGTTTCCATGCTTCCCCTGCAAGACAAAATAATCATTAAAAAGTTAAGAAACAAAACAAAGAGTCCATAAAGGCTAATTATAGAACAAAAAAGGAAGTGAGTGGAGTGTGGATAACTGTCTCCACAAGTCTAAACAGGAATACAGGATCTGGACACAGAGCGATTATGGTGTGGTCCTGACTGCCTCACATCTGTCACAACAGCTATAGGAGCCTATAAGACCTCATGGGTGATAGGGGGAGGCCAGCTGAGGAAGCTATAATATTAATGTGTGATGCAGGTGTCTTCAGTGCTTGCAGAATCAGCTACCATAAAGCTCATTTGTTATTATTGGATAACACCAAAATTATTGAGTATCACTCTTTCCTAGCTGCCTAATTTACAAAGATTGATAAGTCAAATCTGTTCTTCCTACTATTGGAACAGGTCATTTTATTGTATGCGAATACACGAGTAACACTCAGGTTCATTTTGATGTTAAAATATAGTCCTTGATAATGGATACAAATACAACTAAATACAGATACACACAATTTGGTCTCTGCAGAATTGAATAAAACTGGACAAGGCTGCTATTTTGTGGCATAATATTAACTAAGCAATGCCCAAAACTATCAACTATGCTCTAGTTAGATTGAGGTGAAGACCTCAAGTATGCTGCTGAACATTCACAGGGAAAATAGTAAAATAGTAGTAAAGAAACCCAATACTGTGCACGGCAGTTGAAATGTGTATACCACATTTCAACAACATGGCCTTTCAAAGTGGTTTACATAAAACACTGATCAATACAAAATGTAAAAGAAACAATACATTATATTAGACAAACTCAAGTTAGAAAATATAAAGAATAAATAATAGTATAAAATAAGCAGAATAATAGGGAGAACAAAGGTTATGGTGCAGAGTTGGATATTAATCAAAAACGTACAGCAATAGATTTAATAAAACCATGGCAAAGACGAGTCTTGGGCTTTGATTTAAAAGCACAATTGCAGCAAACCTACAGTTTTCTCAGATATGCAGATATGTGGAGCACAAACAGTGAATGCTACTTCTTAATGTTTAGTTTTGCCTCGAGACAGAACACAGATCTATCTCCACCCTCAGTAGCACCCCAAAACAAAGTCCAATTTCAAATTATGATGCAACCAGACAAATCATACATAATTCCTATTTTCCCCAATTAAAATGAATGAATAAACAGAGCTGAAACTAACAAACTGCTGTATGCTTGTTAGATAATGGATATCTGAATTAACAACATGCAATGACAAAATATTTTGAAGACCATATGTACAGTGGGCGATTGGTTTTAGAGACAGGAATTCATGTGGGCTGAAAAGACTATTTTGACAATTGCTAACACATATAGTTGTATAAAATTGTACAAAAAAATCATTATGGCAACAACCTACAACCCAACAGCATAGGCAATATCAGATGCTGCATATACTGGTAGAGTTATTTCTGTGTGCTGTGTGGCAGTAAACTAAATGGTATTAGTGTGGACAGTGGAGGGGTGTGTCCGTGTGTGTGTGAGTGCAGGTATGTTTGTGTGTGTGTCTTTAAAGCCAACTGTTGAGCTCTGGTGCATTAGGCCCAGTGGGTGATGGCAGCAGGTTGGCAGCTGTGGGATTTGTTAACCTTTACCTCTAACGCAGTCAGAGAGACCAGACACACAATGCATTTAAGTCTGAACTGAACAATGAACATGAGAGCTCCATTCCTATCCGTGTTGTTTTTCTGGGGCTTTAATAGATATAGATATTATTATTATATAACAGATATAATATTTAAATAGACTAATGCAGTGCCTGTAGGAAGTATGTATTCTTATAGAAAAGCGGAAGCTTAACTCGATTTTTTTTTTATGTTTGGTCAAATGAGGGTGTGCTGGACTATTACATAGTCTTAATAGAAAAACTGTACATTGGGTAATGCATGGATATATATACGATACTTTCATTACGTTGTATGATCTCTGCAAGAAGAAACGGGACGACGACGGAGCTTTACACTGTAGCATGATATACGCTGATGCAGGTCTAGGTCTGCATGTCTACAGGATTTTAGCTTTTTTATATAAATATTGTTTGTGGCAAAGATGTTTTTATTATACAGTAGCCAGACTGGAAATAATGGGAGAGAAAGAGAGGCACTCTACCCCTACACCACCACGGTGTGTCTATGGGATTATACCTTTTAATTATAATGATAATAATGAAGTTTTGAATATCCATTCAAAACAATTTACAAAAGGATATACACCACCATGCCATGTGCAAGATTTTTTTTTTTTATTTTCATTTTTAAAAACAGGAAGCCTGTTAATTTGTTTACCATTTCCTCAAACTAATAAGCTTTTCTGTTAAACATCAACAGAAAAAAAACATTTAAGCTTTTCAAAATGCTAACCATATGTCCATTCTTATTTGATTTCTACTTCCCAGCTTTATTTGTCCTCTCTTCCCGTCTCTACACATGCACATTCCAGAATGTTTTGAAAAAAATGAAAAAAATAGAGGCAGATGTGAAATGATAATGTGTAAAAAAATCTGTTTCCATCAGCCATTATGGCATCTTGTTTGATTTCTTGTTTTCCTTCCAATCTGCCCTTCACCTCAGGAATCTCTTACCTTCGGAGGTGACTGCTGCTGCTGCTGCTGCGGCTGTTGCTGCTGGTGCTGTAGACCCTGCTTGTTGGAGGCGGGCTGTGTATGCTGAGGATGTTGATGATGGTGGGGATGGAGGGCCTGTGAAGAGGAGTGGTGGCCTTGCATGGGCCTGAGGGCACGGGGGATGAACTCTGGGGCCAGAGGGTTGAGGACGTACGTCTTCTTGAGCTCCAGAGCCTCCAGCTGAGCCTTGATCTGCTCAAAAGTGATGCCGTGAAGGCTAGAGTTTTCGTGGCAGATGGACACAAAGTGCTCCCAGAACTTCCTGAAGAGGGGCAAAAAAAGAAACAGCTGATGGATATATGCTTAACTTCTATGCAAAACTTGGAGAGAAGAGACTCAGCAGCCAGCACAACAACTAAGACTGTCACTAAAATAAGAAAAGCTGGGCCACCTTAAAAGGTCAGTCAACCTTAAGGGAGACTGATCAGGTGCTGAGTTAACCCATTGTTGCTCAAGGTCTAATTCCGTTCCCTTTAATCAGAAGGTGTCCAGCAAGACGTGTGCTGTGATAATGATTCAAATTTTTCTCCCAGCCCTAATTGCTTTAGCGAAAAGCGCCTGTATTTACCTGCAGCGGCCAACGGAGCACAGTGCTATGGGGTCTCCCACGACTGCAACCAGGGACTGGGCTCTGGTGATGGCCGTGTTAAGTAGCTTGTAGTTGGACAGAAATCCGTAGTCCAGGTCTTCTGTCGAGTCCTCAACGAGCTGCTCTTTACGCTTGATGGCTGTCTGCTTGTGCTTGCAGGTATGCCGTGTCCGCACCGTGCTGAGAAACAGCACCCGGAACTGTTTACCTGCAAAGTTGTTGTTGGAACTTTTTAAGTGCTTTTGAGGCAAGTGTTATTTAATAAAATAAACTATTAGAAATGGAAGCAGTTTGTAACCAAAACTCAAGAACTTACCATCTATAACAAAAAGATTAGTGAAGATTAATGAGGGAATTAATGACTAAAAAGCAGCTAGACGCAAGTCAACTGGGAGCTGCATAAGACTGAAGAATGGAGAGAATGGTTCCAGTGTCTTTATGTATAAAGACTTGAAGAAATGAAGCCTATAACACTGATAAATGCAAAGGGAGACATTGATGAATGTTTTTATCTTGTTTATCTGCCTTATCATAACTCCTTTTGATAAGTATATGGTTTTGTACGATTTATAATAATTACAAATTTTGCCAATCAACAGTTATTTACCCTTTTATTGTTTTTTCACTTACAATTACAACAATTACAAGAATTTCCAGAAATAATGAGCCCCACAATAACCTGCATTTATAGTCATTTTACTGCATTTACAGTATATCAAGCATAAAATTGTATATTAAAAACATTAAAGGTGCTTTGCTGTAAATACATTTGCTCACCTTGGACATTGAGCACTCTTTCCACGCTAACTTCATGCATTCTCTTCTTTCGGAGCTCAGCACGAATGCGGAACACCTGGTCAGCATATGGCGACACCACTCCAATGCTGCCGTCATCCAGCTTGCCCCAGGCCACTGGCCACTTCTTGCGCAACTCCTCTACCCGCTCCACAATCTCAAAAACCTGAAAGACAAAGAAGCGTCATGGGCAAAAGATTTTTTTTTACGATGAAAAGGTATTGTAGTCCAGCAACACATCAACTTACACTATGTGCTGAAAAATAAACCTCTAAAAAAGGACAGGTGACTAACAACAACAACAACAAAAAGTATTTACAAATAAGTATTTACATAAATTTTGATTTGAACACCAGTAAGGCGATCCAATACAACTGCATCTTTGTGAAATATTGTTATTTGTGCAACAGATATGACTCTTAATTCTGAACATTATACATTTGAATGTGCAGGCAAAATCTACAATGCTTTGACAGTTCACAATACATTACATGAATTTGTCTCATCCAATCCTAATAAAACAAATTCTGTTCTCTCTTCCTCTCACATGAAAATCTATCACAATCATAAATAAGGTTTCCCTCATTGAGCAATACCTAAATGTGTACTTCAGTGTTGCATGGGTGTAACTTTTGCAATTTATGTCTAGAGATACAAAGTCTAGAGAAGAACCAATCAAAAGCTAGGATTCAGTGAATCATGCATTAGTCTCCTGATGAGGTTAAGAGAGAGTACATCATCATTGTGATATGGCAATATAATAATATATTTTTACTATATATCAAAGCAGTACCTCAGCGTTGTTGTAGTAGGCAGTGCTGTTCTTTTCCTGAACATCTTCTCCCCTGGCTGTGAAGAATGTCAGCGGGTAGAAGTCCTTATGAGAGGGCTGCTTCCCACTAGCCATTAGCTTTCCATCATAAAACAACTCTGATGTATAGCTGCAGGATGAAGCGGAAAGGGTCAAATGAAAGCAAAGCAGAACAAAAAATGCAAACGTACAGGGCAATATAACAATGGAGGGGGGAGATGACTTATAAATTAAATGCAATTTACAGAATATTTGTACAGAAAGTGATTGTTTGATGCCATAAAAACTTTTAAAGACAAACAAATTCCTGGACATCCTAGTCACCAGCCGCCATAGAAACATGCCTACACCAACAGAGCCCTATTTTCATCCTAACCCTTTCCTCCAGCTTTGCATCATCTCCTTCCACAGTCTTGAGATAAGTGTGTTGAGGTCTCACACTTACTTGATGATAGCTTCATGAGAGCGGTAATTCTCACACAGGAGGATGCGACAGGGGTATTCACGGGGGTAGTGCTCATACAGTCGGTCCAGGAGTGACACGTGCAAGTTACGCTCCCTCGCAAACTCGCTGTACACAAATGGACTGAGCTGCAAATCAAGACAGCAAGAACAGAAAGAGAGGCAGAAACAAAGTTAATTTCAAAGCATGTCACACATTCCTTACCTTTCTCTCTCTAACAGCTTTACTTTCCTTTGAATTCAACTGTGAATTTATGTATGCATGAATGCATGGAACACATGTAGGCAGGTTTTCACATCATGTGATCGCTGTGCTAATCAAAATCTAATGTTGTGTAATCTAACCTAATGTTTCCTCCTAATGAGGAGGAAATTAGGTTTAAAAATCCTTGTGTTTGGCTTATCAAGCTTGACTGATAAAAGTTCATATTTGTATTATCTGTGGCTGAAGTGGTCTCAGAATACAGCTCTACAGAGTCTGCTGTCTGGAGTCTAATCCACAGCAAAGTGCAAATATGCAAATGTCATAGCTGCCATCTGTGACTGATGCATCCCTAAGTATTCATTGGTTTTATGTTATGAAACAGGAAAACTTCGGAACAAGTGAACCAACGACCCTCTAAGCATGCACTGACGTCATCTGGGCATTTTCAAAGAAAGAAAAAAAATTTTCCAATAAAGAAACTTGAAGCATTAACATTCCTCTTGTCTTGTCAGCACCGACCTGTTTTAGATTTTAAATACATAAAAAAAAAAAAAACTCAAATTTGTTTATTTGCATTAAGATTTTTTGACTTCAACAAAAAAAATTTTTTCACTAAATTATAAAATGCTCTCATTAAAATTATTTGTGGTCTTAGGGTCGGTTTTGATCCAGTTATAAAAATAAGAATATAAAGCGCAATTAGAGACAATTAGAGCACTGAAGTCATCGGTGCACTGTCAGCCAGCACACTAACAGCTAGTTCTTCTTTCAATCATTTCAGGCTCAGGGGATTTTCCTTTTCTCCTCGTTATCCAGTATACCAGTACAAAAACAAAACAAGGGTGGCCATGTCCAAACACATGAGATCAATTCAGCAGAGTTGGTGACTTGCAGAGTGCACATCTCCAAATTGCAGGATGTGATAAAAAGCCCACAATTATTATTATAAAGGAGGAGTGGACAACCTGGACAAGCTGACTGTCACCTACACTTGACAGCGAATGACCAGGAGATGGCCAATATTTGTGTTTTACAACATCTGTGATGTCTATCAATGATCATATGATCCATTTATGTTGTGGACTCACATTTATCATGGGTGGGGAAAAAAACAAAAAAACAATAGAATCTGGAAACATCCCATGTCATGCCAGACATTGACCAATAGGAACAGGTACTCTGAGACCTGCAGCTCTCTTTGCATCTGTCCACAACATCAGCAACAAAAAAAGAGCACTAGCAACATCCTCCTGCTGCCTCAACAACAACCAGAGCAGCCACAGACAACCACAATCAGGACACCTGCTTCTAAATGAAAAAGGTGCCAGGTCTGCCCAAGTAAGGAAAGAAAGAAAGACAAACATACTGTGTTTCAAATGTAAGAAATATCTCCACAAAGAACACACTAACAGCATCACTTTTTGTCACAAATGAATCATAACATATATACACAGACGCACCAGTTCTTGCACAGTCTTTTACTCTGATTTTATTATGAATCTGCTTGATTGTTGTTTGTTTGACATAAAATCTATATTTTATGATGTAACTTGTTCTGATCCTATTATTTGTATCAAAGTTCTATTGCTAAAAAAAAAAAAATTAGCTTTTTTATCCAAGTAAATAAATATGGGTCGAAATTGACCCAAGACACTGTAGATGGGTTCTAATAGCTCTCAGGAATAATCTGATAATACAACATCAATCGTGATTCTCTTGAGGTTCATATTACCATTTTTTAAAATTGAAATCAAGGAGTATGCTGACAAAAAAGGCTCTGAGACCCACACCAAATATATAAAAAAAATTATTAATATTAATATAATAATATTAAATATAATATTAAAACCAGTATTTTCATGGTTAAGAAACCTAACAAGGTAACAAAGAGATGAGAAATAAATTGTTTGATAAATAATTGTTTTTAGTGCATTTTACTGATTTTTTAAGACACGGGTCAAAACCAACCTGTTAAGATTAAAAAAAAAAAAAATGGTCGCAGCAAACTAAGACAAGGGGAAGTCAAAATTGGATCAAATTATTTTCTAAGCATCTTTCTTTCTCTGCACTTACCTGCATGTGGTCTCCAGCCAGCACAATGCGGGTGGTCTTGCTAGCTAGAGCGAAAGGCATGATGGTTTCACACTCCATGGCCTGGGCCGCTTCATCCAAGAGGACATGGGTGAACAGCCCTGACAGAACAAAAAGGAGATGGGCATCAGTTTGCTTGACTTTAAGTGAAGCTACACTCAATATATATTTTCCCTGAAAAAACGTGGAAAAAAACAAAAAAAACAATCCATACCTCGGTTTTGCTTAGAAGAGCACATTTGTCTTTAAACTTTAAAATACTTTTACTGTTTTATAAAGCACTGAATGGTCTATGGCCCCTTAGATGGTCTGAGAATTTTTTTACTTTTCACAACGGTTTTTAAATTGTATCTTAACACTTTTGATGTTTTATGAAAAACACTTTGAATTACCTTGTGGAAATGTGCTATACAAATAAACGTGCCTTGCCCTTTATAAATTCATATAACAAAAATACTGCAATATTGACTATTACAATTAGGTCTAAGCCCAGTAAATACAAAACTAGATCAATCAGATGGATCCTGCTAATAACCAGACCTGGCAACAATACTAAACTGGCACATTAAATAACTAATTATTTAGTTCAGTGGAAGCATTCTGTTCCATAACTGTCACTAATGATTTCCATTCAGTCGTTTTTTCCCCCCTGCCTTTTTTAACCAGCCTTGCAAACTGAAGGGAGGTTTTTGTGGACATTTTTTAAAAGGGATTCAACAGTAGCCTAACGCTGCTTTGAAAAGCTCAAACGTTGTTCGGCAGAATGAAGGGGGAGGATGAAACGGCATGGCAAATGAGTGCTGGAGCAGTGAGCGAGGCAAGCAAAAGGCTGAACAACAACCAGCAAACAGCCTCTGAAGCCCCCAAACACAATTTCAACAGGAAAGTAAATGCAAATATGAAATATGACAGTTTTAAATAACAAAATAAACTCTGGGACTGTCAAATGGTAAACATTGGTGATAAAAAGCATTTGCCTTTGAAAAAAAAGAAAAGCTTGCAAAATGTAGTGTTCTTGTTAATGTTTTTTTCTGAAATGTGTACATCACATTGAAGAATATGCTGACCCTGCTCCCCCACTGTGGTCCTGATAAAACGTTCCCTTAGAGAATATGAGATAGGTGTAATGATGTACAAAACACAAGCAAACTGAGAATGCAGGCATGCAGGGATGGATTTGTATGTGGTAAAGAAAAGCTGCTCAATGTCACAGGTCACGCTCATACCAAGACCAGTTTTTAATTATGTAATGTTATGCATGAATAAACTCTTTTTATAGGAATATGCTTAAAAATAATGCACCCGGCTAATCTCTGACCAGTTTATATACAGGATGAATGTACATTCATGTTGTGTTCCAAGGTGTTGAGAGCAATGAAAAGTTAACGGGACATCATTTGCTCAACAATGCAGCCAAAGTGAAAGACATCAGAGGCAGCGTAATTCAGAAGTAATTTGCGGGGGAGAGATGCCTATATAATAATAAATTGCAAAACACACCCAGTCTCTCACATTCTCCCTTTAAGTCTCCAATCCTCTTCACACTTAAGTGACTTTTGACCTGTGAGTGTAAATGGGTCGTTCTAGGTATAGCAAACCCATAAAAAACATGTTTAAAAATTAGGTTGAGATGTTCATAATAAGTAGAGATGTTCATAATGAACAGTTTAACCTTTAACTGATAATAAAAATGTAATTCATATTTTTACACTTCTGCCTTCATTTAAAACTCATACACCTTCACAAACAAGCCAAGCAGTGTCCACATAGTAGATCCCATATCCAAGCCATGAAGAAAGGCGTATCAAGAAAAGGCCAAATATAAAATTAAATCAAGCGGTGATGAACGGGCCGCTCATCTTGTACCACCGTGTGGGTGTGTGTTTGCCAAGATACACATGTGTACTGAACTTCATGGTCCTACTCTAAAAAAGAAACCTCTGGAGAGGGGCTTCAGAATATTTAAAAGGGCCACTATAGAGGTGCTTAGCCCCGCCCATGGGCTTCACCCCATTTCAGATCAAAGAGCTTGCCACTGTGTATCAATTTCCATGATGATATGAGGCTGTTAAAGCCATTAAAAAAAGCCAATGTATTTTCATGGCGAATGTCCGAAAATGGCGGGGCCACCACGGCCAGACTGTTTATCGTAACATGAAGCTTATAATAATTTTTAATGACACATCCCCCGAGAACATACTGACAAGGTTTGAGGTCGAAGCAATAAAATCTGTAGGACGAGTTCTTTCAGGTGCGTCATATCAGTCACTGGGAATAACCAAATTCAAGAAAAAGGTTCTCCACAACAACTATCACAAGGCAGCTTTCCTATCATTGAGATGACTTAATGTCCACTCATATGGCTCACCGGGCTCCAAGTCAAGCTGGCAGAGGTATTGGGAGGTGCTGAGGGTGACCACCACCACGCGGTGCCTGAGGATGTCCTCCCTTGTGGGCATCTGGAAAGTGATGTGTGTGTTGGAGATGAGACAGTACTGCTGGACCACCGGGTGGACGGTCTTCACCCAGCGGTTCCTGAAGTATACCCTGGAGACAGAGGAAAGAAATTAGCAATTACCCCTACGAGCATTTTATTTCTCATCCACAGACCATGCTGCAGTGCAGCCACTGAAGGAGCCTTATATTTAGCCATAATATTTGCGTGTGTACTTTTACAGCTGTAGGATTTTACAAGCAGGACTCTTAATGGAGTAGGACGGTTTACGGAGTATTTGTACATTGATGTACTGGTTATTTTACTGAAGTAGTAGTTCTTGAAATATAAATATATAAATATAAACTGTTTGACTGTGGGAGGTTTGCATACCCCGGCTTGAAACACTGTCAGTTCGTCACTGATCCTTCTATGCAGAAGTATTTGATATCTTGAACAAACATTCATCATATTTTAAACATAAAGCAAACAAATTAAACCATAAAATGGCAGAAATAAAATAAATTGTCACTAAATGATAAATTCTGGAGTTTAAACTGGGAGGAGATGACTGTTGGACATTAAAGTAATGTTTGCAACTAGCCAAAAACTGACCTCATCACAACAATTAGTTATTTTTGGCTTTATAAATTCAAATAATATACTAAGACATTGGTTCACACACATTTTACTCCAGTGTAGGCCGGTTTGGCATGTCCATGTTATCATCAGTACTACTATAGCTCCAAGACAAGTACGTTGCCTGTTGCCTTTAAAGGGTGAAAAATTGAAGGCATGGCATTTTCGCAGGATGTGGCAGGATTTCACTTTTTGTCAACTGGGGTCTTAGTTGTAGTCTTTTTAGCCGCTACAGCATATACTATCAGCACGTGGCTCGCTGTGTCCTGTAATGATAGAGTTACAGCCTTCGCATGAACTTGAACAATGCCTCTCAATCTAAAACTGCAAAAATTCCACCGGCACTGTCAGATAAATGCAAACAAACTGTATACATATTACAATATAGCCTTATATGTAATGTTTACTTTAGGGCTCTACTGCATATTTTAAGTTACATGTGGACATGCACATGAAGCAAGCTTTGACCCCAAGAAAACAATGATGTTACGCTTGAAGTGCACTTCCTCACCTGAGAGGTCTGGCATGCGGATTGCCCGCTTCAACATAAGGATGAAGGTAGTCCTTAATGTAAAGGTCAGCTGCACTGTTGGAGTGGGTGCAGATCAGGACCCTGTCGAGACAAAATCACATGTCAGACACAAATGATCCACAATTCGACACAAATTTCCACATTTTTGCTGACACAAGTGACTGAATCAAATACTGATCTCTGATAAGTCTGATAAAAATGCACAAAAATATGTAAAAAGTATAGTATATATATATATATATATATATATATATATATATATATGCTCAAAATATTTTATATTTATATATTTTTCAAGGGGTTTAACATGGGTTTTGTTGAGTTGCAAAGATGGAATAGAAGACTCTATTCCATTCACACTTTCTTCATCTCACATGCAAATAATAAATAAAATATAAGCAGCAAAGGAACCGGAAAAGATCTTCAAATTGATTTGACAGTGTTCATTTACTGCAGCCATGTTTAGGATGGCACAGCAATTGAAACTGAAAGCTGTGCAAAACTGTCTTTTATAGGCATCAATTTAAATGTTTAAACAATTGTGCAGAGATAGCTTTCAGTATATCGCATACCGGGGTCTCTACAATGTCTTCATCACTATTTCAACACTATTTGCTCACTATGATGAGCAGGGAGCGCCAGTTCAGGAGTCACTTTCCCTTGTCTTGGCTTTTAAAATATCTATAATTCATCTTAAACATAGAATATTAATTGTATTCAGAGTGAAATGAATACATTTTTCATGGACGTTTACATTACATAGATACAATCATGTAGCTAGACACTGTCCATGTTACCGTCTTCATTTTCAGTAAAGAACCAGGGAACCATCCATGTGCTTGTGCTACAATCATTTTAATGGAATTGCAGAATTCCCTGTGGGTTTCTGCACACTAATCATGGAGAAAAACTGTGGAATATTCTAGTGTGACTCTATTGTAACCTTTATTGTACTTCAGAAAATACCTTCATGATCAAGCTGTACATTGACCACAAATGACACAAATTTGTCCAAATGCCTGGCACGTTTAGTCACTACCAAGTATACACGAGACACACATACACATGCTTGACACATTGCAGCTCAGCATTTCTTCAACTTAAAATGTCAAACCCAAGGTTTTGCCTGCCCTGGAGCTCAAATGAAGGCCACTGCACATCCCAGCACCTCAATCACTCCCTCTGACTGACCTCTCTCACCATCTGCAGCATTTATTACTGACAAAGTACAAGTTAGGCCAGTAGCCTACAAGGTGGAGAGACATTTGTAATGTCAAAGTTAAGTCAGATGAGAAAAGTGAATGAATTGATGAGGGTACATTAAAAATTGAGACTACTACTCATGGAATAACAATACAGTTCAACACAGCTGCTTTCTTCTTGTGCGGTATCATGTGTAGTTGTCTGGTAGATGAAAATATCAACGACATAAACGTCCTTTGGGAAATATAAATCAGAAATGGACTTTCACTGTCAATGCTTATGTAACAATAGTGTTTAGAAAGCGTCTCATTTCCATGACAATAGTGGAAGGACCCAATCTTCTTTGGTTGCCAAGAGTTGAAAAGGCCAATATAACACATTTGAAAGTATTGTCGACTTTATATAAAAATAAAGCAGATAAATCAACAAATGAATGAAAAAAGAGGGAGAGTTTTTTTTTTGAAGGAGGTATGAGCTTGTAAAAGAAAGTGCAAATTTTCTACTAGTTACAAACAGAAGTCAGAAAAACCCAATCAAAACATCTGGAATAGTGACACACGATCCAGGTTTTTCCGATCCTGGGCTGAGTGTATCGGCCGATACCGATCTCATGTCGACGCGCATCTCAAGGGCTGTGATTGGTCAGTTCAGCCGTGGTGGTCTACAATTTGCCTCTGCAATCGGCTTCTCTGTCGCTTCCGCTTCAACATTGGCCACAAAAGCATTTTCTCTTTGATATCAATGGGCTCCAAACATATGCGCTACATCCTGGAGGAGGATTAGGACCAGGGGGAAAAAAAAAGTCCGGTACAAAACCGAAAGAAAAAACAGGCAAAAGAAAAAAAAAGTCCCCTACACAAAGTCTGGAATAGGTGTTATTTAAGGGGAAATGGGTTCATTGGATTTTTTTTTTTCGCATGCTTTAACATTTGCAATAAAAGCATTTGCTCTTAAATATCAATAAGCCAAACACGTGCTGCATCATGGTACAAGAATGAAAGAAAAAAAACAGGCAAAAAGGAAAAAAAAAGTCTGGTACATACAGTCCTAAATATGTGTTATCTGGGTGTGTTTTTTGCCTGTTTTTTTTTTTCTTTTTTGTGCCAGGCTTTTTTTTTTGCCTGGCGTGCGGTTGTCACTTTTTGTAGAGGAAGCATTGATTGCGGTGCATCTCTAATCTTAAAACGCATTACAGACCTGCTGGTCTCCTGTTTGAGGATGTGTTTGACAGCCTGTGCCAGGGTGAACGTCTTGCCCGTGCCGTAAGGTCCGATGATGAGGATCGGAGGCAGAGGGATGGTGGTGGGGGTGGTGATGGCCAGGATGGCCTCTTTCTGCTTGGCATTCAGACGGGGATCCAGCTGCTCATCCCACTGTCTGTGGGTAGAGGAAGGGATTATTAGATCGACTTTTAATGAAATTACTTGAAAATGATCCTTTGTGAAAACAGAAAGCATTTAGAGCAAGTACTGCCTCATAAAAAGAATCAACTTCATAAATGTGACATTCAAATATTCTGTTGATCTGTGGGGCACACAAACTCTCACACAAACTCAAAATGACAAATGACATTGTGATATTTGAGGGAAGCCAGGGTGGGTAACAGAGAATCAACAATCAAAGATGTGTTAAAAATATGGGGTAGAAGGAAGTGACAGAAAAAGGTAGTAGAGAAAGAACACTTTAAAAAGACTCATGAATGTATTATATCACGCAGTTAAATCAAATGCAAGTTTGACATTTACAGTGCAGGTGTGCCTGCAAATCAGGATAAGGTGAAAGATAAAGGAGTTGAAGGAACAATACAAACAGAAACAGATCAGAAAACAATAAGGTTTTATTCTAAAATAGGAGTGATTATACTCCAAATGGTGGCTTCTCTCTAATACAGGGCTGCTTCCAATAAAGGCCTGGAGATAAATAAAGTGGCCCAGCCACAATTAGAAGACATTGGGTCATGTTTATAACTGAGTAACATGTAGAGTGGCCTTAAGAGAAGTGGTTCTTTTATTTATTTTTGTTTACTAAGTCAATTTATGTGAAGCTCATTTATAAAGTAATCTACGTTTATAGTGTTCTAAATTGTAGCAAATCCCACACTATGTTTTTCTTGATCAAGAGTTAGGATTAGAGTGACAAAACTCTTTTTAGCAAATGTATTTTCTCCTTAAGTAAAATCAGAAGGTATGATGAATATATAAACCATATAAATATCTATACTCTCAATTACTATACATTTAGGTTTTTTTTTTTATTTTTAAAACAGAAAAAACAGCTATAGTGGTATCAGATGGTAGAATATTTTAATGTATTTAAGGTGCCAGAGTGTGTATGTATATAAAACAAATCTAATGTAGTTCTGGGGGGGTAGTAGTAGTTATAATATATAATAGTTTAACAGCCTGGGCATGTTACTGTTATTTGTGTTAACAAATAAATGAGTTTAAGACCAGATTGTGTTCCGTTAGGGGATAGTGCTGGGATTTCCTCTACTCTATGAGGCATTTATCAAGCTAATATGAAGCAGACGTATTAAAAGACTTTTCTGTTTAATAAATGTGTTCAGAAGTATTGATAATTACCATGCATGAATGTATGTTCATATTGTGTGAATGAAGATTTCCTCCATTTTAAAACAATATGAATAGAAGTTAAAATAAAATAGAAGTTTAATGAATATCAGTCAGGATGATCCATTGGAAGTATGGATATGAAATGGAATCAAAAAGTTTATTGATCTTAATTTAACTACTTCACTTTTCTCATTCAAAAGCAGAAATGTTACCCAAAGTTCCCACAAAATCTATTCTATATAACCACTATAGATTTTATTATGGTAATGATTATTACTGTTTTTCAACAAAAAATAATCGTCAGTATTTTGATTAACACAAAGTTTTGATGGAGACATTAATTACATGTGATTGTGGGTGGTAGAATACCTGTTTGGGCTCCAGGGGATGGTGGGGACAAGGCCGATGTCAGGAAAAAGGATGTTGTTTTCTTTGATGCGGTCCAGGGCGTAGTGCATCTCACACAGTGGCAATCTATTTAGCTGGAACTGGAGCTCCACCTGAGAGGCAACACCAGTCAATCCAATACAGTCATCTATATACAGCTCGCAATATTATATAAATAATATATATTATAATATAAAAGCAACGCAGTGTCATTTCAGTAGCCTTGGAACAAAACCTTGAGTGTTTGAGGTGCTATAATTCTGAATCTAATGAGAATCATTCATGTTTGATTCCTGATTATCTTTCATGAGTTACATTTATACAAAATGTATCACATTAGATCTGCCCCAAATCTTTTTGGACCAGGAGCATTCATGCCTTGAATGATAGTGGTGGACTCATCGGGTGATTTTTCCCCAGTAAGGAGGACTCACCTGGAAACTGGGAAGGATGGCAGCTAAACAGGTTAAACTCTGTGATAATAATGCCTTGGCATTTGATTTCTTAGCTTAAACAAGTGTAATGTATTCACAGAGATTTGGTTTTTGCTGCCTTGGGGCCAAAAGATGTTAAAGACAAATGGAGGCTCCCCTCAGGTATTCTGTAAAGTATGCAACGCCTTTAGGATAAGCGTGTGAAAATCAAAAGAAGAGATAGACTTCATGACAGATAAAAACGAAGAATAAAGTGTGAACACAGGAGGAGGGAAATGGGGAAGGAGAACAAAGCAAGAAATTGAAATACACAATGAATACAGGAGCAAAATACAAAAGTCGGAGATATGCAAGAGCAAGATGTGCATAAAATATCAAGGCTGTGTGGAAGCAGTACAAGCAGTAGCAGCATATGCAGAACAAGAAGATTATGTTCCCACAGTAATAGGCTGAGCGTTGTTTTGATAATATGGTAACACAAAACCGTATTTCCTCTTTTTTTAGGCTGGAGTGGAGAAAAAACCAATAGAGGCTGCTGAAGGTGGAGCTGTTCAACAATAGGGAAGTTTCTTAGAACCAAAGAACCTGCGACGAAACAGTGTAGTCATTGAACACAAAATGTTTTCCTGCCATTAACCTAAAGTCTGTTGGCTATCCCTTAATTATCCTATGTTTTTATTTTTTTCAGGCCATTACATGAGGGTGGAAAGAACTGCGAGCTGATGCTAACTGGCATCGCCTATAAGGTACAAAAATTGCTTGTTTGCCTGCCCTCTCCCTTCCACTGTCAATCCGCTAGACATGTTAATATCTAGTAGTGACAGCATGACAACTTTGAGATGAACTGCGCCTCGCCTGGAAAGTCAACAAGAGCAGCAGCAGCAAAGAAACTGCAGTGAAGTTAGACGTTATCGAGCCGCCTTCAAAGCCTCGGTCCAGAAGAGTCAGTCCTCGGAACAGCTAAGATACCGAAGAACCCTCAAACTCCAAGGCCTCTGGTAGAGGACCCGAGTTTAAGAGAATAACACACAGATACCACCCAGGAGGGTGAGAAGGAGATTTTTTGTATATATCCCTAAATTTAGAAAATTAAATTACTGAATTAACAGTTCAACAACAGAGGAAAAGCAGGAAAAGGTTTCTTATAATACTTTATTTATTGATTGATTTGTATTTGTTATTATACAGAGTATATGGCAGGATGTGTGTATCATTGTATTCAATTGTTCTTTTTTTATAAAGCTCTGTGATTTGATGTGTGGAAGTGTTAATTAAATTAATCCAGGAATAAATATTACAGTTACACAGGGAATGAGATTTGTTTTTAGAAAAGTTTTTTTAGTCCAAACTGAAGCCAATCAGATCAGGCGACAGCAGGGGTTTCCCATCATGCACTGTAGCACCTGGCTCTAAAAACTGTAGCCGCCTTGTTCTGGTGAGAATATCGTTGGCGGCGCCTGCATGACGTCAGAGCCAGGAAGGCTCAAGTTAGACACATAACTAACCAGAGCCTTTTATCTTATGGTGACAAAACATAACTGGCCATTTTTGTAGTGGAGCTTCAACCCAAATGTATTAAACCTTTATTTGTCTTTTAGTGTAGGACGTACCTGTATTTCTCTGTCAGGCAGTAGTCCAAGCTCATCACAGCAGTTCTTGCAGATCCTCAGGAAAATGTAATCCTTGGTCTTCTCCTCGATCACAGCCTCGTAAACGCGCTCTTTGACCCCAGGAGGTGGCTGGCTGTTGATCCCTTCGCGGCCCAAAGGCAGCACGAGGACTGAATTCACCTTTGTCATCACCAATCGGCCGGCCAGTGTGTCCTGAGGTGACATAAAACCACTGTTCAGGACTTTTCCGTCAAATAAGGGCTGCAATGGTTCTTAGAGAAAGCCAGAAATCGCAGCCAATTCACTTACCTCAGACAGCGTTTCTGTGAGTTTGAAACGTGCAAAGAGCTGTCCATTCTGGGCATACTTAGCTCCAACAGAGATGCCAGTTAACATGAAGCTGGTGACGAGCTGGAGATTCACTTTGATGTTAAACCTGGGGGACACACATGGACATTTGGTTATGCTTTTGCTTTTGACATCCCAGTGTGGATTGATTAACATACCAGTCATGTCAAACAACCAAAAGGACTCATGAGGTTACTTGTTAACCACTGGTCAAAGGATTCTCACAAAGCATTATGGGAAACAAATATGCCCATTAGCGACAATGCTAGCTGCAATATATGATCAATAATTTATAAAATATGGCCAATAAAATGGCAAATATTGTATCTCCCCATATGGATTTATTTTACAAAGCCACTGAAAGGGATATGAGTTCCAGAACGGATAGAAAATCTTCTACACAGGCTACGATCGCACTGAAGGCAGCTTTGGAACGGTGCAACCGTTAGATCCTACTTTTGGTCACATGATACTCGGACGTCAGCGGCAGCAACAAGGCCGGGTACACGGGTCAAGTTCAAAACAGCGTTGCCAAAGCCGTCTATACCCCAAGGTGAAATCAGCATGAAAGTTTGGCAGATTTACACAACTCCGTCATCATGTGGATAGAGAATCTGTTTTTGTGATCGAGGTTGCATTTAGTGACGCTTAAAGGGCTGATTTCCATTTGCAGATCCCTGAAAATGTACATTTAAAATGTAGATCTGTTGCTGAAACTTAACCACGAAAAATATTACAACCTGCCATAAAATGGACAATTTAGAGAGATTATTCACATTAGAAATGCAGCAGTTGCACAGTCGTGAGAGAAGACCAAATTAAGAACAGAGGAAAGACGAAACAATTTAAGTTGTGGGGGAGGAGCTCTGTACGGATCTGTGATTTCAGATTCACACTTCATTAAACCAGAGGAAAATCAGATAAGGTATTGGAAAAAAAAGGTCAGTGTTCTTTCCAGAGCAGTAATTTTCTAACCCTACCTTCAAGGAATCATCAAGACACATTATTAAATATGACTGGCACTGTAAGGAACACACACACACACACACACACACACACAGAAGATCAAGTCTGACACCTTGTGGTGAGTTCACATCACATGACATTAAATATTTACACCACCAACCCTACATATATTATAATGATTACTATTTATTCTGAATAGTTTGATTTAACATAGCCAATAAATAAACTATATTTTAGAGAACGGCATTAGAACCAGAAACAAAAGTTCAGTAGTTGTCATGCCAAGTATGATAAGACAAGAACAAAAAGAAATCATTTAAACTGTATTTATGGGGTTACTTTTCTATTCACTAACGTGAAAAACAGCCAATTATGTAGACTGATCATGCCAGTCGTTGAAATTGCTCTTGAACGATTAGTTGTGGATTTCAGTTTTAAAAAGTCCCGTTTAGAGCTCTAGGAAGGCAAACTCCTGGATGGCCTTTAAAATTAATAAACACTTAACACACACACAAATTGATGAATTTGAATGAATTTATTCTAATCAGAATAAGAAATAAGCTAAGAATCATTAAAATGCTAGATAACTGTTGCTCCGATGTTCAATTTACCATAGTTCTTCAAATGAAGGCATTCCACAAACAAACCTGTTATTTTATTTGCTTTAAAGTCTTCACACCTATTATAGGGTCAGCGACAAAACAATCATGTGGTGTAACGTATTGCATTTGCAATAATATCGCGATATGATAAAAATGTGACTTTTGAAGTTTTGGAAGTCTTAATTCTAACAACTTTAAAAACTTAGAGAAAAAAATCTGAAAGAACATTGTGTTGGTCATATTTAACTCCATTATGATTTGTTGAGGGAAAAAAATGATTAAATAAAAAATATTTACAAAATTGCATTATCAGATCCCAATTGCTTGGAGGAATAAAAATTGCAATTTGATTATTTTCCCAAATTGTTCAGCCCTAGTTGTTAGTTGACGTTTTTAAACTCTCAAATATCAATTAATATTGTTCAACTTTTTTGTACAGTTATGGAAAATCTCTCCTACTATCCAACAACAAAGAAACCTAGGAATACTTGAGTACTCACTTGCTCACTTCCTTATACTGTGCGATCTCTTCTATGTAGAGCAGGTCATGCAGGCGGGCCTGGTAGTTTTCTTTGGTCAGAGTCTTGTCCAGAACTGACTGGGTGAAGAGCTGGTCGGCCGACAGAGGGATCTGATAGCGGGAGAGGAGGCTGCGTTCTAGTTCAGCCATTGAGTCGTTGGGACAGAACTCAACGATGGTCTTACAAGAAGAGTCCCAGCGTTTTGCCGTCATCAAGAGCTGCTGCCTGGCTGCCATCAGGTGTTCTAGGTCTGAGAAACAAAAGGATGAAACTCATTCCTGATTTGATCAGTTTTATATAGATTTATATAGATATTAATAATAGATATTCTCATGTTTAAATGATTATTCCATGAAGCAGTGTAAGTCCTGGCTTTTTGTCATGTCATTACTCAAATTTCCCAAGTTTTACCTTCCCTCTATATTGTGAGTCATCCTAATAATGGCAAAACACCCCAAAACATAAGTAGTAAGATCTTCTTTGTATGCTGTCTAAGATAACTGCACCTTCAAATGGTAAAACAACAAATGAGATATATAATAAGATGATAAAAAAATGCATGTTGAAGTTTTGGTGGCATAATAATACATTTTATTTAAGAAGTGGCTTTCAGGTCACTCAAGGACACTTTACAAAAGTTAAAATCAACAGTAAACAGCAACACCAAACACAAGAATAAACAACATTAAAGCATTGGTAGGTTTTGGTAGTATAAAATGAAATATAAAACAAATAGAAATAAAAAAATTATATAATAAAGAAGAAAAAAAAAATACAAATAAATAAAATACCTTCAATGGAGGCAGCATCCACCATGATCCGCTGCATCAGCACAGGTTCTGAGCCAAAGTCAAAAACAGCCGTCTGCCTGAAGGTACCAAAGATTTCTGTGCTGAAGCCCACGGCCACCTTGTATACGCAGTGGTCCATGCCGTTGTCTGCAGCCACTGACACAATAGTAAACAGAAACAGGTTATGAATTGAATAAAAGATCTATGCAAGCTAGCACAAACAATTAACTGAAACTCTTTAAACTCTTTCCACGAGAAAACATGAATAAATGATCAAAATGTAGTTTGAATCTTTGAGCTTGCTGTAAACAAGGCGATTTATCTTTAATGTATGTTATGTAAAACAGTTTACAGCCTTTTCATGTATTTACTCTGACCTGGAGCCCAGTGTCCCACATGTGCTATGTCTTGAGTTAATTTGTAATGTTTATTTATTAATAGGGTCAGTGTGAATAATGTTTGGCAAGATAAGAAAGTCAAAAACTTTTTATAATACAGTTTTAAGAAGCATTCATCAGGTCTCTCAAAATGTATATATTATGTGTATCTTGGATGGGATGTAACTTCAATTTAAATTCCTTGTATGTTCAAGCCTACTTGGTGAATAAAGCAGATTCTGACATGACAAAACATGTCTACTGAGCTCAGGGAAATTAACAACACAAAACAGAACCACAGAACATTGTGACAACCTGAATATACTTTTTTAAAATTGCCACACAGGTGTTCTTCAGGATGTGCATTAGCAATTTTGCAGTCAACATTAATAGTCATCCCCCAGCCATGTAATACGAATATAGGACAAACCTGCTGTCTCCTCTCCTGGAGTCCACTCTTGGCAGCCTTTAGGGAGGACC
The DNA here is from genome assembly GCA_030544235.1 of Lepturacanthus savala. Lineage (NCBI taxonomy): Eukaryota > Metazoa > Chordata > Actinopteri > Scombriformes > Trichiuridae > Lepturacanthus > Lepturacanthus savala. Next base: position 14,801,549 of record CM060466.1, on the reverse strand, counting down.
TGGAGCTGCTCACCAGCAGACACGCCTGTGATGAAGAAGTGTGGTCGGTGGGCATCGTAGAGCAGGGCGATGCGGTAGAGCTTTCTAGCCGGCTTGTCAGAAACACAAGGACAGATAATTAGAACAATCGCCAAATCAAATGATGAGAGAGGTCAAAATATGACCAAAAAGGCATGTGACGCAGAATTTCATTAATTCATTTATCTGGTAATGCAAAAACATTTGGTTTTGTACAATCCTGCTACTCAAAATATCCACCTACCTTGCACAACAAGGAGAAGGTCCAGGAGTGGGAGGACTTTTTGGTGGTGACGGTAACAGAGAGACTAGTGCTGGTTTCTACATTCACTCCATCCAAATAGTCACTTAGCTAAAAAAACAACAACAAAAAAAACATGCTTAGTTATATAATTGTAGAGATTGTAGAAATATTGTAATCTTGTGAGAATAAATGCTGTATATTAACTTCACTATGACATGAAAAAATAACGGACAATAATAATGGAATAATGGAATCACATACTGTCTATACTATCAAACAATCAACATGGGAAAGCTAAAAGGCTTTGTAGTGTTATTTATCCTCTATGACATACTGCTGCCATATTGGAACAATTAATTTATGTTCATTTGTCTAAAAAGCTGTGATATAAAATCTATGTTTATACAGTTAGGTGCAAAAAGGTGGCTTTTATTTTTGAAGGACATCCAATTTTTGAGGTCACATGACAATTATATCTTGTTTGCTCATAGACATTTGACATGTGCATCCATGTATAATAAAACCTGGATAGAGTACGGCCTCTCAGCAGCAGCAGAGTTTTCCCAGTGGCCTCTCGTATTACTGCAACAAAAAAATCCCATGCAACCCACAACTCATTTTTCCCCCCATAGACGTCAATAGTAAAAGAGAAGCCTGTAAAACTGTTGACAGGACACCCTCAGCTATAACCCTGTTAATTACTATTCTTTCTATTCTACATTTCTAGGTCATGAACTTTTTATCCGTCAAAAATCTTTCTAACGGCCAAAAAAGTTGTGGAAAAGTCTCTATTCCCAGTGTGATGTCACAGCTGTGTGATGCAGCGTGTTCGTGCTGTGTCTCGGGAGCGAGGGCGTTTTATTTGTTTATTTATTTTTTTAATTTTAATATCATTTTATACATATTTCATTTGTTTTTAATGTGGTCAATAAATGAATTAAACGACTAAAATGTGAGGATTTTATTTTCTTTTTCACAATTTACATGCTTGACATGGGCTGTATAACACTGAAATAAATCTGTAAGTCAGGAACTTTTTCAGCCTATGTGCCAGGCGAGCAACTACCATTGAAATGAATGGCAGCCATTTTTTCAGGCCACAATCCAGTTCTATAATACATTCATGGACATGAGCATCAATCGAAAGTTGTCTTTATATTCAGAATTTTGAAAAATTTTCAACAATTAAACAACTGAACTGACTATCTGGGATAAGTAAACTTTTCTTTTTTTTTTTATACATGGATCAATTTTGATGTTATAAGTTTTTTTCTAATATGCTAAAACAGACTATATTTGTCTCTCTATACATGTCTCCTTCACTGCTATCCTGAAACATTAGTCTCACAACTTATCCATTTGTTGTCTAGATGCAGATTTAATGTCATAAATATGTAATAATACAAGTTATGGAAAGGATTTTAATAAAATTACTGCACTGTAGCAAACACATTTGGAGCCTGACCCTGGCACAGAATTGTTGTCGTTCCTACCATGGAGTCACTTTTAAGCAGAGAACAGGCACTTACCACTTTCTCTGGGCAGAGGGAGTTCATCCACTTCTCTATCAGGGTCTCCATGTAGTTTTCGGTGAAGTGTTTGCTCTCCTGCTGCTGTTTGAGGCGGATCAGGCGTGACGCGTAGCGCTTCTGCCACTCCATCAGCTCCTCCTGCGAGTGGGCCGACGTACACTGGGCCCCGTACCGACACAGACCCTGCTCCAAGTACCTACAGCAAAACAAACACATGAACAACAAGATGCGGACAAAACACCCTCAACAAAATCCAGAGCAATATTTATAATTATCAATTTAAGTTAATTTAAATCACTGCCATATTGGTCAGGCCTTGCTCGAAAAAGAGATCATTTGATCTCAAGCAACCAGCCTGGTTAAAAAGGTAAAATTAATCCAAAAATAATTGAATGTGAATTTATATGTTTTGTTTCATCTTATAGTAAAGTCAGTCTGTTTGGGATTTTTTTTAACCTTTGACCAACATGTATTTATTTGACACAACCACGTATGAAATGCAATTTATTGTAGACAGTAGATAGTTGGCAGGCAATATTTTGTATAATATCCATTGTTACCCAAACAACCAGACAGTTTGTATGACCTTTTACAGAGGGTGTACTCCTCGCTGCTGGTGACTCCTCTGGGAGGAGGCCGGAACTGCCAGCCATCTTGGATCTCTGTCAATAAAGAGCGAAAAAAGTCAATACAACACCTAAGCCAAAGAGTCTTCAAGAGCACCATAAAATGGGCTTCATTAAGCTGTTAAGAATGTGCTCAAGCTGCCGATTGGCTAAGCTGAGACTTTCTAAGCACTAATACGATCTACTGTACCTAAATCTATGTAAGCAAAGACAGAAAGAAAGAAATTAACTTATACTGTATATATGCTCACCCTCCTCTTGGTCATCTGTGTATTCTGGTGCCATCTCCCTATTTATCGCCTGACAGAGACAAGGGGGGAGGAGGCGGGAGAGAGATTATTGGACCATTGGACCAATTATAGACAAAAGGAGTAATAAATCCACAGTAGCTACAAGCTGGAAAGAGGATCTTAATAGAATTATGCAAGTGCTGGAATCAGGCCGTCATTCTAATGCCTTGATTGACAGGTAGATATGATACTATTGGTTGAAATTGCTTTGGGCAAGATGATGTTTTTTTTTACTGGTGAAAAATGTGATTGAATTTTGATCCAATTTTGATATAAAATACAAAATAAATGTTACAAAGAATTTGTTTTTGCAAATATAATTATATAAGTAACCAATATGACCAGAGATGTGATTTGAAAGGATTGAAAAAACATGTTTCATTTGAGGAAGACTTCAATAATACAGTGGCACACTCTGCTTTCCTCTCATTTTCTTATTCTCATACAGTGGAATAAGGCCACATTACACTGGAGCAAGAGCCTGAAAAGAGTGCTGCCTTGTCTATTCACTAAGTCGGGAATTGGTTTTAAAAGTAAGGATTCAAATCTATCGGACAACCAAGAATCAGAATTGAATCACGAGATACTCAAAGATTGACGCCCCTAAGAGGTACTCACCTCTATTTCTGAAAAAAGCATTTTTAATCTGGACAGGTCTTTTGCAATAATGCCATTCTGTGAAAAAAAGAAGAAGACAATACTGACATCAGTAAATTTCATATACCCACAGTGTAAAGGTGCTTTTAGACAGCAAATGTTTCTCACTGACTTGTTTTCAACATAAACAGCAGCTCACCATACAGTCATGGCAACCACAGACAAACTAAAGTTGATTTTACTGCTATACGAGTCTCCTGGATTGTACTAATAAGTTAGCACAACCCACTATAGTGCATATTGCTTTCTCTAATGGCTTTCTCTAATATCAGGCTGCATCATGATAGTATTCACAAAATTTGAATTTGGAAGCTGTGGCGGTGGCAACCACACATTGTCTGACAGCTTCTCAACCATCATCAAAGAACACCACTGAAACACGACAAAACCATCCATCCTTGTATGTTCTGCATGATCTCGATAACCATTTTCAATTGAACTTATCACCTGTGAAATATATATGGTGATATATATGGTGAATATATGATATTTCAGTAATTAGTAGAGTATTTTCTATTGCTGGTACAATATGTGATTCAGATTAACATGAAGAAAGAATGAAAAGTTAGTAGTTTTCCAAGTACAAGCAAAATATCTTAAATATAGACAGATTATAGATAGATAATAACATGCAAGGAACGGGAGATGAAGAGTTTAGGGAACAGCAAACAACAGTCAATGGTACTGTGTAAACAGCACCGTCTTATCTACCCAATACCCAACTATTCATTGTACAAAAGTATTATATATATATCCTTACTCAGAAAATATTACATGACCTTGAGACTGAGGTGAAACTTTCTGCATGTGGAAGTGAACAGGCAGTTGCTGCAAACATGGAGAAGAGTGGAGCAAAGGCAAAGGGAGTTCTGGCAGCAATGCTCAGTGTTGATGCATGAAGACAGTGGTTAGGACAAGGGAGGGAGAAGTCAGGCAGAAGAAAAAGTAGGGGGGAAAGTAGGCCTGTAACAGCTAAGGCATTACACCTATTTTCATCTAGGACAATACTGCGTTATTGCAATTAAATGTGTCTGAAAACACATGATTTTATAGGTGATATGTTGCCAAGTTCTTCTGTGTGGCATATTTCACGAATCTATTATAACTTTACACATTCTGATGATTGATGAGGAGCCTCCAAAATATTTGATGGGCATACCACTACAAAATCTTAATCAATCAGACTGTATCACATATTATTGGGGCATCGCAGGTCAGGTGAAGTTCTATTCATCGGTCTCTAAAATAAACTTAAAAATAAAAAATAAAACTTTGATATCTAAAAGCCTTGTTCGGAAAATGCCTGGTGAGCCGGTATTCCCTGTTACACATACAGACATACAGTAGCATTCAATATAATAGTGTGTTTAAAAACGTTAGTAAAGCCCTAATAGTTTTTATTTCGATGCATTGGGTACACCGTGTATATATTAGTGATGCACCGATCAGCATTTTTTGGCCCGATCACTGATACCAATCACCAAAAAACTTGATCTGCCAATTGCCGATCACTGCCAATCACAGAAGGAATTTTAAATTTCCATACGTTTCATCTAGCAGAGGGTGCACCGATTATAGAAATAAAAACGGCGGGGAGGGGAGAGAGAGAGGAAGAGAGAGAGAGAGATTTGCGTGAATCACTAAAGTAATATTTAGTTGTTCATGGTTTCAGAAAACTGCTTCACATCTGTGTTGCATGGAGTCGACCAACTTCTGGTTCCTATGACAGGTGTTTCAGCCTTATAATTCCTTATAATTCCTTTGGATTTCTTGTTTTTGTCTCAGAAACAGCATTTTTGTATGTCAGCCTACAAGTTGTCAATAGGATTAAGGTCCAGGGATTGGGTTGGCCACTCCAGAACTTTATTTTGTTGGTCTGGAACCAAGAAGCTGCTGGTTTACTGGTGTGTTTGAGGTTGTTGTCCTGTTGAAAGTCACATTTCAAGTGCATTTCCTCTTCAGCATAAGGCAACATGACTTCTTTATTTATTTTATGCATTTAGTAATTAGATATAAACAAACCGATCCATGATCCCTTGTCTATGTACTGTAGAGGTTACAATTTGCTAAAGAACACATCAACTAGCCTAAAGAGAGCTGAAGGCACATTTTGTGGACTGATGAAAGTAAGATTGTTCTTTTTGGGTCCAAAGACCACAGACACTTTATCAACCACCAAACACTGAATTTAAGCCAGTCTGAAGACAGTGAAGCACTGTGCTGCAAGCATCATGATATGGGGAGGTTTCTCTTACTATGGTGCTAGGTCTTTTTATCGCATACAAGGGATCATGGATCAGTTTGCCGACATCTAAATATTTGTAGAAGTCATGTTGCCTTATGCCAAAAAGGAAATGCCCTTGAAACGTATGTTTCAACAGAACAACAACCCCAAACACACCAGTAAACCAGCAGCATCTTGGTTCTAGACCAACAAAATTCAAGTTCTGGAGTGGCCAACCCAATCCCTGGACCTTACCCCCATTAAAGGTTGTGGGGGTGACATCAAAAATGCTGTTTCTGAGGCAACATCAAGGGGAATTATGGGGCTGAAATACCTGTTCATAGGAGCCAGAAATTGGTCGATGAAACACAGATTTGAATCAGGTCTCAAGAAACTGTGGGTATACAACTAAATATTACTTCAGTGATTCACAGGAATGCTAAATCCTGAAGATTTTTCAGTTTGTAAAGAAAAATGCAGATACTATTTCTTTCAACAACCTAATATTTTTTCCCCTTTTCGGTCAAGTAATTAACTACTTGACTACTGCACATATACATGTCTAGTATTCAATGGTTATATGATTTCTGACAGAACAATTCAATCACAGCCTGTGATCTGTTTTGTTGTTATATCATATACACTGTATAATGATCGTACCACTGGCTCTCCATACAAGGCTTTAGAGAGGATGCTGGCCACCTCCTGCAGGCTGCCATCCAACAACATGGAGCGCAAGCTGGCCTGTAGCGAACCGTCTCCCCTGGCAATCTCTTCTGCCAGAACTAGAATAGGATGAAGAACACAAAAAGGAAGCAGGTAGGGAGATAAGTAATTCAGATTTCAGTTATTTTTTCCAACAATATAAGTTGCTTCCAAATTTGCTATCTGCCACATCAGGGTTACTTAAGTTTGGTCCACGATGCCAATAACTAACTGAAGAAAATCAGTGATTTGTTTTCCTGGTCTATCTTTCAAATGTAGCTTGAAGCGACGACATTAATCCAATAGATGCACAGTTAACAAATAAATCCATAATTTAACCTTTCTTCCATGAGAATGAGTGATAAAATGGTTTGCTTGACTTGAGCGACACACTTTGTCTACCACAAGATAAAAAAATAATAGATTACAATTTGAATTATTACTCACCGTGTTTACAGTCTTCATCTGCTTCATCATAGTTTTTCTGTTGGAAAAATGGAGGGAAAAAAAATATGATGCCAAAACAAATGGAAATACTTTATGTTAGAGGGTCAGAGCTATCTTTGGCTCCTAAGGGAGTCCCTCACACTATCATTACAGGACTTAAGGAGTTTCCATAATCCTAGGGCTTAAGTAACTGGTGTAATTTTAGTGCTTTGGGAAGATAACAACAGGACTGTGGAGGAGATTGGTCTCATCTCTAACCTTCTTTTCTCTGGGTAATTTACCCAGTGATTAGAAGTACAACAGTGAATTTCAAGCGCAACAATCAGCTTTGTTAATTTCAGTGTAAAGTATTTAGGGCTCGAGCAAACATATATTCGGTTTGTTTGGTGATGCTTATGGGACAGAACTTGATTAGTCCTCAAAATGATGTTTATACTTCTATACTTACTTAAACTTATACTCAAGGAAGGGTAACTATGTTTGAGTCTATAAACTACTGACATTTCTCCCAAATTCCAAATAAAAATATGTTTTCAGACTTCAAACAATGCAAAGAAACAAGATCAAATTCATTTTAAGAACAACATTACACTTAAGAGTTCAGAAATCAATATTCAGTGCAATAACCCTTATTTTTAATCCCAGCTTTCCTGCGTATTGGCATGCTCTCCACAAGTTTTTCCCACAATCTTGGGTGACTTTATTCCACTCCTGGTACCTCTTTAAGCAGAATGAGGCTAGAATACATGTAGAGATGCTGATTTCAGAAAAAAAAAATGCAGCGGTCTCTTATTTATTTCCTGATCTGTGTATACTAACAGCCTGATATAATGAAAAATGGGGAGAACTGGGACAGGACAAAAAGTATCATAGTAGTCATAAAGATGTTAACCTTGGTTCCTCTGTACAACTGTATCATTCATGATACACAGACAATTCATTAGAAGCCTCAAAGTCAATGTTGAATATGGAAAAGCATAAATGTTTTTTTTAAAAAAAGAAAAAAAAACTGTATGTGCCAAGAGGAACAAAATGTGATCAACAAACACACAGATGCTGAACAGAAACTGAACCACCAATCAAAACGCTGATTATATTTAGGGTAGTTTTAACATAAGCCATTTCAGCCTTCATGGTAAACGGGTCCATTTGTAGATTTCACAAATTACACCTGTATGAAAGATTGTATCAGAGATAGAACCTAAAACTGAGCAAATAGCACTGATGGAATGTAACAAAGTACTATATTTAAGTCCTATCTTAAGGTACTTATACTACACTAGATTTCAGAGGGAAATTCTACTTTCTACTCCACTATATATATATATATATATATATATATATATACACACACACACACTACAATGCAGTGCTGAACCTGTAGCTCCAAACATTTTCTCTTGTAATCTCTTCTATAAAATAAGCGTAATGTTGGACAGTAGCTCATAATTCTGACATTTGGGTTGTTAGTTCTAGAAAGCATCCTTTACCCTGTAGAAATCTCACATGGTTTCATTTTATTAAATGTTAAGTGAAAAACTCTGAATCAAAGCCTAGAGATAAGTAGTAGTTGTATATTGCTCTCTCAATCATTTCACCTCTCTGCTCAGATTTATCTAGTGACCCTTTGGAGGGGCCTCACCCAACAGGATATGGCAGCTGCACAGTGACAAAGATTCCGGTACCTGGATTACAGAGCATGGTATCGCTGTTCTTAATTGGCCAACACTCACCTGACCTTAACCTCTTAGACTTTCTATTGTGTTAACATCATTATTGTAAAGAGGTGTGATGTGATAGACCAGACCCAACAATGCAGAAGAGCTGAAGGCCACTATCAGAGTAATCTGGGCTCTCATAACACCTGAGCAGTGTCAAAGACTGATGGGACTCCACCACATCTAATTTTCTGAGATACTGAAATTGGGATTTTATTGGTTGTCAGTTATAATCATCAAAATTAAAAGCAATAAACATTTAAAATATATCAGTCTGTGTGTAATACATGAATATAATGTACTTTTGGAATGGAATTACTGATATAAATCAACCTTATGATATAATAATTATATGACCAGCACCTGTTCCTGAGCTCTTCACTTATGAAAGAAAGAAGAAGTTGGCACTTCTCTTAGGGTACTTTTGAACATCTACCACTCAGCAGGAATATACAAACACACACACACACATACATACATATATATATATAGCCCAGTCGTGCATAGAACAACAACAGTCATTCATCGTGACATCCTGCCAGATTTCTCAGCTACACCAGCCACATAGTTCACTCCATCTTGGACAAAAGGCTGCATGCTTGCTAGAGCAATGACAATGCTTGGACCACCAATGTTCTCACCAACTGAAGGAAGGCAGCAATGCGGTAAAGCAGGGCACGGCTGCGGAGGGGTCCGGAGGCAACAACGAGGGACGGGGGGCTTGGCGAGACGGGGGCACCGGAGGATTGGGCTTGGGGTGCGAGGACCACCAGGGCGTCGGTGCTGTGACTGACTGCCGCCTCAAACTCCCGCCTGGTTAACGATCTGCTAGCTTCTTCACATGACTTCTCCGCTCTCCTGTCCGCCATGACTCAGGGACAAAACTTCTGGCAGCACAAAAAGAAAAAGGGAAAACATAGCGTGAATATCTTTCAGGAAGTATCGTCGGGCAATAACACACTTCCATGTCAGCTTTTCAGGACTCTGAACACAAACATACAAGCATTCTTATACACTTCATTTGTCTGTATTCAAATATATGGGTCAGTGACAAAATGTGATGTGGTGTAACCCTAAAAACTTGGCACCAGACAGTTTAACTCTCATAAAAATGGTTTAAAAATTTAAAAACACATGCAAGAAGTTTTATATTCTAGGTGGATTAAATATTGAAAACGTATGATTCTTTTTCTCTTAGACCATTTAACATTTCGTGTCCAAAATAATGTGTTTAATCTGTTTAACATCTCAAACAAAAATACTGTCACTCATGCTAAACAAATGCATTGTGTAACTAAAATAATTGTTTAAATAATCCTGATTTCAATATTAACGAAAATAATCGTGATAATGATTTTTTCCCATAATCGAGCAGAAAAGATTTTTACTTTCTCATCTTGACAAACATTGTTTGCCACTGACCCATATATAAAATATGACACCACCATGTGTCAGACTAAATTTTGTGAATCATACGCATCCTACACATCATTGCAAGCAAGTGGTCGAACAAAAAAATAGCAGTCAGCAATTTCAAGATGTGAAGACTTAACGCCTCAAGTTCAGCTACATTTTGCAGGTGTGCCGCATAGGTTCTTAATGCTGAGAATGAACAAAAGTGTTCTCACACAGGAAATATAGGAAATATATCACTAGCTTTCCACAGGAACTGAAATAATCTAGCACTACAGTCAAACAGCACAGAAAAAGGCTTTTTTTTCTGTGGTGCATTAATCTAAAACTGTGTCATAATATCCACTGCTCTGTCCATGACGCCAGGCAGTGTGTAACAAGACAGTTTGTTTTTCCATTGTAACCTTAACTGTATGCATGTGAACATGAAATTAGGTCAAACTTATACAGACCATCTGTAAGCGCATATCAGGTTGTACAATCTGAGAAAATAAAACCAACGCTACTCCCACAATGACCTATTGCAGAAACACATCCGTATTTTGCTTGCTTCACTTTGCAACTCAAGAGAGAGACAGAGAGAGAGTATTTCAGTCTTTAAAGTATTATTTCAGTCTCCAAATTTAAATTAAAGTACATGATAATGATTATGCCATGGGTCATAGGGCCTTGGAGCTACAAGTAAAGCATCTTTCCATTCTTGTCATGGTAATAACATACCAAGAGCCTTTTTGCAATGTGAAAATTATTTGGTTTTGCACATCTCCAAGTTTACCAACCCTGTAAACTTGCATGACAGGAACCAAGCTGTCTGTGGGTGCATAGGGTCGGTGAGTTACTTGTTTCAACTGTAGTGTACAGGCTAACAGCTAATGAATAGGCGAGCAAGTGACTGCAGTCAGCTGGATAAATACTATAAACCTGTTCATCATTTAGTGTCTGAAAAGTAATGCAGCCTACCAGTGAGCTCGATAACTAGCAGCTGCACTGTCTGCTTTGAAGCATCGTTCTTTTTTTTCATTTGGATGCGCTCAAGTAGGCAAAAGAGAAAAAAAAAATACAGGAACAATTTAAACTTCAAAAGGATCCATCTGCAAATATATTTTATTTCAAAAGTTTCCTACTTCACGGAAGAGGTTTCCGACTCCACTGTGGAATCCATTTTCAGCATTTGTGCACTGGAGACTTCAAGTTTCCACATCGCACTTGTGCAACATGAATACTGGACCAGGATTGGTGCCAAACTATTTGTGATGTCACAAATCATGCTCATAGGCCTACTCCTTTAGAAGTGGATTTTCATTGAGTGCAGAGAAATGTTCCGCTTCCAGGCAATGGACGTTAAAACAATCTGCTAGTCTGTCAATCTGCACATCATCATGCTGCACAGCGAAGCTCAAACGTCCAACTGTAGAACCAAGGGAGAAAAAAGGTTTTGGAGTGGAAGGAATTTCCCCAACTAGTAGGGCTGAACAATTTGGAAAAATAATCTAATTGCAATTTCCCCCCCCAAATTGCAATATATATAAAAATACATATCGTGAAAAAATTTCCTTCCAGATTTTTCACCAAGTTTCTCAATTGGTTAGAATTAAACTAAAAGGTGTATGACTTTAAATGAATGGGTCAGTGAAAAATCATGAAATGCCAAATTGTATAAGATTACAGAAAAAGAATGATAAAATATTTAATACAACTAGAATATAAAACTTGTGATTAGAATGTGATTTAATTTTTTTTTAGGTTTTAAAAACTTTTTAACCTTTAACAACTTTAAAACCACATAGCATTATATGGTGCTATACGGCCGTTATTGCAAATGCAATTAATTGTTCAGCCCTACTACCTAGTGCCTATGATATTGCAAATAAAGAAAAACCTGGCGCATTACCGCTGGCGAAGCGATTCACCAAAAGATATGCAATGTTTACCACATGTGGTGGTGCACTGCTTAATCTGGCATAATAACCGTTAAGGCCCTGACACACTAAGGCGACAGCCAGACAAAGTCCGGCTGTCGATGAATGTCTGTCAGCCTGGTTTTTCTGGTGTGTTCTGCACGTCGGCACATGTCTGGCCCCATCAGCTGCCTTCAATATGTTGATTCAATATGTTGCATCGGCCAATGGTGGGAGATGTCACTCCGATTGGTCTTTCAGTTGCGAATTAGTGCACACTGCAGTGTGTTTAAGTGCTACTTTTTGGGCTGGTATGACATGGTGGACAGTACGCAGAAGGAAATGTCTCATAACATTCATAGCTACCGAGTCAAATGGTCAATATCCACCAACATTACCAACAGAAATACATGCTAATATTATTAAACCTGCTGTTCAATAATATTAGCATGTATTTCTGTAATGTTCTGCTATTATTGAACAGCAGTGTTGGGCAAGTTACTTCCAAACTGTAGTAACTTGCCCAACACTGCTGTGGGCAAGTTATTGTAACAAGTTATTTATTACTTGTTAGTCATTTCAAAGTAATTTATTACATTACAATGAAGCTGTATTTGAAATAGAAGGCATTACACTATTATTGCATTCATTATTGCTGGTAGTCACAACAAGGATCTTGCTGACAAGTTTTCAAAAGCTGGCGATTCCACTGTTGAAAGTGGTTCTCATGTCTTCAACAAGTCTCCGAACCTCTTGATGCTGAAGAATCTCAGAGCAGGAGAAGGTTCATTTTGTCCGTTTTATGTTTTTATCTCCACTCTTATGCTCCGTTTGCTTCCTTGTTAACTTCATGTTACTACGGCACCTCTGTAAATGTTAAATTACATTATTGTTAAATTATTACCTTGTTTGTTTGTTTTTTTCGGTAATGCCTTACATTTCTGCGTTACAGCAAAAAGCAAAATACATTACAGTAATTTATTACTATTGCAACACGTTACTCCCAACACTGTTGAACAGTATCCCTTCTTTAAGCGGGTCTAACTGTAACTCACAAGCTTAACTTAATGCCATCATAGTTTAGAATTTGCATCATCAAAATACAATATTCACAGTAAGTTAGGGATTGGGGTGAAAATCCCATTTCATTCATAGGGGGGGGCGATAAACACTAAATTTTCTGTAAGGGCATTGAAAAAATACTATACAGCAATGCGATCACAAATCAATAAAGTAAAAACTATTAAACTCTTTGGTGGAGAACACCTCACGTCTGCCGCTGCTACAGTAACTTACATCGTTAGAGCTCATTAATGATCATCAGGTCTGATTTTCACCAGCAGACTGGTAAAAGAAAAAAAAAAGCTGATTTTGGACTAATTTTGTGGACTAAAAAGTGGTGTGATAAATGACTTCTACAGGTTAGTTTGGTTGGTTTCTTCCACTTAGTTGACTGTCAAAATTAACTGTTAGCCTTTAGTTGCATTTAGCAGCATCTAGTGGAACCATGGAACCTTTAGATGCTCCCAGAAAACTACACACTGTACCTTTAATATTTTTCTGCTGAATATACCTACCAATTACACTGTATATAAAGGCACTTTTAATCCTCTTTTGCATGAAATATTACTAGACATGGTTAAAAAAAAATATTTTGAATGTTATTACTTAAAATAGACTAAATAATAGATATATCAATACAAAAATATGTAGGAAAAGGTTGTAAATAAAATAAAGTAAATAAAATAAAAGCCAACCTTTGGTTGTGAGACAGCGATACTCGCATGTCAAATGAGCAAAAGGGACTGGTAAACAGGATATCCTGGACATATCCTGGTCTCATAAGTAGGTCCTTCAAAAATGAAACCCCCCCTTTTCACACCCAACTGTAAATACAGAGAATATAGATCGTTTTTTAGACAAGATAAATTGTTGCCATATGGCAACACTATGCAAGAGAGGGTTAATTACAATTCATATACAAGACAGTTCACAAAATCTAAAAGGGAAAGGTGATGTGAGTTACGGAGCCTACTGCATAGACGGGACTTAAACAGGCTTGGTCTGATACATTACACACAAGGAAATTAGCACAGCCAATAGTCAGTCTCAACACGTTTTCTGCAGAGCCAACCACAGGCCATGTTGGCCACCAGCATCCTCTGGAGTGCACCTGCTGCCACAGTCCTGCTCTTCTACAGTTGTGGGTGTGTAAGGTTTTTGTTCTTGCCCCACCGTCCATCTTTCAAAAGGAGTGTGTCACTAATAAAAACCACACAACAACACACACCTATATTCAAGTATAAGAAGGAATAGTGTAGTGCTCTGTGGAGGAGGCAGCTGTGGGAAGAAACAACCTACAGCTACTTGCATATAAAAGGTAGGAAACTCATACAACCTGCCCACCACCAGAGTCAGAGCACCCTCTCACTTCAGAGTAACACTACAACTTGGTCCAGCACTTACAAAACACCACAATTGACAGCTGGATTGTGCTATATGACAGATGAATGGCCAAAATGCTGGGCACCAGTTCACCAGACAAACCAAATACCTCAAGACAGGGATCACTGACAGATGTTTCTGTAATTATTAATTGTTAAATAAAAACGTCAAACTACATCTCCTGCTTTTTTCCAGTCTTTTTACATGCAAGTCATACATCTTTTTAATTTAATTCAAACAAATAGGCCCAGCCTATGAGAAACAACATGTTTACACTAAATATCTAATATTGTTTTGGTCATAGATAAATCATGTATTATGTTATTAGGGGGGAAATGATAAGATAAGGGATGAAAAAAAAATGACAGATGTATTTAAACAAACCACAATAAGGAAAAAAGGAAACTTTCCCGTTTAAACGGAGAATTATTGTTAATTACAGAGTTAACAAGGTGCGCTTGTATGCACCATGAAGTTGTACGAAGTAGACGTGACCAACTCGACTCCATTAGCTTTAAACACCTTTGACACATGATTTCCCATAACTCAATAACATTGATGGTGAAATCTGGTTTATCCAAGCTCCTTGGTTTGGTCTGAAAAGGAGAATCCAATATTTTCCTCTTTACCAAACTTGGATACGCGGCAATACATTATAATACTCAACTATTAGCACCGGAAACATTTCATCGACAGACTTAAGCCTTACCAAACAATGAGGAAAAAAAACAGCAGTTACAGCATGAGAATCTAAACCTCAACCTAAGATTAAAAGAAGCAGCGCGACCTCCTTCACACCAAGCAGCACCAGCACAGATTGGGATAAGGAGGGTCGGGTACAGCCTGACCTGCTGGGGAACACCGGGGCCATGAAATTCTCAACCTTGGCCAATTGCCTAGTAACTTTTGGTCCCATTTCTACCTCACTGGTTTCAACAATGGCATTGCAGCTAATCTCATGCTGGCAGAAAAAAAAGGCTGTTTATCGCAGAAAATGCTGCCCCAAAAGGTGGGTATTATGTGCAAAGATGGCTGGAAAAACAAAACTTCTTTTTATTTATATATATTAAAATATATTCTGTCTAGTCTCATCTGACAAAATTAACAGTGGTGTTCTGCAGGTGTTCTGATTTTATGCCACAGTCTTGACTTTCTTGAGGCTTCTTCTTCTTCTTTATTGAAAACAATAGAGAATGAAATCAGGTGGAGTTATAGCTAATAACTTTAACTTCACTATTTTTGCTGAAATTACTACAACGCCAAAAAAGGGGAAAAGATGCAAAGCAGATGATGCAAAGATGATGAAAAGATTGAGGCAGAGGGAAGTTAAACTTTTGTTGCTTTTCTGGCAGATTTATGTCGACTGCTCACTTTTCTTGGGCCACTGCTGCTGCCTCAGTTTTTTTAAATGTATGAACAGGTTCACAAAATGAAAAAAACACATTAAACCCCACAGCACAGAGAGTGCTGTAACGAAAAAACCCTCCTCCACTTCCGGCTGATTAGTGATCAAAAACACAAGATATCAAAAACTTTCAAAAGTATTTTTTTTTTAACAACTGTTTATATTAAGTCAAAATTTCTATAAACAGTTATGAACATCCCTGGTTCCAACTATAGCTTCAGATTGTCAAAGAAAGCAAAGACCATGCTAACTGTAGTAAATATGGGGTGTTTATTAGCTTCAAGTCAGGTTGCACTTCACAAACGTGCATTAGGAGATGCAGCTTCCCCACACAACATGGGAATCACATTGATGCATCGTTTTAATAGACAGCGGCAGAGAAGACAGCGTCTGTGTTCAATTTTACTTCAAGATTGACTTTTGTTTGCAATCTAATTGTGCGTGCTTCATGGACAGCTTTGTGTTTTTTTTGTTTCTTTTAACAAAATCATCCAAAATATTATTTTCATCTTGAAATGCATCAATTCAAGAATATAAATACATTTGCTTGGTTTGATGGTTACAACATCCTCTTGATGTCATTCGCCTCAAACTAGTAAAATAACATGTAAGTGTTTAAAAGTGTTCGTCAGTCAGCATAACAGCAAAATGGTCCAACTAGCAATTAGTTTAATGAACTGCTATAGACTGATTATTATTCATTATTTTTTTTCAAACTGGCTTTTAATGCATATGCTGATTTTTTTCTATAGATTTGCTTTGTTCAAGATCATTTAACACTAAAAAGAATGAATATATTGTGTTACCTAAACATGTGACCCACTTTTGAAATATTGGATCCAAAACTCTGAATATGTAAGTGTAACCAGATTTTCATAAAACTCAAACGATACCCAACCCTGTTCATGTACAATATCTGTCATTCTCCATATTGTAATATTTTGACAAAAAAAATTTAAAATCTGCACTTCCTCAAATCTTCAGATGAGGAACAACATTATATCTAATGGGTAGGTTACAAGACAGTATATCCTAAGCACATATGCCATCTGGCCAGTTGCCACTTCACCTGTCCCACCATAATACAGCTTTTCATCACTGGCATCATTTCAGTTTAAGGCAAGGAACACGCCAACCTAGGGTGTCTATGGGTTCAGGTTGGAAAAATCTGAAAATTGTAAATGTAAACGCAACAATCTGGTGTGACTTGAGAGAAAAATCAAGAAGCTATAGACTATCAATAATCACTATTAATACATAATATCAAGCTACTTGCCAATCGCAATTTAATCACATTTTTACTGAGTAACATGAGTCCTACTCACAACGTAGAGTCACACTTGTAAATGCAGTGATACACATCTGGGACTCTGGACACATCTGGGATGTTTTCTCTTCACGTTTCCCTGTGTTAGTAGCGTTAGCATTAATTTCATTTCAAAAGCCTCAACTATAATTAAAAATGTGTCTACTGTAGTCAAGGTATGGCATGTGCCGTACCCAAGCGACTCCTCTGCTTCTCGGGGGGTGGCGGGGGGGAGGATCTTAAACCAGAATCATTGATCCAGAATGACATACATGCCAGAAAGGTGGACTTAGTTCATACCTGAAACATATGCACTGCATTAAGGGGCAGTGCTACTGTGCCATCATCACCCTCTGGTATTGAATGTTCTAACATTGAGGAAGAACATAATGATCTAGCTTGCAAGTGTTGTATTTGTGGCATGCAAAATGAGGACTGTAATTGCTGGAGCTAGCAAATGGAATATATATATATATATATATATACACACACACACACACACACACACACACACATATATATACATATATACACACATACAGTTAAAGATTAAACTAAACATGGGATTGACCTCAAAGCAGTCAATTCTTCAAATAAGAAATTACTTCATGAGAAGACCAAAACCTAGGCAGAGTTCCACACTTACATATATAGACGTTACCTAATGTTAGAGCCTGCAAGCCAGTCCCTTCATGGGTGCAACAACAAATAGTTTGGCGGGATTCAGTGAGTGGGCTGCTGCTTGTTTTTTGTTTGTTTGTTTTTTTGTGCCCAGTTGTGGGCTACAAATAAAGAATCTACAGTTTAAACTACACCACATTGGAACAGATGGAGGGTTTTCAAGCTATGGGTGATAAAAACAAATCGCCTGCTATCATTCTGACATAAAGTTATTTGGCAGCAATGTGTAGGAAACACGGCGACAAAACTTGCACGTTTTCCTGAACCCCCAATCAGTTGCTTATCAAGAGAGCATACACTTGAAAACACAAACGTTGGGACCGACTTGTTTCGTCTTTTTCAATTCGTACTTGCAGCTAGCTGAGCAGCGTTAACGCCACAAAACCCTGAAAAACGTCTTCGCCGTGCTTATTAACTTACTGTCCGCGTTTGCACAGGGTAAACAAGTGTTGCCACTAACCAGAGTCTGCGTAGCTAACAGTTAGCTTGCTAGCCAAAACACGGCCTTTCCTGGCACCAAACTGGCAAGCTCACAGCAAGACTAGCAGGCTGGTTTGTTCATGTTAGCAGGCTGGGCTAACCGAGCTAGCTGGCTAGCTGGCTAGCTAGCTAGCTAGGTAGGTTCGCCGAAACAAAACGGGTTCGGGCCTGGAATTTTGCCACGGTGTTTAGGCGCATAGTATGGATATGACATCGTACTGTTGTCCACGCATGAACTCAGAGCATTCGTCAGTGTTCTAATGATTTATAGATGGGATCCATGTCAGTGGCTTTATGGTGAAAAAGGCATCTGAAAGGTCTGAAAATGGGAAGTCAACACTTACCTAGCTTTACTTTCTACGCCATCTTGGATCCACTTGTCAGACCTTCGCAAAGCATCGTGGGATGTACTGATCTGAAGGTTGAGAGGACTGTGTGTGTGCGTGTGTGTGTGTGTGTGTGTGTGTGAGTGTGTGCGTGCGTGTGTGTGCGCGCGCGCGCGCGTGAGTGCGCTCGTGTGGCCTCTTGTACCAGGGGTCTTCCTTGTCATATACTGTCTTAAAATACTGTGGATTTATTTCTTTTCAAACAAATAATTGATGAGGGGTCATTATTTACTACATTTACTACATTTACCATTTACTACAATACCATTTCTTTGAATGAATGGGTAAATTGTTGAACAAAATGAATTTTGCATAGTTTCTTTACATCTGGGACATAAAATCATTTTGCATTTGCAACTTATTTATAAAATGACTAAATACTTTTTCTAATTTTGCTCAGCACAGTTTTGCTCCTATTGCTATGATGGCTTATGTTGGCATGGTAATTAAAACATGTAAAGATGCAATATATCCTTTGGCCAAACCAAGTATGGGTGTTTTTATATGCAGGTTTTAATCATGTAAGGAATTAGAAATGCCAATTAGTACAAATTCAAGCTGCATGTTAAATGAATCGCATTTGTCATATTGTGTTAAACGATAGAATGAATACAGCACAATTAATATTGCACAAAATGTTTGCTGGGACAAGGTGAAAGGTCAAGTGTTATGTTGTCCTACATCACCCTTTTTGAGTTATTAGCCATGATCTCAATTAACCCAGACGCTGTTCAGGAAGAGAACCAGGTCTGTGACGCTCTACTGGAAGGATGAATGTCATTCTTTCAAAAAACATCCGCGATTATTGCAACATCTCACTCTGTTGCTGTAAAACCACATTATACAAGCTCCTATGGTTGTTCAAGTGTTTTAATGTGTTTTGATTATCAATTTGGGTTCTTCTGAATGTTCCTTGTCATGATAGAACTGAAACGTTCCAGTAACTTCAACCTGAATTCCTTGACAGTTTCAGCGCTACTAAACAAGCGGAGCAAAAGGACAGACTAAATGTAAGTCAAGATCAAAGTAACATTACAGCGAGGGAATACAAAGAGCATTTATTATACATATGGTTTCAGTTGTATTTAATCTTGGAAACATCTAATTTTTATGAGTGAATCTTAAAGATGATTTCATACAGTTCCTTTATCTACTTTTTCACAGGACACATGGTGTGATGCACTCATCTTTACATATATATGTTATTTGTCAGCGACAAATGTTTGGCAAGATGAGTCAAAATATTTTTAAAAAACTGTTTTAAAAAGCACTCATCAGCTCTCAGAACGTACATTGTGTTCATGTTAATTTCTTATTTAAAAGTCCATTTGTATAATTCATTTTTTAATTTTAAATATATAACCCACTCACAATAGAAAACGAGTTGACAGCATGTGTTTTTTTTAACCTTTTTGAGAGTTATACTATCTGGTACCATTTTTTTTTTAAGGTTACACCCCATGGTAGTTTTGTTACTGTAACTTTATGTATATATACACACACATACTCTATTACACAAATGTGAGGAGTTTTATTATACATTGCCAAGTCTACATTTAAAAGTTTTCAGTCAGTGTTTCAAACAGCAAGGAAATAGTCAACTATGATATAATCTAGGAACTAGATATATGGGAAAGATGTGATCTGTTGGAGAAGGAAGGGAAGGAATTCATCCTGTAACTGACAGAGGTATTCAATTGATTTTATTGTCAATGTTTTACTGGACAGTAAAAAAAAAAAATAATAACAAAGTCGGGGTGTTGTGTATGTGCTGCAATTTCTTTCTCCAATTATACAACGCTGGAGTAACACTGCATTCGCAGTCCACCAATATCTGGTATATTCAAAGAGATTCCCACATAAAGAAAACAAACAAATATGAACCGAAAAAAAAAAAAACATAAAATAATGCACTTTGTTCTTGTTTCACTGGAGGTTGTGGATCATTTCCTCCTTGGCAATGAGATGTGTGGTCTTGTTGACCAGAGACATGAGGGAGTTGAGTTTGTGCGACCAGTCGTTGAGCAGGTCGTTGGGATCTTTGGGCCTCTGGAAGTTGATGATTCCAGCCAGCCGGTCCACCTTGGCGTAGATGGTCTTGTTTACGACGAGGCTGGAGAGGAACTCCTCTGATTCCTGAAGAACAGTTGAGGAGACACATCAGATATGCTATAAAATGTGAGCTTCATTTCCCAAAGGTCAATTATTAAAACTCTTCTTACGTCAATAGAAAGGTCGAGCAGTCCGGCCATCCTCTTCATTGTGATTCTGGTGTAATATTTGGCCATTATTCTTATGTTCTGTGGGGGAAAAGGAGAAAATTATTTCATAAATATGCATATCTGCAGCAAAATAATTGCATTTATTACCCATGGACAGAACACACTTTGAAGTCACCTAAATAGCTACAATATTCAAGAGTCAAATATAACTAATGGGAGTAAATTATTATTGCATTACTTAACATTCTGCCATTTTAGCCACTGAATCCACACAGAGCCTAATGTCATTATTGCTGAATACTTGGTTTGAATGTCCCAGCTTAGGTTGGAATATCTAAAATGCAGCTGGGGATATCTTAGAAAAATCCAACGGTTTAAGGAATGAGACCTCAAATTTCTCTGAATTCTTAAACTTTAAAAGGACATTTCACATCCAATCCTGAACTTACATGCTCCACCACTCTGTTCTTCAGGTCCTTCCACCTTTTCTCCCCCTCCTCTGAATAAGAGAAGACGTCTGTGGTGGGGCTGTCGGATGAGCCCTCTCTCAACTCCTTGCCATAATCCTCCACCAGGGACGTCCAACGCATCAGCTCCATTGTGGTGAACTGCTTCAGGAGGTCCCTGGAAATGGAGCAGGAATCAATTAAAGATTCCTTTGTGTTCACACCTTGCTATAGTCATTATACGATGCATTGTCAGAAGTAATAATCATATCCTCTTTTAATTTCACATCAACACTGAGGATTGTTTGCTCTATTTATGGTAGACTTGTAATCAAGACCACCTAAACCAGAGAGCATCAAGACCAAGATCAATTGAGCTTAAGGCCGAGACCAAAAAAAAAAAACATTGTATTTTGTCAACTACAGGAACAACAATACAGAGACAGTTCATCTTTGTGTCTGAACTCACAACAAATGTTTTCATCAGTTGATTGAGATCTATGCCATTTCTAGTCCTGAGTGCTGTTAAAGTAGAACTATTTCAAATACACCAGTAATATCAATAAAGAAAACTGAAATATTCTATAAGGTTGAGAGGACTATGTACAGTAAATTAGAGGTGGGCGATGTGGCCTAAAATTTATATTGCGGTATAATTTTAACTAGAGATGCACCAATCCAATACCCGGATCGGATATCGGTTGAAAGAGGCCGATCCAGTGTTCCAGTCATGCTTCTAGTTGCTTCGACTTTATGTTTGCGAGCTTGTTATGTCATCATGCAGAGCAGCACATCATGCTAGCACCCAGTGTGTGCAGTATCTACAACATGAAAATTGCGAGGGGAGGTAATAACATTGCTAAATAAACACCACAAACAGCAACCGTGTCCCAGGCTCTGAACGACCCGCTAACAAGCTGCTACTGAAGGATGTTTATCATTGCAAGAAATTCTGTGTAGAGGGAACGCGTTAGTCCATGGAATCAATGCTTCCTCTTCAAAGTGGCAACTACTCGCCAATTTGTATTTTCCTTTGGCCTGTTTTCCCCTTTTGTTCTTGTACCAAGATGCAGTGTTTTTGGAGCTCATCGATATCAAAGAGCAAATACTTTTATTGCATATGTTAAAGCCTGTGAGAAAAAAAAAAATACATCCAATAAACCCATTTCTCCTTAAATAACACATATTCCAGACTGTTTGTACCAGACTTTTGTTTGTCTTTTTTTCCTCCTTGTACCAGACTTTTTTTTCTGCCTGGTCCTAATCCTCCTTCAGTCGACCAGGATGCAGCATGTATGTTTGGAGCCCGTTGATATCAAAGAGAAAATGCTTTTGTGGCAAATGTTGGAGTGGAATCGACAGGGAAGCCGTTTGCGGTTACGATGATAAAAGAGTAACAGCACATAGTAACTAATGATAACTCGGCACAGAAAAAAATTCTATTCTGTCGCTGGAGAATACGGGTGCTGCGCAGTGATTCCACAGCCGATATGCTCAGCCCAGGGATCAGTATTGGATTAGAAAAACCTGGATCGGTGCATCACTAATTTGAAGCATAGATGGTAGACGGTGTATATCAGGATATATAAATTACAGCAGTTTCTTATTGGTTACCATAGCACATGGTAAAAGCATTAAAGCAAGAAAGTAATTACACTGTAATTTATTTCCCTAAAGGAAAACAAAATCATTTAGAAACTTCAATCAATTTCCGTTTCAACAAGGTGCACTTGAATGCACCATGAAGTTTCATTACCATAATAATGATGTAAATGGAACTCGAGTTACAGCAGATAAAATCACAGCATTTGTGGTGAGTTGTGGCTGCGCAGCTCCAGTCAGCTCTGGTATAATAACTGTTTGTTATAAAAATATATTAAATAGCTTTGTTTCAAGTAAACTCTGAAAGCGATGCATTCAAGACACTTGGATTGCAGCGGACCAAGACCGGTCTCGAGAAGTACAAATCTAATTTACGGTGAACCCAACAAGCCTCGGAGCACAAAGTGAGTCTTACTTGTATTTAGGGATTTCTTCCAATTTCTTGTCTTCGCTGACCCTGTGCACGAGGTCAGACTGCTCATTGTCATAAGGGGCGAGGATCACGTACAGCACCACACTCTTCAAGGCCTGAAACACAGACATCCAGTAGTTTTAAAAACACAGTAACACTTATATGGCCACAAGCAAATCAAAGTACGGGGACAGGCTTTGACAACTATTCTGTGCTCTTCTACGTTCATGGAAAACAGCATGGATCAAAAGAATGTTCACATCCTGGATATTTGCTGGTGGGACTGAAAAGCCCATCATAACCACGGTCTGTGCAGAATTCAACATTTTAAACCAACGCTAAAGGTGAACCGCTACCTCCTAAAACACAGTGTTCATCATCACAAACATGAAGACAGAGTTGGTAATAAAGTGCTCTTTTCCAATAACACGTAATTACAAAAATGGCACTGTGTATGAAAAGTACATGGGTTTATTATTACAACAGAAATTGGATGATATTCAATTAAAGGAGGAAATTTGAATCGAGAACTGGAAACACCTTCACATTAGGGACAGGAAATACCTTAAATTAGACATGTTTTATAATATTCATGAAATCAACACTGATGAAATTCCACGATATTGTACAAGCAGCAACATTTATGCACATAAAAAGAAATAAAACCTTCTACAACACAAAATACAAAAAATATTCCAGGAAAGAGAGGGGGTATAATTTAATCCCCTTAAATTATATCCCCTCTCTTTCCTGGAATATTTTCAAATTAAATTTTAAAACTCAAAAAAATTCCAAAATACTAACAGAAAAAATCTCTATCAGTTGCAGGGAGTAAACTGTGGAACTAAAACAATGTCCAATTGTGATTCACTTTATGATTCACATTAAACAGGTATCAACAGGTATAAAAACAATATATTTACAGAAGAATCCAGGGAAGAGGAGCCAGAACACTCAGCAGTTTATCATGTAACATAATCTGTAGAAATGTGCATCACTGTATTAATTAACCGTTTTATTCTCGTTGACATCAGTGTTACTGTGGAATTGTGATCATATTATCTTAAGGCGAGACACTACAGGTAAATAGGGTAAAATTTTCAACTAATAGATATCACCATGAAACTTCTCGAACTGATTACTGACATAAAGACAAACTTTTTTTGTATTACAACTTTTCTGTAATTTTATGTTTGAATATGCAAATGTAGCATCATCTACTTAAATATCCACGATTTTGCATACATTTCCAGGATAAAAATCCCTTTTTATCACTCCAAAAATCACAAAAAGGTTTCAACAGTCGAAAAAAATAAATTTGATATGTTTTAAGGTGTAAAATATTCTATAAATCAGATTCTGAATGAGACATCAAACAATCCCTTCAGTAAATATCTGCAAAATGTAGTTAGGAATACAACTGGAAAGTTTGGTGTAATTTGGTCTCAAAGTGTGACAAAAAACACATTTTGAGAAAACGGCCTTAAAAGATTTTTAAATAGATATCTCAATATATGAAACAATGAAATATATCACTGAAAAACAGCATGTTTGCCCTATTTACATCCTTATTTCAACTAAACCATTCATCATCTCATCGCATCTAAAACCCAATCACGTTGTCAGAAACTGTCACCAACCAATGAGCTGTTGAGTTTAGCTTCAGACCTGCCTTTCTACTTTCACGATTGGTTACTAAGGCAAAGGATATGCCCATATTTGGATTTGACAGACATGTGCAGGGGAAATAGAGCTTTCCAATGGTACCACATATGACAGGGCACAGACAAGGCTGGCAGTCTCGTGCAGTTTCAAAAAGTGACTTTAGGCGAAATCTACACACACATCATGGAGAAAGTGGTGTGAAATAAACACCTAAATGTGTATTTTGACCATTTTTTTTAATTAGCATGAAAGAAGACATGTAAAATATCAGAAAATCTCAAAAATTATCAGAGCTTGAAAAAACGCTGTTTCCACCTACCGTGTTTCACCTTAATTATTATTATATCATTACTATTATCAATATAAATAAGTATTACATTAATATTATTGGTACTAATATTATTGTAATTATGAAAATTATTAATGAAAATTACATTGCTACTATTGCATATTGATATGAGTGATAGAGGAGTAGGATTTAATAAGTCTTTTAAAAAATGTAAATTTATGTTAAATGATTGTATGGTTTTCCTTTTTTTTCTTATTTTCTCTTTGTTGACGTTTTATTTTGACTTTACGTGTTCCAAACAAACTAAACTTAACTATAAACCAGTGAGGATGTTGTATTTCCTATTATGAAAGTTTGAATGAGGCAAATGGAATGGAATATATATATATGTAATGTAAATGTAAATGCAGAGCAGTGGATTTCGAAAAAAAAACAAAAAACTGTAACTGCATTGGTAAGACACAGTCACACGCATGGTGCCTTGACAGGAAGCCAGTGTACCTGCTGCCACTTGCTGCTGTCCTCCAGGATGCAGGGGGTGTCATAGATGGCCCGGTAGTGTTTGCAGATAGACAGGTAGGAGCCCTCGTGCTGGTCCACCTGAATCATCAGGTTGTAGTACTTCAGCTTTGACTCCTGAGTTGTGAAAAAACAGGCGAAGTTACATCATTAAAAGCTTAAAATTCAACTTCTACGAGTTTTTCAAAACAACAACAACCACTTGTTTTGCGCTGCCTCTCACCTCATTGCCCTCTTCTTGGAAGAATTTGGTGTTTATCTTCTTGCTGATGATCTGGCAGCGAATGTAATCCTTGACAGCGATGCAGAGCCTCATCTGTTCCAAGATGAACTCTACCTTCTCCTTTTTCTCCATGGAGCCATAGGTCTCCACCTGGGCCAGAGGAAAAAAGTTTGTGTAAAAGATGCAAAGGTGAAATGGGGGGGAGGGGGTATCAGAATTGTTCCGCCAGCAAGGGATGTAGTCCTTTGGCAAGCTGACTCTCATAATCTCCAGCCGGTTCAGAACTCTGCTGCCTGGATAATCACCAGAACCCTGTCATCCCAGCACATTGTCCACGTTCTTCAGCAGCTCCACTGGCTCCCGGTCAACCAGAGCATCACCTATAAGTCCATCCATAACCTCGGCCCTCCAGATCTCTCTGACCTCCATCCTGCTCCCTCAGATCTTGCTTCTCCCTTCACCGCAGCACTTGGGGGAGCAGAGCTTTCTGCTGCTCTGGAAGTCTCTGCTACCCGATCTCCTCCGTAAATCTGCCCCCTTACCCATCCTCAAATCGAAACCCAAAAGTCATCAGATCAGACTTGCATACTCTCTCTGTGTTGACCCAAACCCCTATGCCGTAGGCTGATATGCACTTGCAAAGAATGCTAATTACGCATCACTGGTTTGGGCTCAAAATGATGGTATTTTAACATGGGGCTCGATTTCTCAGATATAAGATGGGAACTTGCAGTTAAATTACAGGGAATATAGATAAACATCTTTAAACATCTCCAAACACAGTTGTGTCCTTATTTATTGCTTCTACTACATAACTGATTTCCCCTTTCATCATAAAATTGAAGAAAACAAACTCCATCAGTCTCTTACCTGCAGCTCCTGAAGAATGGATGCCGCCTCTTTGACCTCTCCTCTCTGCTCCTTGATGCTGGCCAAAGTCTTCGTCAGCCTGGCGCGCTCAATCTCTACATAGATCTGTGCAGAAGATGTTAAATCAATCGTAAATCATCAAGGAGAAGTGTTAGATTTTGAATAAAACAGACCCTGGCAAATTGCAACCGATTTATCATATACACATAAAAACACAACCCAGACCTTGCCAGCAGTCACAGTGCGAAGAGTGTCAATGAGTCGCAGCTTGATGGTCAAATCAGTCACAGCATCCACATACTTGTAACATTCCTGCACCATTTTGGCAACAGCCTGATAAGAGCAAAAGACACAAATGGGAATTTACGTCTAATAATTGCAAACATCGTTATTTTCCAAATAAAATTTCTATTTTCCTTTAAAGGTGAATTTTCCAAGTGTGGACAATATACTGACTTAAAACAACACAGTCTGGTACATTTTAGTGTCAGTCTGTGGGACAGTGAGTTTATGTTTGGACATCACCAGTGAAAAAGAAGTAGGTGACCTGTTTGAGCTGACTCCGCCTTTTGGAGAGTAACATGATGTTTTCATTCAGGGCATCCCAGTCCTTTGCTTCATAACACATCTGGACCACAGCCACAAGGATTCTGGAGGTTGACACCATGTCTGATGCCTGAGCAGGGGTTGATGGTGGATAATTATAAGCACAAGTTAAAATGTACACAAATACACACCTAGATAAGTTATTTCTTTTCTTAATAAAGATCAACTCTTTACTCCAAAGCTGATGCAAGATTACCAAGACAGGTCTATTGCTACAGGGGTTGCTCACAGCGCTGCTTTATGGTTGCAGGATATTTGTTTATCTGTAGATGAACTGTATTAACCTTAGAGAATTACAGATTCTCCAGGATGAGCAAGGAGCTTCTCTGTTTTGGACTTCTTAAATCACAATATACAAAATGGTGGTATTTTAACATGGGGCTCGATTTCACATATATAAGATGGGAACTTGCAGTTAAATTGCAGGGAATATAGATAAATCAAGCTATCCTGACACAGTAAGTTACCTGACGGAGCCACTTACCGTTCTGGTTTGCTTTTCCAATGACAACAAACTCTCAACAGCTTCCTGCAGCTTCCCTTCCTACAACAAACACACAAACATAGGCTCAGTTACGCGAAGTGCTTCAATTATTAACACATTTTCACGTAGTTATGTTATAGGACTCAACCAATATTAAATCAACTTAGCCAGGCTAGCAAGTTAGCGGAGTATGCTGCCAATGACTCGACTACTATGATTACTAGCATGCTAGCAAGCTTACAAATGTCGAGTATATGTCCAAGAATGTGCTAAATTTGAGGAAAAACAAACACTAAGGAGTTACTTAGTCAATATAACGTGACTATGTATTGAAGATGGTGCCCGGGTAGCGCTAAAGCCAGGAACGTTACATGTTAGCTTAAATGCTAGCACCCTGCGCATAATGCACCATGACTCAGCCGCCGCTGGCCTCCTCCACAGCCCGCTTACTTTAGACATTCTCTCGCATTCCGGGAGACGCTGGTCTACAGTTGAACTGTAGTCAACCTCCATCTTCACAATCTTTCCATCGGATCTTTCGGATCGCTCCTCAGACATATTTACAGTGTGGAGGTAAAGTTAATACGCAATGGTTGGTTCTCTCTTTTCTGACGACCCAAACTCCGCCGAGCAGTATTTTGCTTGTCAAATGAACGGGACGGAAAGTGACCAATCAGATGACAGTATTTGAACAGCTGCCCAATGCGCCTGAAGGACCCTGCCAAAAATGAATGCTTAATTAATGAAAAGCTTACTTTTCACCGTGTTTGATCCGCGGAAGTATTATAAAATTAGTATATTTTACATCCATGGTTTGGTCATCAGTGCATCTCTATACATATTTTTTTTAAAGTTTGATTCAAATATAATTCACAATTCAAATTGTGCAAACAATTCAGGCAGTCCACACTAAACGCTATATATATATGAAGGCGATAATAATTAATTGACGACGTATCTAGGTAACTTACAGAAATAGCCCTTTTAAATGCCCAATATGTAACTTTAAAATATGTAAAAAAAAAATACAAATAAAATAATAATAATAATAATAGACCTATGTTAAATATTTCATTAATTTGTGTAATTAGCATTCTTTAGCCCCAATATATAAAACAATTTATCAAACAAATTGTAACATTTTATAGATAAATCGTTAAATGGTTGCCCTTTAATGTGTCAGAATTGTATGTTTAGTATGTCAGAACTGTGCCTCATACTGGCTAACTTCTTATCCAAGATACTACTATGGTGTAGGAGTAGTAGCTACTGCTTAATAGGCAGTGATACTTAACTAGTAGTAGCTACCGGTTAGTAGGCAGTGATACTAAGGTTTTGGATGCAGCCCATGGACGGACTAAAAATGGCTGCCATTCGTTTTAATTCATATGTTGAAAAAGTTCCTGACTTCTGGGTTAATTTCCACGTTATGCGACCCATAGACTGATCAGTAGAGTTACCTCCCATGATGCTCTGTTGTCCCATCATGCCCCAGGGCAATAAGAACGTGTAAATTGTGAAAAAAAAAATCACATTTGAGTAATTTAATTCACTTGCTGACCACATTAAAAATGAACAGCTTGAATGAATAAAATTAATTAATTAAAAAAACATCCTAGCCACACAGCTGCAATGTCACAGTCTTTTTCAGAGCTTTTCTTGCCTTTAGAAAAGTTTTTGACAGATAAAAAAGTCCATGACTTAAAAATAAATAATGCAACCCACAAGTTTTCTACACTCTTGTGTTTTCAGACCAAATGGATCATATTCTGCTAGTTAACTCATTACACAGGGGTTGTGTAATTAACATTATTTACAGCCACAAATAATCACAGTTTTTGTGTAATTATTTAATCACTATCAGCAAAGGGAGACAGAAATCCTATACTGCAGGTTTAAATTAGCAGAGAAACAAGCTGAGATTAGTTGTAGTTTAGCTTATGTCACTGCATCCTGTGTCTGCTGAATTGCATTGGAGAAACACAGATGTTTAACATGAAATTGCTTTATTTTTCACCCTTTTTAATCGCTGGTTTGGTTTGGAGAGAGAGAACTCTTAGGATAATTTGAATCCTGGGGAAACAACTTCCAGAACAATGAACACTGAAGGGATAAAATATCACAACAAGACTCTCACATGTATGCAACTCGTCTGGGATTATAACACACTCCGAAAGCTCTAGCCTCTCCAAAAATCCTCTCTGCACTTTTCCAACTCATAGCCTGACATTGTGAAATGTCAGCTGCTCCAGTTTAGCCTGCAGTGCTATAAGACCCTCTTGGGATGGCCAATGTCACAGGAACAGCCGGAACTCACTGGTAGCCTGGAGCAAGCTGCTGCGGCCGGAGTGAGCTGAGGTCACCACAAGACCTGATGGAGGACTGGCTGAAAGATGATATAAAGCAGCCCTATAAATATAGTGGAGCCATGAATAAAGTTGCACATTTTAAGAAAAAAATAAGGACCTCTGTATGTTGTTCTGCAGATATATTGAAATTAGCATAGTATGCTAAAGAGATAACCTTGGCCTGTCCTGTCCATGATACCCCTTTTACACTTCTGATGTAGTGAAGCCCGGAGTTGCTAATGGCAGGAGATGTCATAACGGAGCCAGGCTAAAAGCTACTAAGACTGTCAATATGTTATTTTAGTGCCTTTGCAGAGATTCACTGTAAACAGTAACCTTCATGCCACGTATGTCAAACTCAAGGCCTGCTATAATTGCCTTATGATAATGATCCACACAGTCTATTTTAAAAAAAGGTCTGTTGAAGAGACTGCATATTTTTTATTATTTAGAATTGGTGTGTTACCATTGAGTTCACAGATAAAGCTTGAATTGAATCGAAAAAAGAAACAGTGATTCATTCATTCATCTTCTAGACCCGCTTATTCCTCATTAGGGTCACGTGGTCTGCTGGAGCCAATCCCAGCACATTACATGAAAGAGGCAGGGATACACCCCAGATGGTCACTAGCCTATCATGGGGCACACACACTATTCACTCACACCAATGGGCAATTTAGTGTCTCCAATTAACCTCAGCATGGTTTTGGACTGTGGGAGGAAGCCAGAAGAAACCTGGAAAAAAAACACAGACACAGGGAGAGCATGCAAACTGTGACCTTGTTGCTGTGAGGCAACAACGCTAACCCCTGTGCCACCATGTCACCCTTCTTTCTGATCTAGGTGGGTGAGGGCTGTGTGAACCACGGAAGAGATGGCGTCCTCTGTGAATCGTGTCTTCCGATGGTGGCGGTCTTCAGGCAGGTGGGGACTGCTGCCTGTCGGAGGGAGGTGTTAAAGATGTCTGTCAGGACATTCGTCAGCTGGTGTGCGCAGCTCCTCATCAGCCGCCCGGAGATGTTATCAGAACCAGCAGCCTTTCATGGGTTGATCCTCTGGAGGATCCTC
The DNA here is from genome assembly GCA_030544235.1 of Lepturacanthus savala. Taxonomy (NCBI): domain Eukaryota; kingdom Metazoa; phylum Chordata; class Actinopteri; order Scombriformes; family Trichiuridae; genus Lepturacanthus; species Lepturacanthus savala. The sequence continues at coordinate 14,770,320 of CM060466.1, read as the reverse complement.
CTCACTTCTGCTGGGGTCAGACCAGAATAATGACCAGAAACAGTCATTGTTAATCATAAAAGTAAGAAGGAAGGAAAAGGCATTTTTGGTATTGTGTTATTGTCCCAAGCAATTTACCAAAACATGGCCCAATTTACCTGATATGACCCTATAAAAGTCCTGGAAGTCATCAATCAGTCATGTTAATGAAAAACTTTATGAATGGACAATAAATGCATGAATGGGTGCAGCATGTAATAAGGAGAATCAGCCACTGGGTGTCCCCTTTAAAGTCTGTATGGTGCATTCCCACATGGCATGTCTTCACACAGTTCACAGCCTGGAAAGACTCCAGTGCCCCTGTAAGTAAAGCTAATGTAGGTCAGTGATTTTGCAGCAGAAAAAGCTCCTAAGCCCTGAGCTAAAGTCAGTTTGATTCCATTGCAGGCTCAGCATCTCTGCCTCAGAGGCCAGAAACGCTGAACATCAAATATGGAATAACTCTGAACTCTGACAGCTGGATATCGCCAGTGGTTTCGCCAGCATACTTTTCAGACTTCTAAAACATCACTTGGAGTAATTGAAGCCCCGAGTGCCCATCACCATCATGATTATCAATGTTATCTTCCTCAATACAACAGATGGAAATAATAGGCTGATACTAAGATCAAACATGTATTTGACTTGACACAGCAGTGCAGATGGCATCATAATCAGCTTTCCAATCAATGCAGACCTGACTGAAATAGCTATGTCATGATTAGGACATTGTTCCATGTCACCCTCAGGCTTCAGGGTTTGTAGGATAAGATGAACCGAAAGTCGAAATACGGGCATGTTTTTTTTTATTTCTCTGTGTCATGCATCATAGAAGAACGAATGAAATGGATTAATTTCAATCCAGCTTTCATGAGACCTTTTATCAGCGTCTATTATCAAGAAGAGAGAGTTTCAAGATGTCTTGGGGATGCTGTTTAGAGTTTGTAGTAATACTACTATATACATATACTGTAGTAATTCTAATACATATTTATTTATTCATTTGTACTATTATTTGTATTCATTCATGGTATATTTGACTGTCCAAATCCTACCTTTGGTGTTTTCCACACCACAAACTGAAGATTTATAACAACTCCTCAGTTCCAGTTTGATTGAGTTTTACTATTATTGAGTACATATTGATTACAAGGTCATCTCCCATTTTGTATGTTTGCAAATGTTTGTGTGTGTGAATGTGTGTGTGTGTGTGTGTGGGGGGGGGGGTGCACATGTGATTGGAGTTATTATTATATGTATTTTATTCTGTGAAGCAGTTTTTGTATTTCTTTGATGAAAAGTGATATCACTTTACACAAGCTTCACTAAAATGTGTAGTATGCACAGCATCTTACAGAAACCCTTTATTCTACATTACAGTCTTTTAATGTGGTAAAGTACAACATATTGTATATAATCCTCTCTAGCTCTGTGTTTGACAAGGTAACCCAGTAAGATCCTAGAGTGTGGCATTCTGGTATTTGTTACATTTCTTTAGCAATTAAGTCCCCTTATGTAAATTCTTAATCGAAAACTGATGACTAATATAATTCATCATATCTATTTAATGTACTACTACACAATATTAGGGAAGCTTTAACACATGGGGAAGCTTTAACATAAGACTGAAATACTGAATAATAAATACTGGAAATACAGTGTTTATTCTGCTTGTAATTTCACACTTAACTCCATTATCTCTTCATTTGACAGCTGCACTAATGTATAAGGGAAATAGCTTAATTAAATTCCATTTTAATTAAATAGAATTGTTAGCTATTATGTTATGGGTCTGTCAATATTGAAGAGCATGCAAACAATTAGTGAAACCAAAGGTGTTTTGTATATTTACATTGAAGAATCTATTCATAAATTGGTATGGGAGACCCTTAAGAAGCCGCTCGCACAGTTTGGGGATTAAATGTTTGAATTTAAACAGTGTTTCAGAGGGTTCGCCGCTCTGGCAGCATGAATTTATTTCTGGTGGGAAACACAGAATGCTTACTGACAACGCAAAATACTGTTTGTCAGCATCTTCAATACAGAAATATGAGCCTGGATTTCGCTGAGTAGACCCAAATAAATCACAGGTGTCAATGAAGCCAGTAGCACGACTCTTACTTTAATTAAAAGTGTTTACATTGTTCTCACCATTTTCTTCAAGGCAAAAAGGAACTTAACCCTTTATTGCTTTAAATACTACTTAAACATAGTAAAAAAATTTTGTTTATTACTTTAAATGGCCCAAATAATAGATATATTAAAAAGACACATGTAAGAAAAAGTTGTAAACATAGTCTCAGGATAGTTTTAATGCTATATAAGTCAATAGGACTCCATTAGGTTGTATACACTAGGACTTTTCCATAATTGCATATATAACAAATCGGTTTTTAGTATATTAGAAATAACTGATAAAATAAAAATTGAATTAAATGTAAATAAATAAATACATGAATTTTTCTTACCCTAGATAGTGAGTTTATTTTTTTTATTTGGTGAACATTTTTGCAAAATTCAGAATAAAATACAACCTTTTGTTGTCAGACAATGATGTTCACATGAGCAAACAGGAAATCCTGGTCATGTGACCTCATAAATTGTATGTCTTTTAAAAATAAAAGCCCTGTTTTTGCTAGTGATTAAATTGTTTTACTCCAAATTTTTGAATTAATTTAGACAACACAAAGAGGGAATCAGGTAGATTTGCAACAAGGTCAATCTCATTTGTCTACTTAATTATAATAACCCTCTGTTGCATAGAGGGTTAAACATTCATCTTGAAATGAATGATGAACAGCAGTGATATCATAATTAGTCATTTTAACCCGTTAATTCTATTAATTAATTGCGCCGCAATTTAGCGCGTTAAAACAATTAACGCAATTAATTATGAGTATCAATGGTGGCGAGCCAATGCTTGCGCATTTGAATTTTGGCCCATTGAAGGACCCGTAGTCTTCTCAGCCGTGCTACGTCACTTGTGCCAGAAAATTAACAACAACAACAGACATGGAACAGACTCAGGAGGATGAGGCAAGAGCGTCTTCAGTCACTGAACGACAAATTTATTTACAAAAAGAACAGAGGTGGGACGATAAATAACAACAAAAAGGAGTTCTCTGACCACCGGAGCAACTCCAGCCTGACCTACCATTTAAATGAGAAACATGTTGAGGCATGTTAGATCCTGTGGATTTTTGATTTCAGAGGTTGATACTTAAACCACAGATCCTCTTTTGGGGTTCAGGTGTTGTTCCTCTGATCTTTGTTAACCTCTGGTAAACTATGTCATGTTCTCCTGACTTACTGCTGTGTCAGCAGCAGATGTAGCCTCAGTGAAAGGCCTAAAGAAATATGCCTGTTGGCGTCTTGTTCTTCATTTTGCCTTATTTAGAGGTTGCTATATTGAGCTTAAGTGCCTATTTGAGACAGCCTTATTTTATTTCAGAAATGTATTTTATTTATTTAATTGTATTGCTGTATTTGGACCTTTACTTTTGGATTTAATTCATGAAGCACAGTTCACCAATAAAAAAATTGAATTTCACATCTTCTCTTCTTACTGTATTCAATTGATTAGTCATGCACTACAATTTTTTTAATATCCTAGAATTCAAATTCTTTATCAGGAGACCATTAGCAGATATGACATTAAAATGCGATCCATTCGATTAATTAATTACAAAATCCTGTAATTAATTTGATACGTTTTTTAATCGACTGACAGCACTATATATCATAATATACACAGTGCAATCATTTGAATGAACAAAAAACAAAAGTAGGGGGTTAGCACTGTTGCCTCAAAACAGTCCAACAGTCCAAAAACATGCAGAGGTTAATTGGAAACGCTATATTGTCCATAAGTGTGAGTGAATGGTGTGTGTGCCCCATGATAGACTGGTGTGTATCCCTGCCTCTTGCAGGGATATATATATATATATTATAACTAAAAAAGAATCATATTAATGATTTTTTTCCCATAATCAAGCAGCCCTAAGTTAGAGATAGAGACAGAGATAAGCGTCAGAGACAGACAGATGTGGACAGATGTGGACAGGTGTATTGCAGCACTGCAGTTCTCAGCTGAGGTTTCATGTGCTGTGGTTAAATGATGTTTCCACCTCTCACCGCGTCGTATTTCAGGCTCTAGCAGCGGGGGTGGGAGGGGGGTGTGTGTGTGGGGGTCTTATGTCATGTGACGTTAACCGCTTAAATTTTCCGATTCCTCTGCTAGCTGCATTAAGGCGCAGACAAAAACAATTCTTTGCGGGCAGCAGAGAGGCTTTGATCCAAACTACTCCAGGTCTGTCCTCCGGTCTGTGGAGACAATGATGTTCACGACGAGTCTTTAAACAGAGAAACAAACAGCGTCCTGTTCACTTTCGATGTTAAATTAACACGTTTTCATTGTCAGCAGATTGTACATTACTTCCAGCGGTATCTTGAACGTCGCGGAGATAGTAAACATCTCACAGCGCCGCACTTCCGGTTAAAGACTTTTCACAATATGTTTCGAAATGTTTGAAGAATGACAATGTTGTTATCCAGTTATATATGCAAATTCACTACAGGCCACTACTTAAAAGCAAATTTACAATTTTAACATTTTTTTTTATGAAAATAAAATTATTGAATGTAAAGTAGTGTATTGTATAGTACTGTACTTCCCTCTATTGCATGAAATGTTGCTTAAACATGGTGAAAATATGTTTTGAATGTTTTTATTACTTAAAATAGCCTAAATAATAGATATATTAAAAATGATAAAAAGTTGTAAACATAGTCTCAGATAGTAGGATAGCTTCATACTGTGTAAGTCAATGGGACTCCATTAGGTTGTATACACTAGGACTTTTCCATATTTGCATATTGTTGCAATATGACAACAAATCTATTTTAGAATATGAGAAAACAAAACGGCATATTGGCACATATATTGTGTATTTCTTTTCAGAACGTGATAAATTTCACACTTTCACAGCCATTTTTTGTTCTTTTCAATTTTTTTTTTTTTTTTTGTGATTTCTAAATTTACTAATGGGGTGACACAATAGAGAAGTAAGAAGGTTGCAGGTTCAAGTCCTTGGTCTGGGACATAAAGAAAACTATGCATGATATCTGTCTTGATGGCACCTAATAATACTGTTAGTTTGATATATTAACATAATGTTTTCGAAAAGTGATATTTATCTTGGTGGCTCAATATACCTTAACCCCTTAAGCTAAAATGGGCCACATGGTTTCAACTAAAATGGGCCTAACCCTCTGTGTCTCTCACAAACACCCGTGTATGGCATTTGATTCAACTAAAACATGGATATTATGATGATTGTCAGGTAAAATTAGTGCATCTCAAAGTAGTCACTACTGCTAGCTTCTGTGTAGTGATAACCTAGCTTGTATACATGAATACAAGCAATAACTGCGTGTGTGTACAACACATAACGGATTTGTTCTTCTTTTAATAGCAACGGGGAAGTTGGTTTAATGCATTTTAAAAGTCGTTTAACATTAAAATTGATGATAAATTCATTTTGAATTTGAATTTCCCTTTGTCATTTGACTGGCCCATTTTATCTGCAACCGCTCATGCAAAAACGCAGCGGATGTTTCAAGATTTGTGCTAAATAATTATGTTTTATCACAGAATTAATCAGAAACAGTCATTATTATTCGTAAATATACATGGAAACGACATATTTCGTATTGTGCTACTGTCCCAAGCGATTTACCAAAAAATGCTAAATTTAACCTGATGAATGTTAATTTAAAAAAAAACCCGCTCTTATTTTGAAGGGCCGATTCCTGCGGTTTCCGGTCCCGTTGCCGGCCGTGTGCGGCGGCTTGACTAATCGATGTGATAGGAGGGGACAAGCCTCCTGAACCCAGCTCACTTCTGCTGTCACGTCGGTTTCCTGCCGGAGAGGGAGAGCGCTGTTTCGGATGCAACAACTCAGTAACTCGGGCTGTATTTTTGTAAACCGGAGCGAACCGACCTTCCACATGCGCTGACACGACCGCGCGCATCACGCACATCCCGTCGGACACGGCGGGCGAAACGATTACTTCGCGGTCCTTTTTTTTTTTTTTTTGACACATTGTGAATACGCGCAGGAGCCGCGTAGAGGGGGAAGATGTTGCTGAAGGAGTACAGGATATGCATGCCCCTCACCGTGGAGGAGGTGAGTTTACTACCACTTCTCTACGCGGCTTCGGTTCCATTTCCACCGCTGCACAACTCTGACAGATAAACATGTGGCAGGAGCTGAAGTTGAATGAGGACCGAGCCGTAGGTTCAGGTTAACTTGAAGCTCTCGGTATTTCTAATGCTATACGAGTGATACTAATACTGCAACTTAACAAAAACGACTCCGTGAAACAACCGAAGCGCGTGATGCGTTTCTGCTTCAGTTGAGCTTCACCGCTCGACCTGATGGAAGGTACGAGGAAAGTTTCTCTGAGCTCAATGAGGGGAGAAAAAAAAAAAAAAATTCCGATTTCTAAGAGGTGGGCGCACGTCCGTGATTTGTGACGTCAGAAATAGTTTGGAAGCCAGTCCTGCCTTCAACATATCACACACGTGTGATGCAGAAACCTGATGCCTGCGGTGGACAAACACAGGGAAATGAACGGCCTTTACAGTCAAGAAAGAGATGTCTTATGTCCAGTTGGGATTTTTATATATATATATATATATATATATATATATATATATATATATATATATATATATATATATATATATATATATATATACTGGTACTACTGGTAGTAACACACAGGTGCAATGCCAAGCACTAAATGGTGTTTGATCCTGTTAGTTGCACTGATTTATATCCGTCCGTCTCTATTCATTCTGTTTATTTGAGGCCTGTCCGCTCTAAAATCTGATCTCTGTCTTGCTCTGACATACGTGTACATCCTGTATAAACCGACGGCACCTTTTCACCCGAGTCAGTGTTTTCTTACCCGTCTCTGGTGTTTTTGGGCTGTTTTTCTTCTAGATGACGGACAGTAGAGCGGTGGAACGGTGAAGAAAAACCTGATTAAAGCATGAAAACCAGAGCCGGGGAATTATTTATTTGAACAAACTTGTTGGCAGACATGAGAGCAAAGAGTGACTGGATGCTTTCACATCTTTTACTGCTGCATGTATCAGCATCATATATATATATATATATATATATATGCCTTTTTTTACCCTTCTGGGAGTTATTAAAGGCTTTCAGGGCACTAGGAGATTACAGGGATGCTCAGTGAAGTGTCTTATTGTTTGTGCCTGGCTTGGCTCGACCACCCTGAACCCACGGTATTCCTCATCGCCTGTTCCCTGCACCGTTTGTGATGAAAGAACCTGATAACTTGGGGTCTAATCTTTTCACATACGCGGACTCGATCTTTATTTATAAATCATTCATTCATACAAAGAAAATGTAGCACAAAGTGCAGGGAACATCCCAGATGTGTCCATGTATCATTGCATTTACAGTGTGACTCTACGTCAGGGGTGGGCAATCCTGGTCCTGGAGGGCCAATGTGGGTGCAGGATTTTGTTCCAACCAAGAAGTTACACACCTGATTCTACTAATCAACCTCTAGAACCATTGCCAAGGCCTTCATTAGTAGAATCAGGTGTGTAACTTCTTGGTTGGCAAAACTGAGGTTTGACTTGATCGAGACTATTTCCCATTGTTCCGATAATCAAGGCATTTGACTGAAGCAGATTTCTCCAAACGTATGTTAAGAGAGGGGGAAATATCCCTATAAGGTGCATTAGGAACGCATAAAAATGCGATTATTTTGCGATCGGCGGGTTATTCAATCTGAAGGCTGACGATGTGCAGCAGTTGGCCTGACCTAGTTACGGTATTTTGAGAATCGATCACTCAAGGACAAAAAAAAAAATAGATTTTGATCGACGGCCGGCGGGTGGAGGGGCGGAACAGACAGCACTTCTAAAGGAAATTAATGTTCGCTCAATGCTGTCAATTAGTTTACTCACGTTGGCGCCTACTGATATTTTATGTAACATTAAAAATGTGTATATATATTTGAAAATGGTAAAAAGGGAAAAATAAAATCAGTTTTGCATTCTCAAGAAGTTGAAGTTGATCTTTCAGCCCCAAGCACATTACACTTTGAATGTCTGAAAACCAAAATTGTAAATGAAATAGCTACTGAAAGAACCAATATCCAATAAGTTGGATATTTGGATCCAGATCCACCATTTAGCAGATTTTGCGGATTCTTTGTTTTTTATCAAGTCAGTATTTCAGTAAACAAGGAGGCGAGCTGCCATCTTTCTTTTTTTTTTCCCCCTCCATCAAAGCCCCCTTCGGATGAATCTCATTTGTTGTTGACGCTTCTAAATTAGAGGCAATTTGTCCCGTTCGTTCTTATCCTGAACCACGTTGAGCCGTCATCAACTAGTCCCCTAAAGGTCATGTTGGAATTTCCTGCCCGTCATGCTGGACAGGAGGGACGGACAGTTGAATGAGGACAAACCACTCAGGGCTGATTGCGGGGAGAGAAGGGACGGAGGAGGAGGAGGAGGACGGAAAGAGATGAGGGAGGAGTCGGGGTAATGCGGAAGTTCTGGGAGACCTTTTTTTTTTCTCTTTAAATTCCTGTGTGTGTGTGTGCGTGCGTGCGTGTGTGTGCGTGTGTGTTTGGAGTCATGGGGACATGCAAGGTCACGTCTCTCTGCGTATTGTCTCTGGGAACAGATTAGTGTCTGCTGCTTGGCTGAATTGCGTCATCACAGCCGTACTCTCCACCAGATGTTGGATCAACTCTCTGCAGTGTTTATACAAGTTACACACCATACACACTGCAGAAATCATTTAGCAAAACCAGACCGCATGAGTTGTTTAGAACCTCGATGCTCTGGTATCTGAGTCACTTTGTCCTTTGTGTGTGTGTGTGTGTGTGCGTGTGTGTGCGTGTGTGTGCGTGTGTGTGTGCGTGTGTGTTACTCCCACCTCTTCACCTCTGGTTTCCATTTCTACATTCCTTAAAAGACACTCCTAAAAGTAACATCAATGCACTAAAGCCTTCTTAACCAATGCTGCACTAATATGGTGCTGTTCTTACTGTAGAACATTTTACATTTACACCTTTGTATTTTATTATTTGGTATTTTCTTTATTCATTTACACACACTACTCACAATAAGTTAGTGATATTGTCAGAGATTCAGTGGATTTCCTACATTTTTGGGGTAATAAATAGTGAACTAGTGAAAATGGTGTTTTTGTCTGGTTCGTTATTAGTAATATCAAAGGTAATTTTTACTTATTTAATAAGCTGATCTCTTTAAATTGCTGGATTCAAAGTTTCTTGTAAGTTTATTTCACACATTACATATTTTACCAATCATCTGTTTTTCCTTGTACAAATGTCTTTCATACATGGGAAGTAAGTATGGTAGTAGATTGATTTTGAAATGAATAAAAAATAATAAACTTTTTTTTTTTTTTTAAGCCTTACTGTAAAAGCTCCAATATATAACGTATGAAAACATTTACTCCTATTATGTGTCATCTTCACTGTGTAATAACGATGAGTCAGTGTGACTCAGTCCAATTCAAGAACCTCAAGTTTGCATAATTTCAACATCAAAGGAGCTCAGGCACAACTTCTGCGTTTTAGTATTAGTCGTTTTAAGTGTAAGTCGCATCTCAGATAAGATTTAGATGTAAGTCTCGTCCTGTAAATTTAGGACCACTTAGCCAAGAAATAATAATTTCCCCCTTCCAGCACTTTGGGGATAATTCCTCTCTCTTTTTTCTATGAATGGAGACATTCATTAACCATCGGGCCTGTTTTTTTTTTTTTTTTTCCTGGAAAGGATCAGGGAGGTAAAGTGTTGCAGCCAGGGGTGAAAATCCCATTTCATTAATGAGGGGGCAATAAACAGTAAATTTTCAGGGAATCATTTTTGTGGAGTAGACATGAAAAAAAATACTATACTAGCATAATAATCTGGCCCGATATTCTCCTTTGAGCACTCAGCATGTTCAAATTAAACCGTATTATTAAAAGTAATAATATCCGTATTTATTTATATTTATAGTTAAGGCACATGAGGTCATGAATGAATGAGGTAAAAACTAGTAAAAATCTTTGGTGGAGGACCACATCCTCCTTTCTCTTCTTCCTGTTCCCTCCTCCCTCTCCCCTACTGTAAATTCTCAAATAAAGGCTCGGGCCTTTAATTGAGAATGAGCCTTTTATTGGAACGAGGCCAGAATTAGAGACAGTCCTCCATCGGCCGTTGTAGCCACGGCTTTATATTTAAATTCTCTGGTAGCTTTCTAATGAGCTAAACAGCCTTGTCTGTATATTCGTGTCTTCAATTAGACATTTAAACACTAGAGATTTGGTTCTAATAACAACCAGGCCAGTATTAGAGACTGGCCTTTATTTATCCACCAACAGTGAGAGCGGCCATTGTTGGAGACCTGGCCATTAGTTGAATTCCAGCCTATATTAGAGAGCTCATGGTATGTGGTCCAGTTTACCCTAGTATGGGTCCAAACCACAAAACGCATCCTCTTGTAATATACTAATTTTGTCTAGTTCTGTTTTTGGAAGTTCTTAAAGATTATTGAAGTATGTCAAAAGAGGTTCCCATACTAACGATCATTAGGTCTGATCTTAACCAGCAGACTGGTAAAAAAAAAGAGGCTGATATTGGACTAATGTTTAACAAGTAGTGTAAAAAAATGACCTACTGGCTTGTACATATTAACATATTAGTTTCTAGCTAGCTACTAGCCCACTGTCAAAATTAGCCGTTAGCTACAGGCCCCGCCCACTGGAAAAGCAGGATCTGGACCAAACCACTTTAAGGAATGGAGCACATTGTTTTACATTTAGCAAGACGTGTGTTGTGCATTTGTTTGACATTCATCTAATATTCAGAATTATTTATTTGTATTTTCAAAAGTTCTTTTTTTTTCTGGGGGGTCAGCTGACACAGACAAATGCAGGTGTATTCCTCTTCCTGCTCCATTCGTCCTGCTTCGTCCGTTCTGTCCTTCTTTAATGCAGCAGCAATCACTTACACTTCTCCGTCTTTGTCCTGCTTTCAAGCTCATGAGAAAAAACGCTGACATCATCACAGAGTCACTATGTGCCTCGAGCAGAAACCTATATTTGCCCTGATTGTGTTCTTGTCTAATGAATGAAGATTTCATTGCGACTTTGACTTTATGCTCGGGACAGCCCCTTATGAAAAAACACTATTGAATTACTTCTGAGCACTACTACTAAATATTTACAAAGAAAAATACCATTTCACTACTGATTTGCTATTGCAATATGTATTAATTTATGTAGTCATTTCAATAGTAATGAGTAGAGAATCAGCCCTGATCACTACTGACAATTACTACATAATGCCTATTCAAATCACTGTATAACTGCTACTTAATTACTTCAGCCTCACTGTTGGCTTTTTGGGAAAGTACTATACAATCACTGCTCATTCTTTCACGTTTATTACTGCTGTATCTCTTTAAAATCACGAAGGAGTTACTGCTTGTGTGATATATAGTGTTGTTGTAGTGTTATGATACATATTCACTACACAATCAAGTAGTAAAATCACCACAGAATCATTATTTAAATGCTCTTTTAGTGAGGCAGTAGTACTCCTACTTGGAACACTTCTGTTTCACTACAAAACTCTGCTGTTGTGTCGTGAGTAGTGTATAGATTACACATTTACTACACAATTGCTACATGTGACTACACAACCACTATTACACCAATAGGATTTGTGTAGTAATTCAACAGGATTTTTTCATCAGGGACTTTATCTTTGCACAGAGTAGACCACCAGAGGCAGCTCAGAATTGTGCAAAGATAAAAATAACATTTTATTTGATAGTACAGCAGAGAGACGGAGGAAGGAGGAAGCAAAGATAGGGGGATTTGATCCTGATGCAGGATTCGAACCAAGGTTCGAAGTTCGAACTAAGTTCGAGCCTGCAGGAAGCGCAAAACCACACTATACTAACCACACTATTTTCCAAGGATAGGTCTATTATTAATAACATACATAGGGTTTTGTGTGTGTGTAACGTTGATGTGGTTTAATCCACCAACTGACAATAGCATCCTGAACTTCTTCTACACAAGCCCATCAGCGCAGACGGGGAGAAAGCGCTACTTTTATCACAAAAACAAACGTCTGCCTCAATTAGCTACGTAAGCTTTGGAAAAAAAATCTCAATGCGTGTTTGCGTGTATTCAAAATTTTTGTCCGAAACCGAGCGAGCCCGTCGGGCTTCGATTGGTTTTCCCTGCTCTAGACTGTAGCCTCTGTATATGCAGCGGCTGCTCTAAGATACCCTTTCAGCTGAATTACCTGAAAATGCATGTTTAATATCTATGTCTATTTCAATAAAGAACTGCATGACCACAGAGCTCTGTTTCATAAGTTCTCTAATAAAGGCCTGGACCTTTTATTTAAGCACATTCAGTCCACAGATCTCCATCGGTCACTGTAGCCATGGATTGATATTTTAAAGCTCTGGTAGCCTTTAATGAGCTAAACACCTCCGTCTGCGTTCAATTAGACATTTAAACTCATTGGTTCCAATAACAGCCTCGGCCTTTATTTATTTATTTATTTTTTAGACTGGCCTTTATTTACCCGCCAACAACCGGCCATTAATTGAATACTTGTCTATATTAGATCATTTATAGTATGACTGGTCCAACCTTAACCTAGTATGGGTCCGAGCCACAAAACTCCTCCTCCTGAAATATACTAATTTAATCTAGTTATGTCTTGAGAAGTTCTAAAAGATTATCGAAATATGTCAAGAGAGGTTCCCATACTAACTGGAATTTATTTGACCCTTGCAAATTTGATCTTCTCCAAATGTAAAAATAGCATCATATCTTTTAGCCATTGTGCTGCAGTGGGTGAAATGTTTGATTTCCAAAGGAGTGACATTTGTCTACATGCTAGTAGAGCGACAAATGATATAATGTTGAGCCGCTTTTTGCTTGCATCCCCATTTGCTCATCCTCGTTTCCTCATTTGGTACATTTCACACAGTTTTTGTACCCATATATCTGTGTATTATAACATTTGTGTAATGAGGTGTTGGCTCTGGCGATGGCCTAACTGACGGATTATGGCACCATCTGCTCTGAAACGCGTGTCGGAGAAGATCTTTTCTGGGTCCATTGCCCAAAGGTGTAACCATATTTGACAGCCATGCACGCTGTTTTCAGTAGATCACAGAAGAGGTGGAACAACCTGACAATTAACGATGGCTCATCCGATGTTCTTTGGATGAATGCTAACCATGTAATATGTGGGTTGTCCAAACGGGTGAATTTCTCCTGGAACAGATGACTGCATAAATGAGAGGATGTTGGTTTGGGTGCTCGGATGAATGGTCGGAAGGAAACCTGGATTGCATTATTTCACGGCACGAGCATCTCTTCCAGAATTGTTTACACAGAATGAATCTTCTGATGTAGCGCCAAAAACAAATCCAGTTCATTTACCTCTCTAAAGCCTCATTTGGGCTTGCATCTGGCCAGCTCAAGGTTGTTGAGAAGTGACCACCAGGAAAAGCAGCTGCCACACACCTGGTGTAGTCATAATGTATTGTTGTGGACCCATTAAGTATTGTAATACAACTGGAATCCGTCATTGTTTGCTTTTGCCAAGGAGGGATTATCTGTCATAGATATTCTTAAGTGTTCATGTTGTACAGACATTTTAATCAGCCGTAAATTATGACTTACACATATTAAACTATGCTATGCTGCTTTCCATGGCTTAGGGAAACATGTAGAGGCTGCTAACACTTTTTTTTTTTTTAATATTAAAAGACAGTCCATGGTGTCATTACTGTTGGAAATAGTGTCCCTTTCTCATGGTTACAGTAAAAACATTGTCAGTGATTGCTGGTTTGTTTAAAAAAAACAACAACTTTTCAATAAAGGTTCCTTAACAAGATTGGCTGGCATTGTTCATTCCCAGAGCGTGTTTCCATGACAGCAGCTGTTAATTTGATGTATCCACAGGCGGAGAGAGCTGAAAAGTAGTGAGAACAAAAGGTGTTGTAGCTCAGTGAGGACATTGAGGCTTTGGTCCAAGATGAATCAAACCGTTTTTTTTTCTCTAGGCAATTAAAGACCTCATTGTACTTGTGTGGATGGATGTTCTTGCATTTAGAAATGGCGAGGTAATGAAATGTATGCTCCACATGACATTTGGTTTGGGGGTTGAAGAAGTATTTCCTCACTTGTTTAGACTATTTTTTGCCATAAGTTTTTTAATTTTAAAAGTGTTGAAGTTAAATGTTATGCCAACATGGAGAAATGCTGGTGATACCTGAAACATTTTGCCAAATCCAATCGTCCTCGTCCGGGAGTTGGACTTCTGATCAAGTCTCATCAAAGAAGACATTTTTCATATTGGTCATAGCTGTGGCTCTGTTCTACATTGGATTAATTTATTATTATTATTATATTAAGAAGCATTCATCAGCTCTCTCAAAATGTACATTGTGTGTTCATGTTGATTTCTTGTTATTTAAAAGTCCATTTGTGTGTGTGTGTGTGTATATATATTATATATATATATATATTTTTTTTTTTTTACAAAAATCATGAATGAAACAGACCTTAAATGTCAGTTATTAATGCCAAAATAGCACATTTTCAAAGTAATACATGTTGTGAGATTGTGGGATGCCCTACACTATTTTATCAGGGACAAATGCATGATACATTACAAAGTACACATAACAATTAAAGCGTGAGAGGTGTGTGTGTGTATATGTACAAGTAAATCTGTGTACGCATGTGTCTGCATGTCTCACACACAACACGCATGCATGTATGTATTGTATGCATAGGTCTGTACACAGTACATTTGACAGCCGGGGAAAACAGATATTGCGTAACTAACCTCTGTATAAGTGGGGAGGGCACACAGTGCATGTGGACTGTTTGTGTCCATGGAGAGTTTGGGTCCAGGGTTTGTGATATAGACACAATGTCCATATATATATGTTTTTTCACAAGCACTGCTACCTTTTTTGTTTAGAACATTGTGGTCTCTCGACCCCTCTCACCCACTCCAGGGTTTGCTTAGGAAACGGGGCCTGTTGAATGCTTTTTGTTTCTTTGGTGTCATGGTGAGGCGTTCTGCCATGCATATACATGACGATGCTGTGATTCAATCAGCATCCCATTTACTGCCATTTACTCTTCTAGAGGAAACCATCAGTTGTGATGGACCATTATCCACCAATGAAGCCAATTCTCATTTCCCCTGTGTGTGTGCGTGTGCATGCGCACACGTCAGTCATCATACCCGCGATAGTTTCACTCTTGAGAGCAGTTGTTTCCCTTTCATGTGTTTGTCTCCTTGTACACACCTGCACTGAGTATAAGTGTGCTTGTATAGACTATTTAACCCTCTATTGCATAGGGTTGCCTTTATCTTCAATTTTCGGAAAAGCTTTTTTTTTGTTAAATTCAACTTTGATGTCATGTTTTTTTCTAATATGTTAAAACAGATTATATTTCGAAATAAAAAGGAAAATTCCTAGTGTCTACAACCTAATGGAGTCCAATTAACTAACATAGGATGCACTGGATCCCAGTATCCACCACTGCAGTAGTGAGAATCTCAGACCTAAATAGTTCAGTGATTTCATGATGTACAATGCTGCTGTTTAACTAGGCTTAGGACATTATCAAAAATTCAATATTGTGATATTGTCCAGCTGAAATATTGCAAAATAGAATATTATTGGGAGTCAGGTGGGGTTGTGATAATTTAAAAAACAACCGAAAAACAACCGATTTCTTTTTAAACCAGTGATGCACCGATCCAGGTTTTTCCTGATCCAATCCGATACCAATCCCTGGGCTGAGCATATTTGCTGATATCCGATACTGATCCGATACTACTGTTGGATGAACAAACTGTTGCGTGGGCATGAGGCAGAATCACAGCGCAGCACCTTCGCACAGATAGTAAGGTGGATGAGCATCTTTTCAGCTAAAATCATATGTAAAGCTCCAGCAAACTTTATTTTCCGTGTCTATTATAGAGGTGAACAATACCAACAATTCCGCTGTCTGTATCAAAGTCATCATTAGTTTATTATGTGATGTTACTCTTATTTATATATATATATATACACACACACACACGCACACACACCCACACACAAGGGACAGGGCCGACAGGGATTGCAACAGCACATTCGATGACGTAAAAGCGGTTAGCGGTAGTTGGCGTCATTGCTGCAAGGCAAGTTTATTTGTACAACACATTTCAACAAGGTAATATAAAGTGACATCCAAAAATTGAAATTAAAAACAAAAAACGAGCAAGATATTTAAGGAACATTTGATTAAAAGGGGAGAAATCAAAAATTAAACCAAAAACAAGAACTGAGTTACAGTGCAGTGGAAAATAATTAAGAAATGACATCCGCAATAGGCAACAGCAAACAGAAAAGTCTTCAGCTCCGACAGTGAGAGTTGCAGCAGCACAGCCTCTTTACAGTACTTCAAATAACAGACATTCATCTACGTGCACATATCTTTGTTGTTTATCAGAGAAGATTTCTCACTCTGTGGTTGAGCTGACAGGAATGATGACAGGAATGAGTATGAGCATGAAGTATTATTAGTATGAACTTGGGTCCCAAGATTAGAAAAGTAGGGTCTTTACCCAAGTTTAAGGGAATCCAGGTGGCTTGTAGTGATTAAAGGATAAGACTTAAGTATGTTTTGTAATAGGGTAAGAATCCTGCAGCTGACTTTTGCACATACCGGAGCCTGTCCAGAGCTTTGCTAGGTACCATAGACAGGACCGCGTTACAGTAGTGCAGACAGAAGGTGATGACGGCATAAATGAGAGTCTTTGCTACCGAGTCTGTGAGTGATAGCTGGAGTCTAGAGGAGGAAAGAAGATTGAGGGATGACTTTGATGTGTGACTGGTATAAGAAGGTGGAGTCTAGAATCACACTTGGGGATAGGCAGATGGAGTAGCTGTCCATGTCAAGAAAAAGATCTCCAACTTTCCAGCACAGCACCTAGAGAGACATGACTATGAATTTTGTTCTATTGGTGTTGAGTTTGAATAGGTTGGCCGATATCTGTTTTTTTATCTGTTTTATTTTTTTTTTTAAATATATATATATATTTTAATTTTAATGAATGCAGGTGAGTAGAAACCTCTGGGGGCCCTGAGTGGATGGTTTGGTGCTGAGATACAGCTGTGTTATCATCTAACCGAGGGGGAGTTAGGCAATGGTAGAGAGAAGGGGACCAAGCACAGAGCCTTGGGGCACACCTTGGTTGACTGGGGCTGGAGTGAAGTCAGGGTCTCTGAAAATAAAATAATGGCTAGATGATTCAGGGTCACTCTGTATGAGTTTCAAGGTATGATGTTAAAGAATGGTTAGTATGCATGCCGGTTGGGACACTAACATCAGACTAAACCTTCTTACAAACCTAAAACACAATGAACTGTAGCCTACGATCTCATCAAATTAACAAAGTTTACAGTCTTGCTTAACTGTGTTTGTTAATGTTCTGTTCTGCCCAAGTCATATTAACAGCGGAAAGGAAGAAGAAGGGTTGTTCTCTGGTCCTGTTTTCTTGAGATGGCTGGAGATGTTGTTGCAGCTGTGGTGTTTGTTGCGGAGTAGATCCGTCGTGTAGGTCACGTTGCTCTTTGTTAATTCTTGTCGCTGGTTGTAGAACCAGGCCTGAGTTATTTCAGTGGTGCTCGCTGGACGTCGTTGAGTCCTCGGTCACTTGCAGGTCCTTGAGACTCTGAAAGCAGCTGGATAATCCCTTTGAAGGCAGAGAGGCTGCTGAAGGCTTCTGTCCTGCAGCTTCTTCTGCTACAGAGCGATGCTCTGCTGATGAGCAGGAGCCCGGAAAAGAGTCTATCCAGAGAGTTGAAGAGAGAGCATGAGTGGGACAAAAGGCTGTGCCTTTATACCTCCGGTGACATACCCTGAAGGTCTGAAACAGGGTTTCCTGTCGGGGGAAGGGTCACAAGTCCCAGGCTCAGCCAGGCAGCTGGCTGAAGATGTTTATCACCTTTGTGGGCACAACATAGCCTTAATTGACTCATGCTCACTCTGCAGACCATTTCAATATTATTATTGGTCCTGCCACAAAATTCACAATCTGTACCCTAGTAATCCAATAGTCTGAGTAAACGCATCGCTTTGCTGTAAGAATAGCATGTTAAGTGTTAAGAGAGATTACAATTCAACAAAATATAGCAGTAAGTGAAAATGGATTCTGACTGTGATACAGAGAAATTGTTTAGAGGGGGGGATTATGAGCACTATTATGATTAGTAGGGTGTTTTGTCTCCCCTGTTGATAGTCCATAAATGTGTTGGCATTGCATGGCAGTAAACACTGTTCATATGGTGTCATAATGCCCTATATAAACAATCTGATCTAGCAATACAGAAAACGGGAACTTGCTGTCTCCTGCTTTATGACTAAAGTAGTCTGCCTAAATACAATGCACTTATATTTTAAAGCCACATTTTGTCTTAAAATGTAATATATACCACATTTGTAGTAGTGGTTCTTAACCTTTTTTGGGCCAGTGTCCAGCTGTCCAATAATTAGGTTCTTTCCCGCCCCCAAACAATTAAAATATAGGCTGATTGTCTTTCCTTAATATTAATGTTGATGTTGTGTTAGATTTTTAAAAGGATATGTCTTTGAATGGATAAATATTCGTGTTAAACGAGTCCGTTGGGAGTCATCATATTACTTGACTAAAATTATCCATTTTCATGTGATTTTTGGACTTTACAATATAGGGTGATATCAGATAAAATGGGCCATCAGGTAAATTGGGCCATTTAAGTTTTGGTGTCCCAGCCCCTCTGGAAATTAGATCCAATTATTTCAAAGGATTTCAAACTTTTGACGTAACTGTGCTTGACAAGTAACGGGTGATTTGATTAGTTTCTATGGTTTCTATGGTAGGTGAGATGATACTTCAAATCTATACTGAACCAGAAATGTGCATGGTAGGTAGCTTGGCATGACAAATCTAACTAAACCCATTTTACCTGATGAGATGGACCATTTTACCTGAAACCACTCATGCAGAAAAGTGGCACAGTGGATATTTCAAGATTTATAGGCCTATATAATTATATTTCATCACATAATTCCAGCACAAAATGATCAGAAATGGTCATTATAAATCATAAATATACATGGAAAATGCATATTTGGTATTTTGTTAATTTCCCAAGCGATTGGCGCAATTTACCTGATAGCACCCTACATAAAAACAACACAGGTTGTAGCTTGTCACAGTGCACTCAGACATTAGTAGGAAGAACCATAAAACATATGCTCACTGATGACTATGTCCTGTAGTAAATTAGAACTATGCTAAAACAGACCCACTGAAAGCAAATCTGGTGAGACAACTTGCCTTGATGGATAAACTCCTTCAGCCAATCATTGGAGCAAGTCATTAAATCAACATATAGAGACTGTTAGTGCATACTCCTGTTATTTAAATAGTATTCCTGCAATAACTCCACTTATAGCTGTGATGACTATTAATGTTAATGTTAGCAGTTACTGCCCCTGAAAGGCCTGGATACTTGGCAATTCATGGAAAGTGCTTTCAATGGAGAGAAGGCAATTCTGATACGCAGAGCAAACAGAATGGTGAAAATCTGGGTTGTTTTAAAGATGATTGTCTCCACGTGCCCGATTTTCCTTTTTTATTTTCATTTAAAAAAACATTTTGGACTGTAATCCTATGATCTTCTGTGACTAGAGAAGAGAAACCGCATCAGAAGCTCCCAATAAAACTATAATGGTGCTATAGTGGTGATTTAAGCTCGTAACATGTCCATTACTTCAGCAAATGTCGCATTGATAATACTATCACTTGAGCAGGAAAATGTCTTTAAAGTGGCCTTGTGTTTATTTGGCTACACTATCAGTGGCCAGCTATCTTCCATGTACTGTGTGCTCTGACACTGATTAGAGCTTTGGCTGTATATTGTTAACTGTTTGCCTTCTTTTCTGACTAGCTTTTACCACTGGAGGCCATGAAGCGTGACTTGTCATCTGATCAAATTTAATTTAATGTTCTGGTGGTCCATTCTCGCCCTCTTTAGTTTCACTTGTGCGTGTATTTGTACATGTGTACGTGTTCACATGCACAGAGCTGATGTCTTTTTCTTTTTACAACCTGGACTTGTACAGTACCTGCCAATCCTTGGTTTAACTCCATGGAGAGAAAGTGCAGCAGAATGAGAGGGGGGAAAAAAGAAAATGTGTGTGTTTCTCCCTTTTATTTTCCTGCTTCTATTTTTTTTTTTTTATTTCATCTCTATTAGTCTGTGGAGAGATGAGAAGGAAAGATTTACCAGATATTTACCAGGACAGGATTAGGGGAGATAGATGGAGATGATTTCATGCGAGCTACTTGTAAAATACACTCAAGTGGAAAGTGGGAGAAAAAGAAAGGAGGTAGATGGGTGGTAAGAAGCTTATGTAGTTTTTTGTGATCTTTTTTTTTTTTTTATTTAGCTTCTTCACAAAGTATCAACACCAAATTGTATAGGGTGATATCAGGTAAATTGGGCGACTTTTTCATAAATCATTTGGGACAGTAACACAATACTGAATATGCCTTTTCCATGTATATTTATGATTAATAATGATTGTTTCTGATCATTCTGCATTGGAATTACGTGATAAAATGTAAATATTTAGGGCCCATTCGTTTTAAAATATCTGCTATGCAACTTTTTTTTTTTTTTTTGCATGAGCGGTTTCAGGTAAAATGGGCCATCTCATCAGGGGGTTTAGTTAGATTTGCCATGCAAGGCTACTTACATTCACATTTCTGGTTCAGTCTAGATTTTAAGTATTGTCTCACCCACCATAGAAACTATAAACTAATCCAATCACCTGTTTCTTGTCAAGCACAGTTGTGTCAATAGTTTGAAATCCTTTGTAGTCATTGGCTCTTATTTCCAGAGGGACTGGGACCCCTAAACCTTGAATGGCCCATTTTACCCAATATCACCCTACACATGGGTGCACTGACTCCATTCATGTGGCCATTGATTAGTGATATATGAAGTAGAAGGTCATCTATAGTTTAAAGCAGCCAGTATTTTCTGAATCTCTGAGTCAAAATAGAAAGTCAGAGAGATGGTTGCTTGCCTACAGACGCACAAAGTTTCCAATTCCAATAGCTTTAAAAAGACCTTATGACAACAAATTCGTGTAGGTTTTTGTTTGTTTTTAATTACTCAGGCTTGTACATGGAAGCCGGTTACGCTCAAGTCCTGAGGTGCGTCAATGCTGACGTGTGCATAAAACTAAAAACGGGTCTGTCTGTTTCATAGTCCCTGTTAGGAAAATCTGGAAAAGTTTGCTTCCGCTGTGTGTTACTGAGGATACTTTTACAATCCAGGGTTAGAATGCACTGCACACTGGTCATCACACTGTGCCGCTATGCCTTCAGCCCACACACAAATTAGACGGGCTATAGATAGCTATATGCTGACACACTTCATTATCATCTGCCGTTTCTATGGTAACTAGTGCCATCCATCTCTACCATTACCCTCCTAGTGGAGTGGATTATAGTGATTATAGGGTAAAACCATCCCAAGGATAACTATCAAATAATGAGGCAGAGTCTTACCTTGATATTCAAGGTGACTAACTTGGAGGTGGTTAATGTCCACTGAGCATTTCTTTGGTTTCTGGGAGCATTTTATCATCTTTAGAAATGTATCCTGTTCAAAATACAATTGTTTTTGTTAGATGATCATGCAGATGAAATTATGGAGCTCCTCTGGTGACATTTAATAAAAAAAACATTTAATGGAGATAGTGTTGATTGTTGCTGTAACTCAGTAAACATGGTGCAGGCGACTATCCAAAAACATAATACATAGCAGACAAAAATACAAAATACAAAGGTAGTAAAGCATCAGCAAAGTGAGACTCCACCTCTTAACCTCTCTTCATTCACAAAAACACACAGACAGATTACCAGGATAATTAATGATTACTCCACCTTAACTAATGCACCTGTTTATGACTTCTAGGTCACATGACCATCCATGTTAATGACACAATCATGATAAACAACACACTTTTCCTGGCTCCTACACATAGAATCTTAGAGTTGAGTGTCATTTTATTTTAATACAGGAATGAATTACAATGACAGACTCAAGCCTCGTTATTGAATATTGATATTATCTTTTGATTGAGCTTTCAATCAGACATCACTGCAGGATATAGAACATTCATCATGCTGTGATTTACTGTGCGATTACCGGCCACTTTCCTCAAGCTCCCAACTTTTTTTCCACACTGTTCCATGCTCCTCATATATCACAGCATGATGAACGTGATATAACCTGCAGTCTTTAATTAGGCTGAAACTGTCATGATGTCTGATTGAAGTTCAGTCAAAAGCCATCGTCAATATCCAATAATGAGCAGCAATCAGCACTATCTTTATGAAAAGGAAAACAATAACTATTTTGTGGTCATGTATTAATTATCTTGTTTGTTTAAGAGAATAGGAAAAAGCTAAGATTAAGTTTGAGACACATGAAATAATCATCTGATGAAAGATTATAGCTGTCTCTACTGTCCATTAGAAGTCACACAAGGTAGCACTGTAGGTTTTTTTAATATCTTAATGGTCCTCACCCAACTGTGCAGTAATTATCCTGCCAAGAACAGCACATGTATTTAGAGCCCGTGGTGCAAAGGTCTCTCGATATCTAGTTTTAATTAGAAATATTTCAGCTTAGAGACCTCATAGTTTGGTAGCCCATTATTTTTACAGGACTTATTTTTCTAGTTCTAACGCTGCTCTATCTATTACGTTTACATGCTAGTTGGATTATAGGCATAGCTCCACTATGCTCCTCAGTTGAATAACTGCAATCTTGGGGGTTTTAAGTAGAGATGCAGCGTTCCAATATCCGGATCGGATATCTGCTTTGATATTGACCAATCGGCTGGATCGGATATCAGATGAAAGAGGCCGATCCAGTGTTCCGATCCATGGGAAACATTTCAAACTCAATGAGCTAACAAATCTGACCGCTGTGTGCAGTATCTACAACGTGAAAATTGTGAGGGGAGGTAATAACGTTGTTAAATAAACACCAAAAACAACAACCCAGCTCCGATGGGTGTCACAGGCTCTGAACGACCCGCTCACAAGCCCCTACTGAAGGATGTTTATCACAGTGAAAGTTGCAGGATGCAGCGCGTGTGTTTGGAGCTCATTGATATCATGTAGCAAATGCTTTTATTGCATATTATATAGCCATATTATTGGCCAAAACACATCATGTCCCATTACATGTACATCTTTGTACACGTTGAACTTAATTAATAATTAGAAAAATAGGATGTACAATGGCTTCTTGAGCACCCCATTGTTGGTTTGCTATTCCCCACAACAATAACAGAAAATACCACAGTTTCTGATGAATTTTCCGGTTCCAGTCGCATTATCTAGTTATTTAGGAGTGTTAATTAGACTATGAGAAGTCCACCTCGGTCCACCTCAATCCAACTGAGATGTATAAATTATGCATTTTAAAAAATCAAACAATAGTCACACAGTAACACACCATGTAACCATACTGCCTGTTGGGAGGTCTGATTGGATTTTAAACAATAGATTGCTTAGCCTTCAACTTATGACGATAAGTTAGATATTTAGTGTTGCACATCATCATCCATGCGCTCTGTAATTGTTAAAACTTAATTTTCAATAACATTTTTTTTTCTTTTTACAGTAAGCCATCTACTACACACAGGCCAAATAAATTCCACGACAGACATTCTAGGGCAATCGTGCAGATTCAGAGCTGCACTGGTGTCAGTTGGAAAATGAGACCGTTTGTCTCTGGTTCCCAGAAGGTTTGCAATACAAGGTTTGTGTTGGGCTGTAGCATTCTACAAGCCTGAAAAAGATGTAAGGTCAGTATTTCCTGTGTGTGTGTGTGTGTGTGTCACTTCCAGACCAGGGGGAAGTCGTGATGAAAGAAACGCCAAGATCATCAACTTGCTGAATACCTGCTGAAATGACACTAATAAACTCCACGGCTTATCATAATGGCTCTGCAGTTAAGGCTAATGATCAGTCAGTCTTCGCGTCTGCTTGGAGAGAGGTGTGTGTATGGCTGTGTGTGTGTGTGTCTGAATTACTGTCCCTCATGTGATTAAGTAAAGGTAATTCACATTGTACTTAATTAAAAAAAAAAAAATAAGAGTGAGGATTGATTGCCCAGTCATTGGTGTGTGTGTGTGTGTGCTTGTCTAAAATGTGTTTTTCTATTTTTGACTTATTTTAATGTCCTCTTCAGCTGAGGGAAGAACCGCTGTTTGTGGTGTGATTTAGAGGATTAAGGAGCAAAAATGTCTGCTAAAATGTATTGACTGGAGGGTGTGTGTGTGTGTGTGTGTGTGTGAGGAATAATACAACACAACAGGAGCAATGTGCTTATCTATCTGGCTTAGATAACAGCAGTGTTAATCATATTGAAGTTTCCAGGCAGTCAATTATCTAAAAGGATTAAAGCAAATGGTTTGTATGTCTTTTCTGGCAATGAGCACATTGCCTCTTCTTGAACCACAGACATCTACTTTTCCCTTTTACATTCTGAATCAGTATTTTGAATCAAATTTGAGGGATATTTGCCCTCAAACGGTAGCCAAAAAACGAGATGTGAATGTCAGAATGCAGCTGGCAGATGAGGAGAATTATGTATTGGTCCTTGGATTATCCAAGTTTTACTGGAGCTGGCATTAACACAGTGAAATTAAAGTTTACTAGTCTAGAGTTTACTAGTACTAGAGTTTTTTGTAACCAGAGTCCAGGGTGAACTTTGTCCGGTTTCAGCAGTCGTTTGGATGGGAAAACTGCAGTTTCTTCTTGTTTGAGGTTTTAAGGCAGCCAGCATCCAAAAATTGCATTGCTGCCATCAATGCTTTTCAGAGATTCCCTACCAAGACAATTTCTTTCAACTGTCTGATCAGCTCTTGTCTTTCATAGACATAATTTCTGCAAAAAAGTAAACCATGAACCGCAATTTCTTGACACTGTTTGACGTCGTGCTGTGTGACGGTAAACAGGAAGTTGTTTCCATGGAGACTTGTGGAGCGCTCTAGCCTTGTGATAGGCTGAAATGGCCTTCCTCTTAGGAGTGCTATCACCACCTGCCTGTGGGCTTGTGTATGACAGTGTATGAGGCTGTTGTGTGGACAGGAATTGTTTTTAACCACGGACCATGTTTGGGCTAAAGTTTGGTTTCAAAAATACCCGCCCAGGAATTTCAAGAGGATTATTCTCAGCCATGATGCTTCTTTTTTACTTGGAGTGCATCCGGAAAGTTCCCAAATCACAGCACGTCACTTTTTTTCAGATTTTGTCATGTTACAGCCTTTTTCTAAAATGGATTAAATTTTTCCTCAGAATTCTACACACAGCACCCCATAATGACAACGTGGAAAAAAGTTTATTTGAGATTGTTGCAAATTTATTAAAAATAAAACAAACTAAGAAATCACATGTATACACGTGTATTCACAGCCTTTGCCATGAAGCTCAAAATTAAGCTCAGGTGCATTCTGTTTCCACTGATCATCCTTGAGATGTTTCTACAGCTTAATTGGAGTCCACCTGTGGTAAATTCAGTTGACTGGATATGATTTGGAAAGACACACACCTGTCACACACCTGCCTATATAAGGTCCCACAGTTGACTAAGCATTTCAGAGCACAAACCAAGCATGAAGTCAAAGGAATTGTCTGTAGACCTTCGAGACAGGATTGTCTCGGAGGTCTACAGACCATTTTGACCATTTTGTAATAAGGCTGTAACATAATAAAATGTGAAAAACCACAAAAATAAGCAGATGGGGATCTTACATAAGCTAATTCCTCTTGATATAGAGGAATTAGGATACCTAGTTCGCTAGAATCTTTCGAACATTATTTCAATCTTGAGGATTTCTTTGAGGGTCTAACAACAAGGAATGTTTTATTCTTTTACAGAGTGTAAACCTCCCTGAAATAAGTCTGTAATTTTGTGATTTTTGGGCTTCACAAATAAAATTGAGAGGAAATGGGCGGGGCTTAGGGAGGGTCAAATGTTGGATGTGACCTTGGGTTGATGAAATATACTCAACATCCTACATCCTGAGGTGGTTTAGGTTAAAACATTTCCTGTTTGTGTTTATGAGACCACTTTCAGTATACATTTGTGTTGGTGATGAATTGCTGGATGAGAGGAAATCACCGTTCACTGCTGTGAACTGTGATGAATCAAAATAAAAGTCCTCTTGTGTTAGTTTGCTGTTTCCATCCCTTATGTTAACAGGTCGGTTTTGACCCATGTCTTAAATCAGCTGTAAAAAACACTAAAAACAATTATTTCCCAACCAATTCATTCTCATCTCTTGGATACCTTGTTAGGTTTCCTTAACCATGAAAATATTGTTTTTTGTATTTTTTGGTGTGGGTCTCTGTACCTTATTTTTGTCACTGTACACCTCGATATAAATAAACAAAAATGGCAAAATTAACCTCAAGACAGGGTTGATGCCGACCCTAACACCATCACTTACAATTTAATCCATATGTTTTTTTCCTCCGATATAAAGCCTGTTCAGCGTGAAAATGAGTGAGTGTTTGCAGTGCACTGTGCATAGAGGATTTCTAGGTATCAAGGTCCTTAAATTTCAAACAGAGGCCACCGACGCACAGGAAATTGCAGAATAGGGCTTTAAGACGTTTACTGTGTGCGCTTCAGTTTCATAGCGTTTCCGTAACAACGGCGTAATGTTTCTGAACGGCCATCTTAACTGGACCAGCTCGGTGAAAGAAGGGAAAACACTCAAGAAGATTAGAAGCCTGTGGTGCAAACAGTCTAAGTGTGCATCTCATCAGAACTATCTCCCCTCTCTCTTCCATCATGCGGACCCGACCTTTCACTTTCCAGGTTTTACAGCCCTGGAAAGGCAAACAGGGGCAGATGTGCCGGGTCTTTAAATAGACATAAAGAGGTCTTAACAAGCGGCTTGCTCATCACCAGTTAAAGTCTGTTGGTTGTTATTTGTAGCTGTGATTATTTCTGTGCCACCCTTGCTGTCGTTTTTTTTTTTTTTTTCCCGCAGCTCATCCTAAAATCGATCTCCCTTCTGCTCATTGTATCAAAGACTGCACCGATGGTTCACGGCCAGCGCTGCTGATCACTTCCCACACATGTTCCTTTTTCTTGGTGTGCACGCTTTCACGTTTTTTTTTTTTTTTCATGCATGTATGAATCACTTTCACCCCACACGCTTCTTTCCTGAAGACGACCCCTTTTTAAAATCCTGCGCCAGAATTCACTGGATGGGGGATGTTGAAACCTTTTCTTCTCCTTCACGCCAGCTGTCCTGGAAAGTATACAATACCACCCCGATACAAGAGGAATGACATCACTGCATATATTTACTATACACTCTAAAAAGCAATGTTTAGCCAATTTGTCCAATGTTTTGCATCGGACAAATTAGCCTTTTCTCTTCAGTCATAGATTATCATAAGTACTGCTTATTTAATACCTGTTATCATAAGGGCAAGTTTTTAAGTTGGTAAATGAAAACATTGTTAAAGCAATAGACTTCAGCATTTTATTTTAAAGTAGTTTGATTTGTTGTTTAGTTAATTACAATAACAATGCATGGACATTTTTAAGTAACAGTAATTAAAAAAAAAGTTTTTTTCTTCATTGTTTATTTTTTGTGCACTAGAACCACTGCTTTTGTGCAAGTTGAGCATTAAAGCAGCATGCTAACAGTGCTGTAGGCTAGCTAGCAGCAACATGATTAAACAAGCTAAATGCTCATTTTTATCTCAATGAAAGTCACTTGAAATTTAAACTGATTACTTCAGTAGACCAATTAGAAATAAATTTGACTCACCGTGAAATGTTACTGCAGCTCCTGTGGGAACTTTTTATGGAAAAGTCAGTGCTGAGAAAAATTGGTCAAGCTAAGTTTATTAACTTATGCTAAGAATTTAGTTTTAAACCTACTATCAATGAAATTCAAGTGTACATGACATTCTAAATTAAGTCGATGTAATTACAAAACATTATTTGATCACATTTAGCACATACATTTGGCAACTTGGAAAGTTTAAATCAATTGATTACATTTTTAAACTTGCATTATTGTATTAAATAAAGTGGTGCTAACCAATCCTCAATTTTTAGAGTGCACGCATACAACATACACACAGTAAAGTCCACAGTTATGTCCTCTCCCTGCCCAAAGAGGCCTCCCTCTGTTTGTTCCTATATAAGCACATATACTTTCCAATGAATATTTCCTCTGCTTGCAATAAAAGGTTTATCACATGTTTTGTCATCTGATCGGCGGTCTGAGTGAAGTGTATCTGCTCTTGGGAGAATTCAAGTGAAAGACGATGAAAGAAAACGTAAATGGACAGAACATGCAAAGAAAAGAGAACAGAGCTTTGAGGATCATTCATGAGGATGTTCATTACATGCATCACTTTTACCAGCATGTCTTCATATTTAGTTCAAAAATGACCATCCAGTAGCTTCTGTTCCTTGTAGCGGTTTAGATTCTGCAGCAGTGTGACACTAAAAGTTTTGGCTCATTGGTGATTTGAAATCCAAAAAAAGGCTAATTAATAAACACCACACGGCAAACTTCACACGGAGTTCGCTGACGGAGGAAAAAAAGCCGTAGCAGCAGCTGAATACAGATAGGAAAGGAGGAAAAAACACACAATCACTGAAGTAAGTGTGCTGTGTTGTTTTACAGAGAGATTGTGCACATATTGATGTTGTCAGCGCGAGTCTTTGTAACTTTTTTAAGCTTCAAAAACATTCTTCTTTTATCAGATTTACCAAATTTTAACCCATTGAACCCTATGAGCCTTTGAACATGAACATGAAGAAGACAAACTATATATATATATATATATATATATATATCAAATGTGATGTACTACAGCAAACAGACAACAACCCTTTTTGATCAATTCATTAGCTCTCTTTTCACACGTAGCTGTAAAAATATAGATTTTATATCACAGCTTTTTAGAAAAATGAAGATAAAGTCATTATTTCCATATGGAAATACTATGCAATAGAGGGTTAATGTGAACTATGATGTACTTTATAGGCTGCTAATCTTCAGGGCAATGGGTCCTGTTGTTTAATGCAAGGATCTTGACGTGTGATGAATGTGTTTATGTTGAGGTTAAAATGACAGTAGTGTTAAGGCATGAGGAGACACTAATGAAACAGAGCTAAACCAGCGTTTAGCCTCTCCCAGACAGGTTCTGCTGGGTAATTAATAAGATCTAGTTCTGCCTTGTCTCTGTCAAACTCTAACCATGCTCTCATTCCAACTTCCTTCTATTCTGCACCATAGTGACGTGACCACACACACACACACACACACACACACACACACACACACACACACACACGCTGGCCTAGACTCCACTGGGCAGATATTTTGGAAAAAGCTGAGTGATTTCCTTGAGGAATAAAAACAACACAAAAAAAAGAGCGAAGAGAGGCATTGCTGCCGGGCTGATTTGGCCTTAACAGGACTTTGACGTCAGCAGGAGGCCAAACTGGACTGAGGTGCACATTTCTGAACGCTTCACTCAAGAGGCCCCAGCAGAGGACATTTAGCATTCCCTCTTTTCACTGGGACTGTGAAGTTTGATCACACTTGGCAACCGGTCTGTGGCTCATTGTTTTGTGCTTGACAAACGCTGTTATCGGTGCATCATACAGCAAATCCTGATGGATGACGGCGAACTGCAGAAGTAGATAAAGATAAGATTTAAATCTTATTATAGCCTGTGGTCCTATATATATACACGTCTTATTCATTTATTTGTTTTGTCTTGCATTTTGACTTCACATTGATAACATATTACGGTGTTGGTTTTCTTTACCAACGTCATGATGTCCTTTGGGGGGGTTTTCTGATCCTCTTGCATGCCCGGATGGATAAGT
The DNA here is from genome assembly GCA_030544235.1 of Lepturacanthus savala. Classification (NCBI taxonomy): domain Eukaryota; kingdom Metazoa; phylum Chordata; class Actinopteri; order Scombriformes; family Trichiuridae; genus Lepturacanthus; species Lepturacanthus savala. The sequence goes on along the minus strand of CM060466.1, from coordinate 14,740,177 downwards.
ATGAACCCTGTGGCTGTCATTGTATATAAATGTACTGTATGTGCATGTTGGACTGACCCTGGTGTGTGTGTGAGAGTGTGTGTGAGAGTGAACCGCATTTGTAGCGTGCATGCAGATGGATGACGCAGGCAGCAGCTTTCGGGGGAAACGGGAACCGATCCAAAGGCCGAACAGCAAGTTCTCTGCTGTGTTTGTTTGCCTTCCCCTTCATTCACTGGGCGGCTTTGCATGTGGAAAAGGAAATGGGAAGGGAAGGAAGAAAAAAAGATGGACGAAAATGGGTTAGACCCTGATTTGGACTTGAACTTTGACCAATGCAAGGAAGTAGTTGTTCTAAAGGTCCCATATTTTACACTTTTCCTATATTTTATTTAAAGTTTTGATATCCCAAAGAAGAGATATTTGTGGTTCTAAGTACCAAAAATCATTACCATGTAGTTTTATACCTCCTCATTCAAGCCTCTCTTTGGAGCTCCAGAAAGAACAGGCCGTTTTGGGCCGGTCTCATTAATGTTAAACCTCTATTGCATAGTGTTGCCATACGGCAACAATTAATTTATCTCTATTTTTTTTTCTAAAAAGCTGTGATGTAAAATCTATGTTTCTACAATTAGGTGACAAAAAAAATTCATTTTTTTGAAGGACATATAATTTATGAGGTCACATGACCAGGATATCCTGTTTGCTCATGGATGTTTGACATGCATCTAACAACTGAAGGTTGTTACTACCAAATAAAATTTGAGTATACAACCCAATGGAGTCCCATTGACTTACATAGTCATGTTTACAACTTTTTCTTAGATATATATTTTTTAATATATCTATTAGTATACTTCCAGTATACTAGTACTTCTTCATCATTAGCAATTCAAACTCACTTCCTAAAGTGTGGGACTTTTAATTCTACACCTGAAATGCACGGAATGTATTAATAAGATTAAAAATAATGAAAATTGTAAGTGGCTCACTCTTATCTCACCCTAAATGTGTCTTTTTGCCTGATAGATAGCAGATGAATCCATCAGAGCCTTCTTCTTATTCTGATGTGCATCTTTGTTAACAGGAAATTTGCATCATGGCGACCATACACACACTAAACAGTCTTGTCTTTGTATGTTGGGGCATTCAGAAAGGAGAAGTGATGCTGGGAGGTTCACAGCAACAAAGCTGGAGCCATTAGGAGGTTTCACTTGGGGTCTGCTAAAAGACCAAGGAAGGCTTTTACTCACCACATTGGGAGCTGCTGCCTGGACCGAAAAAAAAATTAAAGACCTTTTAAAGAAATAAGATGCACGCTTTTAGCAATTACTGTTTGTGTGATTCTGTTTGTGGCTGTGAAGCTTTGGTTCACTGTTTGCATTCATGATCATATTCACAAAGCTGCAACGTGGTTCAGTGTCATCAAAAATCTGCTACACATCCAAAACACAAAAAACATACGAATGTGACAAACACCAGAATAAATAACTGGGCAAAACTTCTCAAAAATAAACCAACTTTTACTACTTTCGGAAGAAAATACATTGCAATTGTAATGTTTTACCACTGTGTATCATGTATGAAAGATGACTATATTTTATTTGGTGAAAATTTTCCAAAATTCTGAATAAAAGACAACCTTCAGGATCCCCAGACAGTGATACTCACATGTCAAATGTCCATGAGCAAGCAGGATATCCTGATCCCATGACTTCATAAATATTATGTTCTTCAAAATAAAAGCCCCATCTTCACACCTAAGTTTAAAAACAACAAAGCATTTTATATCACAGCTTTTCAGGAAAAAAAAATGAAGATAATGGTGGCCTGTGGTGCTCATAGATTGCAGCATGTTTGCAGATATTCAATGGTTTGCGGCCTGCGTAGGACTCCTCAGTTGGCATTTTTGACATCAAATTCCCATTTTGCATCCTTTCTGTGGTGTGTGTTTGGCCTCGGATGAACCATCCATGTCATTGACATCGTTATAGTGACGTGGTTCGTTTGTCCTTTAGTGACAGAAACAGACAGAATATTTGTTTGCTGTACTGTACCAGCTGTTTGACATTTTGTCTGCTGAACATGGAACCTAAGTTGACCACAACCCACTATATATAAGCAACCTTCTTTTAAGAAATCGACACATTCACAGCACTGAGTTTCCCCTTTAAAGCGGCATGATGAGTTTGCTTCTTTTCGCCTGTTGTCCAAACAAAGAAGAGACGACCGAGATTTCAGAGCTAGTGGCTGATGCAGGTTTGCTGAAAGGAGTGTGAAAAGTTCCCATTCTTTGTTTTTACTTGCTTTGGTAACTCAGTGCAATCCCTCTATATTCTTAGTTAATTGGGTATATACTGCAATGTAGCTGGTAAAAGAAGTGATTCTTTCAATGATTCTTTTGACACACAAAAACTAAAAAAAAAGAAAACATTAAAAACTACAGTCCCAAATAATACAAATCAAACTTGAGATTTTTCTGCTTTCTAAAACATCCTCTCCCTCTCATAACTTGCTACTTTACTGGAATCGATCTATCAATCTGCTGATGTACATTACATTAAAAATGTAGCCCATTTAATGTTCCGCTCCTGAATTTCAATTGAATTGAAATGTCAGTGATTTTTGAATCAGTTTTCCTCGCTAAAAAAACACATGTTCTTGTTTCATGATGTTTTTCCTATATTATGACATCTAGAATTCCACTTCATGGAATTCTAGATTCCAATTCAACGTGCAGCTCTCCTGTGTGTAACCCTTGTCTCTATGTTCCTCTGAAAGCCTGAGCTGTTGACTGCAATGCAGCATGACTACATCAAATACTATATGTTTGATTCAGATAAAGAAACAGCATAATAAGCTGACTGTTTATTATTTATTTCTGTTTTAAGCATCCCAAACCAGATGCAACAAAATTTCCTTCTGCTGCGTACCGTCTCCATCTGTTTTTTTTTTTTTTTTCAAATATTTAAAAGCTCTCTTTCCACCTGAATTACCAAAGCCAACATTCCTTTTGTCAAAGGGATCCCAGGCTCTCACTGGCTTTAAACACTGAGCCGTGAGTAATAATTTCTCTCCAGTGATTTATAAGGACCGAAATGTCTTGCTTTGTCTTGGCTGCATCTCTGGATCTCTGGCCATGCTGCCCCGTCCTCCATCGTTCGCTCCTGCATTTTGTCTTTGCACACACACACACACACACACACACACACACACACACACACACACACACACACACACACACACACACACACACACACAGCACATAGTTACACTCCTCCAGAACAAAACAGGCTTCTGCAGATCTGTAAAACAGTTTAGTTGGTTAGTCCATTAAGGTCCATTTAATCCATTTATTCCAGCAGCAGTCTGCACCTATTCTTTCTCTCGCTCTCGAGTTATACACACCTATAGTTAACACCCATGAAGTTGTTATAGCTAACGGCAAACAGCTGAGTATTTACACATCCGGCTGATATGAACCAGCATTAGTATTCATTAGGAGTCATCTTTCTAGCTTCCTGACGAGACTCTATTTACACTCGGGCACTTCAGGCGCATTGGAGAATCGTTTTTGGTGAAGTGTAAAAGCACCCAGTCAGGGAGAAACTGAAATCCAAACCTCCTCAGGAGGTGGTTGAAAAGGTGCAAATGCATCCGCGTCTACAAGACACATATGGAACCTTCACATCTCTCTGCAGTAATCAGTAAGATGTCTATGGAAATAGCCTCCATGATAATGGCAGCTAGAGTTCCATTGAAATCATCTTAGTCAAGCTCAGTTATCAAAAAAGATGAACCCCCCATAGACATTTTAATGTTGATTTTGGATGAAAGATTGGCATACAAAGTTTTTAGGGGTTTTGAAGGGGTGCTGAATTCAAATCTTCTGTATGCCAGTCTCAAATGTCCCATAATGCCTTAAAATGGAGAAATATGGTCACCACCGCCAGGTCAAAATCTAATTGACTATAGAAGTTAAAAACCTGACTGTAATGTGCTTTTATATGTTTTCACACAAGGGGAATTGAATAGCACATTCAATTAAGATAAAAAATAACAAAAATGCTTTAAATTAATATGCATGGTTAAAATTGTTGTCTCAGCCTGGTCTCTACTAGTCACCCTGTCCCATTGGAGAAAACTAGATGATGTGTCTAGTGTTTGATTAGTGAATGATCTGTGTGGGTGAGAGAACATTCATCTGTTTGATTGAAGGCTGGGTGAGGGCATAAAACCTTTACCATCATAGTCTAATAACCACTAACCCTGACCCATCAATGAGGGTTAACCATGTGTTTGTGTTGTCCTTTGATGCACTAGATGTTGGTGATGTTGTTGTTGGATGATGATTACTGTTCGAGATAATGATCCATAAAAATTAAGATGACTACTTACTGGTATTACATTTCTTTATGTAATACCAGTAAGTAAGTAACTGGGTCTGGTTTGACACATTTTTTTTTGTCATGATGGCTTTTTGGTTAAACAGTTGACTACATGTACTACTGATGTAAAAATTGCCAAGACCGAATCATACAGCAAACCAAAAGACAAACAAGATTCATGGAAACAATTTTCAAAATGAATGCCCCCCAATTTATTTTCCATGAAGGCTTCTACACATATGTATTAGGTCAACACAGACAAAAAAAGCCTCTTTGGCCCATACCAAAATGTCATCTTAAATTGAACGTCAGCGAAATTGCCATTTGCAGGCTTTGATACTTTGACTAACTAGCTCTAGGGATTTATCAGCAGCAACTTAAAATTTTGTCTGTGCCATCTAAAGATCTTGGTAATGAAAATTAATCAAAATGTTTGGTCTATGGTTTAGGGAGTGACCTTGGCGATGCCGCAAGTTCTGATGTTTCATAATGAAAAACGAAGTTGCAATTTCTCCAACAAAACAACATCTAAACACTTCAAATTGATGGTGTATGATGTCAGTTCCACCCTGAACGTGTGTGACTGTGTACATTGATGCCACGTCAGAACGCCACCTGCTGGCAACAGGAAGTCACAGTCGTGAGAATATAAATAGTGAGAATTCAGTAAAGGGCACGGCCATGGCGGGGCAGCGAATTTTGATCCCTCGCCATCAAAGAGGAACTTGCTATAAATTCAACATACTTCCTCCTATCTGCATGAAATGGTTCATATTTGAACAGAGTCCTGCCCTGAACACACCTGCACAGCTATATTAACATATTTGTGGTGAATTTCGATCCCTCGCCATCAAACAGGAGTTTGTTGTAATTTCAACATACATTGTCCATTTCTAATACATTTTCAGTGACCAGCCCTGAACACATCTGCACAGCAATATTGACTCTGTCATACCGCTCCCTAATGGTAACAGAAAGTAACTGCAAGTTAATAACCATCTTTCAATTCACAAATGAATTCACACAGTATGTTCTGCACATGACATACACCACCATTACATGACAATATTCAGTCCTGATACTTCACCATAGACAGGAAGTTGTTTTATTTTATTTTCTATCTTGATATTTTATCCTATCTGCACCAGATTTATCATGCATCATCAGTGACCATCCCTGAACACACAAGTGTGATGGTATTCATTCTGTTGTAGCACCACTCACCGGCAACAGGAAGTAATCGCCCGATGCTTCACCATCAAACGAAAAGCATCCACATTGATTCAAAGCCACTTCTGCCGTGCCACAGACGTGCTCACCCCCACACGAGGGCCCTCCGATGCTGCTTGCAGCTTTAATTATTTTTGCTCTTACTCAGCAGTGTGTCAGAGGGGCTCTGTACCAAGCAATGTCTCGCTATGGCTTGATGGAAATGTGTGGCATTGGTTGCTGCATCGGTTTTCACTCCAAGACAGCTGAGAGAAATGTGCACAAATCATCCCAATCACACACACATACACACACAGTCACTCTCTGTCTCTTTCTCACTCATACACATTCTCAGACAGACACAGTTATCTCTCCTCAGGGAGCCACTGCAATGGACACTCAATAAGGAGAGCTCTATTGATCTACCTGCAGCTGGCGTGGTAACGGAGGGCCCATTGCTGCTTTAATAACACACTCTGCTCTACAACCCTCAGCCCACCCTGCTACAGCACTGGTCGTGACAGACTGACACTGAGAGTTTCATTATGTTATGTTCTCAGAACTTGATGTAATAAAAAGTAACATGGATCCAGGAATAGGTGAAACTTAACATTATAAAAAGTATCAGCATGTTTTATTCTGTTATAAAAAAGTAAAATGCTGATACTTTTTATTAGAAGTTCCAGGATTACTTGGAAATTAACATTAAAAAAAGTATAGATGTTGCCTTTATAACCTAATAAAACATGCTAATACTTTTTTTTTAATTCTGTTACATCCATGAAATGTGCAATCAAGTTGTACTGTGACAACAATGGCAACTGGGACAGTGACAAACCTTCCAAGTGGTGTAACACTAAAGCCCAACAACTACTGTTTGAGTGGCGAATAATTGATTTCTGCTAAATTAATTGTAGAGCTATCAAAATGTCAGCAATCTGTCTATATATTTTACACCTTAGAGTTACTTGCATACTTTAGGATGTGTACAGTATGCAAGGTTTAAGTTTTGAGAGGTGGCACTAGTGTTGTTCTTAGTCAAAGGGTTTAACCTGAGCCAGGCCATTCAACGATGTTAATGATCATATCACATCCATACAGCTCTTAAATTAATAATAATAATAATGATAATGATATATATTATGCAATGGCATCAGATCAGTACTTGATATTGGTGTCAGGAAGGGAAAACGGTATCAGAACATTTATAATATTAGATATTGAATGGTTGATAGCTGCCGGGCAAGGAAGGGGGAAAGTGATGCTCAGACACTACACATCTAATTTAAATATCGTCAAGTCATTGTTTTTGTCAACATGAACATGGCTGCCATTAGCTGACACGATATCGTTTGTTGCCTTTTAACATTCAGGAAATATTCCATTTTAAAATGTGACAAAAAGCGTTGAATGCGAATGAAGCCTTTGTAACTTTTAGGTTGATTTTTACTGCTGTGAAAGGAAGCCACTATACACAACAATATGTTCCATCAAACTATTGTGTAATTGCTGAAGAGTGAATAATACTCTGTGAGCCATGGTCACTGCTGTGTTGTGCATTTTTCATAATGTCATGTCTCTCTTATATGTAATGGAAATGACCATGAAAATCCCAGATTAAACCACTTTGACTAGAGGATTTGGACGGAATTGAGATCATGGGTTTCATAGGGTTTAACCCACACTATATAGACAGGCATCTGCCTCTAATTGGTCTGTTGGAAGACAGCGAACAATAAGTCTAGTAAGAACTCAAAAATCTGCAGGGACAGGGAAGGGAGGACAATTATCTTGTTGTGAAACATTCTTGTTAAACTCTGCTGACTGTCATTAAATTGGATGCTAAAAGGTATTTTTGTCTTTCAGATCAGCAGTAGTATGCATAGCTTTTTTGGTACATATTCTTATTTGTTGTTGCATGAAGATTAATGTTTGAGATAATGGTACATAAAAATTGAAAAGACTATTTGCTGGTATTACATTTCTTTGAGTCCTCATTTTGAATCCCAAGCCCATTTAGTAGTAGGTTGGTAATTGGGTAAAATGAGCCATTTAAGGTTTGGGGGTTGCAGCCCCTCTGGAAAGTAGAGCCAATGACTACGAAGGATTTCAAACTGTTGACTGTTGACAAGTAACAGGTAATTGGAGTAGTTTATGGTTTCTATGGTGGGTACATGGTACATGGTAAGTAGCCTGGCATGACAAATTTACCTAAACCCATTTTATCTGATGAGATGGCCCATTTTACCCGAAACCGCTCTTGCAAAAAAAAAAAAAAACTGGCACAGTGGATATTTCAAAAATTATAGGGCCTAAATAAATAGATTTTATCAGATAATTCCAACACAAAATGGTCAGAAACAGTCATTATTAATCAGAAATATACATGGAAAAGGCATTGTTTTATTTGTGTAACTGTCCCAAGTGATTTACCAATTTATTGTTTTAGTAAACTGCAGAAATTCATAAAATCTGTGTAAATTGGGTCTGGTTTGACATTTTTTTCTGTCAGTACATAATGGCTTTTTGGTTGAACAGTTGACTACATAGGATGTCAAAATTGGCAAGACTGAACTATACAGTGGACCAAAAGATGCAAAAGAGATCCATGGAGCTCAGAGATTTGGTGGCATTTCTCCATGATGTTGAGAAATGCACTTGAAGCGATGCCTTTTATTATTATTATAGATGTTTGTTTTTCGGTTCTTATAATTACCTGAAACAGTTATTTTTAATCATAAATATACAAAAAGGTATATTTGGTATTGTGTTATTGTCCCAAGAGATTTAGCAAAAAGTGTCCCAATTTAACTGATATCACCTACATCTCCTCACCTCTGACCTTTATTCATCATTATCACCAAGGCCTCATGATCAACCTCCAATTAGCTGGTTTCAGTTCCAGGAAAATTGAGAAAGGAGCATTTTTGAAAAAGGCTTTATTTTCTGTGTTGATACAGTGCCAATTGACCGTCTATTGTTGTAAAGCACTGTTCTTGAGCTTTATATGTGCTGTTTGTTGCTCTGTCAACCTGGCAGTGTGACATGTACTGGAGTTGAAAGTTTGAGGTCCTGTAGCTTAAAAATGTTTAAACTAGGTCAGATTGGACAATTCTCTTCCTCTTCTCTCCAGATCTTTTTGTGTGGTCTCCATTTCTAATGGGGAGACTTATTCACATGTTTAAATTTTTATGTTGTTAAGCAATTTTCCCTAATCATAGGAAAATCACTTTTATATTGTTGATCAATCACCAGAACCATTTCCCTTTCCTATAAGGCCAAATTGCTCCCAGTGCTCCCTGGCATTCTCTGAATGGTGGAACCTCCCCCACTGATAAAATACTAATCTAGTGGTACAGTCTCTTTTTCTTATTGCCTTAAGCCTAGTTTATACTTATGCGTACATTGCTAAGCCGTCAACGCGATTTACCTTGTGCATTCTTAGTTCTGTGTAAAGGGAAGGCGTTGAAGGCTGTGGAGACAATGCTTCCTCTTCACAGTAGCAACCGTACACCAGGCAAAAAAACAGTCTGCGTTGACTCGACGTGTTTACAGGATTTTTTGGAGGTGTGCATCAGCTATGGTGTAGCTACATATGCAGAAGTATAAACTAAGCTGTCAGCTGCTCACCTGCTGCACATGTGGAGGTTTACCCAGGACCTAGTTAAAACCATCCCAATCACATAGTCACATGTTTGTTCTATGTATCACTCTGGACTTCTCTTTGTTGCAAATGCTTTCAGTGGAGGGGAGCATGTGCCTTGATGGCTTTCCAATTTCTTGAAATCAATTTTCGAGACAATCGCAAGGGACAGGAGGCCAAATTGAGATGTAGAGCAAACAAAAACCGAACTCACCGATCAAGCTAATAATATGTTTTACATGTTACACATTTTTCAGATGTTTGACATATCCAGCTAATTAAATACCTGACATGTCATAAATTGCTAAATACTCTAGAAAATCGAATGTTATTTAACGGATTTTCCACATTGAAAGCTCTGACCAGTGTGAACAGACAACTTTATATCCCCTCACAGAAAGATATTGCCCAACACTAATCAATTCAATTCAGTGGGAAGAAAACTGGGCAGCAGGTGATGAACATAAATGAACAGGAGCCGTTTCTTTCTTGGATGGATTGATGGATTGATGTCTCATATTTTGCAACATATGCCATAAAGATAATGATGGTTTATTCATGTCTGATCACAGCAACAAACCCCTTATGTCTAGCGAATGGTTGCCAAATGTTTGAATAATGCAGTATTGAAATATGAATGTAGGTCTTCATAGTTGCTATTCGTTTTTTGTATTTATTCATCCAGATTTCTTCATATAAATATAGATCAGTGAAGAAATAGTCCTGAATAAAACAAACAAAATGTTTGTGTGCGTGCATGATGATAACCTATAAGTTTATACCATGCTGGCATGTGCAGCACAATATGAGAATAAGAATATATTTCTAAGCAGTGTGTGATCTTTATCACCACTCGACCCACTACCTCCCTGAGACCCCACCTGTCCCATATTTTTCAAAGGCACTTGTTCCACTCTCAATGCCGATGAGTGCTGACATTTCCCTGTTAAATTCCATAGGGAACATCGAAGCATAAGAGCATGTAGCTAAAGAAAGATGGCCCATGTTATCATACATATGCACCTATTTTTAAACCACCTCGTTCTTTACACAAAAGCAGATTCTGTGCCCACATTCACAAAGTTGGACGCTGTTGTTTTAATGGTAGAATGTAAGTTTCTCTGATGCATGTAAGTGTTGCACACTGAAACTTGATCTGAAAATCCTCAGTGAAACTAAAATATCTGCATATTGTGTGATATGAAGGAGCAAAAGCAACCAGTAGTGAACCAATATCAAGGCAACACAGGCACATCTTAGGTCCTTTTTCACACAGGAAATAAAAACTCTATGTAGTGTCACACTTTTTCTCTTCATTAATATGCATGTTGAGTCAAAATTTATAAAATATTAAATATATACTGTAGTGCCACTTTCAAAAATCATGATTTTGTGTTTTTTTTTTTCTTTTGACACCAAATGTCAAATGGGAGGGGAAAAAAAAACAAACAAAACACATTTCACTCAATTTCGGTTTCACTATAAAAATTTCAAACTAAACGCTTCCTAGTGTTTCTGTACAAAAGAAACCTTCAAACATTTATCAAAAGGGCTTTTATTGTGAAAGGCAAACTTTAACGTAGAGAGACAGGGCTGGCAGGAGCAGCGCTGCAGCTGCAACCCACCGGAAATGCAGCGTGTACATTCAGCTGAAGTAACAAGAGGCACCACATGTTTTTGAAAGAAAGGGGGGCTTTATTTGTTTTTCTGTTGCACAACTTAACTCAAATACTTGACTTGGCACATATATGGGATGAACTTTCATCATGCTTTCATTTTGTTCAGTTGTGTGAACCTGAGAGCAGGAAAGGAAGGCACTTTAAAAAGTGAGAACACCACATTGCATTCTGTCTCTCCAGGTTATACAGTGGATAAGAATTAGTGTTTATATATATATATATATATATATATATATATATATATATATATATATATATATATATATATATATATATATATATATACACTTGTCATGTTTTACTTTACTAGCCATTTTCTCATTTAATCCATTTCATTTTCAGACTGCATGCCATCACTTTACCAAGCACATGTGCAATCATTCTGCAGCCAGAGGATTCACATCTCTAATTCTCTACTCCCCCAACACACACACATAGAGCAGCTGTTTAGCTTGACTCTGCACAGTAGACTCTCAGGCTTGAGTCCAATTTAAACAGGATTAGACTGACAGTGGCAGGCTCTGTAATTCTAATTATTATCAATCCATCCACAATTGTAATTCATTATGCATCTGCCATATCATACTAGTGATCGGTCTGGTGAACTTGCAGGTGATCTGGTAAGAGCAGCATATTGTGTAAGTTGTAATGTTCCATTAAAGGTACAGTGTGTAATGTTCGGTGGTATTTAGCAGCATCAAGCTAAACGGGTAGAAATGCTACCACAAAACTATGCACTGTACCTTTACGTTCATTAAAATACAGTGCTGTAGATTTATCTTCCATAAATACCTGCTTTTATTGCATAGCTATTGGATATATTACTGTATATCCAGCAAATAAAATGTGACATTTCAGAATAAATGTCACAAAATAATGTTATATTTAAAAATAAAAAAATATATCCAATATGTGTGGGTCTTGTACGGGTAAGAGTCATTTAATGCAGCATTATGACTAGGGTTGCAAATGATTGAAAAAATTCCTGGTTAATTTCAGGTAAATTGATACAGCAGTTTTCAATTTCGCCTGGAGTGAAACTCTTACCTGCTGGATGTTTTGAACCTTGAAGAAATATTTGGCACTTTGCAATATGCTGCTGCCTTTTTGAAGGATTATTCATGTGCATCTTTCCACAATATTCACACACATATACAAAGACTTTCCCTCAACATCCGCTCGTGAGAAATTCTTCCACTCATCAGATGGTGAATGTGGCATTTTTCCATAGAATACAATAGTCAAAAAGCTTGTAAAATCAGTAATGCAATAGCATGAAGAGAAATATAATTATAGCTAAACAACTGGAACAGTCTTCAAAATACTTGGCAGTTGATGTATAAATTCTTGTATGGTTACAGGGGAAAAAAAGGTCAATGAAATGAAAAACAGCTGATATATTCCTGGTAAGCAGCATATTGTGTCATGTGAAGTAGGCCATAACCTGTGTGCGTGTGAGAGAGAGATGGCACCTAACTAGCTAGCTATGAATAGATTTTTATTTAATATTTGCAAATTAAACATTAATACCATTATGAGTCAAATATATTTAGCCCATAATATCAAAACTTAACTTTATGTAGTCCACAGGCTCAAACATGAGTCTTGTGCTTTGGGATTGAGGAATGTATTTGTATTAAATCTGGTTGTTTCAGCCAAGATTCTACATACATTTTCTCCAACTATATTTCTATAGTTGGAGAAAACTAAGTTTCCTGTTTCCTGGCCAGTGTTAAATTTTGTACATTTTATGTTCATTCCCATTTATTCCCACATATTTCCATTAATTCCTGGTGAAAGTCAGTCAGTCATCTTCTATACCTGCTTATTCCTCATTAGGGTCACAGGGGTCTGCTGGAGCCAATCCCAGCGCATTACGGCGAGAAGCAGGGATACACCCCAGTCGCCAGCCAATCATGGGGCACACGATTGGCTGGCGATTGACACGCAGACACAGGGGAGAACATGCAAACTCCACACAGAAAGCTCCCAGACCCAGGACCAAGGAGGTCTTGAACCTGCGACCTCCTTGCTGTGAGGCAACAGCGCTAACCCCTGTGGAAAGTTTCCAACTTTAAAAAATTCCCAGAGTTTAGCAACTATAATTATGACGCAGGTTATAAATGACTGTAGCCACTTTAGAAAATTGTAACTGTCCAAAGTACTGCACACACACGCATTCACACACAAACACACAAAATACTGACACCTACATTTGAGCTTCCAGCTAACCAACTGTGTCATGTGAAGTATGTCATGGCCGCTCTGTGTGTGTGTGTGTGTGTGTCTGTCTGTGTGTCTGTGTGTGAGATAGGATTGCTTATGCCTACAGTATTTGTCAAGATTGTGTGATATGAATGAGCAATAGTCACCAGTAGTGAACCAATATCAAGACAACCCGGCCACATCTTAAGTTCTTTACACAGAAAATAAAAAAAAAAAATAGTAAAAAAGATTAATGTAGATATGAATTCATCATGTTTGTCATACCTTTTCTCTCATCATTAATATGCATGTTATCAAAATTTAAAATATTATTAAATATATACTAAAGCCTGTTTGCCAAAAGCAGAAATCAATTCTGAAATACAGGTGCGGGTCATATAATTAGAATACCATGAAAAAGTTTATCTATATTAGTAATTCCATTCCAAAAGTGAAACTATATCATCTTCATTCATTACTTACAGACTGATATATTATAAATGTTTTTATTTTTATTTTTTTTATTTTGATGGTTATAACTGACAACTAATTTGTATCTCTGAAAATTTTAATACTGCTTGAAGCCGAAAAAAGATTTAGAAACCTTGTTCAAATGAAAACAATGAACATGAAAAGTATGAGCGTGTACAGCTTTATTACTTAGTTGTTCAATGTGGTGTGACATGGAGTCGATCAGTCTTTGGCTTTGCTCAGTTGTTATGAGAGCCCAGGTTGCTCTGATAGTGGCCTTCAGCTCTTCTGCATTGTTGGATCTGGTGTATCACATCTTCCTCTTCACAATACCCCATAGATTTTCTATGGGTTTAAGATCAGATGAGTGCGTTGGCCAATTAAGAACAGCAATACCATCCACCTTAAAAGGTACCCGTATCTTTGTCACTGTGTGTGGCTGCCAAGTCCTGTTGGAAAATGAAATCCGCATCTCCATAAAGTTGGTCAGCAGCAGGAAGCATGAAGCTCTCTAAAACCTCCGGGTAGACTGCTGCTTTGACAATGAACACGGTGGACCAACACCAGCAGAAGACATGGCAGACCAAACCATCGCTGACTGTAGAAACTTTACACTCGACCTCAAGGAACGTGGATTCTGTGCCTCTCCTCTCCTCCTCCAGACTCTGGGACAGTGATATCCAAAGGACATGCAAAGTTTACTTTGATCAAAGAAATCAGTCCAGTACTTTTTGTCTTTAGCCAAGGCGAGACGCTTCTGATGTCTCTTGTTCCAGTGTGACTTGACACTAGGAATGCGACAGCTGAAATCCATGTCTTGCATATGTCTGTACTGGGTGTTCTTGGAGCAATGATTCCAACTGTAGTCCACTCTTTGAATGTCCCACATTGTTGAATGGGTTTTGTTTCACAATCCTCTCCAGGGGACAGTTAGTGACCTTCTGTGTCTTGCCCTCCTTGTTCAAGGTGTTAATGGTCGTCTTTTGGACAACTGTCAGATCAGCAGTCTTCCCTATGATTGTGTAGCCTACAGAACTAGACTGAGAGACCATTTAAAGGCCTTTGCAGGTGTTTTAAGGTAATTAGCTGATTAGATTGTGGCACCAGGTCTCTTCAATATTAAACCTGTCCACAAAATTCTAATTTCCTGAGATACTCGATTTGGGGTTTTCATTAGTTGTCAGATATAATCATCGATAATGAAAGCAATGAACACTTGAATTATGCCAATCTGTATGTAATTAATAATGAACATTATAATTAATATGTGTAATAACTTGATTAACTAAGACAGGACGCTTGACTCAAGGCAAAGTTGGTGTATACTGTATTGTATCAAGTGGAAATGGAGAGTTTTACAGTTTTTGCTTCTTTAGGGGTTGAAGGGTGAAAATCCTTGAGTTGAAGGGATGGAAAAAGGATTTGGAGGCGTTAAAAGAACCTAGAAAAGGTCAAAATTCAGAGAAAGAAGATAACATACAGGGAGAAATAGATTCAGTTGAAGAAATAGAGTTTATTTATATATAGACTACATGCAATCAAAATCTTTTAAAAGACCAATTAAATGTTCTGAGGCAGAACACTGGAATGCACATCTGATGAAACATGCAGGATTATTTCTCCTCTGACAATGGCTAACAGTATATTTAATTGTTGCTTCCAGCTTCTCTTCCTCTCTTTTCTCCAGCAGGCTTCAGACCACAAACCACAGGGCAGAATGATTGTTGGTGTGACACCCAAGGGGATGCTTCTGTGAATTCAGCAGCTGATTGTTAAACTATTTTCTGGGCTCTTGTAAAATACTGGAAGTAGTGTATGTTCTGTCAGTTAGTCGATGTAATGTGTGTTGCATATCGGCTTCCTCATACATACTAAATCAGCCCTGCAAATAAAATCATTAAATACTCCTAAAAATATCCCAAGTTATACTCATGAACTGGGACCATGAACTGGAAAAAATGGCAAAATGCGGTCCCTTTAAAGACTTTATATCTTAAAATATGGCTGCAGGGGATCTTTAACAATAAATGTAATAAATGCAAATTCGTTTCAGATGCCAACCCACATCTCAATTGTCTAAATGCTTCAAAATGAAGCTCTCATTCATTCAAATTTACCTCTCGTCTTGCTGCTGATTTAGTGAACATTAGCAACTTGCAACCAGATGCATCTCATTAATGGACTGAAGCACCAAGACTCTTTTTATAACATTATTCACAACATTGCTTCTGGTCAAAGACTGTGCTTTTATTCATTATTTTAAATCATTATTATTCATTTTTGCTAGAGTGAGTCTTACATCTGTCCTTGATTGCTACAATTGATTCACTACACAGCCTCATTTTGCTTTATGCGCACGTTCCTTTCATTATAACAGAGGAACTATATTTAGAAGCCTGTTTGCAACACAGAGGCTTGATAATTGGCTAGAGAGTTCTAGTAGAGTGATATTGGTTTCAAACAATATCCAACATGTCCCAGTCGTTCCTGTATCATGATGAATCAGCTGTGTGATCAGGATTGTTGCTAACAAAAACATACGCATGGAATTATTTTTAATCCATCATGCACCCAATCATGAAAATCCTCCCACCCACACACACACACACACACACACACGCACACGCACACACACACACACACACGCACACGCACAAAACCCTTTAGGATGTGGATTCGTCGACAGCTCGCTGAAGATAAATTACCCGGCTGCCCTGCATGCTTGTCCCTGTGTATGTGCCTGAGTATAAGTTTGTGTCCTAGAGTCTACAGCTATACCTATAATTAGCTCTTCTGTTGTGGTTGCCTTGGTAGCGCCACAAAGTCCTTGTGTGCGCGTGTGAATGTGTGATTGAATTTGCCTTTTAACAAGTGCTTTTCAACCAGGATTTAACCTTTTTATTAAATGCTTTTACATCAGTTTCTTGTTTTATTTCAGTTGGTAGGACACTTTTAGGGTTGATAAAAGATTGCAGATTTTTTTTATTTAAGTGAAGGGTTATATGCACTTGTGTACAGTGGGCTATAAAGTGGAAGGGTGTGGTGGAAATGATCCTTTACTGGTCTCTTACCTCATAAACAGCTGCACTTTTTTGCATTTGTACATGACAGAAAAGTAGGAAGATCAGTTTCAACATAGGAACATGAGACCGATGAATTGGTTTTTAAAGTTGCATTTGGGTGTAACTCCAGTTCAGTTTGGATTGAAATGTGGTGCGTGGTTGTTGTGGCTGCGTGCTTTTATGCTCACACTACCAATGTTACACCTACAAATTGTCAGTATGGAATGTGGATTGAAGGACAGATACTGGTAAGAATCTCTCGTTAATCTTTAGTTGCAGATCATTTCAGACGGCGTGTCAAAACAAATATTTAAATAGAGCCTAATGATTCTCACCAACAGCAACACCAACACCATCTCCAATAACAATCTCTTGCCTCATTGACATGTGGACAAAGATATCAGACAGACAGACAAAGTACATTTCATAGTCAGGAAGATACCATTATGTCATGTGCTTCTTGCACTATACTTTGTACCGCTACTGAAATAGAGCTTGCAGACTTGTTCATTACTCAACAGCCTTGCTGGAGCATTTGGGGGATTAGATACCTGTCTCAAGAACACTTGCACGTTAGTTTCCGGGGAAGCATCTCCATCATTTCCATGTGTTCACACAGCTTAGCATTTGTGACACCACTTGGTTCCACCCACATAACCCTGTCCTGTTTATGGAAGCCCGGGAAACCGCCTGTGATGGAGAACAGCTGAATTAATTTCGGCTCAGCAGTGACTGCTGCTTGGGTGTGATAACGGTGTGTAATCAGCCATGTGAACAGCCCAAACGTCCATAGAGATTAGCTGAAGTGACTCCTTAGTGGTGTTACTTCACCTTACTAAACGTCCTCTGCTTCAGATGTGGGTTAAGGCTTCAGGTTTTATTTTGACATTCCGAACTGTCAGTTTCATAATGTTTGCACCCTTGACTGATAGCGAAAAATTTAGGCGAGATAATGATTCATTTAGCCCTCTACTGCATAGTGTTTCCATATGGCAACAATTACTTTATCTTCATTTTCCTAAAAAGCTGTGATATATAATCTGTGTTTTTACAGTTAGGTGTGAAAAGGAGGCTTTTATTTTGGAGGGATATACAATTTATGAGGTCGCATGATCAGAATATCCTGCTTATGGATATTTGACAAGCATCAAGCATCACTGCATCAAGCATCACTGAGAAGGTTGTCTTTCATTCAGAATTTAGGAAAATTTTCACCAAAAAAAAATGAACACACTATTTTTTTTGCCATATTGCAATAATATGCAAATGTGGAAAATTCCTAATGTATACAACCTAATGAGTCCTATTGACTTACATAGCATGAAACTATTCTGACACTGTTTTTTTTTTTTTTTTTAAGTTCACAGCTTGAAATGAATCAATTATGTATTATTGGATATCAATATTGCAACAGCGCTGTTCTGTATTCTGACAAACACAGTGTTCAAATTTTTTTCTCATGTTTTTGAAGAGGTTCATCAACCACAAACCCAACCAGGAGGTTCAAACACTTCATTTCATTCGTTCATTTCATTTACATGAAAACAGTCTTTTCTTGTCTCCCACTTTTTGGGAAGTGAAGCACTAGGAGTGATTGTGATCACAGCTGGTGAGAAATCCACCTCAGCTGACTCGCTGGTGCTGTTGCGTTACATTGAGAATCATTAGTGGGTGTTGAATTACACCACCGTAGACAGTAACACTATCCCAACTGTCATTATGCAATAACCACTCACAAGTACATCACATCAGTAATGTGCAGGTCATGAGAGGCTGCCAGGCGGTAATGATATAGAGGGAAAGTACAGAATTGGATGTATGCTATGATTACATTATCTGGTTGTTTATAATTTTGGTAATATTTATTGATGCAATACAGTTGTGGGAACATTGCATGCATTACCATACAAAACAGGAACGGAAGAAAAAATAAGACAGAGAAGGAAACGGCAAATACTGTTTATTATTGAAGATGGTAGAGGAGTCAGAGGAGAGTTGATGGAGAGGTCGGGGGGTAGAGGAAAGGTGAAGTCACATGAAGCTAACGTATTTACCAGTTTCTGACCTGTAAATACATGAGAAAACAAATTCTTTTTTTCTTGCTCTGGTATAGGGTGATATCAGGTAAAATGGGCCATTTAAAGCCAATAAACTGTCTTTACCCTTATAGTCTCCTAAACACTAAGCCTGACCCATGCATGTGAGTCAATCATGTGTTTGTGTTGTTTTTTGATGCACTAGATTGGGTGACATCAGATAAAATGGGCCATTTAAGGTGTGGGGATCCCAGCCCCTCTGGAAATGAAAGCCAATAACTACAAAGGATTTCAAATTGTTGACATTACTGCGCTTAACAAGTAACAGGTGATTTGATTAGTTTATGGTTTCTATGGTGATTTGATTAGTTTATGCTTTCTATAGTGGGTGAGACAATACTTCAAATCTAGACTGAACCAGAAATGTGAATGTAAGTAGCCTTGCATGGCAAATCTAACTAAACCCCCTGATGAGATGGCCCATTTTACCTGAAACCGCTCATGCAAAAAAAAAAAATACATACTTGCATAGCAGATATTTCAAAACGAATGGGCCCTAAATATTTACATTGTATCACATAATTCCAATGCAGAATGATCAGAAACAGTCATTATTAATCATAAATATACAAGGAAAAGGCATATTTTGTATTATTGTTCCAAGTGATTTACTAAAAAGTGGCCCAGTTTACCTGATATCACCCTATTTAAATTGGCCATAAATAGTGAGTGTGAGACCAGAATCAATTAGTAAATTCAAATTATTTTTAACCCCCTGCAGCCAAATCTGTCATTTGTCTACCATCCCACTGTAGAGCCACTCTGTAAATTATCAGTTACATTGGCAATGGCCACCTTGAGTTGTCAGGAGGTGTGAAGGAAGTCGTGAATGGGAGTCTTTCCCACTGCTACCTTCCATCCAACATGACATGATCCCATCAGTTTATTTCAAAAACAGTTTTGTCCACTGGCCAAATGGCTAGTGAATCTGCTAGTGACATAAAAAATGTACTAGCTGCTTGTATTCCCAGCATTTGGCTGGTGGCTTGTGCTCATTTCATGCCCCTTTCAGAAGGGATGGGCAGTCTGTGTTTCCTTCATCAGGGCTGAGAGAGGTCAGCTACTGCAGTTAGCTGCATCAGATCCTAAAATAACCCTGTCCTGCAGGATGTTTGCACAGATGGTCCAGTTTGATACTGCACAGGTGTGTCTCAAACTGGTCCATAATTAATGGAATAAGCAGTTAACAGTGAATGATTTAGATTTTGGTTAATGACATTGGGTCACTAATTAGGGACCTGTGGCACACTTCCAAGATGTCAGCGTGCAAAACACATGAGCCATTGTCATTGTATTTTCCGCCTCACAAGGACGTCCAGCACTGTTTAAAATATCAGTTTATTACATGAAATCATAAATGGCTGCATGTATTGAAAGTGTGGATTAGCGGTTTGTACTGATCCTGTGATCGTAAAACATGTTTCATTCATGCATACACAACTGGGTCAGTGTCAAAAATGTGATATGGTGTAACCCTAAAAACTTGGTACCAGATAGTTTACCTCTCTTCAAATGTTTTAAAAAAATAAAAATGCATGCTATTAACTAGTTTTATATTCTAGGTTGATTATATATTACATACATATACTTATATATATTAAACCATTCGACATTTTTCTGTCAAAACAATCACACATAATTGTGTTTTTTGTAAAAAAAACAAAAAAAACAACCATTTTTGACTTTTTCATTTTGCCAAACATTATTTGTCACTGACTAAGTATACTTAGTCTTACTGTTTTATGGAAATACACTAAACTTTGTAATTTCTCCAAATGCAATAATGAATAAATTTTAAATGGGTCAATTTATAATTATCATGACTATTTGAGCTCACTAAAGTTTAGTCTCTATGATAAACTGTACAAAAGATGGAAGAATAAGAAGAATTTGAGACTAGAAAGAATATAACTTCTCTCTCTCACACACACACCAGGGATTCACATCAAATTTGCCGTCACTCATCCTGACCTTTTCATTTAAGTTATATTCATTCACCCCCTCATTCACAACATCCCTGTGCAATAATGGAGCATTCACCCACGTATCGACACTGAGCCCTGACACTGACAAACTCAAAAGAGACATTTAGAAGCTAAAACTTTCACAAATACTTTAATTCAACTCTCTTTCTAACACCCATTGTGTACAGGCCACCAACCAACCTTATATTTCCTCAGCCTGCTATATAACAACAAGCATAGAATGGAAAGCAAATGACACATAAATTGCGTTAGGTGGAGACACGGCTCCTTGTGACGTGGGGTCATAGAAGCAACAGAGAAACTATACCAGCATAGAGAGATTCATTGATAAATTGTTTGATTGCTATTAATACGAATGGCCATGCTTGGCTTTGTCAATGAGACCAAAAATCCACAAGATGAAGTTATGTTCCCAGTGAGAATTGAAGAGATGTGCAGACTTTTTCATTATGCAGCAGTTGCTTTTGTTCCTTTTTTTGGCTGGTCTGTAGCTTTTGGTCATATAACAATATCTTTATTAGCAGATAGGGAGCTTGCACAGTTATCATAAAATGGCTTTTTAATTAAAAAATGAAATTGAATATCTTATGCTTGTATTAGACTTGCTGTGTGTGTGTGTGCGTACTCTCAGCCTATTCAAGCCCTGCGGTGCTATATATTCAAGAGTGTATAGTACAACTGAATGAATATAAAGGCCCAATATGTTATATGGCCCAATATTTTTTTCCAGATTAAATTGTCTAAAATTATAGTAATATATAAAATAATTTTGTTATGCTGTCTCTTTTCATTATCCATTGGGCATTTGAATCTTAACCCTCTATTGCATGAAATATTACTTAGACAACGTAAACACTGTTTTGAATGGCTTAAATAATGGATATATTAAAACATATTTAAGAAAAGGTTGTAAACATAGTCTCAGGATAGTTTCATGCTATGTAAGTCAATGGGACTCCATTAGGTTGTATACTTTTTCCATATTTGCACATTGTTGCCATATGGCAACAAACCTATTTTAGCATATTAGAAAAAAAAAATTATAACCTCAAAAATTAATTTAATGTAAAAAACAAAACAAAAAAATAAAGTTTACCTACCCTAAATGGTTACATTTTTTATTTAGTGAAAATTTTCCAAAATTCTGAATAAAAGACAACCTTTGGTTGTAAGACAGTGATGTTCGCATGTCAAATGTCCATTAACAAACAGGATATCCTGGTCATGTGACCGCATCCTCCAAAATAAAAGCACCCTTTTCACGCATAACTGTAAAAACATAGATTTTATATCACAGCTTTGTAGAAAGTTAAGATAAAGTAATTGGTAGCCAATGGCAACACCATGTAATAAAGGGTTAAGTCAGCAGAGCAACAGCAAGTAGCAACTCCCATGAACCATTCATGCCGTTGAATTTGTTTTTTGTTATTGCTTTGATTGAGAGTTCCCAAGCAGGATAAAATTACATATTGGGCATTTAACTAAATTAAGTTGCTCCAAATGATGATGAGAAACCATTTTTGTAACACAAACCCTGGCGGTCCAGATCAGATCTGTGAGGATCATGTGAGGACATGACACCAAGCACCTTTTTGCACGAATTAAAAAAACCCTCAGATCTTCATGATTTGGACACTTGGACCGAAGGGTGCGTCCCTCTTGCACTGCTCAAAAATACACCCCTTTATTGGTTAAAATCTTGACATTCTAAAAAGGACATCAATGTATGAAGTTGACGGGACGTGGTAGATAGACCTAGAGTTGTTGAAAGTGGACAGGCTAATTACAAGATGACCAGTATGATGTATTTCAAGTGGAAATGAGGTGGTGCATTGTTCTTAACCCCCAGAGATGCATGAGTACCAAAACTACATTTTGAACAGAAAATAGGAAAAAAAAAAGAAAATATCTTTGACACATTCTCTCGATCTCATCTCATTCATGACATGATCACAGGTCTAAGAAATCTGACCATCTGTGGTCACAGTGACACTGGGAACAGAAAATTCAGTGAGTGTTTTGGCAAAAAAGAAAAAAGTGTGAAAGAGCCCTGGGAGTGGAACGAGGAGGATGAAAGAAAAGTACAGGATGAGAGAAGGTGGTGATGAATGGGTATATTGGAGGGAAAGAAGTGACAGATTTAAGATAGGTGATATAGAATGGGACTTTGAACGAAGTGTGGTTAATGATATTATCTTCTATGAAACACAATTCTCCGGCACAAAACTATTATGTCTAGTGCAAGTGGGCTGCCTGAATGATCACATGACACCGAGGGAGCTTTGATCAGTTGCCCTCCTCCTCCACCTTATCCTCCTCTTCTTCATCAGGCTCTTTAATGGTATTCAGTGGCCACTCTTGCTAGTTATTTATCTATATTTGTCTCAAAAACCTACAAAAATCAAATAGTTCTTTGTATTTTCATGCAACAATTAATAATATTTTGATACATATGACATTTGTCTTTCCCAGAATAATTTCAAACAATTGTATCATTAGTATATAGTATTACGTTCATCTGTCAATCAAGGGAAGTGGCTACCTGAACATTGCCCGCTGCCTGATTCTTCCCTCACATACTGGTGCACTTTTCAACGGTCCAGATTCCTTCCAGTGTTTGGTCCCACCTGTATATACTGTACATACTGGAAAGACATCACAATACAGAAGACGGATTCTGTTGGAAATACCATTTCAAGTGCACTTTGGTTGATTTCTTTCTTGTACACTAAATGTTCTCAAATTTGTTGTTCAAACAAATTGTTCAACCAGCTGTTCATACATGTGGACATAAATGTGATTTTTTTTTTCTTGCTCTAATATAGGGTGATAAAATGGGCCACTTAAGCCTTTAAAACCTTTACCGTCATAGTCTCCTAACCACTAACCCTGACCATCCATGTGAGTCAAACGTGTTTGTGTTGTCCTTTGATGCACTAGATAGGGTGACATCAGATAAAATGGGCCATCAGGTAAAATGGGCTATTTAAAGTTTGGGTATCACAGCCCCTCTGGAAATTAGAGCCAATGACTACAAAGGATTTAATACTGCTGGCATAACTGTGCTTGACTAGTAACAGGTGATTTGATTAGTTTATGGTTTCTATGGTGGGTGAGACAATACTATAAATCTACCTAAATAATATTTTTTTTTTATCACATACACAAAATGATTAGGAACAGTCCTAATTAATCATAAAGAAACATGGAAAAAGGCATATTTAGTATTGTTATTGTCCCAGGCGGTTTACAAAAAAGTGGCTCAATTTACCCGATATCACCCTATTTTATATTGAATGATATTTCCTGTGTATGACGTCTGATAAATTACAAGAAAAGTCAGAGCAGAAATGACAAAGATCTATTGTGGTTGGCCATAAAAAGGTGAAATCACAGATTTAAATCAACTAGGTACACTGAGTATGCATTTTTGATTGACAGGTATGCTGCGTTCTCAGCTGCTGCCCCATTGTGGTCAACTGGACATGAGGATGTTTTACAGTGGGTGTTGTAGAAGAAAAAAGTATAGCTTTAGTTTTTGTTTTCTTGTCATTGTCTTAAGTTTCTAGTTGTCTGTGAGCTGTGTGTTGAGATAACTGTTTCCATTCACATAGTGAATACTGTGGAAGATAACTTGGCCCAGTGCATTGTTTCAAGGACAGTCCCTAGCAGGACGCCACACATCAACTATCATAGGGCCATCAATTAAGTAATATTAAATAAATCTTTGTCTCTCTCGTGTCATCACAGGGTAATCAAGTAAAATGTAATCTAGCCTTGTTCTTTCATCATTCCATTGTGTCTTAATTAGTCAGGATGTGTCCGTCAGAGCCTAAGTACTTCCACCTTCCGGATTGAATTTTCTACAATTAAGCAAAGATAAAACTGAAATAATTGTTTTCAAAGAATAAAAATTCAGTGCTAAGAATCAGCATGTTTAAAACCACAAATCAAGCCAGAAACATGGGTGGAGTCATGGACCTGAGTTTCAACAGCCACATTAAAAAACATTACAAAGTAAGTCTACCATCAGGATTTTTTTATTTTTAAATTCTTCTATTAGTTTATAAAGCACTGAATGGATTTGGGCATTGGTGGTGTTGGTGTGTTCATTATATCGAGTGGTATCAGGTAAAAAGTTTATGATTTCTATGGTAGATGAGACAATACTTCAAATCTAGACTGACTAGAAATGTGCATGGTAAGTAGCCTGGCATAACAAATCTAAGTAAACCCATTTTATCTGATGAGATGGCCCCTTGATAGGGTCTAAATAATTATATTTTATCACATAATTCCAACACAAAATGATCAGAAACAGTCATTATTTATCATAAATATACATAGAAAAGACATATTTGGTATTGTGTTATTGTCCCAAGTGATTTACCAAAAAGTGGCCCAATTTACCAGGTGTCACCCTATTTATGTGTATTTGCATGTTCATACCTGTTTGCTTGCGTGTCGGTGTACCACGATCATGTGCATGTGATGGTTTTCCCTCTGGTGAAACAAGGCTAATGGTTTGTTTACATCCTCTCAAATTTCGGGGGGATTTACAGTCCTTGTGTTGGCCGGCGAGGATGAGTCGGAAGGCTCTCCAGACAGGATTACAATCCTCTTTCTCCTCCTTGGTTTGCTTCTCTCCTTTAACTCTCCTCTCACTCTTTCTCCCTTGTGCTTTATTCCATCTCTCTTCTATATTTCTTCTTGCCACTACTCTTTTCCACACAATGTCTTTGCTTACTATCGTTCCTCCCCACCTCCTTAATACTTCCTTTCTCTCTGCTCGCCACCTTTAATGTAGAGTGCCTCTCTCTATTATTCTCTCTGCATTCATTAAACAGGCTTTCTTTCTTGCTGTCTGTCTCTCTGGCTCCTATTCACTCCATCACTTGTCATTTGCGTTGGTCTGAAGCCCTTTCTCTCTCAGTTATTCTCTCCTCCATTACCTCCATCTTTCCTTGTCTTCTCTCTGTTTTGGCTGGGTCCTGTCTCCCTCTGCCCTCGTTTCCATTTTTCTTTTTAATGGGCTTGGGGCTCTGCTCCTATTTTCCGTTCTCACATTCTTCTCGAATCATAATGCACCTGCTCCCGAGCCAAATACATGCTGCAGCATTATCATTGTCACCCCTTCAATAAGATTTCAATTAGTAAACTGTATGAAATGGAGATAAGTCCATGAGAGCTCATCATGAAAATATTTCCAGGAGCAAGCTCTGGGTTTTCGACTATCTATCCTTACCTCTTCTAGGGAATATTGGCATTTTACAAAATATATTTTGAACGGCCATATTCGTCAAGCCGCTAAAGACAAGGAACGCTACAGAAGCGCCATCCACTGTCGTTGGTGTTAATTTTGTTGGTGATTTTTCAATTTAGTTTTAGTCTTTTGTCAAATGCCCATATTAGTGTTAGGCATATTTAGTCAACTTGTATTCTTTTTTGTTTAGTCACATTTTAGTCAATGTTTTAGCCTTGGTAGTGTTTTGGTCTTGATATTTTCTGGTCTTGGTAGTGTCTTGGTCTTGATATTCTCTGGTCTTGGTAGTGTCTTGGTCTCGATACTCTCTGGTCTTTGTAGTGTCTTGGTCTTTATACTTTGGTCTTGGTAATGTCTTGGTCTTGATACTCTCTGGTCTTTTTATTGATATTCTCTGGTCTTGGTAGTGTCTTGGTCTTCATACCCTGGTCTTGGTAGTGTCTTGGTCTTTATACTCTGGTCTTAGTAGTGTCTTAGTTTGATATTCTCTGGTCTTATAGTGTCTTGGTCTTGATATTCTCTGGTCTTGGTAGTGTCTTGGTCTTGATAATCTCTGGTCTTGGTAGTGTCTTGGTCTTGATAATCTCTGGTCTTGGTAGTGTCTTGGTCTTGATATTCTCTGGTCTTGGTAGTGTCTTGGTCTTTATACTCTGGTGCTTGGTAGTGTCTTGGTCTTGATATTCTCTGGTCTTGGTAGTGTCTTGGTCTTGATAATCTCTGGTCTTGGTAGTGTCTTGGTCTTTATTCTCTGGTCTTGGTAGTGTCTTGGTCTTGATACTCTCTGATCTTGGTAGTGTCTTGGTCTTTATTCTCTGGTCTTGGTAGTGTCTTGGTCTTGATAATCTCTGGTCTTGGTAGTGTCTTGGTCTTGATATTCTCTGGTCTTAGTAGTGTCTTGGTCTTTATACTCTGGTCTTGGTAATGTCTTGGTCTTCATACCCTGGTCTTGGTAATGTCTTGGTCTTCATACCCTGGTCTTGGTAGTGTCTTGATCTTGATACTCTCTTGATACCACTGCCTCCACCTTTTCAATCTTCAAAGTGAAAACCAGCCATCTGAACAGAGATTCATGAATATTTATGAAACAGATCAAAAACAACCCATGCTTTCTGGGGCTCCAGCGAGGTGCTTAAAGAAACTGCAAAACTACTCTGAGGATCTTTAAAAGGATGTTAATGGAATCATTTGAGAGTGTATTAATGTGTGTAAATGGATGTGTTTTTAAAAATGATGACTATTAGCACTCATCCACATATATATAATAAAATCATTTATAAAGCTTTTACATGTTTTTCTAATTCCCAGGCTTGTTTTCTCCCAGATTGTTGAAATGTCATTGAAATGCTTTTTTCATTTCATTGCTTCTGACATTATTATTACTATTCCAGTTATTTGTCTTTTTCAGGCAGGCATTGTTGCATTAAATTGTGTTTGACAAGTGCTCCCAAAGGTAAAATGAAACTGTTTATCAGCAGTAAATGTTGAACAGTTAGATGTTATGCTTCATCATCATGCTCAGCCCTGATTTTTTAATAATGAGAAATGACAAAACTGTTAGGAAATGTAATTTAGCTGTGACTATATCGATAAAAATTGAAAGCTGCATGCTATTGGATAGCTATTAATTAGTCTACTTTGACCTACTGTGTACCTCCACCCCCTTCCATATTTTGCTGAATGACTAAGCGTTTACCTAATGAATACAGTCAATTTAAAGGAAGGCTTTGTGTTTGCGTTAGAGGGCATGCAGTGATTTATGGGGTATCACTTTCGCGTGCGCACACACACACACAAAATGATGGCATGTTACACAGTGCTCTTTACACCACACATACTTCAGCAGCGATGGGCTCCAATCTACAATTCATAGCACATTTCAATGACCTTCACTGCAATGGCACAGCTGACTGGGTTTAATACAGCTCCATACAGGCTATTGGATTTAACTTGACTTCCTCTGTTAATACTAGCAATTTCACCTCAAGTACTTTCCATGAGCATGGTATAAACATTATTTCCAGTATTAACATTTTTTAAGACTTGTGGTTAGCGACAAACATACTTTATACTCTACATGAATGATATTTTCCCTTTCTTCGCGCATCTCGTTGTCATCATTGACATCTTAGTCACAGGAAATCATCCATCTAACTAATTTCTGGTATTAGATTTGTATAAATGTGTGCTGTGCATGTGTGTATGCACACAGGCCTGCTTCCATGTGTGATGATGTGATGAATAATAATAGCTCAGGTGATTAATAGTTATGACTGAGGCAAGGCGTGTGTCCCTGGTGTGTGGCTCAGCTGGCTAGCACTTTATCCCACATTAGCAGGAACTTGAACCTGACAGGTATCAGGTTGAGTCACAGGTGGACACATCAGCACAGTTTGTTTCACCTAAAGGTCAAAGAAGCAGCCATGAGAATACATATACAGCAAGTGCAATCAGTTTTGTGATATTCCATTGGTTGTATAATCCTAAAATAGAGTTGTCAGTTGTCTGCTTGAATTGAATCAAAGTCTGGTATTCAAAAGTTGAATCAGAATTTGATTGAGAGTGATGTTTGATACTAAAAATAAGTAAAATTTACGTCAAGTCAGTTTTATTTGTATCGCCCCAATGGGCTTTACAGTTCGTAGAACAGCAACACAACATCCCCTGTCCTTAGACCCTTAGACCCTCAGAAAACAGATTTAAAAATGGTACATTAGTGGGTCATGAGTGTTACCTTAAGATCCGTAAGATAGGATGGAGCCTGACCATTAAGAGCTTTGTAGGTGAGAAGGATTTTGATTCTATTCTTGATTTCACAGGAAGCCAGTGCAGAGAGGCTAATACTGGTGAGATATGATCCCTTCTTCTAGTGCCTGTTGATATATGTACAGCAGCATTCTTGATCAGCTGGAGAGTATTTAGAGACTTTTTGGTGCAGCCTGACACTGAAGAATTGCAGTAATCCAGCCTGAAAGTAACAAAGGCATGCACAAGCTTTTCTGCATCTTTTAGAGATAGGAAATGTCTGACCTTTGAAGTTAAAGGTCAACCAGGATTTTATGTCCTTAAAACATTTTTGAAGGTTTGCTTGCTGGTTGGCTTCATTTGGCTTAATTAACAGATACAGTTGTGTATCATCCACATAACAGTGGAAATTACTATTGTTTCCTAAGAATTTTACCTAGCATATAAAGGGTCAAAAGTATTGGTCCGAACACAGAACCTTGTGGGACTTCATGTCAAACTTTTATACAGATAGAAGAAACATTAACATGAACAAATTGGGAACAATCTGAGCGATGGGACTTAAATCAGCTAAGTGAAGTCTCTTTTTTTACCACTATGATGCTCTAATCACTGTAGTAGGAGCTGATGGTTGATGGTGTCAAATTCAGCACTATGGTCCAACAGAACAAGAATGGAGACAAAGCTTTTATCAGATGAATTTAGAATATCATTAGAAACCTTCACCAGTGTCATCTGTGCTGTTTGGCAACTGCTTTTTCTAGGATAATAAAATGAATTATGTCAAAAACCACAAACGATTAAATAATCAGTTAGTTGACAGAATATTTATCAGAAACTATGATGATAATCAATTAATTGTTGTGAGTAATTAAACATAAGAAATCCTAAATTTTATATTCCTGAGAATGTGAGAATCTTCTGCTTTTTCATTGGTAAGACATTTGAAAATCACTCACTTCCTGTGTTGAGATTATTCACCATAATAAAAGCACCATAATAAAAGCACCAAGCTTTTATTCATGTGTAGCACTTTTGTTTGACTCCCCCAAATAATAGACTTGCATCAATAAAGTGATCGAATGTCAGATGGGAAGCACAAAAACCCAATTCATAATTTTCTGTTATGCTTAAATTTCTTCTATCCAAAGTTGTTATCACCTCACAGATAAACCAATTCTGTATGTGTCTTGTTTTGATAAGTAGATCCAAATGCATACAGCTAATGTCTCAATTGACAAACAGATTTTGTAAATTCTCCCTCATGCCTCTTCTTGAATTTGCAGGGAAGGTAGGAAAGACAGCAGATTTCCTGTGGAGGATAGGGCCAAGATGTACTGCGGATGTCTTTGTGTCCTGCACATTGATTTCTAGTGTTTATAGTGCTCAGTGTGCTCAGACTGGCCAGCACTATAACTTGT
The DNA here is from genome assembly GCA_030544235.1 of Lepturacanthus savala. Lineage (NCBI taxonomy): Eukaryota > Metazoa > Chordata > Actinopteri > Scombriformes > Trichiuridae > Lepturacanthus > Lepturacanthus savala. The sequence continues at coordinate 14,710,034 of CM060466.1, read as the reverse complement.
TTTTAGTCTTGTTTCTCTGTTGCTCACTCAATTGCTATGTTTATCTTTACTATCTTCTCCTGTTTTATTCATTTGCCCTTAGTCTCTTCTGTCTCTTTCTCTCTCTCTATCTCTCTCTCTCTCTCTCTCTCTCTCTGTCTCTCTCTATCACACACACAAGTGCTCATGTGCGCACACAAATTACACTCCTGGTCCTCCTATTGACTACCAGGCCTACAGTTGAAGGATAATCTTATCTAGAGAGAACAGCCCAGTGCGCACTGCCACCCAGTTGATTAAATGTGCACAGTACAGGGGAAGAAGATTGCAGGTTTTTTTTTTGTTTGTTTTTGTAATCATAAAAAACTGCAAAGAGATGGGTCCAAAGCTGTGCCAGCAGTATGGGGTTATATGTATATATGTATGTATATATATCAGGTAATTTTGGCCACTTTTTGGTAAACTGTTTGGGACAATAACAAAATACCAAATATGCCTGTTCCATGTATATTTATGATTAATAATGATTGTTTCTTTGTTGGAATTATGTTATAAAATATAATAATTTAGGCACTATGAATCTTGAAATATCCGCTGTGCCACTTTTTTTTGAGTGGTTTCAGGTAACAAGATAACGGGCCATCTCAACAGGTAAAATGGATTTCATTAGATTTGTCACACCAGGCTACTTACCATGCACATTTCTAGTTCAATCTAGATTTGAGGTATTGTCTCAGCACCATAGGAACCATAAACTAATCAAATAATCTGTTATTTGTCAAGTACAGTTATGTCAACCGTTTGAAATCCTTTGTAGTCATTGGCTCTAATTTCCAGAGGGGCTGGGACCCCCAAACCTTGTGTGTGTGAGTGTTACCCTAACTCGAATAGAAGTGAGCGGATGCCTCATGAGTGTAGTTCTTGGGAATAGTGTTCTGCTCCAAATTGTGTTAAAATTCTCAACCTCACTAAAAATCAAAATCAGCAACATTTTTTTGTGAAGCAACAAATACCGGTAGTCAGATTGCTTGAACACATTACGTCAGAAACATCACCCGATCTCGGCAGCTGCTCTAGAATCTCAGCCACCAATTTAAAAAGTCACAAGCAAGAAATCAGCTGCCTCATGTCGGAAATACAGTACAAGAAGTAGTGACAAGCACTCAATAGTGTAATACTCAACATATGGTTTTAAACTCCATCATTCCCCATATTTAAACTGGCCATGGTTGGGGTAGTAGAAGAAACATTTTTAAAAAATCGTGTCAACTACAAACTGGACAAATACATGTAGATTCCAAAAAGTTATTTATAATCTTTAAGAAATATCGGTTGGTTTCGACAATGACGATATCTGTTTCACGTTCCCAGTTGTTTCCTCAGATTGGTCGACTGCTCTGGTTTAATATTGCACCTTCATCCACACAGCCACTGTCCTCCAAGTCACTATTGCCCTACTAATGCAGTGCTAATGCAGCACTAATGCAGCCATCTATCAGTATGAAGGGCAGAGTGTTTGTGGGGCGAGAGGGGAGGAGCTGATTAGTCCAGGGAAGTAATAAAGAGACAGATTTTTTTTTCCCTGTTATTTGATGTTCCCCAGAAATTGATTTACTCATTTGTTTTTGTTAATGGGTGTCATGAACTTGCCGAAGCTTCAATCCTAGGCCTAAACAACATGTTTGTTCAGCTAGATGGTACTGCACATACAAGCATTCAAACTGGATTTATTTACTTTTGTTTTTTGTTCAGCTAAATACAACAATAATAAAAAGAATGTAATTAATAACCTCATGATCACTTGACTTTCAGCAAGTTAAAGGTAGGGTGGATGATGTTTTCCTGGAGCATTTTGTATCATATTGCTTAAATTCACTGTCACACACAAATAGCAATCAATTAATTAAATGTGCTGACACTTACAGAAAAAAAATAATAAAGTGTAGGACGAGCAGGACTGAATTAACGTCCTCATATTAGTCATTGGACGGTGACTTATCAATCGAACTAAACTGATATTTCCACCTCACTACTCTGCACGTACACGTCTTTGTGCACAAACGAGCTGTGCGTACACACTACGCTAGTTGGCTACGCTAGTTGGCGACATGTCAAATGGCACAGGCTGCTAAAAGAAAATAAGAGGCATGATACGTTTAAAAAGTAATAATACATCATTAGAAAGCCCATTGTAAAGTTACATAGAGTAAACTTGAATAAATTGATAGGCTAACTATTAGCTATGATGTAAAGTTCTGCACACGACTGTACGATAGATGTAAAGACGTTTGGTCACAGACATCACAACGTAACATTAGCAGCTAGGTAGGTAGAATTGGGGCTGTTAGAGTCAAAAACATAATGATAATATACACTGCTTAATATGTTCACAGCAACAAGCCGAAAATAACCTTACAATATTTAACTGTTCTTACTAGCATTAGATTACTTACTCTAATTAAACTTGAAAACTGAAAAGTCAAACTTCTAATCTGATAAACTAATAAATATACCCTGAAACAATCACCGCATTCGTCGTTTAGGTTCAATATGGTGTTGAGAGGAATTTTCTTACCTGTGAATGAGCGATGAGAAATGTTTAGCTCAGGTTAGCTAGTTACTAAATGCTGCCTGCTAGAAGCGAGTTTCCAAGATCATCCACTCTACCTTTAATGGTTAATCAGTACCTTTTTTAATTCTGCTCTTCCTTTTTATTATAGCTCTATGTTGCTCGAACAGAATGACAAAATCAATAAATCTCTACTCTGGTCATGGTTTTAAAATATCTTTTTATGAATAAATAGCCCACCTTTCTTCTTGCTCTGCCACAGGCCCCAAACATATTACCATAATAGCACGACATACATCCCACACACACTCAGTCTCTCTGTAACCCAGGAAAGCACAACGAGCTCATTTATACAAACTGTGAAGCCCAGGATTATTTTTATGCTTTCACTTCTCTGGAGCCATTTCACTCTTCACAGGCAGAAATTGAGCAATTAGGATCACATGAGCTTTGGGGCATAAAAGGTTTTCTTCTTTTTTTTTTTCCTTTCACAGTTGCTCTTACAAGTTGTCAATGTTGTACTACCTGCCAAGAACAAAACGGTCTGTCTGTTGTGCTGCCATTGTGCTCTGTAAGTGCATGAATGTGGCCTTCCTACAAGTGGAGCACAGTGATTAGCAGAGCTATAAAGAAGCCATTAGTTCACATTGACATTCAAATAGAGAGGTGTTTTGACCTGGCCTGTGAGGAGTGCTGTTTGACTGTGGGTTGATTATGCCCTCAGTGATATTTTGGTTGTACATGAGAGTCTGGTTAATGTTGAGCACCTCTCTACGCAGAATAAGACCGAACTGCATTTGCGATAATATTGCGATATGATGAAATGCTTGACACGAGCAAGAGAATGAAGGACTCTGCTGCATCAACTTTCCATGCTGCCCTTTAATCTGATGCACAACAGCCTCTGGCTTGACAGAACAGTCAGAAACAGACAGAGCTGAGATTTTCAAAGTCTCAAAGTTTCAAGACGTCTCAAAGAGGAGCAGCATGTTGGTAGCGTGGAACTACTTCAAGAAAAGAAGATGCTGCACAGCATCAGGTGTTGCATAGAGCATGGTATGCTAGTAGTAGTGCTCACTACACAATTGTTCTAGCACTTAAGTACCACATATAGCAAGTATATGTTGATATACGACAGCTGTATGGTGCTATATAACGGCTGTATGGTGTTGTATACAACTGTATGGTGCTATGACAGCAGTATGGTGTTGTATGACAGCCATATTGTTATATACAGCTGTATGGTGCTATATGACAGCTGTATGGTGCTATATGACAGCTGTATGGTGTTGCATGACAGCTGCATGGTGCTATATGACAGCTGTATGGTGTTGCAGGACAGCTGCATGGTGCTATATGACAGCTGTATGGTGCTATATGACAGCTGTATGGTGCTATATGACAGCTGTATGATGTTGCATGACAGCTGTATGGTGCTATATGACAGCTGTATGGTGCTATATGACAGCTGCATGGTGCGATATGACAGCTGTATGGTGCGATATGACAGCTGTATGGTGTTGCATGACAGCCGTATGGTGCGATATGACAGCCGTATGGTGTTGCATGACAGCTGCATGGTGCTATATGACAGCTGTAAGGTGTTGTATGACAGCCGTTTGGTGTTACATACAGCTGTTTGGTGCTGTATGACAGCCGTATGGTGCGATATGACAGCCGTATGGTGTTGTATGACAGCCGTTTGATGTTATATACAGCCGTATGGTGTTATAGGACAGCCGTATGGTGCGATATGACAGCCGTATGGTGTTATATGAGAGCCGTAAAACAGAATTTGCATTTCTAGTGTCTCTAAGGTGGCTAAATTAAGTAATGACCTTCACATAAATGGGTTTTCACAGAAAAATTTGTTGCTGGATAAATTGATTGGCCTAACTCTATAAACATCAGCATTACACAAAATGAAAATCAGAGCAAAACAGGTTAGTATCAACTTTCCAAAGTTTTCATGTTCATCTCCTAAAAACAATGTTTCTCTGATCTTATTGGAAATTTGATTTTTATAGGAGAATTACTCCACAGCTGTAATAAAGGCTGACTGGGCAGGCACCCCCTTGCTGTTTTTGGCTTATATAAGCAATCTATTTTTTTTGCATTTGTTAGGCTCATATTATTGCTATAATATTGTGTTCATACTGAAAGACATAAACTTCTAAATTCACCAGCAGCTGCAGTGGAGCACATGAAGCTAATGTCCTCTGCAACCTGGTTGAGAAGCGAAGCTCAAAAGGAAGTTACAAAAATAAAACTCCAGCCTGAAACGGCTTCTTATTATGTATGTGTAACTAGTGACTCTTCCAATTTATTTTGGGCATGTGAAAAAATATCTTTAGCCCTATTTATCAGCAACACAGCTCCATGCTTGACTGCCTTCAGTTTCCAAATAGCTACTTCCTGTATTACCACAACTCTCTCGTTGACTTGGTAACAGTATGAGCCTGACAAATGAGAATATATTGTTTTTTTTGGAATGTTTTTTTTGGAATGTTTTTATTAATTTTCAATAACACACAGAACATATACCACACAAATTACACATAGAAATGCAGACAAATCCTTGCTGCATACACATACATACAAAAAATAATAATAAACAAATAAACACACACATAAACACACTTAGTCACATAAAAATAAAAAAATACAAAAAAGAAAACAAAATAATAAAAAAAATAAAGATAAATAAAAATTGTCACACCCAATAGTCCCACAAAAAGATATAATCTATTGTTGCCTGGGAAAGTCCATTAAGGATGTCCACACTTCTTCATATTCTTGTACTTTCTTGTATTTCTTGTACTTCTGTAATTCAGGGATACCTGAATATGAATAATTTTACTTGGAGTGTAAACAACCATTTCTCAGAAAGCTATCAAAGTACCTTTCTCAGTCAAACATTTCACACATGTATCTGGAGTGTCAGGGGACCATTTATTGAGTTCCTCAGGGGTTATGTATGTCCTCATTAACCACTTATGGTGTAGCAATTTCATGTGGTTTATTAATGGTTTGTGCTTGAGCTTCCATACAAGCTGTCACCCAATCAGCTTCTTCAATATCTTCCTTAATATCTAAATTCCATGCCCTCCTTCTGTCATGACTAGATTCCTCAACATGTGAGACGAGTACTTATAATATGGAGATTTGGCATTTCCCATTCATGCGTTTTTAATACAATATCTTCAACTCAGGTGGTTCCTGTGTATCCTGATAACACTTTGATGAAAACAAGTGTTTCAACTGCAGATATTTAAAAAAAATGTTCTTTTGGAATTGAATATTTCAAACAAAGGTTTATATTGTTTTTTTTAATATTAGAAATTTAGCTTTTGGCAAGAAACTTGCATAAATCCATTTGGTTGGATAAGAAATATCTGTTTTCCAGCAATATAAAAAGGCACTGGTTGTCATATCTATAAAAACACTATTTCTGATACATTTGATCAATATCATAATAATATCTGCACCCAACCATTTTTGGTTACAACTCATAAGAAATTTTTATATTTTTACATCTTATTAGCAAAAACACTATTTTCAACAGAAACAACTGTTTGGTTTTCAGCTGACGGGGCCTCACTGTCACTATTAGAAAAAAACAAAACAAAATTTACATTGAAACCAGCCTTTACTTACTCTTCCTAAACCGATTCAATGTTTAGCCCTCAGCCAATGTCCCATTTCCACATCCAATGAAAAGCCAAGTAGAAATGCATCATTGTGCCAGTAAAACCACAGCTCTCAAGCTCCATATTTTTGAACAGTGTCTCCAATGTCTCTTTCCTTCCTGTCCTCCTCCTGTCCTCTTTCCTCTATCAGCTGATTCACCTCCTGTCCCTTTCTTTACTTAGTTATAACTCAGCTTTTCTTCCTCATCCTCTGGACACCATCCTCATCCTCTTTAAACAGCAGCACCCTAGCTTTATTGACCGCAGAATCAGACAAACTCCTCTTTTTCTTCTCTTATTTCGCCTCACTGCTTCACTTTCTTGACCATGAAGCTTTATCGACTGCACAGAAACGCTGAAGGAGTCAAGATAGACCACATATTGATCTCTACAGCTTACTGCTGCTATGGTGGCCATTCATATTGTTTCTCAGCATGTCTGGTGACCGGACCACTATTCTAGACATTTTTACACGATTTAAGATGTGAACCATAGTATTTTCTTAATAGCTGGAAATGATTGTGATCAAGGTGTGCAAACAGCGAGGATTTCACTCCACTATTTCCAATTCAGACATTATTGCCAACTTTTTAACCATGCTAGCATCAGTCAATCCATCACATGTCAACTATCGGATGGATTCCCATGAAATATGAATGAATGAAATGAAATGTCTCTGTTGTATCATAGTTATCAGCTTTATTGATGATATGTATGGCTCGTTTTTTCAGTGTTATTGAATCTAAGGTGGTTTTAAAGATGGATCCCCATAGTTCCACAATAGGATAAATAAAGAACAACCAATGAATAGTAAAACAAATGCAAGGCTTTGGCATTCTATACATTTTTGGATTTATACAGGATTGCAAGAGATTTTGAACTTTTCCCTTTTATGTATTCATTGTGTTGTTTTCACGTTAAATTTGGTCAATGACAACCCCAGGGAATTCCACCTCAAAAAACATTTCAATGTCTGAGATTTTCCAACTCCCTTTCTACACAACACAAAAGTTCTTTAAGTTCTTACTAGGGCAAAACAAATCTGTATCATCTGGAAATATTGCATATCTAAAAAAATCATTTGTATTGCAGATATCTGATGTGGGTCAGTGAAAAATAATGTTTGGCAAGATAAGAAATTCAAAAATTTTGTAAAATACAGTTTTAAGAAGCATTCATCAGGTCTCTCAAAATGTACGTTTTGTGTTCATGTTGGTTTCTTGTTTTTTAAAAGTATCTTTTTTTTCTTTTTTATATATAATAGAATATTATAGAATATAAAACTTTATAGAATATGAAACTTGTTGATAGCATGTGTTTTTAATTTTCTAAAACCTTTATAAGAGGGTTAAATTATCAGGTACTAAGTTTTTAGGGTGACACCAGATCACATTTTTGTCACTGATCCATATAAACAATGAACAGTACAGGACCAATCACTGATCCTTGTGGTACACCACAAGTAACCTTTCTAAATGCTGACATAGTATCATTAATTTGTACGTACTGTTGTCTATTCCCTAAAAAGCTTCCAGCCAAGAATGAAATTTGGGACAGATGTCTGTCCAGTTCAGAGGACTAATTACTTTGGTGATCTCCCGATTTTCCTCTGGCACCACCAGTAGGTCAGCATTTTCACTTATTTGGATGGGACCAGGAGTTTAAAGGCTGGTTGCAAGTAGATGCTTCAGCAGGACTCAGGCAGTTGTGATTTACTAGCCTTGCAGGCCTTTCATGTGCCGATTTGGGTTTCATTGACCTCGAGCAGAACCCCGTAATAAAAGGGAGCAATGACAACATGCTCTAGTTTATTGACACAGATTAATGAGCACCAACAAACCAAAGTGCCTTGTCATCAGACAAATCGAATAAAGATGAGGCTGGCCTCTTTATGCCGGCTGTGTCATGTAGTAAAACGATCAATCATGCTATGAAGATTCCAGACAAGAAAAAAAAGTAGCGCTTCATTGCTACACTCTAAAAAGCAATATTTAGCCTCAACAAAAAATCAGTGCCAATTTGAAACTGCATTGAACCAACAAACAATATTACATTGGACAAATTATCTTTTCCTCTTCAGTCAAAAATTATCCTAAGTACCGCTTATTTAATAACTGGTTATTATAAGGACAGGTTTTTAAGTTGGTAACTCAAAAGAAATGTTAAATCAACAGACTTTACTATTATTATTAAAGTATATTATTTTATGATATATACATATTTTAAAGCAGCTCAATTTGTTTTCTAGTTAATTACAATTACAATACAAAATTACAATAACAACGCACACACCCAATAATTACCCAGTAATTATAACACTCATATTTTTTTGTGCTTGGCTTTCAAGAAATACAGTTCAAACACTGCTTTTGTGCAATTAATTTTTATTTTATTATTTTTTTTTATTCTTAACTTGAGCATTTCAACAGAATGGTAACAGTGCTGGAGGCTAGCTAGCAGCCACATGATTAAACAAGCTAAACTGTAATTATTATGTCAATGAAAGTCAATTGAAACTAATTAATTGTATAGCCTTACTTGTTTTTACTCACAGTTTATTAAGTTATGCCAACTTGAATTTTGTTTTAAGTCTACCAACAATGCCATTTTGGTGTACATGACATTCTAAATTAAGTTGATGTAATTACCAACATTATCATTTTGATCATAACTTATAAAATACATTTAGCAACTTAGAAAATGTATCTAAATCAATTAATTACATTTTTAAACCTGTATTTATGTATTAAATCAACTGGTGTTAACAGATCCTCTGAAGTACTTTTTAGAGTGCACTGCACTTTCCACAGTGGCTGTTTTATGTCAACAGGGAAAAATACCAGGTGTATTCAAAGAGTCAGTACAAGCTTGTATTTCCCATTATGCAAATCTTCCCTAACATGGAGTGCTCAGTTTTTGCCTGTTTGTGGTTGAGTACATTCGTCATGGTGTCCTCAAACAATTGAAATGATCACACCGGCCTTCATAAGAGGCCTCAATAATACATGTAAATCCTTGATATTTTAAGATCACAACCACTACAGCTCATATTGATGACGAAGTGAATGGGAAAGGACATCACTAAATTTGTCTGATGTCACACTGTGCGTCAATTATTTATTTTTGTCCATTTCTAAGCCTCTCTTTGTCCCCTCCCCCATCACTTTGTCCTCTTTCACTGCTCTCATTGCTGCCATTTGCGTTCAAGGCATCAATGAAAGGGTGAAGTTTTCTTAATGGAGCAGATGCGTCTGTGGTTTGAGAGAGGGGAGACGGGATCGGCGGAGGCATGTTATGCAATATGTTCTGGTTCTTCCTGTACATTCGATAGGGGATGAGAGAGATAATGTAATAGCTTCAGTTCATTCACTTTCAGCTATGCCACATCAATAAATGAACACGCAAATAAGTAGAGTGCTTCTTCTTCATTTTAAACAGCAAATTGCATAAGCTTGTCAAATCCACCACTAAAACGTACACTCTCCACTCTAAACAAAGGAATTTGTTTAGTTGAATGTAACTATGCCGGGTTCCATTCTTATATAACCAATGGAGATCATTACTTTCAATGAAGGCCATTAATTTCAGCATTGTAGAACTGGCTGTGCTGCACAGGGCCTCCCTCTGTGAACGGGTCATTCCAAGGCTGGTTGCTGAGACTCAGAACATCCTTCAGGAGCTGCCTGATGTGTTTCATAATCCTGCAGCTTGACAGTCCTTTAATGCACTGAACTTACTGAACTTTCTTCAAGGGCTGGCTCTGTGTTCTACTTCACTGCTGCTCCTGTTAGGTTTTTTAAAGTGTAATTGGCTCTTTTAAATCGACTGTTATGGATTAGTAATGTATGAATAACAGATCGCATGTAAAATTCCGATTCTATTTTGGGGAGGTGTGTGTTTTGACTGGTACTGTATGTGTAAGGGTCACTGTGGTAAACCAGCGGAGATTTTTTTTCCCCCCAGCTCTCCAGCTGTGAGGCTTTTGAGTGTCTTACAGCTAATTGTTTTGGTTTTCTGGAATGAATGATTTTTTTTTTTTTTTTTGCAAAAAACTACCGTTAGCAATTTGCCACTTGTTTGTTTGCAAAAACTAGTGTTGTGATGCCAGACAATCTGGCATCATCTCAAGGTTTCTGAATGCAAGATATCAAAATGGGGATTTGGAAACCTGGGGGATCATTTTCAGACTCTAATTAAGTGAAGCGTTTAAGACTTGTGTGCCAGAGCAGACAGACAGAGGGGGATGTGTTTTTGAGCTTTGGTGATACTTTGCTGATATCATGTTTCAGTGTCATACTTGACACTTAAACATGATTGGTGTCAATCTCCTCATCTAGGGTTAGCTTCCCAAAATATTTCACTGTCTGGAGGATGTTCAGAGGATGGGTTTTTATTTTCAAACAGTTGAGATCAGTAAAGTCGAGGAGGTAATAAACATCTCAGTGTGATCAAGGCTTTCTTTCAGTTCAAAGTGGCACTGCAGATAATTGCTTTAATTATCAATGAACCAGATGTTTTTGTCCAACTACAGTAATTAATAATTCAAATAAATTAAATTAGAGAATAGCGAAAACTAGACGTCATATCTTAAAATTGCTAAAATTGCCAAAGACAGTCACCTTATTGTAAAGTAAGAAAAGCTGCAACAACTCACATTCAAGAAGCTGGAACCAGTTTTGCCAAGATTTAGCTGTTGCTTTTAACCCTCTATTGTATGAAATATTACTTACGCATGGTAAAACATGTTTTGAATATTTTTATTTAAAAATATGTAAATATAGTCTCAGGATAGTATGTAAGTCAAGACTCCATTAGGAAGGAATTTTCCATATTTGCATATTGTTGACATATGGCAACAAATCTGTTTTACAAAGTTTTTAATATATATAACATCAAAATTAAATCAAATTATTAAATCAATCAAAAAAAAAATCCCATGCCCATATGCAAATAGGAGCAGCAAATAGGATATCCTGGTCATGTGACCTAATAAATTGTAAATATATATATACATATATAGTATAGTACATAAATCTGTCTTTGGTGATGTGTCTCTTTATCACCATCAATGTGGAATTTATTTGTAGCAGCACAGAGGGACATGGTGTCAAAAAAGAGGACGACGACATTGTGGCAGTCGTCACTGCATGTCTTCATCACTTTTTTCCTCTGATCCTCAGCCGCCAGGTGTCTTCAAGTCTGGCAATTGTCTTCTCAGACAACTGTGTGTGTTTGTGTCTGTGTGTCCTTTTCTGACACTGTAATTTTACCTGTTTACCAGTGTCTCGAGATGCCTTTAACAAGGCTTGAATAGATACAAAGGAAGCGAGTCATTGCATTGCCCTGTTTTAGGTCCCACAGTCAAATTCATCTACCACAGATGATGCGGCAGATCCCCATGACTTAAGTAATCAAAATAATTTTCAGATGATTACAGCCTTGATCCTTGGGGAGAATTGGCCAATGAAAGCTTCGCGTCACCCCGCAAAATGAAGACGACTTCCTTTTTTACATACATAGTGAATACTAAAAAGAAATTGACTGTTATTTCACCAGGCTATGGACTTTCATACTTTGTTATACGGCTAATAATGTAACTAATTTAGATGATTCCTCAGGCTGCTTATTGTTTCTCTCTTGGTTTTTTTCAAGTTTCATAACACATAAAACACTTTTCTTGCCAATATTAACAGCCCCAGATTCCATAGTGGGATCTGTTGTGTGCAGCTGCAGTGGGTTTTTTTTATTTAATTTTTTTGCATCCTTCCACAAGGTTTGATCTGATGACCTCAATTGTTACATTTATTTTAGAGAGCACCTGTGAATACATCCCAGATTCGCAATGGCAAACAAAAACCGTTCCCTCATGGCAGCTATTTTTGTGTGAGCACTGTGAACACTTTCCTCTGACAGCGCTTTACAGCTCAGTCAGCAGCAGCCGTGACTGATAAAGGTCAGGGAGACGAAGCATGGAATCCAGGGACAATTGCCATTTAAAAAAAAAAAAAAAAAAAAAAAACTTTGGCGCATGTGTGGAGGAGCGGAGCACAGAGAGAAGACAAACAGACTTATTTTTTGACATTTTTGTGTCTTAGGTTCTATATTCATATGTTGTTTTTTGCTGCTGCAGTCCTTTACATTTTCCCATTAATCGTCAAATCAAGAATCATCTTAATCTCATTTTACTTAAATTTATCTTGTTATGAATTAAATTCCCTACGAAATATTGACATTTTACCTCCGTAAAATAGACAAATAGAATAAACCTGAGCCAACATATGACACCAACTGGTCAATGAACTACTCATCTCTTTTTTTGTTGTCTGAGAGTGTGAACAAATGCTGGTTTGGAGTTAACAAGACATTGATTAATGCTAATCAGGCCGCTGGTAAATAGAATCTCCAGTCCACATCTAGACATCTCCAATAATAATTGTATTGTAGCACCAGCCTACTCTTGTTTTCTTTTCTTTTTGCTTTTACTTGCTCCCGACTCATATTGTCACTTGGACGCCATCTTTTCATCCTCACCCAACAACCTGTTGCCAAATCTGGCCGCTGATTGGTCAGATGCTGAATGGCCAGATGCTGATTGGTCAGATGCTGAGTGCTGAAGAAAAAGCATAGGGAGCAGGTAGTGGAATGCTGCTTCACCTGTTCTTTATAGATAAAGATTTATATGCATCAAGCCATTTTCTTTTTTTTACTATTTATACCTAATTTTCTCTTTTTACTACCAACCTGCTGTCAAAAATGTCCAGTTTGTCTCGTTTCTTCCCTCCTTCTCATTATAACTCCTTGGGTTTCCCTCCTTTGATGCTCCTCAGTTCCTCTATTTTACCTTTGGAAATTATTCATTCATTTCCATTTTTGTCATCTTTTGTCACAGACAGAAGGGATAGATTTAGAATATGATGATTAAAGATGAAAAGCAGAACTAGAAGTCCGTTCACTCATTACTGGTTGAAGAAAGTGCTCCAGGACAAATCCTGCACCAACAGGCAGAGGAACACTTTCTTTTTCAGAGCTGTGGCCTCCATCACACCACAAAGATTGTAGAACCGCTGCGATGACCAAACATATACACATACAAGTAATTTGACTCTGATTTTAAATGGCTTTTAATGTTCATAGATAGATTTCTAAGGAAGATATATAGACATGCAGCTGGAACAAGAAATAACTACATAGCGTCATACATAGTGAACCATCATTCAAACATTTTCCTGTAAATTATGAGTAATCAAATATTGTAAGAGTATGTGTTTGGAACTGAATTTGATTTCCATGTATCTAAATTCCAGAAATCCCCTTTTGTAATATGTGAATTCTTTTACAAACCAAAAAATGTGAAGAAATCCAACATCTGTGTTTCATTCCGAGCTCCATTTAGACGACTTACAATACTTCCACAATGTCTTCTGAGGTTTGACGAAGACAGCGGTGACTCAGCACTCGAGACTGTAAATGCATGACACATGAGGTACAAAGTTGAGAAATAAATCTCACCACCAAACGCATTTAGTAACCGTTCTGGAGTTTCAGCCGAGCAGATGGTGATCGTCTAGACAAGAACTCCTTTTTAAGTGCTCAGATGAAAAAACAAAATATAAATTTTGAATGTCTACAATTCCGTGAAAAGAAAAACAGACAAAACCCTTGTGCTAATGAAGGTTGTGTTATATAACAAAAAGCTCCAGAACAGCTGGGACGCACTGTTTTTTTTGCTGCAGTGTGTACCCTACCTATTGCACCATGAACTAATGTTTTAAGTAGGGGTTTAAAAAAAAAAAGAAAATTAATAAGGTTTTTTAATTGATTAATCACAACTAATCACATCCCCAAAATAACATTTATTTTCTGTAAATGCATTTTAGAGGCCATCTGTAGCACCTTTAAAACCTTATCATTAACCACATGAACCACTGGTCAGAACCACAGTCCTGGGAAATTCTTCGGTGTTTCTGATGTTGACTCACTGTAAAATACCAAATAAATGCAGGGCTTCAATTAACCACTGGGCCATCTTTAAACTCCAAATGCATTGGAATGTGGTCACCTTTTTTTTCTCTTCTGCACCTCAATCCTGACCACAAATGACATTAAAGAACACTCAGAAATCCACCGTCCAGCAGCTTTTATTGTTGTAGCAGCAGTTGTGTGCGTCAGTAAAACTGTCCTGAACCACCACAAACTGACAAACGTTCCGCGTTGTTTGGCATGTAAACTGCGTTAAACGCGTTAATATTTTGAACACATTCAGAGTCAAAAGTTCAAAGTCATTTACTTTGTAATATCCTGTTGCCAAACAATAGTGTGTGATTACTTTTTGTGTCTTTGTCCTCCAGTACCAGATCGGGCAGCTCTACATGATCAGCAAGCACAGCCACGAGCAAAGTGATCGAGGGGAAGGGGTGGAGGTGGTCCAGAATGAACCCTACGAAGACCCCATACACGGCCAAGGACAGTTCACAGAGAAACGGGTCTACCTCAACAGGTCAGTGTTTAGCCCTCACACTTCTGTTTTCATAACCTCTTAGATGAAAAAGATGATGAAGTGTTATGTATACACTGACCCACATTACACTATTTTTCGGAGACATATTTATATGCACCGCTGACTGATATGACATGTAGCTCTTGTGGATATTTATCTTGCTTCCAGAAGGCTTTATTGTTTAATTGACTTGTAACATTTCTCTAAGTAAGATAGTGGAACCTCAGATTCAGTAGGAGCAGGATTGTGGACCAGCCTGGTCCTGGAGTGTGCATGGGAGTTCGCCCAACCGGTCTACATGTTTTGTGGACTTGGAGAAGGTGCCGACCATGTCCCTTGGGAGTCCTGTGGAGGGGGTTGCTCCGGGAGTATGGGGGGGTCCGGACCCGGCCCGGTGCCGCGACTTGGTCCACATTGCCGGTAATAAGTCAGAAAAGGGTCAAGGATGAGATCCTGCCTCAAGTGGAGGAGTTCAAGTATCTTGGGGTCTTGTTCATGACCCCAAGACCCCAAGACAGGAGGATCGCTGCAGCGTCTGCAGTAATGCGGCCCCTGCATCGGTCCATGAATGAAGCTCTAGATTTACCATCAATCTACGTTCCTACCCTCACCTATGGTCACAAGCTTTGTGTAGTGACCTAAAGGACAAGATCTCGAATACAAGCGGCTGAAATGAGTTTCCTTCGTAGGGTGGCTGGTCTCTCCCTTAGAGATAGGGTGAGAAGTCCAGTCATCCACGAGGAGCTCAGAGTAGAACATCTCCTCCTCTGTATCGAGAGGAACCAGTTGAGGTGGCTCAGGCATCGAGTGAGGAGTCTCGTGGCCTCCCTGGTGTTCCGGGCACATCCCTCTGGGCGGCCCTGGGGAAGACCCAGGACATGCTGGAGAGACTATGTGTTGTGTGTAGAATTTTGAGGAAAACAAATTAATTGAATCCATTTTGGAATAAGGCTGTAACATAACAAAATGTGGAGAAAGTGAAGTGCTGTGAATACTTTCCGGATGCACTGTGTATAATTGAATTTTTTTTAGACATCACTCCTATGTAAATATATATAATGTGTTTATTTACATAAAAAGGAGAAAAAAATGTTTGGTGTACAATATCAATAGTGAATTCCTGATAAAAGGAATTATTCTGAGACTATTTGTGTTGCTACTTGCTAATTTTTTAAGGTCCCTGGAAAAAAAAATCTAATTTGTCCACAGTCTGATAGTTCTCTAATCTTTGTCAAATCAAAGAGTATAAGTCAAAGTACAAAGTCTAGTTGATATCTGAGTTTTAAACTGTTAAGATAACATTCAGCCATTTGATGAAGATGTAAAGGTTCACACACACATACTGAAACCCCGGTGCTGGTTGTTTTCAGCGTGTTTCCTCGAATCGCCCGTCCGTCGCAGCTACATCAACCATCTGATGCGTCTAACCACATCCTGTGAGACTCTTTGTCCGACCGATGCGCACGTTTGTGTTTTCGTGCAAACGAATGTGTAACCGCCGCCCAAATAGGATGGAGAAGGTCTAAAGAATTGACTGAGAGAGAGAGAGATGCGGGATGCCGTTTGTTTGAGCATAAATACCTGTGTCAGCGTTCCCTCTGCTGGGAACCAATTATGCTGAGTCAGCATAAGTATGCTCTGCAGAGGAGAGAAGTAGGCAGGGGGAGCAAAGCAGTGATACATTAGGTTTTCATTCAGGTGTTTTTATTGAATTTACTCATTACTGAAATGGAAAAGTAAGACTATAAATGGGACATTTTCTTGATGAGTTCCATTTTTACACTTTCTTGAGGTTTTTGTTTGAATGCTTCAGAAATTCATTAGAGGAAAAGCAAAGAAATGCAAGTAGTTGTATAAAGGAGAAGTGTTGCTCAGCTGCCTGGGTGAGCCTGGAACTTTGACCCTTCCCTGGGAAACCTTGGTTCACACCTTCAGGGGATGTCACCAGAGGTATAAAGGCTCTGGTCTTTTGTCCCACTCATTTTCTCTCTTCAACCCTCTTCCCTCAACTTCTCTTCAACCTGATTATGTGCCAAAATCAGATCCGCCTGGACATACCTGTACTAAAACATCTATAAAATCAGTCTGGTTCACCTTATAAGGCTGAACATTTGTGCAATTACTTACACAGATACAACTATCTCACACGTGCGTTAGCTTTATTTTAAACCCAAGATCATTCAGAAAACCCCTGTAGTTGTGGAGATATACTGCATTAAGTCTGGGCATGTCATTTCAGAGAGGTAGGCTGATAAATAGGGCTAAGGAGGAACAAGTTAAAAGTTATGTGGTTCTAAGAAATTGTGTTTTAACATTAAAAAAAAACATTAAAACTGAATTAATTTTAAATTTGAATTTCTCTTTGTCATTTGACTGGCCTCTCATATATTTTGTCACATAATTCTAACACAAAATGATCAGGAACAGTCGTTATTAATCATAAATATACACGGAAAAAGGCATATTTGGTATTGTGTTACTGTCCCAATGGCCTAATTTACCCGATATCACCCTATATGATATTAATAAACTATTTAACTACTGTGTTGCTCCCTTCAACTACTCACCCATCTGCCTCCGCAATTATTCAGCATTTAGCTTGATTCACTGGCAGTGAAGTGAGTTTGGACTCGTTCTGTCACACTTCATCCCGCCCGTCAGCCATCGGCCCAGTGCTGTGTTTCACTATTTGGTCTGATCCCATCCGACCTGTAAACGTGTACCGTCAATATTCTTCAGGCATGGTTGATTTTCTGATCGCATAAAGCGCTGCCTTTCCTCGGACGATTTCAACTAAACTATTTGGTTTTAACGTATCTTTTTTAGCGTTTTTCTAAATGCAAATGCCATCTTTGGTGTGAAAAACTAGGCAGCCGCTCACTCGCCCACAATGCTTGCACACTTGGGGGGCTCTGCTGCAAAAGATACTGGCAAAGACTTTTTAAAGGAAGAAGGAGGGAATGGGAGGAATCAACAGATGGAGGTGTAGGAAGAGTGTCAGTCTCTATTGTTGGGAGAGGGAGAGAGAAAGCTGTCACGATGCAGTGGGTGCCATTTTTGTTCATCTTAAGAATTGTTTTTTTTTTTCTGTGCCAATCAAAGGAAGTGGAGTTAAAGGCAGAAATGGATCAAAGTGTGTCCTATCAAAAGGGCAATACTCTCTAAAGTTACATTTTTGGGTTTGTGACAAATCACGTTCGGCAAGATGAGACAGTCAAATCTTTAAGTAAAATACAGCATTCATCAGGTCTCTCAAAATGTATATGTCATGTTGGTTTTCTTGTTACTTAAGTCCATTTGTGTCATTTTTGTTTTTTTTTTTACCAAAATCACGAGTTTGTGCATTTTTTTTTTGTCATGAAATGTCTAATGGTGTTACCAAAAAATAATGCTACATTTTGATTTTATAATTCACCTAGAATATAAAACTAGTTAGTAACATGTCAGTCAGTCATTTTCTATACCTGCTTATTCCTCATCAGGGGTCTGCTGGAGCCTATCCCAGCGCGTTACGGCGAGAGGCAGGGATACACCCCAGATGGTCGCCAGCCAATCATGGGGCACACACACCATTCACACCTATGGGCAATTTAGAGTCTCCAATTAACCTCAGCATGTTTTTGGACTGTGGGAGGAAGCCGGAGTACACGGTGAAAAGCCACGCAGACACGGGGAGAACATGCAAACTCCACACAGAAAGGTCCCAGACCCAGGACCCAAGGAGGTCTTGAACCTGCGACCTTGTTGCTGTGAGGCAACAGCGCTAACTCCTGCTCCACCGTGTCACCCTTAGTTAGTAACATGTGTTTTTTCATTTTTTAAAACCTTTTAAGAGTGTTAAACTATCTGGTACCAAGTTTTTAGGGGTACATCACATCACATTTTTGTTACTGACCCTTTTAAGAAAACACACTCAACTCACAACTCAATGAATTCATGATCTGTTGTTTTTCTTTAGATCCAGGTATGTTCAATAAAGTCTTGATAAGTCTTCAGAAACCATGGAGCCTCATGTGTTGTCTTCACATGTTCCCTCTGTTTCAATCATCGACACTGTGGAACTTTTTTTAAAATTATTGCTCCAAAACAATTTCACCCTCATGTTCTTGTCTGTTTATGCCATTGTCTCTGTAGTAAATTACCCAGCTGGGCTCGAGCAGTGGTTCCTAAAATCTTCTATGTGACGGAGAAGGCGTGGAATTATTACCCGTACACCATAACAGGTGAGTAGGTTAACATGCATACACGCAGGGTTAATGTGTCAGCTGGAAAGTCCATTAAGTCAATAAACATCAGTGTTGACTCTCTGATGTTGCATGTGGTTACTAGCTGCATGCAATGTTTCTAATCCAGTTAGTTATTGAAACAGTAAAAGACGCTAACACTTGTTTGGTGAAATAGAGATGGAGTTTCTAATAGCTCATGCTGAAATAACACACCTGACAGAAGTATTACGGCATATCAGAATTGGAGTTCCCACTCCATTTCAAACACATACAAAAAAACAACACATGCCTCCACCAAATCGCATGAAGCACATTTAGACATGAGATGTTTAATTCAGGAAGCTCTGATGCTCAGTTTTCATTTCTGAAGGACCCGCTTCATGGCGGAAAGATGAGCTTTTACAACAGCTAAATGCAAATGAACCAAGAAAGGTGGTATGAATTTACAACAGAAATCAATAAAAGATCACCTTCATCTATTTTTAGCACCAGAAACTCTCAATCAAAAGGTTAAACACAAAAAGAAATACTACAGATTCACTTCTTGTTGTAACCTTTAAAAAAATCATTAATGCAAAATATCAGCTGTAGACTATCAATAATCACCATTGATGCATAATATCAGCTATAGATTATCAATAATCACTATTAATGTATAATATCAGCTATAGACTATTAATAACCACTACTGATGTATAATATCAGCTATAGACTACCACTAATCAATATTAATGCATAATTGATGTATAATATCAACCTTCAGATTGGGATACTCGCCAATCGAAAACTAATTGCATTTTTATCTGCTTTAAATGTACCTTGAGGGAATATTTGTCAAATTTTTAACTCTCTTAACATGTTCATGGACAAATCTGCTACAGTCAAGTTACTGTTTATGGTTATCGGAACAATGAGAAATAGTCTCAATAACCAAAAAAAACGTACTCCTCTAGGAGGAACATGGATAACATGGAATTTGTGATTGGTGTTAGCGAAGTCAGAGAAGCACAGTAGAAAGTGACTGAGGTAGGGAAGGTAAAAAAGCACCAGGTATGTGACAGTCACTTCTACCTTCATACAAGCGGTTTCTGCAAGTTTCAGTTGTTCATTCCTCATGGCCTTTGAAAATCTGAAAGGATGTATGAGCTGCTTTGTTTCTGTTCTGTTCCTTTCCTGCTCCAACCTGATGCGTGTGTCACCCCACCCAACCGCCTGTAGAATACACGGTGAGTATATACTCATATTTCACTGCTCACATTTTGCATTTGGGTTGTTCATGAAAACAACTGAAGAATCAAATAGCATTTTTTTTAACTAATTGAAGAAATTTGAATAAATATAAGAATCTACGTTAAACATCCATGTATGTTTGTAATTTCAGAATATCTGGCATGTGAGTGCAAAGAAACTAAATAAAAGCTTCTCATCATCAAATGTAGCTCTAAAATTAAAATTCATTTCAATTTCCTATGAATACACACATACACGTTCCACAGGCTCCGTTACCCCAACCACTATCGCCTACAGAACATTCAGAAGTGTCTTCAGGAGCTTTTATTTTGAAGGACATACAATTTATGAGGTCACATGGCCAGGATATCCCTTTTGCTTATAGACATTTGACACGTAAGCATCATTGTCTCACAACCGAAAGTTGTCTCTTATTCAGAATTTGGAAAAATGTTCACCAAATAACAAATTTTACTTGAATTTAATTCAATTTTTTTAAATATGTTTTTTTTTTTAAATACATGTGTTGCCATATGGCAACAATATGCAAATTTGGAAAATTCCTACTGCATACAACTTAATGGAGACCCATTGACTTATAGAGCATGAAACTAAAACATAAAAACAGTGCAGCTGTCAAATCAAATGTGATTTGGCTACAATAATTCTGAGCAAAACTGTCACAGCAGCGTTTCAGTGCAGAAATTTATCTCATATCAACAGGTTAAGAATACATTAGTGTATGTTTGCCTTTATGTGTGCAAATGGAGGTTTAAGACAGCTTGTGTTTAGTCTGGAGAATTATATACATTTCTGTCATCTTGTCTTTACTTGAAAGACTCTGTGAACTGAAAACATGACGGATGATAGTATTTGATCTAAATGCGAACACGCATTTATTGAAGCTTTTATAAACTTTTAGAAGCCCGTTTTCAGAAGTGAATTTATGCAGCTTTCTGCTTTTTGAAGCGTAGCCTCGGTATCTTGCATTTATAGAATTTGCATCACACACGCTTGCAAGGTTCAAACGGTCATTCTATCTCGCTCTACACACGCTGGGTGACCTGTGACTAACCCTTGAAACCACGAGATGCTGCAGCAGGACAAGCCGACATAACAAGACATAAAACACACATGTAATTAGGCTTAACGCGGCGCGTCTGTCGACAGCATGAGTCACACAGCCTTTAGGCTGCAGGGACGGGGGGAGGACGATGTTGTGACAGAGCCAGAATGCTTGACATTGTCTTTTTTCATGTGTGGGAGCATCTTGTGTTGATGTATGAGTCAGGATGCATCCATGCTGAGATTAGTGTCTAAGAAAAAGACTCACCAAGTCTTGAAGAATTGGCTTTTGTTGTTTTTGACAAGGAGACGGGGAATTGAAATACTGTCTGTGGCAGCCTGGATCTTTGATTAGGCCATAGACTGACTGTTCAAACAGTGGCTTCATTTTAATGAAGAATGTTGCTTAACCCTCTATGGCAACAATTACTTTATCTTCATTTTTCTAAAATGCTGTGATATAAAATCAATGTTTTTAAAGCTAGACATGAAAAGGGGGCTTTTACTTTGAAGGACATACATTTTATGAGGTCACATGACCAGGACGTCATGGACATTTGACATGTGAGCATCATTGTCCCACAACCGAATCTTGTCTTTTATTATTATTTATTATTATTTTTTGTTTACATTACATTTTTTTCTAATATTCAATGGGCATTTTTATGCAGCTCTCTTCCATAAAATAGAATTCCAGCATAATCCACCTCACATAAGTGTTTTCTGCATTATCACAAAGACGTGTTTACCTCACCGCATCTGCATTTAAACGTTAAAGCAAACTTATAAACTGAAAACAACAAAGACAAATATGGAAATGAATGCTTTGCAGATCGGTTGCTTCTAGTTTTCTTTGCAAGATGTTCATGTGTTTTCTTTTTTTTTGTTTTAATTCACAGTGCTCATTCCTGCCCAAGTTCTCCATCCACATAGAGACAAAATACGAGGACAACAAAGGATGCAATGATAATGTGAGTACAATTTGTTTGTATGAAGGTGAGGTTGAAGGTGAAGGTGATGCTACTCTCCAACAAGGAGTGCAGAATAGATGACAACTCATTCAGTCGGGTTCAGTTGCTAATATTGAAATATCAACTTTGAGGGAGTTCTTATGTAAGTGACATAAGGATGCCTTTAATTTGTTGGTTAACCCTCTATTGCATGAAATAAGTTGTAAACAGAGTCCCAGGATAGTTTTTCAATGGGATTCAATTAGGTTGTATACTCTAGGAATTTTCCATATTTGCATGTTGTTAACATATGGCAACTTTTTTCAGCATATTAGAAAAAGCTAATTTAAAAAAAAAAAAACTATATTCTCAAAATTTAATGTAAAATAATAAAATTATATTTTACTTACCCCAGATAGTGAGTTCAAGTTTTTATTTAGTGAAATTTCTCGTGAAAAGGGGCTTTTATTTTGGAAGGATTTTGACCAAAATATATATTTGATTCAAAACTTTGGAAATTTTCAACAAATACAAATTTTAACACACTATCTGGGGTATGAAAACATTTATTTTATTTTTTATTATTTTATTATTTTGATGTTATACATTTTTTTTCTAACATGCTAAAATAGATTTTTTTTGCCAACAATAAGCAAATATGTAAAATTCCTAATACATACAACCTAATGGAGTCCCCTTGACTTAAATAGCACTAAACTATCCTGAGACTATGTTTACAACCTATATATATATATATATATATATATATATATATATATATATATATATATATATATATATATATATATATATATATATATATATATATATATATATATATATATATATATATATATATATATATATATATATATATATATATATATATATATATATATATATATATATATTCTGGGGCTGGGAATATTTATTGAATATTTATTTCATAATATTAGAGCTGCAACGAACCAACAATCAATTAGTTGCCAACTATTTCATTAATTGATAACTATTTTCATAATTGATTTGAGTCATTTTTTAAGAAGAAAATGTCCAAATTCTCTGGTTCCAGGTTCTCCTCTCTGATTATTTTCTGGTTTCTTTAGTCTTATATATAATAAACTAATGGTCTTTAGGTTGTGGACTGTTGGTCTGGAAAAAGAAATTAATTTGAGGTTGAATCTTCAGCTTTGGGAAACACTGATGCACATTTTACACCATTTGATGAACCAAACGACTAATCAATTAATTGCTTCAATAATCAATAGATGAATTGACCATTAAAATAGTTGTTAGTTGCAGCCCTACATGATTAACATTTCCTCATTTACCTTAACTTCTCAAATACATCCGTTCATGATCGGGCCCAAATCTGATCCAAAATATGCAATTGGATAAGCTTAGCAACAAACAGGTGGCCGTTTGTGAGCATGTGTGAACAATCTGACATCATCATGAATAGGAAGTAGAGTTAACTTTCCATTGAAGTGTTCAAGTAGGCTGGAGCCCTGGCTTCTGACATGCAGGAAGCATTTGACTTGACCCTGATTCTTCTGATAATTTCTTCATCTCACAGACTGATAATTCATCATAATTCATGTCTGTCAGTCCTGGTTTTCTATAGCCTGTCCGTCCATGGGAGTGGATCTCTCCTTTACTGTGGTCCTCCCTGAGGTTTCTCCTTTTTCCCACTGGGTTATGGAGTTTTTCCTTGCCGCGAAGGAGGGTCTAAGGACGGGGGACGCCAGGGTCACTGACTGAATTTTGTGAAGCCTAGTGAGGCAACTGTGTTGTGATGTTGGGCTTTAAATAAAATTGAATTGAATTGACTTCTATTCACCTCTAAGAGCCATAAAGAATACCGCTACCGATATTCATAGCCATGACAAGCTTACATCAGCCCAGCCAATTTATTAGTCATGCCCTGAGTCCTTATCTCTCAATTTATAGCACTGCTGCCCGTCTCCTGTCCCTCCTATACCGAAATCTCTGGGCCAATTTAAATCACTAAGTATTACATAGCACACATATGGTAAGAAACAAGACCTCTGCACAGGCTACATGAATACAATCATCCAAGCAGATTTGTCAACTTCATAGACCCTTCTGTGCCATCCAGTCATAAAGCCAACTACACATGAGCTTTGAGCATCTGCCAAAAAGCTCTCTACTTATTGGACAGCTAATTTCATTTGGGCTGCCGGCCTACTTGCTTTCTTTCTCTCTTATATTTTACTCCTTACTTACTATTATATTTGATAGGGGCATTAGTCATCAAATGAAAGGCTGCCACTGCCCGGACACTCAGGAAAAAGAACAGCAGGGTGATGCGCAACAGACACATTGCTTGAAATCCATCATTATGGGCCAGCCAACAGGTTATTTTAGTGTCTTCATATTATGCTTCACATTGTCAACACTTTGCTCAGTGTACATAAGAGAAACGGCTCGCTCTGGCACAAGAGTCGTGTTGATGCGCCTCTGAAGAGTTTCTAAATGTACTCGTAAAAGCACAGAGGGAGACAAAAATGGACTGTCAGAGTGCATTAAACATGCCATGATGTTTTGGAGTGATGCTTATTTGGTTTGACAAGGCAATGCATCAGAGTCTTCTTAATGGAATATAGATATAGGCGGAAATACGAGTGGGACCCAAGGGATGTGACTCCCCCCCTCCAAGAAGTTGCAAACACAAATATATAATTTTGAATATTAAATAAATGTTAAATAAATGCATAACACAAAAGCTGCTAAATGTAAAACAATGCATTTCTTAACCCTTTCGAAATGTTTGTCTCTGAAAGATGCGGCTATTTTGATCAGATTCACCTAAGATTCCATGACTTTGTCCACAAAGATTATTTCAGCACACAAAATAAATTGTTCTAAACTGTTCAAATGTTTTTATTTTGTTACAATATTTTTGTTTCCAGTCAAAAATGGACGATCTTTAGAAATGAATGGGAGAGACCAGAATTAATGTAAGAAAATTAAACTCTTAATTAAACATCTACATTTGTTTACATAGCAAGGCTCTTGATTCTATATTTGATGAGTCTGACGAACCTTGTAATATTATTGTTCTTGTTAGTTGTTCTTTGTTGTATTAAGACATGACTTGGAATATTGTGAAATTGTCAAGTGTAGTTTTAGGATCATTTTCTTTGTAAACAAATAAAATCTTTAAAGTCACTTATGACTGCAAACAGACAACAGGTTATACTTTGTGTGACTGTAATAATTTTTAAAGGTTTCAAAATAATGTGGGACAATGATGCTCACATGTCAAATGTCCATGAAAAAAAACAAGATATCCTGGTCATGTGACCTCATAAATTGTATATCCTTCAAAATAAAAGCTCCCTTTTTTAACTGTAAAAACAAATTTTATATCACAGCTTTTTAGAAAAATGAAGATAAAGTAATTGTTGCCATATGGCCATATGTATGCAATAGAGGGTCAATACCATTGGTTAAAACATTTGAACATGCTCACTTCCTCAGGGCAAACAAAGAAGGGGCCTTGCATGTTTTATGACATTGTGTAACTAGTGGGTATGTAATGTGTCTTTGCTCTACATTTTGAAATGGTATGAATGCAGCTGTGAGTTTAGCCTGTAGGACAACATGTTTTCTCTGTGTGCATTCTAACAGCTCAACATATCTCTGTCCACTCAAGGTGTCTTTACAGTGTGTTTGTGTGGGTTCATACGTCTAAAAAAATGAGGAGACACAAAAGGAAGAAAAAATGATCCAGAGGATAAGGGCTGAGAGCAGAAAACATGCATGTATGGTCTGGAAATGAGTGGGTGTTTCATTCATTCATTCATTCTGTCATTGGAGGGTGCAATAACCGTATTTGACATATGCAGAGTTTCACAGTTTTATCCAATGTCAGACACGTGCATGCACACACACACACATACACACGCACACACGCACACATTTGTACATTAAGCACTGTGTTGTTTCTCCAGAACTGTGCAGCAGGCAGAATAAAAAAAACAAAACGTGATTCTTTTTTTTGCCACATCCTACATTTAAAAAAAAAATGTTTTAATGTAATTTACTCTTTCACTGTTAGTTTTTCTTATTGGCATATTACACATAATACCACATGGACAGTCACATTTGAAAAAGACGTATTGAATCACTCACTTGCAGAGGTCATATATGTCTTGTTTTTTTTTTTAAACCTTTCAAAGACTAGTGAAGCCCACACTGCCGGAGAGACTTCTTTCCTGTCCTTAATCTATTATTTTAAATGGTTTCCATTATAAGAGTCTCTCTTTTTTCATACTTTAACTTTTTCTATTCTCAGCCTCTTTCCTTCCATTCCTCTCCCTGTGTCTTGGAACAATATGATATGTAACCAGCCAGCCTCAAACACTCTTGGATAAGTTATTTGAATATTGTTTTCCAGTTCCAAAAAGGTCAATTTGCAAATATGTGTTCTGTTTTGATAGAAGAGGAGGCAGGTTCAGCTGCGAGCGTGTAGATTACATGTGATTAGTTAGGATAACGAACAGGGGCGACCTAATGTAGTTTGACACATTGACTCTGGCCACCTGCTCCAGTGGCTGGGATATTAACTCTCTATTGCATGATATATTACTTAGACATGGTAAAACAGTTTTGAAAGTTTTATTAGTTAAAATAGCTTAAATAATACATATATTTGTAGAAATATATAAAAAAAGACAACCTTCAGTTGTGAGACAGTGAT
Source organism: Lepturacanthus savala (assembly GCA_030544235.1). Classification (NCBI taxonomy): domain Eukaryota; kingdom Metazoa; phylum Chordata; class Actinopteri; order Scombriformes; family Trichiuridae; genus Lepturacanthus; species Lepturacanthus savala. The sequence continues at coordinate 14,683,103 of CM060466.1, read as the reverse complement.
GCTCACATGTCAAATGTCCATGAGCAAAGGGGACTGGCAAACAGGATCCTAGTCACCCCGGTTATATGACCTCACATATTGTATGTCCTTCAAAATAAAAGCCTCCTTCTCGCACCTAACTGTAAAAACCTAGATTTTTATATCACAGCGTTTTAGAAAAAAAAGTAAGATAAAGTAATTGTTGCCATATGGCAACACAGTGCAATAGAGGGTCAAACAGGCTGCGACTGAGATTAGTGCAACATCTGCACAGTGTAACCTGAAGCTGGCTGTGGGTTCTAACTCTCTCAAGAGCCCGACACTCTAAACTGCTCCTATGGATCAGAGAGAACACGATCTCACGCAAAAGTAGTTTGGGGGGAAAAAAAATTGTGCCATGACCTTTTCGGCTGCATACATAGTTTTCTTCTTTCAAAGTTCTTTTTATTTCAACATGTGCATGAAAGGATGTTTGAAGATCTTCCCAGCAGCTGTGAATTTCATTTTTTCTATCAACTATCAATAATGCACCACACCTTTTTTTCTTCTCTGATTGCACAACTCATTGCTTCTTCACCATTTTTATTGCCTTTTTCCCCCTCCTCCTTCCTCTAGCCCCTGTATGCATTTCCACTATAACTTCATCCATCTCCTCTTTCATACTGTCCTGCTCATGCTTTTCCTTCCATCCCTGTTATCTGTTTTTCATTGTTCACCCCCTTAGTTTCTCCTCTCATCCACCACTGCCTGTTCTCTCTCTCCTCTTCAGTCCCAGTCTCCCTTCCTGACGCTTGGCTGCACTCCTGCATGCTGACATGTCACCCTTATTTAGCCAAAAGTGCTCATTCACGCTCTAAATGATAGAATGCAACCTTGAATTTGGAGAAAGGGAGATAGAGGGAATAAAGTGTAAGTGATCTGTGTAAAAGTTCACATTCAGTTGGTGGCAAAGCTCTAAAAAAGGATGCCTGCAGTGGCTTATAATGTCGATGATAATAATAAAAATAAGAAGCCAAGATATTTCTGTAAAATGCTCCAGTCGTGTCATCACCTAATGAGAAAGTGAGGTTATATCAGAGAAAATGACACTGTCAGCCAATGAAAAACTACTCCTGCTTGCTGAGGAATTCATTAAGACTGAGGAAATAATGAATTTTGAGGAAAGTGACAGAAGGAGCTGCTCATTTGAATAAAAAGTACACCCACTCATGATGGCTTTAACTCTCCAGCCAATAAGGCATGACAGAGAACTTAAGAGACATAGAGTTGCATAGGGAGCAATATGTAACTCTTACTTTTGGGCCATTTTAACATATATATATTTCTTATCAGTTTGCCTTCACTTAACTTAAAAAAATATTCCTTAAATGAAGCCAGTAGCCTTCATCTTCCCTCTAAATGTAGGCACAGATGTTTCTTTGCGGCAGGGAATTAAGTTCTCTGGAGATATGCATGTATAAGTGTGGATTTATGTATGAGACTAAATGTATTTGAATATATTGCTTTCACACTACTGCTTATGATTATGGATGAGGCGATAAAGAGATAGATGGATGCATACATTAATGTGCAACATTTCCCTGCTTAATTTATTGCAGTGGTTCATTCCATCCAATCAACAACATAATAATAACAGAATCATTTTGTATTACATTTTTTTTAAATAAAAAAATGATGATTATAACCTTTATTTGTTCTGAACTTCACAAAACAAGGGAGAACAGACAAAAACACTTAATAGCGGGGATATTTTGGCAAATAAGCTATATAACAGTATGTCCAATCAGCACTCATTTGGAATAGTACCAAATTGAATTAATAAATATAGAGCACCCCCTATTGGCTGTATACACAATTACAATGTATTTTTAGTGGCAGTGGGTGGTGAAATACAGGTGAGCCTTATTAAGGTTGTGAGCCATTTCCAACTTTCGAGTCAAGCAATAAGGTGGCTAGTATTGACATATAAATATATAAGTGCATGTTTTATTCAGGCTGATCTGATTGGCAGCCACAAGCTGCAGTGTGACTTGGAAATCTGAATCATTCTGTTTTTCAGATCTTCGACACCGAGCTGAAGGAGCAGGAGAGGGAGGTGTGTTTCATCGACATCGCCTACGACGAGATCCCCGACCGCTACTATAAAGAGTCTGAGGTGACTTTGTGTGGGTGTGTATGTGTGGATGCTCACATCTATTGGTACGGGCTCAAATTCAGGTCAAATGTATCGTCACCATATCTGAATGTGTGAAAACATTTTTATGAATACATGTGAATGTGTAAAAAGATTTGATCAAATAAATACACGTGTGTGTGTGTGTGTGTGTGTGTGTGTGTGTGTGTGTGTGTGTGTGTGTGTGTGTGTGTGTGTGTGTGTGTGTGTGTGTGTGTGTGTGTGTGTGTGTGTGTGTGTGTGTGTGTGTGTGTGTGTGTGTGTGTGTGTGTGTGTGTGTGTGTGTGTGTGTGTGTGTGTGTGTGGATGAGGAGACCTAGCTATGCCTGACATTTTGTGAATGAATAAAGATTTGCACATATAATTTACAATGTCTCATAAAGAATATATGCACAGACACATCAAAGGTTTGTAGTTACACATCAGATGTTTGTAGTCACACATCAAAGGTTTGTAGTTACACATCAAATGTTTAACTACAAATGTGATGTAGTTACACATCAAATAACACATCAGATGTGTATAGTCACACATCTAAGGTTTGCAGTTACAGATCAAATGTTTGCAGTTAAAAACAGGTCTATCAGCTAGTTTTGCTGGGTGAGAAAAGCCAGTCAATTGTATGTCAATCCCAAATCCACAGCTTTAGATGAATTACATTGACTTCAAAACGATCTGAAGTTCCCTATCTTCCAAAGGAGGACATGGTCAAGACGTTTTATGAAGTACCCTTATGTGCCTGTTTGGTTTATTGAAAATCATAATGTCTGGATTTTTAAAATCTAGGGTACTGTAATACTTTCATCCCACCCAATATTAATTCAGGGTCTGTGGATTAAGAGCTGATAATTGTTCTCGGAACTGTTTGAAAATAGATCGTCTCAGCTCATGTTCCTGGATGGAGATTCTCCAAGCGCCGAAGGGGTTAATATGAATGTATTTATTACCGTTATTCACTCATCTAATTTTAGGCTCTCCCTTAAGTCTGTCTCCACTGGGGTATGGAAATATTGATGCCTGAACGTTTGAATCTGGATCTATTTTGCACAATTGCAGGACTTGCGGTATTTCAAGTCAGAGAAGACGTCACGGGGCGTGCTTAAGGAGGGATGGAGAGACACTCAGGATCCCATCATGTGCTCATATAAACTGGTTACTGTTAAATTTGAGGTGTGGGGCCTGCAGACACGTGTGGAGCAGTTTGTACATAAGGTGAGAGAATGTTCATCCCGATGAAGGTATGTATCACTCGGGGTAACAGTGTGATGCTCACTCATGTGATTATAATAGTGGATTACTTTTGCCAGTGGACTAAAAATCTAAATTCTAGAAGAGTTCGTGGTCTGAATCTTGACTACTTTTTCCATTAAATATGAATGAAAACTTTGAATAACAAAGAAGATCATTTCTCTTATGTTAGTCACTATGACTCTGACTGTCATGTTGTTATCCAACAGGTAATTCGGGATGTGCTGCTGCTGGGACACAGGCAGGCGTTTGCCTGGGTTGATGAGTGGATTGGTAGGTGTAGCACCTTTTCTACTGTCCACAAAGTCCTGCTAATTTAGAACCATTGGCACATTTCAATGTGTTATCATCCCTGTAATCTCATCAAGTAATCATGACTACAATGTCTACACATTTACTTGTCTCACACACTTGTAAAGAACATCTTCATTTTATGAATCACATGGATTAAAGTTTTCCGTTGGTATGACAGATTTCCATCAACCAAAAGCGTTAGAGATCAATCATGTGCAAACTGTAGAGCAGTGGCGGCTGCTGGTCTTTCAAGGAAGGGAAGCTCATTTTTGGCCCGTATTAGCTTATTAGCTCGCGAGCGGCTGCGAGCTTTTTGCTCGTTGGGGACAGTAAGAGCAGAGTGAAAGAAGAACAATTTCCAAACTTCCAGAACAGTCTTCAATAAAAAGATGCTAATACATTTTGTTGGTTTGTATTTAGAGATCACTGATTCGCTCATTTCACTGTCAATCAAAATGAGATGTCGCCTCAGACAGATCATCAAATCATGTCACTCCCTATAGACCCCCAGAAATAGATATACATAGAAAGGCTAGATGTCTTGTCAATGCTAATAATAACAGAGACACCTGTTCATTGTGATTTGTTTTAGCCTATGTTAAAATTTTTGTTTTGCGCATAATAAATAGGTCTAATTAAATGCCACACAACTTCAGTATACCAACACAGCAGCCAGGCCTGATGAAAACAATTTGCTGTAGGCTACTATGAGGCCTACTGCTACTAATTATAATAATAAATAATAAAAGATGGTGCTTAAACACGTTGCTTAAATTGCCTAAATGAAGAAGCAAAAACTCTAATTTTCAGTCAGATGATTTTTTTTCTTTTTAATCCATGAAATTTCACAAAGGTTAAATTTCTATGTTGTATATTTACAACAATTGTCAAAGTGCTACATTACTCATGTGCAAATAAAAATCTCAGTTGTGTGATTATTGATCATATGCATGGCCAGTCTCTCAACCTGCAGCACCACTGCATCTAACCCTGTCACTGCCGGCCCTGCTTATACTCCCACAGCATGAATTCTCCTCATGGTCTGATCACTAACCCACTAATGGCAAACACTGAACTCTTGTTTTCAGTGTTTATCTTAAATAAAACCTGCACAATAAAAATAACTTTATTGTTTCATATCAGGACACAAAAAAAACAATATATACCTGTCCATGCAAACAAACTCAACCAACTGCCAAATATCAGAAAGATAAAATGCTTCACATTCATAGCAATTGGTGTGAATTGACTGAATAATTGGAACTTTACATTGGTGAACAATTTACTCACTGTTGCACAAGAGTCAATCATGTTTGTGGTGCAACACATGGACTCAGTCTCAGCTGTTGAGTTGTATTCATTTCTGTATGGCATACAGAGAACAACTCATTATCTTTGCCATGAATTGTATTCCTTTCATTCCTCACCTGCCTTTAAACCGCTTCTTACAACCTGGAAGTTGTTCAGTACTCTTTATACCTTTATACATGTGGATTGTTTTTCCCCCTGGAACCAGAGACCCTTCCAGACATTGCTTTCTTGTGCTGCCAACAATCCAAACTTTTCTCTGGGTCTGGATTGTTGATGCTTTTTTCCCTAATTTTGAAAGGTCATCTTTCCTTTCCTGTCTTCTTTTCGGTGTGGCTCAGATTTGTCTATCTGTCTCCTCTAAGTGCTCTGGGTTATGGGAAGCTAGCACATTGGCCACTTACACTTTAACTTGGAAAAAAGAAAAGTTCTAACCATCCATCAAAAGGGCCGTACTCATCCATGGAATGCACCTTTGCCACTTAACCTGTCCTTTCCCAACCATCAACTGGAGTTCCATTATAAAGAAGTTACCAACATTTCGACCCTCATTCCCCCCCCCCCCCCCTTCCAGATATGACTTTGGATGACGTGCGGAATTACGAGAGAAACATGCATGAGAAAACCAACATTAAAGTTTGCCATGAGCAGCAAGAGCATTCCACAACAAACCCATCTTCACTGGATGACATACAGATCCATGACAAAGCAAGTGTATGTCTTTTTTCATTGTTTCATTGTCCCTCTGTCCCATATTAATGACTTCTGAGGCAGTCGTGGTTGCATATAACTGTCTATATAGCTGTGTATATTCTGTATTATGTTGACTGAAATTACACAAATGTGAAGTATATGATTGAAATATTGTAATTTATTCGTTGGACCTGTCTGGCTTGAAAGGTTTGAAATCATGAGGCAGCACAATTGAACAATGTAAAGGTCTTTATTATTAAAATAACATGCTGTGAGCTGACAAAAAGGCAAAAAGGAATTATTTACGGTTTATAACTGTGTGCCTTTCAGCTTTGTACTGACTTTTTTCTTTTTTTTTATATCCCCATAGCTCTTTTAATGACAGGTTATGGTGAGCTACAGATGTTATACTCCATATTCCAGTATCTTCCTCTCATTGGTCTAAATTACTATCTCTCCAAACCAGACATGACGATGGATGAGGTGAGAGAGTTTGAGCGCACAATCCAGGAGGCCACCAATGAGAAGATTGGGATGTTTCCACCATCGATCTCCATCAGTGAGATGCCCCTGTCCTCCTGTGCCCTCACCGGCCCCGCCAGTGCCCCCACCACCCCCATGTCCACCGATGCCCCCGAGTACCTCTCTGTCCCCAAGGACCGACCCCGCAAAAAGTCTGCTCCAGAAACCCTTACCTTACCCGACCCAGCGCCAAGTGGTGTACCCCAGGGCTCTGCTCTGAGCCCACTACCTGTTTCAAATCACCTCCAATCATCCACACCGCCCTCCTCCAACCCTGATCTTGCTGATATGGGAGAACAGTAGAAGGACCCTGGAATGTTTTCCCTTACCCTTTTGTTTACTTATTTCCCCTACCCCGATGACTTAGTAGCCCAGTGAGACTAGTTCTAACCTCCAAACACCAGTGCCCAAATATTGAATTTCTCTAGCCATATCCAGTCATAGTTCTGCCATAATCCTAGATACACAACTTTCACTCTAGAAATTTTCATCAGTGTCATTGATAGCACTTCAGGCAGCTGTAGGCTCAGCCACCCTAAAATGGTCGATGAGTTTAGCCAGCCACATATCTCGTTATTATAACAACCACCTGTGATGTCTTATCAAGACAAAGGTCATCCATAATTGTTTTGTTGAGAAGCAATCCCTCATGTTACATGAATAAATTATTCTCAGTGTTTCCTCAGTTATGTTTTCTTCAATCAGAGAAGCTGATTGCTTTTAGGTTATTGAACTATGAAGTAGTTGCCTTAGCACCACAGAGTCAGTGGTGTTTATTATTAGTTTTCATAACGTGCGCAAATGAATGGCTGATATCACAACAAATAAAACAAAAAACACAAACTTGAGTAGACCTAATATGTTAGAGCAATCCACACCAGAAAGACAGCCAAGTAGCCGCTAAAATCGTTTCCTGAGCCATCCTGGCCTGTGGATTAAGTTGCACTCATCTTTTCACTCCCAAACTCTTAATTACACAACAGATTCAAAATCAGTACAATCAGAGAGTTTACACCTCAGGTCTCCCCTGCTCTACTGGGCTCCCAGTTTGGAAAGGCAGGGATGTTATTGTACCTTTCTCTTTCAGCCACATTTTATACCTCCATATATATTACAATACAACTATTGTATGTACTTACACCAGTCTACTTAACCCTTGGAATGTTTACACATCAGAAACCTTAGAACATTTGCCTCTTAGGGGTAATACCTTTGTGTTAAGCTTTTAGCATGACAGTGTTAGGATACGAACATTTTTTAATTTGTTTATTACTGCGTATATCTTATTCAAGTGACTTAAAGGTCAGTATAACAAGTAAAATATTGCCTGAAACTAATGCTGGACATCTCATGTGACATAAATGTGATCAACCATATCAAATTAGCACATCACTTTAACATTATATGTAGGGAAAAAAGGCCATTTTAGGGAGTTTTTAAGCATTGACTGGTCTTTGAGCACAGCGGAGTTAAGAAGAACTCAAAACTTTGATTTGACGAGAAGGGTACATGCATCAAGCTGACTTGAGTGTGTGCTTTGTTAGCTGCATTGCAGAAATGTTGATACTTTTGCTTTGACACTGCTATTTGGCAATACAGAGATAGTGCTTTTGGTAGGCATCGAAATCGATTTTGAAAACGAAACAACATCCTTTGCAGTGACGCATTATTTGTGCTGGGCTTGTACTGATAGTTGACATCTAAAACCCTGCAGCAGAAACAATGATATGACAAGAAGTTATTTTTTTTGATGGAAAATTCTCCCCTTTTCCATACAACGATATTATTCCGAGAAAGTGTTTTTATATGCTGCATGGAATGTTCATAGCATATATACATATTATCTGAAGTATATATGTAGATACAGTGAATGGATGGATTGGTACAGTATATTTGGTGATGCAACGGTATTAAAAAAAAAAAGTGAATGCCAACTTTGGAACCTCTGTATTAATTTTGTATAAAAGAAAACCCGATTTTGAGTGAAACATAAGCATGCCCAGAAATAAATAGGCCTACAAACTCTTTCAACTCAGTGCCTCTGCATGCAACGAGTACACCGTCACTTACGTGTATGTAAACCAAAATAATCCAGCTATAGAAACATGTAATGTCATTGCCTTTCTTCACCTGTTTTCTATCTCAAATGTTGCATTTAAGAATTAAAATTGGCTATTGCCTCATATATAGTAGCTGCGACATAATCGGATATAATCGATCCCATCGAGCATCATCGAACTTTCTAGTAACAGGGCTAACTTGTAATTATATTTCAGGAAATTAGTCCATTTTTGCTCCCCAGTTCATATCAGTTACTTGATAGCGCAAATGCATTTTGCACTTTCCAGTCTTTAACACCTTATTTGACAATGAAGGAATGTTATATTACAGTCTTGTTTGGTTTGTTGGACCAAAGTCCTATAACTACAGCATAGTGACTTCGAAGGGAGAGTCCTCAATGGTCTTGGCATAAAATATTGTTAATATTATGTACAGTTTCTCACTTGCTTTTGTTAAAAAATACAAAACAACTATAGCTATGTATCTGTACCTGTAGCTTTTGTCTTTTGCCTTTTGAGGATAAACACGTTATATAGCAGATCTTGGCCCTCTCGGTTGATCTAATATGTATAGATACATACTTGCAACTATTTCTCTAGTCAGGAACACAGAGATCCAGGGATATGTTTGATTTACCACGGGCTGTTTGAAATAATGCAAACTCTCCAATTGTGTAACATTAAGCGCTGCTCTGTTTAAAAGAGTACCATATTGGGTATTATTGTAAATACTGTTGTCAATGACTAAAATAGCAGGTTTCTTACATTAAATCTGTTTTGAGATGCATTACTGATAGCATGAATATGCTCAATGAGTTCAGTTAGTCAGAGAAGGATATTCTTTTGCTTTTATGATAAGGAAGACACCTTTACAGACATGAGTTAAAGGGTGTTTTAATCTCGGAGTGGGCTTGATTATGTGTCTGTATCTATGAAGCCATTGTCATTTTTTGAAGATGTTAAGTTTCCTCTTCAGTCAAGTATCAAGATTCCTCATTGTAGTGGTGCACTTATGACTCCCCAGCGCTTTCTTTTTGACCCTGCACGGTCAAATTATTTGTACAAGTTGTAAAACAAAATGAAGCTTTCCTTTTTTTAGCGGCGTGGCTGCTTTGACGTGTGCTTGCCATGTTAACTGAAAGGTGATTGGCCATTTTTTTGTTTCTTTTTTTTTTTCCTGTAGTAAACCTGCTGTACAATGATTTTATGGTTGCTGTATTGTTTGAAGACAAATCTAAATTCGTTAATTATAATTTCTTTGGATAAAAGGACCAAGATTTCTACTTCTCTTCCATCCTCCCGATGCGGTTTGCGTTGGGCTATTGTGCTTTCTCCTGATAACTGGGCCTGTCTCACAAATCAGAGTCACTGACTTAGCTGGAAAACTGTGTTCAAGTCAACCAAACAGGGGGACTAGTGCAGCGTTGGCGTCTCCGTGGAGATGCGGTGTGGTTACAGTTTTCCCGTGTCTTCATTCATCCTGCTTTTTGAAACAGGCCACAGAAGTTCTTGTTTAACTGCTGGAGGTTGCTCTGAGTTCTTCCACTTGATCTATTCTTGTATTTCTTATATTTTACTGCCATTTAGGGTTTAATTTGGTTCTTGGTTGTAATTATTGTTTTAACTTTTTTTTTTCTGAAATAGACAAATAAAGTTTACTAGCTATTACAAGTGTGTTATCATTGATTCTTTTCACCATGCGTGTTTTACTTTAGGCTCTAGAGTCACCAAGCGCATCACACTGGGTCTGAGTTGCACCTGGTTCTTGCTTTGGCATCCCAGGTCCCATTCTAAAGTGAGCACCTCACATCCTTTTCATAGCAGGCGCAGAACTAAAGTCGCATCTCTTCAACTTGACAAAACAGACACCAGCCACGGAGGACAGCCCCGTTTTCCTTTCTGTTAGGAAACCGAGAGGCTGGGGTTTGCACAACCTCCACAGATGCAACAATTTTACATGTTTATGATAAATTAACACGATCCAAAACTACCTGTAAACATACTGACTCGCTAAAGCATGACCCCTCTGACTTTTAACCTACCTACTCCATGCTGAGTTCCAGCAGCAGCTAGCATACAACTTCTCATGATGTAATATGACACGTGGTAGAAAAGCATTTTTTCGGTGCTAGAAATCATCACTTTTTGCGGTTATATATGTGCCCTTGCGTCTTGAAAAACATTTGAGATCCTCACTCAGCTTTTCAAATGTTATTACAAGATTACATATGCATCTTGTAAAAAAATGAACCTGAAATATGCTCTTTGCTCCGTATCAAAGACGTGCATCTACAAGAATGAAATAAAGTTGCACAAGTAACCACCTGTTTGCTCTCTTTGGCTGAACTGTTCCTCCTGGAGCATAATAATAATAATAATAATAAAGCAGCAGCACAGCTGATGAAAAAGGGCACTGGATCCATGGGTTTACAGTGTAACTTTCATGTTTTTCTCTTTTGTTTCAAAGTAGAGAAACCACAACACTGATGCAGAGACAATATGAAATGCTCAAAGTCTGGCCTCCAGTGGATGTTGTGTTAACTGCAGTCACTGTAAGTAGAAAAAAAATAAAAATAAAAACAATGCCATTACCACAAAAATTAAGGAAATGACTCACAAAATGACATTTAGGTTTACCTTTTATGTGGGAGGAACAAAACTTTACTGTCATTTATGTCATCATATGATCACCGTAACATTATAACTTATAACTTTATATAATAGCCAGGGCATTCAAAAGTTCTTGTGTCATTGATGAACAGAGGTATGTTTTAAGACATAAAAGCAAATTATTAAGATTTGTTTTGGAATGTAAATAGTGACCTCACAGAAATTAAAATTATAATTACTACAAATACAATTACAACTAATAACATTTCTATATTTGTTTATTTTTATAAAGCCTGCTTATTATTATTATTTTTACAATTTGCACTATATTCATACGTTGCTTTTTGCTGCTGCAATGCTTTACATTTCAAGGACAAGGATTATCTTAATTGATCTCATTTTATTTCATCTTCTTATGATTTGAATTCATTAAAAACTGGTGACATTTTACCGACGTAAAATAGCCAATAACCTCTATTGATGATATAGAATAAACCTGAGCTAGCGTATGACACCAACTGGTCAATGAACTACTCTGATCTCTTTTTTTGTTGAGGAGAGTTGTGAGGAGATGCAGTTTTGGAGTTAACAAGGCGTTGATTAAATGCCATCAGATTGCCACCAGATTAAATCAACCAGTCCACATCTAAACAGGATTCTCCTCTCTTCTGTCTTATAATTAGCAGCCAGTAGCTGCTGTTTATAACACAGAGTTTTTAGTTTTTATTTCAACAACACACCCACCTTCAAGTGCAGCACGAGCCTCTTTTTGTTTTCTTTTTTCTTTTACTAATTCCCACCTTATATTGTTGCTTAGACGTCATCTCTTCATCCTTATCCAACAACCTGTTGGTGCATCTGGCCGGTGCTTGGTCAGATGCTGATTGGTCAGATGGTGAGTGCTGCTTTCCCTTCCATAACATGGAGGCCCCTCATGGGCTAGTGTGTATACTGTGTATTCTGCATGTAGGCGCTGGTCACCTGGATACAGTACTTCCCCAGGTGTCATTGGCGTTTGACATGTCAAAAATTAACACATTTTTCTTCACATTTTGATTTAGGACATAAAATGTAGTGTACATTATGTGCAATGCATCACGATTATCCTTTTAATGGATTCAGCCTTAATAAATGAATAGGTTTCATTTATTGCCCATCACCAGAGTCACACAGCAATTAAACAGTGGTCAGTCACGGAAAAACACAGAAAACACACCTTTACTGCTTCTTACTGTACATCTTCCAAATTTGCCACGTAAATCAGAAGAAACCCCAAAATGTATCCTTATAAATGATTATTAGCAAGAGAAAGACTGGAGGATTTCGATCTTTAAGGTGTCCGTTGAATTTCTTGTGAGTATAGTCTGAGATTTCATGAGCGTGTAGCAGTAATTTCACAAATTTCAGCTTCAGGCACTTCTGAAGCATGCCATTTTTTTTTTATAGAAATCATAAGCAATGCAGCAAAGCAAAATACAATTATTTATACATCAATAAATTGATTTAGCTAATGAAAGATGTAGCAGATGACTATTTCCTTATTTTTGCAGTGATACAATTTAGACCCAGCAGATGAAAACGTGCTACGATTTTATATTAACAGCTTAGTTCAAATTAGATTCATTCCCTTTAATTCCAAAGGAGAGAAACCACAACAATGAAGCAGAGATAATGTGATATGCTTAAAGTATGGCCTCCTGTAGATGTGGTGTGAACAGTAGTCACGGGTGCGGCCGTGGTAAGTTCTCTCACCTGTCCCACACACATGCCCACATTCCCTACATTATCCACAGCAGCCAGCACTACTTTCTGTGAGCAGCAGGGGGCGCTATAGGTAGCCACCGTTACATTCTCGCCCCCTGCTCCGCTGGCCGTGCTGGTATTGAGGGTACCGTTCCCTTCTCGGACGACGACGCTTGAGATGCCAGTTCCGTTGACGCCATCCGTGAGGTTAGCGATGAATTCCCAGCTAGAGGAAGCACAGAGCGATGAAGAGGATGGACAGGTGCCTGATATACTGACTACCTGGCACGTCGGACGGTTAACATCGGTCACCTGGAGACACAAAAACAGGGGAGGGAGAAAGAAATACTATCAAATGTCAATAACAATTCATTAGGAAAATGCAAAGAAAATTTGACTAGTAATCATTACAAATGTAATAAATTTAGGTAACACTTTACTTCAATGGGGGTACATGAGACTGTCATAACAATGACATGATTATGACACAATGTGTCATATGGTGAATTATTCACTTTGGATGCAAAGTTGACATTGTTTGACATGTCGTTATGACAACAACCTGGAGCACGGTGATGTTCTATACTACACAAATGCCTCTGCTCACTCTTTGCATCTGTTGCATGGTGTATATCATGGAGCTCTAAGAATTATAACTGGTTGTAAACTTCTCACATATCACTGTATGTTATATTCTTTAGCTAATTGATCATCACTATCTATGCACACTATGCATTATCTACAAATCCATCCTTGGTCTGCTGCCCTCTTATCTGTGTGAGTATATGACACATACACGTCAGAGCTATAATTTGTGTTCTCTAGACTCACCTTTGTCATCCCATCTTCATCTTTTATTCCCTTGATTTCCATTGATTCCATTAGGGGAAATTAAACTTTGACTCAGAGGCTGAAAGGTATGTCTGCAGGTGGTTTGCACATGCTTTTGATCAGATTTGAATCCTTCTTTGTACTTTTGCACTTTTTTTGTTTTTATTGTCTGTCTTTTTGTTGACTGATGATTTGATTGAGCTTATATCTTACATTGTTTTAACATTAGCTGTCACAGGACCATTATGGTTGTCTCCTAAATGTTGTGCTTTTCATTTTGACGTTATAAGTGCAATCGTTTCTTAAAGTTTGCCAGTAAGGTCTGCTATGTCATGTTTATGACAGGTTGTCTTGGTTTATGTTAAGTTGTCATAACAAAGACATGTCAAACAATGTCAACTTTGCATCAAAAGTAACATAATTTACAGAAATGACACTGTCAACTGTCATCAGCCTTCATTAATGTTCATGACAGGTGTCATGTCACGATTATGACAGTGTTATGAACCCCCATTCAGGTAAAGTGGTACCTAAATTTGCATAGAAAACTATAATACATAGAGTATTATTGTATTGTTTTGCATAAAACTCATCAAGCTCTTAATTTACCATCTTCTCTTACCTTGGCAGTAACAGAAAACCTCAGGACGACGTAGTTGATGTCGTTGGTGGCCGTGTTTTCCACCTCAATAGTGAGGGTCACGTCCGTTCCTGATGCGGCGCTGGCCGGAACCGTCAAGACTATAGAACCGTTGGCTGTGCCGCCGCTGCCCGCCGCTATCTGGACAGTGCTGGGTGAAGTGGAAGCATAGCTGCGGTCGTTGTTGGCTCGCACGGCGAACGTCCCGGTCGCGCTGGTGTTGACGACTCCGTTTACCGTCGAGGCGACCGTGAAAGGGATGGAGATGGTGGAGCCCGGTTCTACATTGGTGTTGTTGGCCTGGGCCTGGCAGCAAAGTATTCAAATTATAATAAAAACCTTTTATTTTTTGGATTTTACATGGCTACATGATGAGAGATGAAAGTAGCTAATTAGTGCGTGACCATATTTGAGCTCACGGTAACAATGATGCTGGAGGTCTTGATCTGGGTGGAGGCCTGCCTCTGGAAGCTGCTCGGCGTTGACCTGGAGGTGGAACTGCTGTCCTGTCCTGTCAGTCGAACAACAAAGTCACCTGCTGGAATGTTAGTGAAACGTACCAGGTAGTTGCCACCTCCCAACACCTGTGGATGAGGAGGAAGGGAAAGGCACGCATTGTCACAGACAGTAATATGAAGTGGGCACAAGAGCAAGAGTGTGACTTTTGTTGACTACTTGTTACATTCCTAGTACTGCACCCTACTGTTTTCATATTGTAGTGACGAGGAATCCTGAAATCAACTAGAATGGCAAAAGAATCACACATTAAATTTGATGTCAATTAACCCTGTATTGCATAATGTTGCCATATGGTAACAATTACTTTATCTTAATTTTTTTGAAAAGCTGTGATAAAAAATCTTTCTCTTCTTTCTTGCCCTTATATATATATATATATATATATATATATATATATATATATATATATATATATATATATATATAATGTAAATTTGAAAAATTCCTAGCGCATACAACCTAATGTCCCATTCACTTACATAGCATGAAACTGTCCTGAGACTATGTATATGTTTCTTCTATTTCTTAAATATATCTATTATTTAGGTCATTTTAGGTAATAAAAATATATTGCCACGTTTAAGTAATATTTCATGCAATAGAAGGTTAACTATCAAGTCATGCTGGTTATCCAGTGTTTCATTTAATCCAATTAATTTCAACACTGCTCTGAGATGAGTAGAGTAACATTGCCCTGGATGAAAGTTGATCAAAGGCTGGCATGTAGCCTGGTAACAGTTTTTTTTAAACATATTCCATATTGGTAAATCTAATAATTTTTTATTACATCTAAAACCCATCAATACTCAACGTGACTATATAACCAGGTACGCTTCTGGTGTTCACTTTACTCTGCCTCTACCAAGAACTAATGCACTAAAGAGGACTATGATGTATAGAGCAGTAACAAATTGGAGTAAGTTTCCACCACATTTATTTAAAAAAATAAATTAAGAGGAGAAGTTCTTTTCAAGGAAGTCAGTTTCTAGTTAAGTGATTTATTGTGAAATTCTGGGTGTGTAAAATGGAATCTTTGAATCATTACATCTCAGAACATTTTTGTTTACATTTAGTTATGTGTAATTGTAATTGTTGTATTTTATTTTGAAATGCAAATCCTTGGACCTCAGGAATAATAATTTTTACTGACTAATGGGGACTAATTGGGATCTGTAATAAATGAATAAAATAAATAAATAGTAGGAAAATCTACTTATATAGATGTAAAACCAGCTTAGCACAGTAAATCTATCTCTGTAACTGAAGTGGTTGGTAACCAAATCTTTATCATAAGTTTTAACCTCTGGCGGGGCATTCAGGGACATAGGAAGATGTGAGAGTCCCTTGTTGGAAAATGTAATAAGATAAACTCCCTCCAGGATAGGGAATATAAAATGTTTTAAAACATTTTTAAATTCATTGGGTTAAATTATCTTTGTTTTATCACATGCCTGCAGTGATCCGTTGACCTCTGTTGGCCCTGAGCTGTCAAACAGTGTCACCGCTGTGATGTTTACTGTGTTACTTCCTGTCACAGACACCATGAGGCTGCCATTACCCCCTGAAGTGATGCCAAAGAAAAAAAAGTTGGTGAGGTGATGTCTTTGTGACAAGTCTAAAGATGATTCTTTTAAATATTATTTTTGAGGAAGATCACAATCTGACCTGAAAGAAGGCGCCCTTCCTTCAGACTGAAGTCCCCATGGGCTCCTTCATATGCTTCCACAAGGTTATAGATGAAGTTCAGCGAACTTTGACCTGATGACACAAAAGAGATTACACAGCTGGAGACAGAGGCCAACAAAATGAAATTAAATTACCACCTTCAATTAACCACACTACTCACCTGTGACCTTAACAGAGTAGGGGTTATTAGAGTTAACGCTGATTTCCCACGATCCTGTTTGGTTGTCGGTGTTGAGGCCTAAACGCCATAGGTTTCCCACTCTGGTGACAGACGCCAGAGGACCGGTGGACTGACTGGAACTCTGAGACACACCTGGTGGCCAGGGGAATTTAAAACTCTGATATTTAGCATGTCAAGAAGCAGTGGCGTCATTTCAGTTTAAGGTAAGGAACATACTCTCCTAGGGGGTCCAGGGCTGAGGCTTTAGAGAAATCATTAGTTCCTAAATTCAGTAAGTTTTATTATTATTGAGCGTTTTCTAATTGAAAAATTATCTACTTTTGTGCATATGTGCATGATGAGGATGGGATTATTATTATTATATTTGCTTTATTGTGTGAAGCTTTTTTTTTTTTTTTTCTTTATTGTGTGAAGCTTTTTGTTTTATGAACAGTTCTATAAAAATACATTTTAAAATTGTTTTTAATTACATTTATGAATAGTAGATAAAGGTATGGCGAGTGCCTGGAGGACATCTCTGTCAATAAGCATGTTTTAATACTTCAAAAAACAGGTGATCAAAATGGGTTTTAATTCAAGAGACAATAACAACCCGTGGAGCTGGTGAGGTTGAAGGTGAGAGACGAGCGTCCCGTGACGTAGGCGGTCATGTTCTGAAGTGAATCGTCAACAGTGAAGGTAAAGCTGTCGGGCCTTCCAGGTTCCCTCACTACCTGAAAAACTGTCACCTGAAAGAGGAAGTGACAGAAACCGCAGGTTAACGCAACACACTGTATATCGTCTTCAGACGAGGTTTGTATTTTTTTTGGTTCAAAGTCTTACCATCGCGCTGGCCGACGAATCCTCTATAACTCTCGTAGCCAGAGGGAGGTCTGACTTGGTGACCTCGATGGCCTGACCTCCGGAGGCACGGGCAAGGTCGTGGTACAGCTGGGCATCCGATTGGCCAATTGAGTGCGGTTGTATCCCCTGAAAGTTTCTGCGGCGCCTTCGACTTGAGAGGACGTCTGTCAACATGAATGTCACCTAAAAGTGTGACAATAGACAAAAAAAAAAAAAAAAAAAAAAAGTTATTGTGTGCTATGAGTTCACAAGTCTACATAGGGGAGACCTGGCATGGTTGTAACACTTTTTGCTTCAGCAACTGTAACTCACTGAATTTTTTTAACCAACATCATTACATTAACAAACATCCTTAACCTTTTAAACTCCAGGGTCCCCCCCCCCCTTTCCATAGAGGTGTCAATCACCCCAAATAGGATCCAATAGGGTCTCAGATATCACCCTGTCTGTCCCTCCTCACGTCCAGCTTTATGCACACAGCCCAGCTCAATGCATATGTGCCCATAAATAGATAGATAATTATTATCATATTTAATGTATCATGGTACTTGTATATAATTATTATTTAGCGAATTATATGGTATATATGTCATTATTATTGTAATTTTTAAGAATGTGCCAAATGTGCTAAATGTGCCAAAATCAGATTTCGCCTGGACACACCTGAACTAAAACATCTCTAAAATCAGTCTGGTTCATCTAATAAGGCTGAACATTTGTGCAATTACTTATAACACTTTATTTTACTGATCCATGGGTGAATTGGGCACCTAACACATGATTTTCAGGTGATTTTCAACCCAAATAGATGATTTTTTTTGGGGCGGAGCAAATTTTTTCACTTTTTCCTTCATTCTACCTGGATTTACTTTAACACTGTACATTTTAAATAGATCCTGGGACTTCTACAACTATCCCACAGGTGTTAGCTTTATTTTAAGCCCAAGATCATTCAGAAAACCCCTGCAGTTGTGGAGATATACTACATTAAGTCTGGGCATGTCATTTTCGAGAGGTAGACTGATAAATAGGCCTAGAGTAGAAGGGGTTAACAGTATACAGTATGTGCTTAATGAACACTTACAATGCACCTGTGTAAAGAACATGTAGGTCTAATCAAAAACAGCTACTGTTTAGCTAGCTATGTTAGCGGGGAAAAAATGCATTACATGTTGCCTAAGAAACTAATAACTGTACAATGACATTCTATAGGTTCTAAACAAAAAAAAACAGTCTTGGACAAAACTGTACTTTCTTACCTTAAAAATCACTATTTTCTCTATAGAATCTGCATGCATCCGTTTCCAGCCTTGACAACCACCATGTGCGATCAGGGAGGAAGTGGCTAAATACTGAAATGACTTCTATCTTATCCCTGATTGGTAGAATTGGTGGTGTTACAATCATACCCGGTGTCCCCTACTGTTTTATCTTCTCATTCTTTCTACAGGATATGATGATGCTGGCAGCTGCAGAGCAGGACTGGCGATGAAATCAGCTCTCACTTACCACAGTCTTGCTGCTTTCTATGAGGGCAGTAATTGTACTTTTTAAATAAGCATCTTTGGCCGGAGCGTCAGTGAAGACAAAGATCTCAGAGGAGGGTGGAGCCGCGGTCAAGGCAAGCTGCCGGACACATGTAGGACAGTAAATTCAGTTTCTATTAGACTATCAGACAAATAGCGATACAAGTATATGACAAACTGATGAAAAAAAACAAATGAAGTTACAGACGTGGACAAAATTGTTGATACCCTTCTGTTAAAAACCCACAATGGTCACTGATATAACTTGAAACTGACAAAAGTAACTAATAAATAAAAAATTACTGAAAATTAACAAAGGAAAATCAGACATTGACTTTGAATTTGGGTTCCACAGAATCATTTCAAAAAACAAACTAATGAAACGGGCCTGGACAAAAATGATGGTACCCCTGAAAATAATTTGACCATGAAGATATGTTAAACTAAGGTGTGTCCTCTAATTAGCATCACAGGTGTCTTCCATCTTGTAATCAGTCAGTCTGCCTATTTAAAGGGTGAAAGTAGTCACTGTGCTGTTTGGTATCATGCAGGTAAAGGCTTTAAGACCATCTCCAAGCAGCTTGATGTTCCTGTGACAACAGCTGCACATATTATTAAGTTTAAAGTCCACAGGGCTGTCGCCAACCTCCCCGGACGTGGCCGCAAGAGGAAAATGGATGGATGACAAGTTGAAGAAACGGGTAATACGACTGGTGACCAAAGAGCCCAGAATAACTCTAAAAGAGATTAGAGGTGAACTCCAAGGTCAAGGTAAATCAGTGTTAGTTTTCAGTAAATTTTTTTATTTATTATTAGTTTTGGCAGTTTCAAGTTATTTCAGTGACTATTGTGGGTTTTTCTCTTTTTAACAGAAGGGTACCAACAATTTTGTCTACGTCTGTATTTTTGGTTCGTTGTGCATCAATCAAAATCAAATCAATCAAAATGTGATCATTGCATAACACTTCATCGTAATCGTATAATCATGTTAAAACCTGCAGTCCAGACAAGCACAGCTCTGGAATGTCTCCTCCACCACTGGCAGTCAGCTTGTTGATGCTGGCTTTAAATATGTCTGCATCGGTCGTCATCATCAAAGGTCCAAAATCTGGATAAAGAATAGGTAACTCAGTCCAATTAGCAATTTATTACATATGGTTAGTAAATTCAACACTAACAACAGTCAACGCTTATCTGTAATGGGGTTGTTACTTACCCGGGTCATTGAAAGGAACCAGTATGTAGGCAGAGGGCTCCTGTGGGGTTCCCCTCTTTTTGTCAATGATATCGAAGGAAACGCTCTTAGCCGCGGCGATGTCATCTCTCATACTTCCTGTGGTGTCAATGACGAAACACAGCACAGGGGACTGGGAGAGACCCATTAATCTGTAAGAATACAATGGGAAACAATGGGTGTGATTAAAAAATATATATATATATCTTTGACCACATGACGCTGCAAATTCCACCTCAAACAATCCCATGTACATACCAGTCACATAGAGGAAGCTGCATAACTACATAGCAGAAGATAGCGAAAGTTATGTAGCGGCAGAAGCAGCAATAATGGAGGCAGATGAAGCAAGGGAGGTGAGATATATGGGATTTGTGAAAGAAGGAGAATATTTTGAATTTATTTTTCAAGAATGATGCGACATATTGGGGAATACAGCATAGCAAAAATGTGTGGTATACTGCCGATTAATCATAAATTCATGCAATCGCAAAATCTGCAGAAACTGGAGAGACTGACTATTGCTAACCAGTGATCGATGATCACTGATGAACATATCATACACGTAATTGCAGCTGCCTTCCTAAGGCAAATTTGTGCCATACCGCAAGAAGTTGGTGTCTCCGACAGCTACTCTAATGTCCTCCAGTAGCTCCATAGTGGCATTCACAGCCAAGTCAGCTGCTTTTTGGTGAAGCGAGCCATGACTGGATCCAACGTCGTCCTTACTGATGCCACCCACTGGGTCCCGTTTGCTAGTCCGGTCAAAGAAACCTCCGTGGCTGCATTTACCTTTTGAACGCAGAGATAAACAAGCTCAGATTCTTCACCAACCCACAGCACATTCGTGATGAGATGTTATCAATGATCAGTGCAAAACAAGTTTAACTGATCATGTGAGAATATTTGATCAATATCAAAGCTGAGGTGCTTTGAACATTACCCAGATATGGGGAGATATCAGCTGAGACATTCCACTTTCTAATGGTGGTTTAATTGTGATGGTGTCTCTACTTGGTCAACACTTACTTTGAAGAGATGATTATATTTAACATATTGGATTATCAGATTGGTGTTTTTTCTGCCTACCAATCATCAATTGGTTGGTGGGAAAGTCATCATAGGTCATCATACCAATCAAAATGCAAGGACGGTGTCATGAACAGCCACTAACAAACCTACACCCTTTTTCATTGAGAAACGCTGTTCTCCCCCTTTCTCTCATTCCATTAGACTGGTTCTGCAGTTTTTTAAAACTTGTTTCCACCCAGTTAGCATAAATATGATAGCTGAAGACTAATTTGGCACAAAGTCCCAAATTCCTTAAAGTTACCTGGAGGTTTAGCTGAGGAGAAGATGTTGAAGTAGCCTGAAGTGAGAAGCCCCTGCTGCAGCACGTCTGGCAGAAGGTTGTCATCACAATTCTCTCCTGTACAGTTCTTACATGTCGGAGTTTCCAGGCCTGAAGCACATTTAATAAATGAGACTAAGCTAAACGGGAGCGGCACAGTGAGCAGTGGGTATAGAAAATGGATGGATGGACTAAGCTAAACACACCCAAAATGTAAATACGATTATACCTTAACTATGCCTTAATGAGGGATTCTAATCTTACTATGGCATAAAATATATAAATAAAACCCATCAGTTTTACAGTGACATATGTGATAGATTATGTCATGTAGGGATTATGACTAATAATGACAAAGGTAAGTAAACATGTAATGTCAGTATTGTACTTAAAGTAGGTGTTGAACAAAACTATTGAATAATAATATGCCCATTGTCCTGTGTACACGTGTGCCTCATGAGCTGTTGCAGGGTGGGTATTTGTTAACTGATAGTTGACAAATGAGTCTTGTGTAATTGTTGCTGTGGAAACCAGTCCGTGGTGTTCTAACCTGCTAGGTTCTCAAGAGGTTGGTCAGGTGTGATCAGAGTTCCGTAAGGTGCTGTCTTGCCCAGCTCCACCCAGTTACTGTGGCTGTAAAAGTCCTTAATATACACAAAAAAAAAAACATATTTTTAACACCACCATCTTGCCTCTCAATTCCAGAAACAGCCCCACAACCCCCTCCACCAACCCCACCTGTAGGGTGTGACAGACTCCTCCAAGAGCCCATCTCCCTGCGACGAAGTTCTCCAGCTTCACACTGGCTTTCACAGAAGAAACACCTTAACAGCAGCAGAAGAGGATGTCAAAGCATCTTAAATATAGTATTCAGTACTTTTCTAATGTGTTTCATTGGATTATGGAGCTCCACCTGCTGTGATGATGTCCCGCCCCCCCTCGAAGGTCTCGTCGTCAAAATGGCGCTCCTCGCTGAGAGCGTACACTACGTCCACCTTTGCATTGCTAAAGTACATGAGAGCAATGGATGTTTGGAAGATGACGGTG
Organism: Lepturacanthus savala; assembly: GCA_030544235.1. Classification (NCBI taxonomy): domain Eukaryota; kingdom Metazoa; phylum Chordata; class Actinopteri; order Scombriformes; family Trichiuridae; genus Lepturacanthus; species Lepturacanthus savala. Next base: position 14,660,615 of record CM060466.1, on the reverse strand, counting down.
GAGAGGAGTGAGGTGGAAGTGCCTGCAGAAGAACAGGCCCTCTGCACCTGGCCGACCGACAGCCTGTTATCAATCTAGAGACAAAAGGGACAAATAACTCATTGTTTAAAACACACACACTTTGATTAGTTTATGGTTTCTATGGTGGGTGAGACAATATTTTTAAATCTAGACTGAGCCAGAAATGTGCATGGTAAGTAGCCTGGTATGATAAATCTAACTAAACCCATTTTACCTGAAACTCGTGCAAAATAAAAGTGGCACAGCCTATATTTAAGATTTATAGGGCCTTAATAATTATATTTTATTCTAGAATTCCAACACAAAAATGATCATAAACAGTCATTATTAATCATAAATATAAAATGGAAAAGGCATTTTAGGTATTGTGTTATTGTCCCAAGCGATTTACCAAAATGTGGCACAATTTACCTGATGTCGTCCTATATAAAATATTCTACTTTGAATAATAATTTGATTCGCTTATGTTTTTTCCACAAAGAAAAGTTAAAATCCTTAAAATGGCATCTCCTACTTCCATTTAGTTCTAATTAATAAAGAAAAAATTTCAATTTCAATTGCTGTACACAAGATGTCTCCTGCTTCACAGTAAAGTCCATACTCGTCATTAAATGTCAACAGAACTTTAGCACTTGAGATGAAGATCCTTCAAAATTCAGCCATAATCATCAGTATTTATCTATAATTTGCCAGCATTTACATCTAGAAGACTGCAGGTTTACCCTCATCTTCTGATAGTTTACCAGAACAATATTTCTAATGAGGAAAAGTAAATGTTTGAAGATATAATCTGTCGTTCTTCCTGTTGCCGTGTTTCAGTTTTCTGACTCACAACCAGGCTGAAGTCCTCTCCCTTGGAGGCGGCGATGTCCCGGCAGACCTCGGCTGTCTTTCGGAGGATCGCCCTCTGTGTGATGTGACGGTGAGTGATTGACTTCCCGTCGAACGTGAAGAGCGGTTGAAAGCTGTGAGCGAGGCCTGTGAAGAAGAGGACCACGGCCACCGGGAGCAGGACGGTCCTTCTCATGGTGCTGGAAGAGGACGAGGGTGGAGTTGAAAGAAATCTAAATCTGGAAGGGTCAAGTTTCTAAATCCCTTTCTTTTTTCACTCCTGTGAATTCTTTAAATCTTTACTTCACTAGTTCTCACTCACTCTCTAATGGCATTGCCCGCACTAAAATACAATTGGATGCAAGTGGAATTTAGATAATCTTCTCTCCTTTGTGCACAGTAAGACAAACCAGGTGTAACGAGGCAACAAAAGGCAAGTGACAACAGCTGATGAAAAAAAGGGCCAAGTGCAAATCAGCATAGAAAACTGCTAGGAGCAACAAGTAATGACATTAAATATGACATGAAATGCCTTATACATGAAATTTGCATAGACACAGAGAAATATTATTCAAATATAAGACTCTATCTTTCCCAACATTTACCATCATCCCCATGAAAATAAGACAAACCTCATCTTTTCAAGTAAATGTTGACTTAATGTAATCTGAAGAACGTAAACTTAATTTATAAAGTGATATCTGTAGAGCAAATATTAAAAATATACAAAAAGATGCACATTAATCTTACCTTCAAGTGTTCTGCAACTTTGCCAGGAGTCAGATATTTTGCACCGCTCGGGTCACTTTTACTGAATCTTGCAACGTTTACACACAGGGTAGATTGTATTGTGTGGGGATCTGTGTGTTTATCTGAATCCTGTCCGAGAATGTGTGTATGAACGTGTGTGTGCTGGCGTATTTGAACGACAGTGCGCGTATGCCTTCATTCCTTCCATTATGTTCCGACTTCAGAACTGGCCAGGTGAGTAGAGTTGCAACAAATACCACACCCTGAATGTGATTTGTTTTTCTTTTGTATGTGTTGGTGAGGGAACCTGGTGCGAGTGCCCTTAACCCAGCATTCATATGCTCTATTAAATCTTATTGCCTTATTTATTTAATCCACCCCAGATTAATTCATTTGCTTCATAGGTGCAATGACAGGGGATGTCGTGTTGTTGTGCACGGACTGTAAAGCCCCCTGAGGCCAATCTGTGATTTGTGTATTTGAGCATTACAAATAAACTTGACTCAACATGTTATCAAATCATTATCCTAACTATTTAACAGTTTCTCTCTAAGGAGAAAAACACTGCAGGTAAAAAATAATTTGAACCAATTGATATAGCCATGGGTGACATGATGGAGCAGGGGTTAGCACTGTTGCCTTACAGCAAGAAGGTTGCAGGTTCAAGACTGCCTTGGGCCTGGGTCTGGGATCCCTCTGTGTGGAGTTTGCATGTTTTTTTTTTTGGCATGTTTGCGTGGGTTTTCCCCAGGTACTCTGGCTTCCTCCTACAGTCCAAAAACATTTTGAGGTTGAAACTTTAGTTGAGTTTAGTCCTATATTAAGACACAACTTTTCTAAAATTTGATGTTTAAATATGCAAATGCAGCATTATCTAAGTAAATATATGGTAATTTGTATACATTTTTAGAACAGAAATGGAAACATTTGATAAAGCCAGGTAATACATTCTAGGGAGTTTTGAATGTGTCTTTTTATTTCTTCAAAAATCCATTTCACTCATTTCTTTAGTGATAAAAATGTTCTATAAATCAAGCTATGAATGACATATGAACAAATTGAATGAATTCATATTTTATTTTGGCTCCCGTGGTCCGGTTTAAGTGCTGCTCGCTGGCTGTTTGGTGCAAAACTCAATGATCCCACAGTCAAACTTGCACAACCGTGTTGCGAAACACAACCTTCATTTCAACCATACATCAGTTGGACATGGTGTCATCAAGCACAAAGTGTTGGAATGTATGGAACCTTTACAGTAATTCAGAGGGACAAATAAAGTAATCTCTTTTCATAGGAAAATATAGACATATCCTACATAGCTTTTGTTTATTAACATAGGTTTTTTTGACTGTGCAAAAAATTTCAGAAATTATGATCTTATGATGGTAATTGTGTTTTTTTTTTTCTTATCAACCACCCACAGCAAAGCAGAAGTACACCCACACAGGCTGCACTTCAGCTGAATTGTATGCCTTGTCCTGACAGACCTGATGTTATCAGTATTATATTTTGTGAATGACACATTGTTTAGATTCGTCATCTTTTCATTGTCCTGCTGACAAAACTGAAAGGTAACTGAAAGGTTGTGCGACAACACATTTTCAGACAGATGAAATTATTTGAATATATATATATATATATATATATATATATATATATATATATATATATATATATATATATATATATATATATATATATATAGAGAAAGTAGAGATAGAGAAGGAGAGTTCTACATCTTCATACAGGAGCTGAAGCTATATCATGGCTGGTTTTGGACACAATTGAGGATATTGATGGGGCAGTTTGAGGTAAAAAGAAATGTCTTTGAATTTATTAAGTTGATATGGTTCATTTACTTTGTTGTAGAGCACAGGATGATGAGATATAAAACAATTGCCATTGCTTTTTGCTGTGGAATATTCATGTTCTATGTGAAAGTACTCCAGTACAGACATTTGTTTGAAAAAATGAATTGTTGTGTGAATTACTCACATACACACACACGCACACACACACACTAGAGTTGCAGAACTAGTTTTAACACTCTGGATTTCTCAACACTAGGAAATGGAAATTGGGCCCTTTAAGATTTGGGGGTCGAGCCTCTAACTACAAAACCTAACCCTAACCCATTAAACCTGATGGTGAATTCAGTGTAGATTGATAATGGGTCTGGGAACGTTCATTTATTCCTATTGGCGTGGTTTATAAAAGCCCAGAGCCATTTACTGGGTGCTATGAATGTCTGCAAAGGCATCTGTACATAGCTTATAGCCAATACACCCAATGACGTACCTGATACCTGATAGTTTAGTTTGCTAAATGTTGCTCATTTTTAAAAATAAACCTGTGGTCTAAATTTCTTAGAACACTTTTTAAGGCTGCATCGAGAGGTAAATTTCTGTCTGTCGCAATGTTGGATTCACAGTTGTCTACGAAGTCGCTTATGTGTTTAGTCACCATCTTGCCGCACTCTCCCCCGTTACCCGTTACTGTGATTGGCTCCCTAGATGAGGGGAAAATTGGATCCTTGGTGTTCAGACCAAATTTCACAGTGGAGTGATTTTGCACGCAATGAAGGATGCGTATATTCAGGCTATTAATGTCCAGTCCTCTTCTGCCTGTCCTGTATCTATTCCCACATTTCTTAATGTTAAATACAGGACATTGTTACCGATCTGGTGAAAGTCATTGTATGATCCATGTTAAAATCATTTTCTCATCTCATATACCTGCTTATTCCTCATTAGGGTCACAGGGGTCTGCTGGAGCCTATCCCAGCACATTACAGCGAGAGGCAGGGATACACCCCAGATGGTCGCCAGCCAATCGTGGGGCACACACACACCATTCACTCACACACTCACACCTACAGGCAATTTAGAGTCACCAAATAACCTCAGCATGTTTTTGGACTGTGGGAGGAAGCTGGAGTACCTGGTGAAAACCAGACACTTGCAAACACACACAGAAAGATCCCAGACCCAGGAGGTCTTGACCCTGTGACCTTCTTGCTGTGAGGCAACAGCACTAACCCCTGCACCACCGTGTCACCTGAAATAACACCTCTTAATTTGCGTAAATATGAATTACTCTAAAGAACTTTACGTATTTGGAGTAATAGTGTACATTTGGATAGAATAAGTAACCTACAAACAGTAATGTATTGTTTATTCCTGTCTTGTAAAGTGAGATGCCATGTCAATGTACATCTTGTAATATTGGAAGCTGACTATTTGATGGTTATAAATGACCAAAGAGGTTGAAAGGCCTGCAGCCCATGTTGTACTTTTCTGAAGATGTCCCAAGGCAGCTCACCATGAAGAGTAGAAACAAGTTGTGAGCTGTTTTGACCAAATAGAGAGAAGTTTGACCAGATATAGACAGGAGTAGAAAAGTATATAAAGAAGATGTTTGGGGATGAATAGGGGGAGGTGTCATATTGGCACAGAGGCTCTCCAAGATTTATTATTATGAAGAGAGATCTATAATTTGGCCCGTAGAGATGTGTTTAGATTTGGCATATTTTGGATACTGTTCTTATTGGGATAAAACTCTTTGCACAAGAGAAGACGTGTTGGTTGATGACTTCTGTTAGAATAATGTATATAAATTTATCTCTTACTTGCTTTAATACTGTTTGTGTGTTACTAACTTTTATTCTTAGTGTGATAGTCATTCTTTCTGCAGGGTCTGCGAGCAGAGACGTTTACGTGGGAAGCGGCCCGAGGATGTGGAATGTCTTTGTTATATGACTTTTATCTATGATTTTAGCCAGATGCAGCCAATAGGTCGAGGAGACCAATAAATTGTATTCTGTAAACATTACTTATCAGGCTGCAGCATGTGTGTGTGTGTTGCCCCCTCCCTTGAGATGCTGCAGCCTCATGTAACTAGGGAGTCCTAAATAAAAGTAAGGGGACGGCAGAGGGAACTCAGAGCGGGTTAGAGATTGTACCTGAGTGCACCTCTCTCCGTTCTCCTTGCAAGTAAAAATTTAACTCTTGTCTTCTCCTTTTTGTGTCTGTGTATTTGATGTTCTAGGTGATCTAAACCTGACAACTTCTTTTATCAGCATTTCAAGAAACAACACTGCCTTCAATGGCACATTAGCATAGACCAGGTGTCTCCAACCCTGGTCCTGGAGAGCTACTGTGGGTGCAGGTTTTTGTTCCAACCAAGCAGAAACACACCTGATTCTACTAATGAAGCTCCATAGCAAGGTCCTTAATGATTAATTAGTAGAATCAGGTGTGTTCCTGCTTGGTTGGAAAAAAAAACCTGCACCCACAGTAGATCTCCAGGACCAGGGTTGGAGACACCTGGCGTAGACTAACATATTGTTTTATGGAACTGCCTTATTTCCAGAGACACAAGGAACGGTTGAATGTAGTTCTACTCTAGCACACCTGATTCAAATCATTGGCTCATTAACAACCCCTTGACAAGCGTCAGCTGCTGATTGGAATAACCTGCAGCTGCTGAAGGAGAAGTACAATCAAGCTGCACCACAAGTCACCAAAGCAACACAACAGCATGTGCGCAATGCACTGAGGTGAGTGAAGTCTTGATTTTTTTTTTTTGTTGTTTTATCAGACCCTGAACAAACCTGCAACTACTTGTTGAATAAAGGTCATGGCTTCAAACAAAGGGCTGAAATATAGTTCAAAGTTCAGTACAACCAGTGTTTGTGGAAGCAAAATCAAATAAGATTATTTGTTTAATGAACAAGATACTTTGTGTGCAGGTTTCTGGTGGAAGATGACGCGGATGGCAGTTTGGATGGTAATTCTGTGGACTTATGGAGCCTCTATAGACATTGCAAAGGTAGTTTACAGCTGAGTGTTATGTACTGTCACCTGTCTATTTTTTTCACTCTTGCTGTCTATAACCGTTTTGCAGAATTCTGTCGAACATGGGCTGAATAATCCCGTTCCGCTCGATCTGGCTCCCAATGCTGTCGATGACATGTACGCCGGTTGCAAAGGCGAGATGGAGAACCGGGTGAAGAAGGATTACCTGATGAATGAGAAAAACAAAGACAGGAATTTTTCACTGGCCTGGGATGAAGCGGGGAAATTCTACAACAAAAAATGGAAGCGTAGAAAGGGGACGCAACCATCTACGGGACTGGGGAAAGAGCAGATCATGGCGATTTATATTTATACCCTAGACAAACCAAAAATCTACGTGGATTTCAATAATGCAGTGCGGACCCAGAAATCTAAGTACAACACCCTGTTCAGGTATCACACACTTCACTTTTTCTTGACCGACGCCCTTCAAACTCTCAATGCTCGTAAGCCTGAAGCGGAACGATGTCTGACTGGCTTTCGTAGAGTCGATCGCTACTTCAGAGAAGACGTTCTCAACAAAGCAATCCGCTTCGGGTCCTTTACCTCCAGCTCAATGGGCTGGTACCCCAGCGCTGAGCGCTTTGGAGACAAAACGTGCTTTGAGATTCTCACTTGCTACGGAGCAGACATCTCGCTGTACTCTAGGCTGGGAGAGGCAGAGAGGGAGGCCTTGATTCCACCCTATGAGGTCTTTAAAGTGATGAAGATAGAGAAGAGATCTGACTGGAAGAATCTTCCATGTGAGGTGGTCTTTAAAGTGAAGAGCATAGCACCTCTGTCCAACTTGAATTGTGCCCTTTTCTGAAATGACAAGTCGGATATAGGTGTTTTTAATATGTATAAGTATAGTATATAGTTATTAAAGCTAAAGTCAAAATGTGTTTATAATCTGTAAAACTTATGTCAACTTTTGTCACCTATATTTCAATAAACATTTAAAAAACACTGTCGTAAGTGTAATAGAAATAACTCTTTTTTTTTTTTTTTTTTTTTCTTATACTTGATGAAGTAAGTGCAGAGTTTGTGAAACATCCAAACTCAACATGGGATCTGACAGGAACTTGTACAAAGCTAGTTTTCAACCTGATCTCCTATCTGCCTTATTTAAAAAAAAAAAAAAAAAAGCCAGTTGAGCCAAAGGTGATTTTCTTCTTTTTAAAATCACTAAAAATTCACTGAGTACAGTTTTCTATAAACACAAATTTATTTTTGGAAAATATCTTCTTTAAGGTTCTTACCATGGAGGCTTTTCATTTGTTTTTATCAGAGAAATAGATCAAACATTGAAAATTATTTTAAAAAATTTGATTACAAATGTTGAAACAAGATGACTTTTATTTTATTGTACATGCATACACACTATATAATTTAATCAGTTGTCTGTTTCAGTCAACATGCTAAAGCTCATTAAAAACAACACAGTTAAATGCAGACCTTCTGTTATTAGCATTACATGATTGCATCACCACTGCAGTATATGGATCAGTGACAAATCCACCATGTGGTGCAACTCAAAAAACTTGATACCAGATAGTTTACCTCTCTTGAAAAGGTTTTAAAAAATGCACATGCTATAAAACTTATTTTTTTGTAAAAATGATACAAATGCACTTTTAAACCAACATAAAAGCAAAATGTACATTTTGAGATCTGGTGAATTCTTCTTAAAATTGTATTTTGAAAAGTTTTTGACTTTCTCCTCTTGCCAAACATTATGTCACTGACCCACATACTCTTTGACTAATAAAAGGTCATCTTATGAACTTATTCTTAAAGCTGTTTTCCTTTTTCACACCAATCCAATATGATTTCACCATTTCACATGACCAAAATGTGGATTAAGAATGCATGGGAATCATTATATTACATATTTTTTCACTTTCTCATCTTGCCAAACATTTATCACTGACCCATATATTAAATCAACGTTTATATACATATATTGGCATATAGATCTTAATCATGGCCTCAAGATAACATTCATTAAGCTATATTTTACTAGAACATTCAGAGTGTCATCACAACATACAAATATGTGCAGTTTAAAAGTGTGATTTATACTTTTTTTGATACTGTCAGACAAGTTTATCATTTAAGATTGCATAAAATAACTTTACATTTCACTTCAACTGTCTCACACCTGCAAGTACTTGGCTGTCACTGCTTCACAAGGGTTCATTTTCCTGTTTGTTCACCTTAGTAAGGCAAAGGGTTCTGCTTCAGCTGGCAGAGAGTGACCGAAGAACCCACACCAAAACCTGCATATAAAGGCTCATTAAACTGAGCTTTGAATCTGTGGATAAGCTCCATCGTCTCTGTGACTGAATAAAAGGACAACGTATTGCCTCCATAGTCCAGGTACACTCCAATCCGTGTAGCCCTGGGAGTGTCGGGGAGATTGTGGTCTACTTTGTCGTGCCAGGCGGAGTAGCCCGAGTCTGAGCAGAGAAGACTCCAGGACTTATCGTTGTAGCCCAGCAGGCTGTGGGAATTCTTCCCCTTGCGACTGATGCTCTTGTAGGCAACCCCGATGGAGAACTCCCCACCCCACTCTGCCTCCCAGTAAAACCTGAACCCCGTCAACGGCTCCTTGCAGAGCACCTGGGAGAAGCCATCAAAGCGGTCGGGGTGATCTGGATAAAACTGGACCACTTTCTTCCGGGTGACCCTCTGGTTCCCGTCGGACAGGACCAGCTCTTTATAGACCGTGTTTGCATCGAATGACAACCTAGAGGAGTCTGAGCAAAGAGAGACACACAGAACATGTATAAACAGACTGATGGATAGCTTTTTCCCAAGAGCCATCACCACACTGAACTAATCCTAACATTTAAGACCTCTCTATGTATCACAACATGGGAAATTAATACTGACGACAAATGTGCAATACACTGTGAAATGTGTAATTTACACTGGATACGTGCACTTCAACCCACAAAAATTAACCATTCTTAGCATAGTATTTATTCTTCAATCACAGTATTTTATTTTCTTTAAAACTGTATTTTATCTTTATTTTATCTTATGTTATCTTTTGTATATATTGTATATTTGTATATTTAGTACTTGTAAATATGAGTACCTTATTGTTAATCTGTATTTATAGAGTGTTTTTGTGCAGACACCAAGGAGTGGCACCTCTAATTTCATTGTAGAAATACAGTGATTCCTATTCTGATTCTGATATATAGGGTGATATCAGGTAAATTGGGCCAATAGCAATCACCGGGACAATAACACAATACCAAATATGCCTTTTCCATGTATATTTATGATTAATAATGACTGTTTCTAATCATTTTGTGTTGGAATTATGTGAAAAAATATAATTTAGGCCCTACAAATCTTGAAAAATTTGCTGGCCATTTTTTTTGAAGGAGAGCTTTCAGGTAAAATGGGCCATCTCATCAGGTAAAATGGGCCTTCTCATCAGGTAAAATGGGCCTTCTCATCAGGTAAAATGGGCTGGTTAAATGAGAAAGTTAAATTCAAATTCAAAATGAATTCATCATTAGTTTGAATATTAAAACACAATTACTTAGAACCGTAATACTTTTACAATGCATTAAACACGCACACGCTAACACACCTATGTATATCTATATGTATACAAGCTAAGCTAACACTACACAAAAGCTAGCACCCAGTCATTATTTCCGATGGATGCCATTGAGACAGATATCATGCATAGTTTTTTATGTGCATATTTGTTTTTAATAGATTTATCATCCTTATACTAGTTTAGTTAGATTTGTCATACCAGGCTACTTAGCGTGAACATTTCTGGTTCAGATTTGAAGTATTTCCTCACCACCATAGAAACCATAAACTAATCAAATCACTTGTTTCTTGTCAAGCACACTTATGTCAACAGTTTGAAATCCTTTGTAGTCATCGGCTCTAATATCACCCTACTGTAAATGCTGATCTGAACCATAAAAAAATACTCACATCTCAGAAAGTCCTGTCTTGTTTTCGGCTCCTGAAAGTCGACTCTTCCAGGAGCTGTTCAGATGTGAACACGTGGAAACATAATAATTTGTGATGCACTTTATGAAATCATTTATTTTCAAATACTACCATAAATCAGTTTCCTTTGCTGTTTGACAAAGAAATAAAATCATTTTCAGTTAACAGACTTACCTTTGAGTAGTTTGTCTCCGTTTCTTGGCAGAAGTATGTACACCGGGGTTTCACTGACTGTGAAGATGATACAGCACCAGTTACTTGACAATTTATAATTTAACACACACAAAAAACAACAGCTGTTTTTGGAAGAACAAACCTGTCTTGGAAATTCTGCTCAGTTCTTTCTTACAGATGTCATCCAGATGTTCCTTCATGTCCGTGGCTGTCTTGCTCATCTCGCTAAAGGAGAACTGAGGGTTGATGAGCACTTTGGGCACCATGGCTTCAGGAGGAACACACAGGGTCGGGAAATTCTAATTCCAGAGAGAAGTGAGCTCCGTAATTCAGTCACAAGTCAGAAACACAAACTGTATTATAATGTCTTGTAGTTTGCTTTGATAGAGTATTAAGACAATTGTGGTAATATTTATTGCAGCTATGCATGATCTTAGAGCACCTGCAGGAAGTGAATGTTGTCCTCTGTTTCCAGTATCTGACGCAGCTCTGTTTCTCTGCGCTGAAGCTCCAGTATTTCCTGCTCCAGACGGTCCACGTAGCCCTCAGCCTGTGACATCGCCGACTGCATATTGGCCGTGATCATCTGATTGATTTCAGTCTTCCAGCGCTCCACCGCCTGGAGCATTTCGTGGAATGTCTTGTCACTTTCTGTTTGTGCTCGCTGGGCGCAACTCTAAAAGGTAAAGTCCGTAGTAAGTAGTCAAATAATTATATTTTATCACGTAATTTCAACAAATAGTCATTATTAATCATAAATATACATAGAAAAGACATATTTGATATTGTGTTATTGTCTGAAGCGATTTACCAAAAAGTGGCCCAATTTACCTGATAGCATCCTATTTTACTTATTAGCTTTTAATCCAATATTAGACCTTGTTCTCTCTTATTTATTTTAGTCACTGGCTTTTAACCCAGCATGAGACCTCAGTCTTGTTTTTTTAAATTATAGATTTGTTTTTCTTGCTGTTGGTTTATGTACAGCACTTTGTTTCAGGTGTGGTTTTAAAGCGCTTTATAAATAAAGTTGAGTTGAGTCATTCTTGATACTGCTGCTGATTGGAAAGAGATTTTTTACACCTGCTTTATATCAGGCAGCCTGTTAGGATTTCACATTATATCTTATGTTATCCAATGTACACAGGACTGTTTCAAGCTTTTTTGGAAGCCCTATGCAAAATCTTGTTTAAATAAGGAACATACCGTAGTCGTATTATTATCATCATCACCATCTTTAAAATTTCAACTTCTGAGAAGTCATTAAGGATGTCATCATAGGATAGCTGCTGGCTGAACTTCTTCAAACTTCTTCAGTGCAATAACACATGTTCAGTAGACCCATACAAATCCCATATTTCTCCACAATATTGAGCAGCTAAACATTCTGTTAAAACTAATAACAGACATAACATGAACCACTTAATGAACCATATGCTGTATATGTCAGGAAGCCTGAACTTTGAATATAGAATGAAAGTGCTATACAAAAAAATCCATTTATAGGGGCTGTGAATAAAAATTAACACATGAGCACCCTCTGGTGGATATGGGGACCATTGCAGTCACTTACAATGCAAATAAGCAATCTCTGAATATATCGGAACATTTCTGTTTTATTATAACTGTTCTTACTTTGAGAACATCCACATTATGCTTGAGCTCCTGCAGCTCCTTCATCCTCTCCTGGATGATGTATTGGACTTCAGATTGTGTGACCACCAGGACTTTCTGATTGAAGAATGTGACCGTAAAGAAAAGAACATGTTAATCACAGATATTTAAAAAAAACAAGACATGTCACAGACATGTGTACGGTGGCAATTTTTTTTTTTTTAAATAGAGTTTTAAAAAGCATTCATCAGGTCTCAAAATGTACATTGTGTGTTCATGTTGGTTTCTTCATTCATCTTCTATACCTGTTTATTCCTCATTAGGGTCATCACCCCAGACAGGTACCAGCCTATCATGGGGCACACACACCATTCACTCACACACTCACAATGGGCAATTTTAGTGTATCCAATTAACCTCTGTATGTTTTTGGACTGTGGGAGGAAGCTGGAGAACCTGAAGAGAACCCACGCAGACACAGGGAGAACAAACTCCACACTGAAAGGTCCCAGACCAAGGAGGTCTTGAACCTGTGACCTTTTTGCTGTGAGGTCACAGGTTTTTGGACACAAAATCTCAAATGGTGTAACCAAAAACAGAATGATACATTTTAAATATATAATCCACCTAAAATATAAAACTTGCTGATAAGACAACTCGCTGATAACACGTTTGAGTCAAATGTGATACTCGGGGTCAAACATTCGGAGAGCAAACTGGGACTTACTTGTTTCTCAATGCGCTCTTCCTCTGCTGAGGTGATGTTGTGGCTGCGGTGCTCTCTGACTGTACACAACACGCAGATACACATCTGGTCGGAGCGACAGAAGAGCTCCAGGCCTTTCTCATGCTGAGGGCAGATCTTCCTGTCCAGGTGGCCCGTCTCGTCCACCAGCTTGTGTCTCTTGAAGGTGGATGACTCATAGTGCGGCTTGACGTGCGTCTCGCAGTAATACGCCAGACACATGAGGCACGACTTGACCGCCTTGTTGCGACGGCCAACGCAGAAGTCGCAGAAGGATTCCCGGTGCATGTACGGGAAGGGGGTGAGCTCCGGGAGCTGGGGCCGGGGCTTGTGGTGCACGTCGGGCAGGTTGCGTCTCAGCACGGGCCGTGGCGTGAAGGTGGCACGGCACTGCGGGCACCGGTACACGCCCATATGGTCGAACTGGTCCCAGTAGATCTTTATGCACTCCAGGCAGTAAGTGTCACCACAGCCGATGGTGACCGGCTCTCTCAGGGTGTCTGTACATAGCGGACAGTAGGACTCTGGTGGTGAAGGGAAACCAGACTCAGCCATGATGTTGGTGGAGGAGGCAAATATGGAAAAAGAAATCAGAATCAGAGTCACTTTTAACCAATTCAGTCAATCCTGCGGCACTTCACCAGGGGACAGAAAGGTAAGTGTAAGGCAGTATCAGGTCCAAAGAGGGTCCTCTCAAACCAGAGACAACGCTGTTTTCCACTGGTATTTGAAGGTGAGGCTTTGTTTATACAGTAAACAGACAGGTGATAGCTTCCCATAGAAGCCTTTTTTTTCTCATATGGGCGAAAGTACTGAGGTCAGCAACTGTGACGCGATCTGCCGATGAAGCGGAAATTCCACGTAAAGTCACACACTAAAAGTCAACTTCTCAGCAAAAAGAAACAAAAACACTTGTTACCTGGAATGTGAATGAATGCCTTATAATTAAACATCCATCATTAACCCTCTATTGATATATATATATATATATATATATATATATATATATATATATATATATATATATATATATATAGCAGTACAGGCCAAAAGTTTGCTCTGTTGCTCTGTACCCTTTGCTCTGTTTGTTAATGCAAAAAATTCCACTAATTAACCCTGATAAGGCACAACTATGAAGTGAAAACCATTTCAGGTCATTACCTCTTGAAGCTCATCTGTCGAGAGTAGCAGAGGGTGGCTATTTCGAAGAAACTAGAATATAAAACATGTTTTCAGTTATTTCACCTTTTTTTGTTAATTACATAACACCATAAACATGGTGGTCGCCAACCTATCATGGAGCACACACACCATTCACTCACACCTATGGACACTTTAGAGTCTCCAATTAACCTCAGCATGTTTTTGGACTGTGGGAGGAAGCCAGAGAACCCGGTGTAAACCCACGCAGACACAGGGAGAACATGAAAATCTACACAGAAATGTCCCAGACCCAGGACCAAGGAGGTCTTGAGCCTGCGACCTTCTTGCTGTGAGGCAACAGAGCTAACGCCTGGTCCACCGTGCCTATAATTATTATTATTATTATAAAAATGCAAATGAATTATGCACAGAGCAAAATCCCAAATGCTCCCTGTTTTTTTCCAATTCAGGAGACTCTATATAATCTTAGAGGTGTTTACAAAGTTACTGAAAAAAAGCTAAAAAAAAAAAAAAAAAAAGCTTATAAGTGTGACTGATTATCTTTTAACGTTTCTTTGTAATTTAGCTGTTACTGTGCTTTTCTGTTGTGTCTTTGCTTTCTTTGAAGGTTGATAGCTATAAAAGTTGAAAAAGCTGATAATACAGCAGACTAATTTAAATAGTTTTAATAAGCAGTTTGCTTCTGCCTGTGCCTTTTCAGTCAGTGTTGAATACGATTATTGGTTTTGTGTGAAATATCAGTGCTGTGCACAATGGTTTTCTGGTGTTGTGCTGTTGTTGTGTTGTCATGTTAAATCAACTTCATTCATTTATTCAAAATGATCATGTATATCTATAAGAAGTTAAAGTTCTAAAGAAGTAGAGTCATTTCCATGAATTGACAATTATACAATTAGCAATTTCATTTAGTAGATGCTTTTATCCAAAATGATGCACATGTGAGAGTTAATACAACACAAGCAGAGGATGTGTCAGCATAGACCAACACAAGTAATTGCACTAAAGCATGTGCATGAATGGAATCAGCTAACATGAGATGATCCCTCGATGCTGCACTGTCATTGCTCTCTGACCTCATTCGACATGACATTTCCATCCCTAATCACATGCCTCAGCTTTCCATTTGACTGAGCAGTGAATTTCATGATGGTGCGTGATGTCAAAACAACTTGTTCTGTTGATCCTGTTACAAAATCAATGTGTGGGTATACACAGAAGAACATTTCAAATGGGTAAAATACAAAAGGGGAAAGCATATATGTGGTTTTAATTTTGATTTTTTATAACCCTTATGTTATGTTTATTTCTTGTTAATCAATTTTGTGTTCCTGGTCAAATTTGATCGTTCTATTAAGACTCATAAAAACTGTAATAATACATATGTTTTCACCTCCTGTTATGCTACATTACAAGTTTAGAACTTTTACTTGTTATTTATTTATATAACTTATACATCTTGAATTTGAGTTTCTGGATCATTTTGACTTTATGAAATAGTTTATTACAAGAATACTTTGGGTCAAAGTTACCAAGGACATTTGTTTTGAAACCATTTCAAAAATAAAAGTAGGCTGTGATTACTTTTTTACTTTTTTATTTTTAATAAATTTGAAAAAATCAACAAAAAAAAAATCTTTTTTAACGTTGTCATTATGGGGTGTTGCGTGTAGAATTTTGAGTAAAAAAATGAATTGAATACACTTTGGAATAAGGCTGTAACATATCAAAATGTGGAAAAAATGAAGCGCTGTGAATATTTTCTGAATGCTCATGGACATTTGACATGTAAGCATCACTGTCTCACCACCAATGGTTGTCTTTTATTCCGAATTTGGGAAAATTAATTAAATTTTGATGGTATAATTTTGTTTTTCTAACTAGAAATCAGGACTTGTGAAGTTGTGATGTCATAACTATACAGTCACTACCCAAAGTGAATTTAAAATAGATCAGTCAGAATGTGGATAAACCTAAAATATAAATCGTAGTGTAACAACTGACTATATATATATATATATATATATATATATATACTCTAACAGTAGGTCCATGTACTGTAAAGAAGTGTATGACCACCAGTCCTCGAGTGATATTCAGTTTGCCTTATATGAAGCTGTAAAAAGGGGTCAGTCTTTACTGTCTTGTGTCAGCTACATTGTCAGGGCTCTTTGTCTTTTGAAGGGCCACTTTCCCCTTTGTCCAGACAAAGGGACTCTTGTGACAATGGTGGAAAGATATATATATATATATATATATATATATATATATATATATATATATAGAGAGAGAGAGAGAGAACGAGAGCAAATGGAAAAAGACAAGACTGAGCGTGCCAGACAGCTGTGAGTTATGTTTAATGCTGAAATGGAAGAAAACATTGGCAACTGCCAGTGAGAACTGAAAGAATACTCACAAAATTAAATAGAATCAGAATGATTAATAAGATTCAACAAATCACGACACTGGGTGATATCAGGTTATATGGGTCATTTTGTGGGTCCCAGCCCCTCTGGAAATTAGAGCCAATGACTACAAAGGATTTCAAACTTTTGACATAACTGTGCTTGACAAGTAACAGATGATTTGATTAGTTTATGGTTTCTATGTTGATTTGATTAGTTTATTGTTTCTATGGTGGGTGAGACCATACTTCAAATCTAGACTGACTGTGCATGGTAAGTAGCCTGGCATGACGAGTCTACCAAACTGAACTAAACTATTATAAGGATGATAAATCTATTTAAAAAACAAATATGCACATGAAAGCTATGCGTGATATCTGTCTGGATGGTATCCATCACAAATAATGCTGTTAGTCTGGTATATTAACATATTTTTTGGAACAGTGATATTTATCTTGGTGGTTCAATTTAAGCTAAAATGGGCCACATGGTTTCAGCATTTGGTTCAACTACCTACAGGGCGACACGGTGAGCAGTAGATATTGCTGTTGCCTCACAACAAGAAGGTCACAGGTTCAAGTCCTTAAACCTTTCTCTGGGATCTTTGCATGTTCTGCCTGTGTCTGAGTGGGTTTTCTCCAGGTTTTCTGGTTTCCTTCCTGTCTGCCTCGCACTCAGGGACCCTAATGAGGAATAAGTGAATACAGAAAATATACTACTACTGCTACTTCTGCTGTATTACATAGCTTTTTTTACACAGCTTGTAACACAGCATTTGACTAGATGTTTGCGTGTATAAGACATATAAGACATATGATCTGTGCTTGTTTTAATAGCAGCACTATGAATTTGTTTAATGCATTTATAAATTATGTGGTTTTAAGCAATTGCGTTTTAACATTAAAACTGATGTTGAATTCATTTAGAATTAGAATTTTTCCTGAAACCACTATTGTAAAAATAAAATGCACTGCACTGAATGAGACCGTATAGACACAAGGGAAGCAGGGAGCCCATGATGTCATTGACTGTGCTGGTTGGTACTATTTCCATCCTCCTCCCCCTTCCCTCCTCCCGCTTCTCTGCATCTCTCCATTTCTGTGATCACTGTGAGAAAGACTGGGAGTGGCAGGAAAGAGGCTGAGCAGAAACAAAAAAGAAAGAGGCGTCCAAATAGAGGTCCAACAGCTATACACAAATCCGGATTTTCCTGAATATTGACACAGCATCCTCCCGTTTACGGCAGCAGGTACACTTTTCTTCTCTCTCTGTTTCAGCATCACTGCTGTATGGCAGAAGAAAACAAATCATAGGATTAGATGTCTTATTTCATGTTATAGAAATGATAATTATGTATGACATTTGTAGATATTTTAATATGTTCTTGAAGAGATTCAATATTATTCCCTATAGTATGTGTAACAATGCACAAGTACAGCATTGATTCTAAGATGTTATTCGTGTACTTGTTTGCATGTGTTATTTGTTGTTGTGTGTCCAGCTGCCAATAAAATCTCCCCTATTCATTAAAAATGCAATGCACTGCACATTTCTCTGCTATGCAAAAGATCCAAACCTTCAATTATAAAATGATTTATCAGCTTTTAAACCAATAGTTTTTTTAGAAAACTACTTATACATTTTTATGTCACTGTTTACTACCAACATGTATCTTGACCAGCGGCCAGCAGTGACAATTACTACTTAGACATGGTAAAACATGTTTTGAATGTTTTATTACTTAAAATGGCTTAAATAATAGATATATTAACAAATATATCAGGAAAAGTTATAAACACAGTTTCAGGATAGTTTCGTGCTATGTAAGTCAATGGGACTCTTCCTAGTGTATACGTTAAAAAGGTAATTTAAATATATAATAAAAATTTTCCAAAATTCTGAAAAACAATCTTCGGGATCCCCAAGCAATGATTCTCACAGGTCAAATGTCCATGAGCCAAAACGACTGGTAGGATATCCTGTTGACCATATACATTGTATTTCCTTCAAAATAAAATCCCCTTTTCCCACCTAATTGTAAAAACTTTGATTTTATATTGCAGCTTTTTAGAAAAATGAAGATAAAGTAATTGTTGCCATATGGCAACACTATACAATAGAGGGTTAAGTGATAGATAAGTGTCTGTATGTTTGTGTGTGTATGTGTGTGTGTGTGCGGGAGGGAGAGAGAGAGAACGAGAGAGAGTAGGAGGAGAAGGGAAAGAGAAGCAGAGTGCTTATTCTTTCTTTACAGCTCGAGCAGCCATTTGGAAATTGAGGTGATTGAATTAAATTGGCTTGGGAGCAGCCTAAGTAATATTAAGTAACACTAACATAACAGGAATAAATGTAAAAGTGTAGCTCCACAACTACAGGGGTTTTCTGAATGATCCTGGGTTTAAAATAAAGCTAGCACCTGTGAGATAGTTGTACCCCAGACCCCAATCTATTTAGTTTGAAAACCACCTGCAAAACATGGGTTAGTAGCCCAATTCATCTCTGGAGCAGTGGAGTCAAATCTTATAGTGCATCAAGAAAGTATTCACCACATTTCACTTTTTCCATATTTTGTTATGTTACAGCCTTATTCCAAACTTGATTCAATTCATTGTTTTTGATATTTTTGCAAATTTCTTAAAAATAAAAACAATAAGAAACCACATGTTCATAAGTGTTAAAGCCATTTTAATATGTTTATATAGTTAGACTTCATGTTAAGAATACTATTTTGCAAAATTTAAATTAATGTAGGAATTTAAGAATTATTTTATACATATTTAATAATATCAGAATTTATTGCGTCACGTACAGGTTGCCCGGATACTGTGGTGCATTTTGATTGGCTGTTGATTTAATGTAGAACCGTCAGAACAAGCCGTGAACTAAGGAGCATCACAGTCTTGACCGGCACATTTTGTTTATAATTTAGATAAAGTTAGGAATTCATTTTTGTTTTGTATGTTTTAAGTTCCAGTAAAGAGAGACATAAACCATTCAAGACTTTAAATTTATGTGTCGCGTCGGAAAGAACTTCGAGGTTCACGGTTATGTGAGTCTACTGCACTCACGTTCAAGTCTAAAGGCTAGCCCAAGCTATTAGCGCTGCCGAGACAACGGAGCCAACTGAAACCATCACAAAGGTTTAAGAGGAATCAAAGCAGTAAAAGAAATAACCCGACTGCGCCGCTGGCTAAAGCAAGCTTCCTCTGGGTCAGGTCTGATATTCTCTCTTCATTTTCGTTAGCATGCTATGCTAACCAGCCCGTTAGTTCACAAACGTGGATGCGCTTATTGACCAGAAAAGGTCTCCAACTCCCACAGAAAGGGCAGTCGAGGAGAAAATAAGGATTAAAGAATAAGAGAAGGGGAAAGTTGGCACAGCTTATAAAGCAACTAAATGAGATTGAAATCTTGAAACAGGATGAAGGCAGTGTTGAATATCTAAATTGGGACCTTCTGCCTAAGCTAGAAAGATGTCTTAGAGAGTATAAATGCCTTAATGAGGAATTATGTGAGCTTATGAGTGAAGATGAACAAATGACTGATCAGGAGACATTTCTAAACAGATCTGAAGAATTAAAAGCCTTCATGTACGTACTTGATTGAATTGATTGAAAACGTGAAAACTTACTCTCTTGAGGAGGAAGATAATATTAGACCTCAGGATAGTGTTTCTGTGGCCCACTCAGCTAGGAGTCGTGCATCTCAACGATCTAACACCAGCTCAGCATGTTTGACTCTTAAAGATGAACATGAAGCACTGCTAGCAAAAGCAGCAGCTATTGAAAGGAAAAAGGGAGCAAAAAAGGAGCAATTACAGATTGACACTGACTTTGCTGCTTCACATGCCAAATTAAAAGTTTATGAGGAATTTGAAGATGCTCAGGAGTCAATGGATGTATTGAACCAAGGAACAAGGCCTAAAGCTGAAGCTAGGTATATGACTGAAGGCAAAGAGAAGTTTACTAGCCATTAATTATGGATATATGGAGCTGAAAAGCCAATGCATTATGCCAAGCCTTAATCAGCTGCGCCAAGAGGACAATCTTCATCAAGGCAAATGGCTGACAGTGCTCAGAATTATAACTCTGCTGATGATCTGTATCGATGAGAACATCAAAGGCCAAGCAGAGAGGAAAGCAGCTAATTTAGCTAATGCATTCCAGAGTCCCTGTTTGTTCTGCAAGAAGAACCATGCACTTATTGTGTGTAACAAGATCAAAGATAAGCCTCTGAAAGAAATAATTGACTTCTTAAAGTTACAAGGTCTTTGTTGTAGCTGTCTTACAGCGGGCCACCTGTCATGGATGTTGTGAAGGAAGATCCCACCCCAGAAAAGAACAATGCAGATGACAGCTCGCAGAGCACAGCTGAAGTAACCAATGCTCTCGTATCTGCAGGATGTGGAAGAGGTGAACAAACTGGGGCAAGGAACAATGCACGTATTCTTCCCATTGTACCTGTGCAGATAAGACACAAGAAGGGTTCAACGGTAATCAAGACGTACGTGTTCCTAGATCAAGGAAGCACCACAATTTTCTGTACTGAGGACTTGGTGAAGAAATTGAATGTCCGAGGAAGAAAGTCAGAGTATATTCTTCACACCATGTCACAGGAACAGAAAGTGAGCAGCTATGTCTTAACAGACCTGGAGGTGTGTGGATTAGATGGACAGGACTACCTCAAGCTGCCCAATGTGTGTACGCACCCAAACATACCTGCAAAGAGAACCAACATTCCACAGAAGAAAGATTTGGAGAAGTGGTCTTACCTGAACCGAGTCCATCTTTCAAAACTGGAATCAGAGATCGTCAATGTGAGGACAATCAAGAGCTATCACAACATGATAAGCAGTTCATGCACACTGTGACAACATCAGCACATCTGGTTGATGGCCATTACTGCATCAAGTTACCTCTGAAGGAAGTCTCTGAAGATTCCATGCAACCGTGGTATAGCTGAGCAACAGCTCAACTCCTTGAAGCGGAAGATTAACAGAGATGCAGACTTCTTTCAAGAGTATGACAGCTTCATGAACAATATCCTGGAGAAAGGCTATGCCACCAGAGTTCCAGATGAGCAGTGATGGAAGAGTGTGGTTCATCCCACACCACAGGGTGAACCACCCGAAAAAGAAAAAGTTGAGGGTTGTGTTTGACTGCACAGCAACATACCAAGGAGTGTCGCTGAACGACAGACTGCTACAAGGGCCGGACCTTACAAACACCCTAATCGGAGTGTTGCTGAGGTTCAGGCAGGAACCTGTTGCACTGATGGCGGACATTGAACCCATGTTCTACCAGAAGATGCAGATATGTTGTGCTTCCTTTGGTGGCCAGGCTGCAATATGAACGAACCTGTGGAAGAGTACAGGATGTGGGTGCACCTGTTTGGAATCATGCTGATGCAGCTATAACTACTTCACCAGAAGCCATACAGACAGTCCTTAAGAACTTCTATGTGGACGACTGAAATGAGTTTCCACTGAAGAGGAAGCTGTGAATCTTGTGAAGGAGCTGACGGAGTTGTGTGCCAGTGGTGGGTGTCACTTGACCAAGTGGGTAAGCAACAGTAGAGTCTTGCTGTGCTCTATCCCTGGCGACGAAAGAGCAGCTAAAGTTAAAGATCTGGACTTGCAGCAGGACAAACTACCAGTAGAACGAGCATTAGGCATGCAGTGGTGCAGAAGTTCAGATAGCTTCAAGTTCAATATCCAGCTGCCTGAAAGCCATGCACAAGACGAGGCATCCTTTCAGTTATTAGATCAGTGTATAACCTGATGGGTTTCATGACGGTCTTTTGACCAGCACATTTTGTTTGTAATTTAGATAAAGTTAGGAATTCATTTTGTTTTGTATGTTTTAAGTTCCAGTAAAGAGAGACATAAACCTCAAGCCATGGATTTGAGACTTTTTATTTATGTGTCATGTCGGAAAGAACTTCGAGATTCACAGTTATGTGAGTCTACTGCACTCACGATAAGTATTCACAGCCTTTGCTCAATACTTTGTTGATGCACCTTTGGCAGCAATTACAGCCTCCAGTCTTTCTGAAAATGATGTTTGGCACACCTATCTTTGGGCAGTTCTGCCCATTTCTCTTTGCAGCACCTCTCAAGCTCCATCAAGTTGGATGGGAAGTGTCGGTGCACAGCCATTTTCAGATCTCTCCAAAGATGTTCAATCAGATTCAAGTCTGGGCTCTGACTGGGCCAATCAAGAACATTCACAGATTTGTCCTGAAGCCACTCCTTTGATATCTTGGCTGTGGGATTAGGGTTGTTGTCCCGCTGAAAGATTAACCATCATCCAAGTCTGAGGTTACGAGTGCTCTGGAGCAGGTTTTCATCCAGGATGTCTCTGTACATTGCTGCATTCATCTTTCCCTCTATCCTGGTTAGACTCCCAGTTCCTGCTGCTGAAAAACATCCCCACAGCTTGATGCTGCCACCACCATGCTTCACTGTAGGGATGGTATTGACCTGGTGATGAACGGTGCCTGGTTTCCTCCAAACATGACGCCTGGAATTCACACCAAAGAGTTCAATCTTTGTCTCATCAGACCAGAGAATTTTGTTACTCATGGTCTGAGAGTCCTTCAGGTGCCTTTTGGCAAACTCCAGGCAGGCTGCCATGTGCCTTTTACTAAGGAGTGGCTTCCATCTGGCCACTCTACCATACAGGCCTCATTGATGGATTGCTGCAGAGATGCTTGTCCTTCTGGAAAGTTCTCCACTCTCCACAGAGGAACGCTGGAGCTCTGTCAGAGTGACCATTGGGGTCTTAGTCACCTACCTGACTAAGACCATTCTCCCCCGATTGCTCAGTTTAGATGGCCGGCCAGCTCCAGGAAGAGTCTTGTACTTCTGAACTTCTTCCATTTAAAGATGATGGAGACCACTGTGCTTTAGGACCTTCAAAGCAGCAGAAATTTTTCCGTACCCTTCATGCTTGGTTTGTGCTCTGACATACACTGTCAACTGTGGGACCTTATATAGACAGGTGTGTGCCTTTCCAAATCATGTCCAATCAACTGAATATACCACAGGTGGACTCCAATTAATCTGGAGAAACATCTCAAGGATGATCATTGGAAACAGGATGCACCTGACCTTAATTTTGAGCTTCATGGCAAACGCTGTGAATATTTATGTACATGTGATTTCTTAGTTTTTTTATTTTCAATAAATTTGCAAAAATTCCCCCCAAAAATTTTTTGTGTTGTCATTATGGGGTGTTGTGTGTAGAATTTTAAGGGAAAAAAATTAATTGAATCCATTTTGGAATAAGGCTGTAACATAACTTAATGCGGAAAAAGTGAAGCGTTGTGAATACTTTCCGGATGCATTATATAAGTAATTTCACAAAATGTCAGCCTTACAAGGTGAACCAGACCAATTTTAGAGATATTTTAGTACAAGTGTGTCCAGGCAGAGATCATTTTGGCAAATTATACTATTATTATCACAAAAATGCAGAAATTTACTGAATTTACTGATTCATAAACAAAATCCCCTGCTGGCGTGGACCTTAGGGGGGAACATGTTAAAGTCCTGAAGACATTTCCTGTAAATTTTTGGAATACAATGTTTTGAAGGGTGTTGAATTCAAATTTTTTCATTGCCAGGCTAAAAAATGTCCCGTAATGCCTCAAAATGGAGAATTTCAACATGGGAAATCTAATTAATCACTATCTTCTTGACTGTAGGTAAAAACCTGAATGTAATGTGCTTTTATATGTTTTCACACATGGGGAATTTAAGATCAAGGCTAGAGGATGTAGGGTGAGGAGAGGAAACTGCAACTATGTATAGATATTAAAACTAACAACAACATCAAATCTTCATCCTTATACAACAAACGACATTTCCAATGGATGCATGTTGTGTTGTTGTGTGTGTATGTGTTTGTGTGTATGTCAGCATGGCGGAGGGCTCGGCATCCGTGGCAGATGTGGAAGTTTCTTTTGAGAAGTTTGCTGTCCATGGCGACACCAAAGCCACAGGGAAGGAGATGAACGGCAAGAACTTTGTCAAACTCTGCAAGGACTGCTGTGTCATCGACGGCAAGAATGTCACCACCACAGATGTCGACATTGTCTTCAGTAAAGTCAAGTGAGACTTTTGTTCGAGCTTTACCTTCCATTAATATCCAGTAATATATATGGAAAAGGCATATTTGGTATTGTGTTATTGTCCCAAGCAATTTACCAAAAAGGGGCCCAATTTACCTGATATAATGATATTACCCTATATAATATAAATAAATAAACCCATGAGATGATATTTCAGCTACTAAAAAGATAGCTAACAATGTCTGTTTTCTCAGGGCGAAGTCAGCTCGTGTAATCACGTTTGAGCAATTCATCCAGGCCCTGACAGAGTTGGCTCCCAAACGTTTTAAAGGCAAGAGCAAGGAGGAGGCACTCCAACAGCTTTATGGTCTCATTGCTGGAAAGGGGCCCGCCAACCTCGGAGTCACTGTAAGTATTTCATAAACTACAACATGGTCACTTTACTGCTCCCAATTTATCCTTTAAACTTGTGAGCATACGCCAATTAAACCACCACACAGGAGTGAGTTGAGGTAGGGGAGACTGGGGTTGGTTGGTACATCCCAGTAGTCACAGACTAATAAATGTGACCTTAAAATGATTGTCTGTTTAATCTGCATTAATCTGTTAAAACATTTGAAGGTCAATCACTCTTTTGGCGAGAGCAACATATCAAGGTTTTTTTCAATCCAAAAGTAAATGAACTTCTGCCACACCAAAACTGTTTTGGCTATAGATATTATAAAAGTGTTACTTCCAGTTAATAGACATTGGAATCAGCTACAAATTGATATAAAATATGAAATGTCTGTAATGAAAAATGGTAACTGGGTAATTCATATATTCATAAAGGTGGCTATAAATGCATCAGGGTTGGTTTGCACTTGTGCAGGTACACACTTTATCCTGTTAAATCGCCCCACAGACACACACACAACCTTTTTTTAAAACATTTTTAAATGGTTTCAAAACAAATGTCCTTAGTTACTTTGATCCAAAGTATTCTGTAATAAACAGTTTCATCTGAGTATTTCCTACAGTCAATATACTTCAGAAATTGTGTTTTTAGAACTTAAATTCGAGATGTATGAGTTATGTAAAATAAACAAGGAAAAGGTCAAAACCTGTAATGTTCACCAGAAGTTATGTTGACAAAAAAAAAAAATCTGACACACACACACACACATACAGGCCGGTATGTATTCAAAAGCAGGGAACTGTAACGGGGAACTGTAACCCGCTTTTGAATTAAATGTTTAAATTTCTTCGACTGGTTGTTTAATTCATTCCTTGTAATATCACACCAACCAACCCTGTGATGGAGCTGGTCAGCACAGATGTGGATCATGACTTTAATCATAAACAACTTAATTTTTGAAAATAATTGTGGACATCAAACTATATTTAGTTAAAACTAAAACCTTAACCTTTCATTTAATGCTGGTTAGAGTATTCTCGTATATATAACGCCTGAGCTCTATAGCAGAGAGTGAAAAGTGTGCCAACCAACCAAAATGGATGCAAATTTATTATATCTACACTTTGAAGATAGACAGTTCTTTTGTTTGTTTGTCTCCACCTTCAGAAAGCGGCAAAGGCGGCTGCAGTGGACAGACTGACCGACACCAGCAAATACACCGGCTCACACAAGGAGCGCTTTGATGACTCAGGCAAAGGAAAAGGAAAGGCTGGACGCGAGAACATCGCCGACACCACTGGCTACGTGTCTGCTTACAAGGGCAGTGGCACTTACGATGATAAAGTGAAAGAAGCATAATACTAATCAGATTGTGAAAAATTTGTTCCACCAATAGAATGAGGTATAAAAAGGCAACATGAATTCATTGGCTGCTCTAGTTTTGAAGACAAAATATGTATGTATAGCAGGCCAACTTAACCCTCTATTGCATAGTGTGTCCATATGGCAACAAATACTTTATCTTCACTTTTCTAAAAAGCTGTGATATAAAATCTATGTTTTGACAGTAAAGCATGAAAAGAGGGCTTTTATTTTGAAGGACATACAATTTATGAGGTCACATGACCAGGATATTCTGTTGCTCAAGATCATTTGACATGTGAACATCATTGTCTCACAACCAAATATTTTCTTTTAATCAAATTATTCACCAAACAAAAAGTCACTATTTAGGGAAGTAGACTATTTTTTTTATTTTACATTTAATTAAATTTTGATATTATAATATGTTTTTTTGAAATATGATAAGAAAGATTTGTTGTCATACGTCAACAATGTGAAAATGTTTTTTTAATATATACAATATTTAGGCCATTTTAAGTAATAAAAACATTCAAAATATACAATTTTTTTACCATGAATAAGTAATATTTCATGCAATAGAGGGTTAAAAAAAGTTTGGATCATTACAATTTAAAGAAACTTTTCATGGAAAAAAATCCAAAGAAATATATCATGAGTAAATAATCAAAATAATAAGATGTCTTAGCATGAATGGCTGTTAGTGTTCTGTATAGTTTCAGGAATTTTATGGAACTAAAACATGAAATTGTACTTACTAACTCTGCTTTGTCCTATAGATTAACAGCGTGCCTTACTATTGATGTAGACGCCAGCTTCAATGCTATGATGTAATACGATGCTATTCTCAGTTACCTTGATGTAATTTAGTCTCAATAAATCGCGTGACTTCAGCAGTCACACCTACACCTTAACTTAAAACGACCAACAAGTGCCCGATCTTGCCATGTTATTTATTCACATATTCACATCATATAATGAAAGTTGTGTTTACAAGTACAGTATGTAGACAAATGTAACAGGGAAGATCACAGGTATATTGTGCTAAAAGCATTAAAAGAGAAATGAATAAAAACCAACATGATGGTCTTAAACGGATACATTTATTATCTCACAAAAACACATTTTTTTTTCAAACTTTCCTCTGATGTCAGCTTTATTTCTTGTGGACTACTGTGTTTTATATGGAGCCCAGAAAAGCCCAGGTAATATCTTTTTTGGGGGGTGTCAAAGAAACGTTCTGTCACTTTTCAAAGGGTGCCCTCACTCTTTGAAAAGAGAGCAATAAGAACAATAAATCAAGATCGCTCTACATTAGCATGTTTTATAAACTGTGGCCACTTTTATGAATCGTGGTTACGGGATTAGTTTGCTTACAGTGTGGGTATGATTTCTGTAAAATGTGCCCTCATTTTGAGATAATTGAATCGAGAGCGTGTTCTCGTTTTTGTTACTTTTACCTACGTTTAGTGCCCACAAATGTTTGGCCCCTTATTGTTTCCCATTTCACGGTTCAACCTGTTGCTGTGTTTTTTTCTTCCTGGATCTTGCTGGTGCTAGCAAGATACTTTAGCCGGACGTAATGGCGGTTGGATTTTGCAGACCCAACCCTGTTGATTTTGTTAAAATGTTGCAGAGAATTGGCAGATTTTCAAGCGGGAGTACGATATTTTTTATCGCCGCAGCACACTCCGACAAGCCTGCAAAAACAAGGGCCTACATTCTCCTCAACCTTGCTGGGCCAGAAGCCATTTGAGCGGGAGCGATCCTTTGTCTACGCCACTGAGGGAGGTGCGCGGACCCGGGGCAGACCGAGCTTTCATCACCCCAGCAGAGTCAAGGGAAGATCCAGACTGCCTGAAGAGGTGGTTTAGTGAAATCTGCAATCCTCAAAAGAATAAAATGATGGAAAGACACAAGTTTCATTCAAGAAAACAGAAGCAAGGTGAGAGTATTGAGTCATTCATCAGTGATTTCAGAATCAGAGCTAAAAGCTGCCTCTTTAGAGACTTGACTGATGAGCTTATCTGTGACTGCATAGTGTGTGGCATTACAAATGACTCTTTAAGAAAATCTCTATTGAGAGATAGCGAGTTAACGCTCGCAAAAGCCGCATTCATGAAATGGCTGAGGAAAGTAGCAAATTGCTAGCGGCATAAGCCACCAATGTTGAAGCAATACAGCCAGTTCCAAGTTCCAGTCTACAGCCAGACTCTTGTGATGTGTATGAGAACCCTGCAGAACTACAGGATGTCCTAGCAGCACAGGCAGAGGACACAGAGGTCAGATCCTTCTGAAAGATAAAAAACAGACTTCTTATTTCCAAAGTGTTTATTATAATCTAAAATAAGCTTATTGTTTCTCTGTAGTTAGTTATATTACAGATATTTACGGTTAGATCTACTTTGCAAAATGTTATTTGACATGTGCAAATGCTTTAATCAATCACCTTTGAGGAATTCTGATTAGATTCTCGTGCAGTAAACTGTATATTTTCACTCATCCAACATAATGTTGGTTCTATCACTTTGCTAAATGTCACATTACCCAGCTGTTGTGGTGGCTGATAATCGCTGAACAGCTCAACTGTGTGGTTGGGAACATGATTTCAGTTTCCTCTCACTGCTGCAGAGGGCGACAGTTTGCAGGTTTCAGCTTTCAACTGATTGTTTTCCTGTTTATTTTTCATAATATAAATGTATTTGAAGAAAAATGAAATTCAAAATCTGGTCTTTTGTGCCAATTTGTTTCTCATTTTACTTCTATTTTCACACAAAACTTGTCACAGTGTTATACTTTTATGATTTGGGCCAGAGACAGTTTGTATTGAAGAAAACCTGAAGTGAAATCATTGAGCTATAGAAAAGTTTTGAGTTAAAGTCACATTCATCATTTATTGTCACTCACATCTCAGGCTCATAGATGATAGTTATTAATGCTACATGTTTACTAATATAAACCTCCTTCTGTCCAAATCCCTAAAAATCAAGTTGATGTCAACTACTGTAGATATTTGTACTTTTTTATTGATATTTCCCTCTTTTTATTACTATAACGTTATAATGTTTTAAGGCATCAAAGGAAACATGATTATTGTTTGAATTAGATGTAAATTGTGGATTCAGTCTTTAACCCCTAAATTGCTTCTTTGGGGCATTTTCAGTACAATTGTCTGAGGTTTGATAAACATGAGCCAAAATTTAGGGATCATGTAAGGTTTGCTTTCTTTCGAGGACTCACTCTGTTGCGTTGTTGTTGCCACAGGACGTATTTGTTCATCCTCAAATCACCCTTCACTTCAATAACCAGTGAAAAAGAAATGAGAGGAAATTCAAACATATGTTCAGGACATAAAGTCCTGGATGACCTGCAACTTCCTGCTACAGATCTCAGACAAAACTGAAGTTATTGTGCTTGGTCCTGAACACTTGAGAAGCACACAAAACTATATAATATATACCATATCAAATTAGGGAGCATTGTATAATCTTAATTATACAATTATCGACTAAAGCATTCTTTTAAAATGTGTGAAATGATTCCACCTTAGAGGAAGGCTGGGGTTGTTGATTTGGAGGAAAGGAGCCAGTTAGAAGAGTTAATGTGTTTTCACACATTACCACATTAAATCCATCATTTTATGTTTTGTCTTTCTAAATTAGCTTCTTTTGTATGTTTCCCTTTGGTATTGGTATAAAGCAACATGATTGAAGCCTGCATTCAAGCTTTGACTTGAGTTAAATAATACAGTGATATTAAATATTTATAAAAGATGTATATTTTATTGACTTGTAAAGTAGAGAAAACAACACACACACACACCAGTCTTTTATTTCATTCATATTTAATATCTAAAATAGCCATTTGGTTCCAAAATGTGAAACTCGCTCACTGAGACATAAGAGCTGTAATTCAACTTATGACCGGAAAGTCTAACAAACTGAATCCTTTCAAAAACCGATCACAGTTTAATACCTGCATTATATTACTGGAGGCTACATGAGGCACAAAAGAGACAGAGTCCAGTCCATCTCATCCATGTAGTGACAATAGATCTGAAATGTCTTGAAAAGTCTCATTTCCAGAAGAGGATTAGGCTACTTAGTGTGTAATAAATGACTTCAACAGGCCTGAAAGGATCCTTCATTTAAAAGCGTTTTACAGCTTCCAGGGCAGACAGACATGGTTCGGTACGACTTGATTCATGCGACATGACACAAAAAACACAGCAACTGACTTAAGTTCTCTTGACCCATGATCCTCACTAGAGACCTAAAAGTTACCTTCAGGCTTCTTTTGATTGATTATTCTGGTTGATTATGCTATAACCATAATTAGTAAAAGTGTACATATATTCCTCTTTAGGTTTAACCACAGCTGCTAGAATAATATAAGTCTATAATAAACTGTGCAAACCATATACAGTATAAAATCATGCATTCTATTTTATAAGGATTCAAACTGAAGCCTATGCCGACTGGTAAGCTGAGGCATTTTGTTCTGTAAAATTTTAAAAATGAATATTTGATGAATGCTGTCAGGACTGATGGTTAAAACAGTTAAGCCAAGAATGATATGACTATATCATATTTTTCTGCTGTTTGACCTTTCAGGTCCCTAAGGTGCTCAATTTTTTTTTAAAGTGAGGCACAAATGTTAAATAAACTTAGGTCGTTTAGTTTGGGTTTAGTAACTTGAGTAAATTAATACTTAAAAATCACTAACTGCACGGTGATCAGCGTGAGTGATACCCATTATTAAAAAGTCTTCATTGAATTTCAGGAATGAAATGAACGAGGGATGAATTCACAACGGCGTCCTTCACAAGAAGCTCATGACGGTTCCCTTCTTCCCGACCTGGTGCGGCTGCAGCGCGTGAAACTGAATAACAATCCTGTGAATCCAGACAAAGCTGTCAATCATTTACCTGCATTCATTCAAATATCACAATATCACACTTTGTTAACAATACTGCAGCAGGTCACATAAGTCTGTGAGCTGCTGCGGAACAGACTGTAGTGTCACGGCGTATCTTTAAGGACATTCTGTACCACACGGATATCTGATAATCTACAACAATAAAAGAGCAGCCAGATTATACAAAAAAAAAAGATAACAGGACAAGGCCGAGCTGTCATATAACAGTCACCGGGCCTCATTCATAATGCAAGAATCTGTATTTACAGATATAATACAACTTTAATGAGTTTAAAAAACAATATTCTAAATTTGATTACTGATAGTTTGATATTCCTCAAATGTAAGCATGTGTTTTCTTATGTTGGACAAACATTTAAACGCTTTTTTCTTATCTTATAAAAGTCTTATAAGAGTATGAAAACACTGACGAGTCCCAGAAATACATCAATAGTAACAAAATGAGAACAAATTGTGGATAAGAACAAACGTAAGAGGATATTTGTTAGAATGTTTCTCCCTGCATGAGGCTCGGTGTGTCATATAGAGACGTGTCTGGGGTTGTTCATGATACACTGGGTCAGAATGTTTCCTGCTGGAAGTAGAGAAACATCAGGCTGATTTAGATACTGTAGATAACCACACATACGGTTACGTAACACTTGGTAGAACAGTACAGAGTCGGGCTAAATGAGATAAGAGCTGAGTTTCTCCTGTTCTGTTCATTTGAATTGAACAGCTGTAATCCATGGATTGCTGTGGCCTGCTGTGCTGCATTCAGGTCCAACGAGTCGCTGGCAATAAATCAATGGCAATTACTTTTTTTTCCCTATTTTTAATAATAAAAATCTTTATTCAAAAACTGCATTTTGTGTTCACTTGTATTTTCTTTGACACCCCCCCCCCATACAGACAAATAGAACAGGCCATATTGTTAGACAACTACTGAGATGTTCTACCTGTACTGTTGTAGCTGTACTTGAGTGTGTCCTTTGCTGTCGGTATATAGTGTTTATATTGTAAATATTGGGGCTGTCCTTTACAAAGCAAAGCCTCACCTGTCTTCGGTCAGCCCGAGCTCTTTGGTCAGAAACTCAAAGATCTTGTCGCTGTGCTCTTTATTCTTGTCTGCAGTGTCAGTCACACCGATAGCGGACACCGACAGCATCACACACGGAGCGCAAGAGCCGGCGATCATCATCGGCAGCCCAGCCTTCACCACCAAGTTCATCCTCTGAAAGACAACAACCACAACCGACATAGGGCAGGGTAAAGCAATAAAAAGTCATTATTTTCAATGGAGGTGGGTGACAAGATTTAGTCCTGGCTGCAGTGTTCATTTGGCTGTATTTATTTTAAAGGTTCTTTTTTAATAAATTCATTTGGTACAGGCATATAAAACATTCACATTCAGATTTTGCAATGCATTTCCCAGTGAAAGAGAGTATTTGAGATTTGAACAATTACAAAAGGGATTTAAGAAGATTAAAATTGGGAGCATTTATATTATGAGCTGAAGGAGAAGCTGATAGTTACTACTATGTAATAAATCTAAAAATTGCACTAGATTATTCAGCAAGGCAGCATCCTTATACTTTTGGAAACATAGCCACACATACTGGTTCGGCTGCACATTAATGTGTTAGAAGACATTGGCGTTGACGATAATATGTTCTCTTTTTTATATATTATGATTCAGTACATTCACTATTAATCTACCCAAAGTATCTAAAATCAGCTCCAAGTTGATAGACTACATTAAAATGCTCTCATGTATTTGTTAGTAATAAAAACATATAATATTCTATAATAATATAACATAGTCTGCATAATAACTACCTTTAGTTGTGACACCTAAAGTGTGTTTTAAACATTCTTCTTGGTAATTGAGTCCAGATTTGACGGTTTTGAAAAAGACTGCACCATCGTTGGCATTAAACCACTTTTAAGGTGGACTGAAACATTCCAAGAAGAAGCGTCGTCTGCAAGCATCTGTAACCAACGGTGGACGAAGTACCCGGACAATATAAATTGAGTAAACGTAGAAATGTTGTACCCGAAAAATGCTCCATTCGACACGTTTTATTTATTTTCGACAGCTGTTTTATTTATTTTCTATCTGTATCTGGACTCAATGTGTAAAAAACGCTGTTAACGCACTTTATTTTCAGTCTTCACAAATGCAATAACGGTTTCACAAATTATTAAAGTGTTTTTAAAGAGTCCTTGGTAATCTAGTCCAGATTTGACAGGTCTAAATCGTCTAATTAAAGCGGGTTTTGAAACAGCGCCCGCAGGCGTTAAAAACTACTTTTAAGGTGGACCAGAATATTCCAATCAGAACTTCAGCGTTGTTGCTATGATTTAGCAGAGTAATGGTGACAGTTTCAGAACTAGCTTAGCTTAGATAATTTATATCTGCACGGTCAGAATTTACTCAATTAAACCTGCACAAATCACGTCGGTCAGCCTTCACGTGAGCAGCGTTCGGTAACGGCTGGCTCACGGACCCAGCTGAGCGCGGCTGTGACACGCGGCTTTGACTTTGAGCGCTGTGCTATTAGCGGCTGTAACGGACACTCACGTCCTCCGGTTTCCCCAAAGCCGCCGCGGTGCTGGAGCACAGCTTCTTCAGGAAATCCTCCGAGAAACAGCTGGCGGCCAAATTACTCTGCAGGTCGATGAAAGGCATCGCGAGGAGTCTGAAGTCTATTGTGAAGAACCTTCAGTAGCCAGATAACACGCGAAGAAGACGCCTCTTCTTCTACTTCTTTGTGCATTACCGCCACCAACTGGTACGGAGTGTGTTTCAGGTGGCTACTGGTGTTTATAATAATAAAAGTAATAGAATAAATAAAGAAATAAATTAAATTGGATACATGAAAAGAACCAATCTCAACCAAATTCGCTGCTGAGAATGACACTTCCGGTTTTATTTCAAAATAAGTGCACGTCCACTACCATTAGATTAAATTCGATATGACTTTATTGATACATTGGGAAGATTCTCTCAGAATTTGAAGTTCCCATACTTCATATACAGCACTATTATAAAACTTAAGACACACAAACAGAAGCACCATCATAGAAAAAATAATTAAATAAAAGTAAATCCCTATACACACGTTTATTACTACATGATTAATGTAAAAGTGCACATGGTATGAGGTGAGTAGATTATTGCACATGGAACTATTGGAAATATTTATTACCTATTCTGTATACATAATTATGAATTTTATAAATATCTAAATATATTAAGAGTATATCACAAGTATAATATACTTTGTGTTTTGACAACAATTTGGTGTTTTCTTGTTTTGTATCATCTAGTTAGACATTTTCACTTAAATGTCTGTATCTCTGCCTGTTTTAATGCACTGAAAAATGAAAAAACACATGCTGACAAAATTTGTGAGCAGCAACTATTTATTCAGTTCAATCAGTGTACACACTTTACCAAAACATCTTGTACAATTCACAGTCATAGAAAATCAACAGCAGGATGCTCTCTGCCTGAGGTACAGCATGTATATGTCTACCACTGTCTACAGTAGGTTTTATTACTGAAATACGTTGTCATGACAGCGGGGTTGTCCTTCACACCAGTGACGTCACACCTGAAGAAACACAGGAACAAGACGTCAAAACACATGTGCTGTAAACAGTGAAGACCCATGATCTAACAAGCTTGTTGTCATGGCAACTATATATCTAATAGTGTTATTATAAGATCTTATAGATTTTTATCATGTCATGTGAGAAACAGGATTAAAAAAAAAAGCTTCAAAAATACAGATAGTTTCTAGATTTCACTGAGTTAAAGCCGCTCCTGCTTTGAGCAGTGCTGTACAACAGACTCACCGTGGGAGTTCTTGCACTGTTTGAGCACCTCCTTGAAGCCCTCACATAAAGTCAGGTCAGTCTGGTTGGTGGCGCAGTCCAGGAACTGCCGGACCTCGTAGTGACAGGGACCTGCTGGCTGAGCGGCAGCGGGCCGAGGAGGCTCCTGCAGACAAACAAGCAGGGAAGGAAACATGTCACACGTCTGACCCCTGACCCCGGCACAGACTGTTACGCAGGAACATGGAGGCTCCTGGTCTTTCACAACTTCACAAGTAACAGCCATTATGTTCTGTAACTTGCATCTACGTGTAAATGCAGGGGCTGAATTATCCAAAACACCCCTGTGATTAAACCTGGTAAGAACACTAAATAAAGCAGTTTCACGGTAAAAATCTGTGTTTCTGTGATGCTGTTTTATGGGCAGTGAACACCAAATAGTGAGCTGCTCATAAAATGAGCTCAGCTTGTGTCTGATAATAGTGTAAGATCCAGACATTCAGGAGGTTTTTACTGTGAAAGATTATCTGCATATGCCTTCTCTTCCAAAACAAACAGACCCAGTGGTTAAAATGTAAAAACACAGAATAAAGCGGCCTGACATTAAAAATCTGTTTCTCTGGGGCAGTTTGGTGCTGCTAGCCGAGTTAATGCTCAGATTAGCTCAGCGTTAGTCAGTCAGTCATTTTCTATACCCGCTTATTCCTCATTAGGGTCACAGAGGTCTGCTGGAGCCAATCCCAACGCATTACAGGCGAGAGGCAGGGATACACCCCAGACAGGACGCCATTGTGGGGCAAACACACCATTCACTCACACACTCACACCTATGGGCAATTTAGAGTCTCCAATTAACCTCAGCATGTTTTTGGGCTGTGGGAGGAAGCCGGAGAACTCAGAGAGAACCCACACAGACACAGAGAGAACATGCAAACTCCACACAGAAAGGTTCCAGACCAAGGTGTTGAACCTTCAACCTTCTTGCTGTGAGGCATCATCAATTTAATGTGTTGCTCTGATATCTTACGATCCAATGTCCATTGACTAAAATACTTCTGGTTAAAGCTACAACTGGATAAATAGTCAATTCTTGAAAATCAAATCACTGATGCACAAAGGGGACATTGATAGGCATCAGAGTCTGTCCTGTTATTAGATTCAATTACAAATGAAAATTAGGAATTTATAAAAATTGCAAAATTGTCAGAAACATTTTGGGATAATTAAAGTATGTGACTGAGATTGTATCAATTGGGCTGGGCTGCAGGTTTTAATCTGCAGAGGTGACGTTAACTAGAAATATGTGTGTATGTGTGTTGGGACATGAAGTGCATCTCACCTGGTATGTGGGTTTAGCCGGTTCTGGACTGCTGCTGCTGCTGCCTCCACTGAACGCTCCTGTGAGGGCACTGCCGACCACGTGACCGACGGCTGAGCCTACCGCCACCCCGGCGGCTGTGGTGGCCATCTGGGCCATGAGACCTGGTCCCTGGGACGGAGGCGCGGCCGGGGCCAGCGCCGCGGGAGGCGGGTGAGCCGGGGCCGGAGCGTGATGGGACGGAGCCGGGCTACACACAGAACAGACGCATCAGAGAGGCTTAAAGGGACATTCCGTCATCTACTGTGTCGATTGAGTATCTAGTGACTGAGTGAGCGTCCTGGCAGGATCCGACGGTTACATAACGACCACGATGAGCTGCACAGGCTGAGCCAAGCGTAGAACAAGCACAGTGAAAATCATCAACAACCTTCTGTCTGAGCTTTCAAAGCCTTTTAATATTATGTACGAGTAATTATTTTTGACGTTGGTAAAGCTAGTGATGGAATATATTAAGATCTTTTACAAGTTTACAAGTAAAACTCCTGCATTTATGTATTAAATATACAAAAGTATTTGTTGCAAAATGTGTTTACAT
The DNA here is from genome assembly GCA_030544235.1 of Lepturacanthus savala. Classification (NCBI taxonomy): domain Eukaryota; kingdom Metazoa; phylum Chordata; class Actinopteri; order Scombriformes; family Trichiuridae; genus Lepturacanthus; species Lepturacanthus savala. The sequence continues at coordinate 14,623,578 of CM060466.1, read as the reverse complement.
ATCACATGTAGAAGTACTCGTTATGAAAAAAGTGTATATTTTGTGTGTGTCGTGTATGTGACACTGAATTATATGCTGTAAAATATAAAATTGTTGTTTAATTGTTTGAACTGATTGACAGAAAAATACACTTTAACTTCCAGATGAAAACATCGAAATTAAATTTAAATATATATAAATTACTTTTCTCACACACACACACACACACACACACACACACACACACGTGGAAAGTAAAATTTTGGAGTACACATACTTCATACTTGAGCATTTCCATGTGATGCTACTTTCTACTTCACTAAATCTCAGAAGAGAAATATTGTTCTTTCTTCTTCACTACACTTGTCTGACAACTTTAGTTACTTTTCAGAAGAAGATTTCAATATTTTAAAAGTATCTGTTTTTTCTTGGTTTAATTTGCTATGCACTTTCCCAAATGTTATGATGCATTGTTACTATTAATGAAACTCAATGGAACTCAAATTGGCTCTATATCATTGAACTACAATATTCAAAAGCTCCCTTGTGTAGTCATTAAAATACCTAATATAATCTACTATAATGATACAACACAGCCTGTAAAATTGGTACTTTTAATACTTTACGTATTTAAAGATATGTCCATGTTCTATATTAGATTGCTGCCTTTTGTTAAATTTGCTATGTACTTTGGATGAAAGGTGCCAAATATATATAATAAAATATAAATATATAATAAATGATGCAGTACTATTTCTGAATCTACCAAAACTTTATTAAAACACTAAAATGCTCTCACGTGTATTTATTGATTAAAAAGTAGCATAATATACTTATTAATATAACAGTCTCTATATTGAGTACTTTTGATACTTCAAGTACATTTTGCTGATACTAAATTTCAATTCAGAACTTGTGTGTGTGTGTGGGGGGGGGTATCTATCTACCTGTCGATAGACAGACAGGTAGATAGACAGACAGACAGACAGACAGATAGTGACCTTGCGTGACCGAGTTAAAATGACGCAACATTTCTTGTATAACATTATTTGTATGACACTTACTGGCCTAAAACACAAAATACCTCTGGAAAAGTTTTAATGTTTCAGAAATATTCTGCATCAGCTCAACTCTGCGCTTTAAATAAACAACGACACGAGACGAGACGGGAGACACTGCGGTGTCCCCCACGAGTCCTGCCGCGTGAGAAACGTGCTTAATATAACTGTTGTTACTGATAATATTGTCGTTATTATTCCTGCTGTTTACCTGGGCGGAGCTGCGGAGCGGCTGCGGCTTCCTCTGGCCATCTCTGAACCACAAAACGGGACTTTTGTTTCGACGCGGCGCAGAGTTCTAAGTCTTCGCTTCTAGAAGCTCCGCTACTTTCTGACGTCGCACCGCCTCGGCTTCGCTCGGCTCTTCTCGGGTCACCGCGGGGTGACGGTGACAGCGCTGACCTTGTTGCCGGCTGCGGGCGCACGTGTCTCAACGCTAGTTAACCTTTTCTTCTCCAGGTGTTTCGCTGCTGCGCCTCTAGGGCCCCCTGCTGGACCGGAGTGAAGGGGGCGACCCCGTAGGTCTGCGCCACCACAGAACTCATGCTCTATTAGTACTTTTACTTTAGTAAAGGATCTGAATACATTTTCTACCACTGCAGCGGGAGAGGAGCCATATTTGAAATCCTTCCCACCTTGTGTCATTAAATTATTTTTGTATTAAAGGGCAGGTTCACATTTTTCAAGTTATCTTTAATCAGTACTCCCATTTGTTACTATCTACTATTGAAAAGTTTTGCACAATGAATAATAAAACACTGTTAATGCTGTGATCACTTCTGTTTATTCTGTACAGTGTACTGTTAGAATAACTCCCCCAAGGTTAGTGATGGGGTGTAATATTTTAAAGTTTGGATGTGGAGCATCATCAGATGTAAATGACTAAATAAAAAACATCCAATAAAAACAGAAAGAGGAACTTTGGCACTAAAACACTGTAATGCTGAAACATTCTCCTAGATTTGAGTTATTTGGATGCTGTGGTGGGAACATGTGAAATAGTGCATATAATTTAATATAGGCCTAATAACCTTTGAATATTTACAACAGAGACATAGAGGCACGATTACCATTATGACCAATTTATCCCTTTATCATTAACTTTTAAAAATGTTATTTGTTCTTATGGAACACCTTTTTCACATTCGTTACCAATAAAATTCAACACTTTATTGTGTGCATTTGGAAAACCACCAAATCAGTCAGCCAGTGGACGACACCACTTTAATGTTAAAGCACACAGCACAGGTTCTGAAGTTAAATCTTTACATAATTACAAGGACACAAATATTAGGCATCTAATGTAAAAAAATAACAATAAACACACCGGTAGAATATTCTATATAGTTGGCTTTAAAGAGATCCATCCAGCTTCGGATGCATTTTACTTTATAAGATAAGAGACTTGTCTAGTCAGCCTATTCATCAGTTATACCTGAATAATTAATCAAGAAATTAATCATCTTCAACTTTAGATGAACACAGGGGTGTAGGTTTGTATATAGATATATATCCCAATATTTTGTGAGGACAGAACTGTCCCTACACCATTATTCGAGCAGAGAAGAAACAAATGTGTTGAGGTGAGAAAATTCTGAAAGTGAATGATTGTCATAGGTGACATGGGTACTGGACAATATAAAAAATGTAGCTCTCTAGGTGCTTTTGTCCAAGATCTATTCAAAATTAAAAGTTGTTAAAATCTGTAATTTGACGACAGTCACCAAGTTATGTCCATTTTAGTTATTTTGTTATTGATATGTCGACAATTTGAAATAAAGTTCATTGAAAAAAATGTGTAATAAACTTTAACAACAACAATTAGACATATTTGTGTAACGAACCTATAAAAACAATAATTAGTACGGTGGCCTACAGGGACAAAAATACCACGAACAGCAGAATGGCGCAAACACAAATGATGCAAATGATCCGTCTCCGTTGCCAAGGAAACATGACGCTCTGCACGTGGTTAACTGTAATTTTGTACATATTTAATGTTGCAATGTTGCATGTGTAATGTATGTTGTAATGTTAAAAACAGATTATATTATAATCTCTATATTCTTCTTATTATATATTCTATATTTTTAAGTGCCTGAGTATCTTGAAAAACGCTTCTAAATAAACAATATTGTTATTAACAATAAAAAATAATAACAATAACTAGACAAATTGCGAAATAAACCTTTAAAACAATAACGAGACGAGCTATATTATAAATTATAATTGTAATAAAGGCTATATTATACATCCATTATCTAGTAGCTACAGCAGTAACCTGCAAGGCGGCTCCCGGACAGAGAGGGGGCGCTGTTTCACGGTATCATTGCGCCTCCAACCGGAAAAATCATAAGGAAAATACGGTCAAAATTTGTGCTTCCGCGCAGCCAACATATCAACAAAGAGCCCGCTGCCTGGCTGCCGAAGTTTTTCTCTTTTATTTTGAACTCGTCGAGCCGACAGAGATGTTTTCTAGGTAGCGCCGCAGCGTGTTTTACTCCCGTCGGTGTCATTTAGACAAACGTTTTGTTTTTTTTATTCCAGTAGAGAAAGCGCCTGTGTGAGCAGCGATGGCAGCAGCGACCGTAGACTTCCACTCTCAGATCGCCTCCATCATGGAGGTGCTCGCTAACGCGGCCGTGGCGGAGATTTGCAAAGTTGTGGACGATGGATACGCCGTGGTCCAGCTGGACATGTCCCGGAGTCAGAAGGAGAACGAGTTTCTGCGGCGGAAGATCAAACTGTTGGAGCTACAGATCTCCCGGTACCGGGCGGAGAGGATGAAGGCGGCGGAGGGATCCGGCAGCCGCTTCCCCGGGGTCCGGCTCCTCAACCGACACAACCGGGACACACCGGCAGGTATGAAGCCCCGATACTTCCCATCAAAACTGCTCTGAATACGGTTATTGGTGTGTTTTCATTAGGCAGAACCCGGTTTTCATGAATAAACCCACAAGTCTTCAACTTTAAGGGTAAATTGAGCCAAATTACAAAAACAGGTTCTCAGCTGTAAGTTACTGCACCACAGTCCTGACACATCCATCAGGAATAAAGTTACTCTGGACAATAGTGGAACTACTTTCTACCAGAAAATAGATCCTACGTAGTCAGTTGTATTCTGTGAAATATCCACTATCGAGGACAGCTTTAAGTATTTTCCTGGAAGGGTTAAAGTGTGAATAGTAATTTTTCTAGGAATTTTGCTCTGGAAATTTCCCACATCAAGACCTAGTAACATTACAGGAAATAGGGATGTGTAAAAGGGGCTTTAGTCTGGATAACCAGAAAAGTACCCCTGTATTGCTATGATATTGCTATTATTATTATTATTATTATTGATGTATTATTATTACTTTTTTAGGCCCATTCATGATGACTGAAGGAGATAGTAGAAAACTTTTATGAGGTTAAAACACATGCAGTGACATTATCAGGATGGTGATTATTCTGCTGTTTAAACTTATTTTGTACCAAATCCACACTGAAACCAAGTAGAACATACAACAACAGGAAAATTACGAAAAAGTGTAGACTGAACCCTACATTATATTTTAATTTTATTATATTAGAACCAAACAGTTGGAAAAATAAAGGCAATATATAACAAAATATATGTTTCATACATAATATAATTTAGATTAAAGTTATATATTTACCTAACACCACAGATTTGGAAATACATTTAAACTTGCAAATAGAGCTACATATTTTGAATTCTTTGTCACAACTATTCCTATAACAGCCAGCCTTGTTTCAGACTGTGATGTGTTCCAAAACTCCAGACTGAGACCAATTTAGAAACTGAGCTTGTGTCAGATCATTTTCATATAAGTGTGGCAGGGTTCAAAATGAACTTTTTCCACATGTCGCTACCAACTTTTCAAGCTGATGGCATCAACTCATCATGCAGTTGCACCAATAATGACCTGACCTGACATCCATCTTCTAAATTAGTCTCCTCTTTTAACGATTGGTTGTTATTTGTGATGTTTCATCTGTCTATGAAGTTTCCTCTTGAAGAGTAAGGGTGTGTGATTGATCAACCATTGATGAGAATTGGTTGATATGGGCTTTTAGATATTTCATAGTAGTCCTTCAATGTGGTGCAACTCAAAACCAGCCGTGTTTGTGTTGTGTAGCATCTCTGCCTCAGAACCCAGTTAATTTGCTTTATTATGTGGAAAAAAAAACAGTAAACATGACCGCGGCCACAGGTTATTGTTAGCTATTGTTAGTGTTGTAGTTCACACATTTCACATGAAAAACATCAATAACACTACTGTAGTTTTTTCAATAAATACTTTAAACAATACTATGCATACGATTTAGTGCTATAAACACTAGTCAGAAGTGCTATAAACTGAATATAAATGGAGTTTCTGTTAGTATTTACAGCAGGCGCAACCACTAAGTTAAGTATTTCAGACTTTCCAAGTCCAAAATCTGACTTCAGGGGGAAGTTGAAAGCATATGAGCAGCATGAGACATCTTGACTGGGTCCAGCACTCGGTTGCACTTTGTAAACCCACCATAATACGTCAGATTGATGGCGTTGGTTCTTCAGAAAGTTGCAGCTGATTTTTATTTCCCATTTTTCACCAACACAACAGTGTGTTTCCTGCTTACAGAGAATGTTCTATAGACGTTATTATGACCCCATCGCTCTTCTTTAACAGGCCCGTCTCTACAGGGCAGGACCAGGTTTCTGAACAGAGGTCCAGGAGCTCAGCAGTCTGTGCACAAGACCCAGCCCATCAACCTGGACCAGGACCCTGACCAGGAAGTGGTCACCACAACCAAAACAGAGGTAGCTCCTCCCTCCACCCTACAGGCACGCATAACTTAAAAAAACAAAGCGCTGCACCGACCAGCTAACCTGAGGATAATTTGACTAAAATCAAGAAACAAAATTGAAATAAGCTAAATTATCTGCAAATAGAATGAGATAATTCTACTCAATATTGGACTAATTATACCAAAATAAAGATATTTTCACTTAATATTGAATTTTTTGGCAGTATTTATTAATAACATTTAATTTTAAATAAAATGATATTAAAGCCAGGGGCTGCTTCATTATTGTGTTGTTACTTCCACTTCTTTATTGTGTGTTTGCTGGATTCCTGCAGGAGTATGGTTTTCTTAATCGTGACATTAACGCTCCTCGTGTTTATGCTTTCAGTCAGCAGAGCCTGAGGAGGAGGAGGAGAAGGGAGGGGAGCTGCTAATCGTCAAGGTGGAGGGAGCGGTGGAGACTAACGCCAATGCTGGCTCGAGGGAAACCAACGACGCCAGGCCGGCCAGATGCGACAGTGAAATGGAGGTCAGTGGATCCGACGTCGTCACCTTTGTTGTCGGCAGGAAAGAAGCTGAGAAGGAAGGCGGCTGCGGCATCGCCCACAATCCTCGGCTGGAGGTCACGCCGGCTAACGCCAGAGCAGCCGCCAACTCGGACACACCCACTTCCGACGATGATGTCACGGACTGCAGGAAAGACGTCGGCTCTGCCTCAGACGCCGGCGCCCCCGCCTCCAGATCCACCGTGTCAGAGGTCATAGTGATCGACGGAGGCGGGGCTTCAGACAAGGAGGCAGACGGGGGACGGACTACGCCTCCCGTGATTCGGCACAACACGATGGAATCTACGGGACAGAGTACGGCGCTGGTGGTCCGCCACGACGCTCCGGGGATGTCGGGCGGCGTGACCACCTCCACCGACGCGCTCACAGTGGCGCTGCACCGGCCGCCCGCCCCCCAGTACAACCAGCGCCCCCACGCCGGCGGCTTCCACCTGGCCTTCTACCACGCCGTCACCATGGAGCGGCCGTACGGCTGCACCAGCTGCACAAAGCGCTTCTTCCTGGAGTCTGACCTGCAGAAGCACGCAGCGCGGCACAGCAGGGAGAAGCCCTATGCCTGTGCGCTGTGCGGCAAGAGCTTCGTGTGCCAGAGCCAGCTGGAGATCCACCACAACGTCCACACGGGCGAGCGGCCGTTCTGCTGCTCCGTCTGTAACCGCCGCTTCTCCCACCCCAGCAACCTGAAGAGGCATCAGAAGATCCAGCACTGACCTCGCCCTCAGCGGGGCGCCGCCGTCCCACCAAAACCACTTTACCGCTGGACTTTATATATCAGGCTGGACTTTATTTCCAAAGACGCTTCAGTGCGAATCTAAATCCGGTCGTCCAATCCATGAGTCAGTCGATCAATCCGGCGATCCCAGAAATCGCTTAAAGTAGCACTATTATGGAAAAAAAACACTTTTTTCAGCGCTTGTGTGTAAATATTTCGGTCTCCGGTCTACCTGCTGACACACAAACTGTGAAATAAGACCACCCACTGCTGAAACCTGGCCGCACACAAGCCGTTTAGAGATGACTCCTGTTGTGATGTCACAATGGGAGTGGAAGTTAATAGTAATCTCCTTTGGATCCATGTAGCCACCGCCTCCTTCCGGAGAGCTTGTACTTGTCTTGTTTGTCCGACTGACCCCAATCACGACAGAGTTAGTGTTTCAGTAGAGAGGGGAGGTTATTTTCAGAGTGAGTGTGTGAGAAGGCATACTGCATTGTTGCTACATGTCTAACTAGGCCATTTTGGGCCATAAAAGCATCCACAGTTTTATGAACAGACCATGAAAATTAAAATATGAAACTGAAGAAATGGCAAAATAGGGCCCCTTCAAATCACATATCCAAGCATGGGCCAATTTGTGATGTATCAAAATATTGCAATATTTCCCCCATATGCTATTTTTTTCACAATACAGAAAAAAAACATTTTATAAATATTCAAAACATTTTTGTTTACAGAGAAATGATACCAAATATTTATAGGGTTGTGTTTTTTAAAAATTTTATTTCATCATTTCTTAAATTTAATTTTTTTTAAATTGAATCTTATATTGTTTTTCTTACAGTTTACAGGTAAAATTACTGCAATGAAGTAAGACAATACAACGTTATACTGTTTTTCAAAAAAATAATTATTATTTTAAATTAATGAGTTTGGATATTACCCAAGCCTATTGTAAGTAATGATCTCATTATCCTTTATCTTAGTAAATCTGATGTGTTCGACGTCACTTTGGCCTCTGTGAAAAACTGAAACTGTGATTTTTCATTATTCTCTGACTAGGAAGGCTATAAGTAACATCTAAAGTAAAACCTGATGTTTATAATGGGACAGTTTCATGTTAGTTAAGTAACAAAAGATATAATTATTACACAATAAATATTTATCATATATAAATTGATGACAACAGTCTTACTAAGCCCCACCCACTTAAACCAGTGAATTAAGAAACCCTTAATGACACACTAAGGTAATAAAAATACAACTACTTCAATGTTAGTTTGATTCTTCATGTTGCCAGCTTCCATTGAAAGTGGCTTTTAGCCTGTTGCTTTGTTGCTAGTCGTCTGAACGCAGCGTTAGTTTACTTGCTTATTTTCACTGAGTTACTGGAGGATGCCTACCAGATCATGATTGTAATGTTTGATGCCATAGACACACAACAGTTGATTCAAAATCAGCTAATAATCTACATGACATAACTTCATACTTCAACATCGAAAAGGTCTGTCTGAGGCATTTACTACACTGTCAAAGAATCGTAAACAAACTAATAATTCAGCAGCTGGGTTAACAATAAACATTAGATTTTTCCCTCTGAAATATAATTCATAATATAATCATTTTCTTTAGAAGTGTGTATATATGTTTTATATTTTTGTAGTACAGTAAGTTACAGTATATTGTAATGTTACTGACATTTTCATGTATTTTTTAAATACAAAAAAAATGAATCTTTAAAAAGAAAAAAAATGTAAAACTACAATTTGAATCTCTGGGAAAGTGGGGAAAAACAGTAAAAATCCCCAAAACTACTGAATATCTGAAATGTCTCTTCACACCAAGTCACACAGGCTTTTCTACATGATCTCCTTTCAATAAAAAATATTTTTATCCTTCTCTGAATCGCTTTTGAGCCTCCCTGCAGAGACCTACCACCCACTTTTAAAAACTAAGCTGTAGACAACGTGTGTGTGTGTGTGTGAGCAGCAGCAGCCTACAAGTAGATTTCGGAGAGGGGGGGTAGTTTTCACTCATCAGATGAAATACACAGATTTGTTGTATGTTTACCAGTTTGAATGTTTGTATTAATCTGAAGTCGCCAAAGAGTGAAGAGAAAGTTACATGTTATTGTTCATGTACCCATGTATATACCAATAAATCATATTTTTTAAACATGTTACTGTTTTGTTTTTGTTTTTTGCATTTAGAATTGAAGCAGCATTTTGAAGGAAGACTTGCACAACGTGAATTCGCTAAATTATTATATTTCTTATATTTTGAGAAGGGTTGGGTCCTTTATTCAGTTAATTAGATTTTCTTTACATTCCCACAATTTGTAAAATGGCTGCAAAAGAAAGCTGCAAAATCTTCATCTTAGTCTTCTCCCTCGAGGTTGTGTCACGGGGGCAGCAGCTTCAGTAGAGAAATTCAGACTTCCCTCTCCCCAGCAAGTCCTTGGTCTTCTGGAGGGCCATGCATGGAACACCTCACCAGGCAGGCGTCTAGTCCAGGAGGCTCCTCACTAAATGCCTGAGCCACCTCAGCTGGCTCCGCTTGATGTGGAGGAGCAGCAGTTCTACTCTGAGCTATTCGCGGAAAACTGAGCTTCTCACCCTATCTCTAAGGAAAAGCCCAGCCACCCTGTGAAGGAAACTCATTTCAGCCGCTTGTATTCGTGATCTTGTGCTTTTGGTCACTATCCAAAGCTCGTGACCATAGGTGAGTGCAGGAACGTAGATTGACTGATAAATTGAGAGCTTCCCCTTTCGGGTCAGCTCCTTCTTCACCACGACGGACCGATGCAGGGCCCGCATCACTGCCGACGCTGCATCGATCTGCCTGTCAATCTCCTGCTCCATCTTTTCTTCATGCGTGAACAAGACCCCTGAGATACTTGAACTCCTCCACTTGAGGCAGAATCTCATCTCTAACCCGGAATTTGCACTCCACCCTTTTACGGCTGAGAACCATGGCCTCAGATTTGGAGGTGCTGATCTTCATCCCAGCCACTTCACACTCGGCTGCAAACCGCTCCAGTGATAGCTGAAGGTCATGGTCCGATGAAGCCAACAGGATGAGGTCGGCCACAAAAAGCACTGACCGAATCCTGAGGCCAACGAAACGCAACCCCTCAACGCCCTGGCTAGAAATTCTGTCCATAAAAGTTATGAACAGAATCTGTGACAAATGGCAGCCCTGGCAAAGTTCAAACCCCACTGGGAACAAGTTCAACTTATTACTGGCAATGTGGACCTAGCTCTGGCATTGGGGGTACTGGGACCGAAACCCCCATACTCCCGGAGCACTCCCCACAGGACTCCCCGAAGGGACACGGTCGAATGCCTTCTCCAAGTCCACAAAACACATGTAGACTGGTCGGGCGAACTTCCATGCACTCTCCAGGTCTTCACCAAGGGTATAGAGCTGATCCACAGTTGCACAACCAGGATGAAAACCACACTGCTCCTCCTGAATGGGAGGTTTGACCCTCCTCTCCAAAACCCCCAACTTTCCCATGGAGGCTGAGGAGTGTGATCCTCCTGTAGTTGGAGTGCACCCCCGATCCCCCTTTTTGAAGAGGGGAACCACCACACTGGTCTGCTAGTCCAGAGGCACTGCCCCCGATGTCCATGCGATGTTGCAGAGTCGTGTCAACCAGGACAGACCCACAAGATCCAGAGCCTTGAGGAACTCCAGGTGAATCTCATCCACACAAGCCATCCACTGGTTCCCCAAACTCTTCTTCCTCAATGGAAGATGTGCTGTTGGGATTGTGGAGGTCTTCAAAGTATTCCCCCTACCTGTCCAGAACGTCCAGAGTCAAGGGCAGCAGCACACCGCCTCCACTGAACACAGTGTTGACAGTGCACTGCTTCCTCCTCCTGAGATGCCGGATGGTGGTCCAGAACCTACTCGCTTGAAAGTAGTTTTCCCTTGGCTTCACCAAACTCCTCCATGCCCGAGTTTTTGCCGCCACAAGTGCGGAAGCCTCACTCCACTTGGCACGTCGATACCCGTCAGCTGCTTCAGGAGTCCTGCAGAACAAAAGACTCCTGTAGGACTCCTTCTTCAGCTTGATGGCATTCCTTTTCCGCTGGTGTCCATCGGCGGGTTTGGGGACTATCGCCACAACAGGGACCAACCACCTTATGGCCACAGCTCCGATCAGCCACCTTGACAATGGAGGCCGGAACAAAGTCCTTCTGAAAGGAGATTCAACAGCAAACCCTCACAGAATGTTTGGGTTTGCCAGGTCTGACCGACATCCTCCCCCACCGTCGGAGCCAACTCACCACCAGGTGGTGCAAAATCTTGATATATTAAAAATAGTCCAATAAATAATGTTCAACATGCATGACAGTATAGTGAGGTCACAACTAAAAAAAATTGAAAAGTAATATATAAATGGCAAAAAATTTATTTCCATTCCACCAACCAAAATAAACCATTTCTTGTAGAGACAATTTTTCCTTTTTTTGTTTTTTCTAAACTGATTTGTTCACATAGGCTTTCGTAATATTTGTTTTATTGTGTTAATAACTAATATTACTTATATCTGTTTAAATGATGTCTGTTTAGTTTTGTTTAGAGAAAAACAGAAACAGACTAAGCTTTAAAACAAAAAAAAAAGTTGTTATTCTTAAGATTTAGGCCAAATTGCCCAGTCCTAATTGTAATGATATTTAATAATGAGCATGTCGTAATTCCATAAAATAATTGTCATTTCTTATAAGAAACTGTACTACTAACACCATCTCAATGATCCTGGTTCAAACAATATATATGAGTGTAAGTGGTGGCTGGACTTGACACCTCCTTCCTCTTTCCAGGGACCCAGATGTCTGAACAACACCAGCAGCCCTCAGAGCCGGGAGGAAAAGATGATGGATGAAGTGCAAGAAGGTATCAGTTTGTTTTCCTGTCACATTCTTTACTATGGTGATTGTTCTTGGTTGGATATCTACTGCAGCATTGTCTGTAGTGGTTGGCCAGAATGTTTGCCCAGTTGCAGACATAAAAAACTAATCCCGTGAGGGTAATTTAAATTGCCAGATAGAAAAATGAAGCGGTTCATTCTTTAAGGTTATGTTTAGCTTTCATTAAAATCACTGCAGACAGACAGACAATCAGACAGACCAAACTATGAAGCAGCTGGGCCTGCTGTTAAGAACCCAGTGGCCAACTGGGACAAACCTTAATCCTACTGGAATCTTGAATTACCCACCAAAAAACTGAAGAATGAAGAACACCTGGCAAACTACCATAGGAGCATCACAGAGAACTGTAACTACTGTAATATATACTACATACCGATGCCTCTACTCTTGCTTTTAGTTTTTTTTTAATTTTCCTGGTTAAATGTTTTTGCTAATCTTCATTGAGGGTCTCAGGACAGCTGTAGATTGTGGTATGCGAGATTCTATCACTAATATCTGCTTTATATTGCTTGAAACAAATGCATTTGCTTCATGTGTGTATTTAATGTTGTAGAATTGCCTTCCAGCATATCAGTTATAATGCATTTTTTTTCTTTGGCATGGGCTCATTAGGGGACGCTGTAGAGAGAGTGTGGCAGGAGAGCGGTGAGACCAAAGTGGTGGAGAGGCCATCTTGTTCCAAGTTCTCACCACAAACCACATCAAGAAAGCCATCGTTTGGCCAAATAAGGCCAAACCCTGCCTCCAGCTTCCCTTCTGTTCCAAAAACTGAACAGACGAGTTCTGCATCCAAGTTTAACATCATTGTGATCAATTCGTGCGAGGCAGAGGACAGCCGCGGTGTGGTGCCGTCGTCTATCAGAGGCGGCCGTGAGGAACCTGAAGAAGAAGACGCAACGCCGCTCCCAGGTCAGAGCAGCGAGAGTTCGCAGTATCAACCACCGCTCTGTGTTCAAATCAACCAGCCGTCCGCTGAGGCAATGTTTGAAGGCAACTACAATGATCACATCTCCACCTTTAACAACCCCACTGTTGCCTTGGGGACAGCGGCCTCCCAACAGCAAACAAAAATGCACTCTTGGCGTGGAGTTCAGCAGCCCAATAACTTCTCTGCTCAGAACCATCTTTACCATCAGAACCCAGAGTGTGTCTCCATGCAGCAGCAGCTCCCGTATGGCTGCAGGTTCTGCTCTCGCCGCTACACTCACCAGTGCCAGCTGCGCATCCATGAGCGCGTCCACACAGGCGAGAAGCCATACCAGTGTGTCCAGTGCAAGAAGAGCTTTGGCCAGTTCTGCAGCCTCAAGCGCCACCAGATGGTCCACACGGGGGAGAGGCCATTCCCCTGCCCACACTGCGGCAAGCAGTTCTCCACTTCCACCAATCTGAAGGTTCACCAGAGCGTCCACACCGGAGAGAAGAGGTTCCACTGCTCAAAGTGTGGCAAGAACTTCTCTTTCCTTAGCAACCTCATCCGGCACCAGGCTCTGCACGCCTCCAAGTAGACCGTTTTTATTCACCAGTAATCTTTATAAACATGACTGCATTGGAATATGCAAAATCTGTCGATGATGAAGGACAATTTATTTTTTGACCAGAAACAGTTCCAGAGCCATTTGCCAAAAGTCTGTGTGGAGAGCTGCACAGAGGCGGAGCCATTAGCCAAATGGATCTCAGAACTTTATTCAGTATACAATCAGTATGTAGCTCTATTGGAATCAAACGTAAAAAGTCAGACTAACCCAACCAAAAATTGTGATTGGAATCAAGCTATTGCCTGCTGCTTCTTCAACCTGATCAGACTGAAGCGAAGTGAGCTGTGCCATGTGCTAGAGGTCCACACCAAGCTCTGACCCAGAAGCTGAACAGTGTGTTTCAATAGGTCTTGGACCTGATATCCACTGACTCCGCTGAAATCATAGAAATATTAGTCCTGAAATTGATTCACTTGTATATAATACCATGTAGTCTATGTCTGTGTAGATTCTCACTCATCCAAGTCATTGTAGTCAAGGGGTTTTTAAAAAGTAGGCAACTGGACTTTTTCTTTGAGCTTGAAGACGGGATGGGAGGTGTGGTCTATAGCTCCACCCTCTGTGATCCAGAGATATAGCTCCTGGTTTCCATCATCAGGCTAGAACTGAAGAAGCCTTTCGGATGAAAGGTGAAACGTCTTCAAGCTCAAAGAAAAAGTCCAGTTGCCTACTTTTTAAAAACCCCTTGACCATGTAGTCTAGGTCAACACCATGACCATCTAAGGCTATGTATAATTCAATCAAGCAATCAACCAACCAACCAACCAAATCAATCAATCAAATAGTAATCACTCAATGAAATGTATTCCCATCGGCTCCTTATATCTGTGCCCAAATCGCCAAAATAAGTATAGCTAGTAACAAATTACCAACAATAATGTGCATGGTCGGGGGGGATCCTCCAGGATCCCGGTGGCCCAAGGGTAGAAGCTCCTCCTGAGTTTGGAGTTGAAGCAAATTGCACCAAAAAATGGAACTACCTAAGTAACTACTAAGTATGGCGTCTAACATGTGATGCTATAGATCCCTTTGTAATCTATGTCACTCTAGCAGCGCCTACGTATTACTGCACGTTGCATGCAGAAAGTAGGACGCATCACCTTCACGAGGGAGAAGATAGACCAGTTAGTGTAGAATATAGCAGTTCTTTCGGTTACTGAATCATGAGAATCAGTTCCTTCAAAAGATCCATTCACGGAATCACTCTGCCGAGTGCTTGACAGGGCTTTGACCGATTCACTGAACTGAAACACAACTCAATGATTTATGATTCAGTTCATTATGAACACTGTTTTTAATTCATTTAAATGCTGATCGCTCAGGATTCATGTTCACTGTGGTGATTCATGACCATCCTGTTCCCTCGTGAAACGATGACGTTGATGTCTGAGTTGTAGTCAATCTATGGTTCTAGTTAAGTAACAGCAGTTTGGTCAGTTGTGAAATATTAAGCAGCAGTGCCAGATATCCAGAAGTTAAAATCTGTAACAAGAACTATTTTTTTTGATTTTCTATTTATTTATTTATTTTTTTGTGATTCGTTATGACAGGTCCACCGATTTTAAACTTCAACAAAGAACCTGTCTTCAAACAAGTTAACACTTGTCAATGGAGAGTCGCCAGATTCTCTTTACAATTGAAAGTTAGTACAAAAGTCTGGTCGGGTCAGGCTAGTTATCAGAGTGCTGCACTTAAAGTGACTAACTGTTATCTTGACTATACTTCACTTATTTAATTCGTAGTCTCCTCATGTGCAGTAGGTATTCATCCATTAATTTCTCTTCAGCTGGAACTGTCCATTTTGCCTTCATACACCACTGAGCAACTCCCATAGGAATGAATGAGTTCCCACCTCCAATACTGTATGATGATATTATTATAGATCTGTGCCCGGCATCACCTCTTGACCACAGATTGATTTACTTTTGCAAAATTGTGACAAATATTCCTCATCAATAAAAGTATTTTTTAAAAATCACTTTTGTCTTCATATTAAATTCTCATTATGATATATTTGCCATAAACGTATTATTTATCTTAAATTTTGAAAAAGGTTTGTTAAGAAATATTAATTCTTTCTGCTACTCTGATACTGGTGTGGAGACAGCTCTTTTGTCATATCATGTCTATCATATCTGTATCCTCTATATCTGGGGTGGCCACTCATTGCACCACTTGCCACCCCAATACTTAAATGCTAAGGCCTAGATTGTACTGTTATTACTTGTATTTTGACATAACTGTGAGAATAGATAGACACAAATGTACACTTATAGGTAGGCGATGAGACAAAATTACCATAACCAAAATACTTTGAGAAAAGGTATATCATTTACTTAAAAATAATAACTTTGGTTCTCCTCCTACACTGTTGCTGGATGCTGGCTCAACATTCTCAATCTCCACATTTCAGTGACCATTAGAAGAACCTTCCTGATTGTTGTTTTAAGACATGATAAGGACAGTTTAATAATAATAATTAATAATCTATACTACTAATAATAATACATTTTATTTGAAAATGGTTTTCTAATCCCAATGCACCAACAGACAGATACAAAAACTTTAGACACAAACGTATACAATATACAGACAACATTTTTATGGGGAGCAAACTTCAAATTGAATCTCTAGATTTAAAAAAAAATGTATTATTAAAGTAAACATAATAATTACAACAGATAATAAAATATATACAGAAGAATAGCTGAAAAGATAATAATAGATAATACTAGTAATCATAATATCAATCATATCATAATATTTGGCACCTTTCACACAAAGCTAATAGCAAATTTAAAAAAAGAAGAAGAAAAGAGACAATTCAGAAGAATCTAGATAATATACTATTTAACCATATACATTTTAACTACTTTTCACCACTGATATTCTGCTTAGTCCACTTATTATATGTATGGTTCCATTGTAACAGTTTCAACAATGAATTTGATGTGCGTCTTTACGCCCGCCATTACGGTAACGACCGAGTGGCACACCCGGAAGTAAACAAAAGACAAAATTTTTAACGACGAGAACGTGTATGAACGGCGGTGCTTAAAGACAATGGCTGCTGTTGTTTCTCTCCGTGTTTCTAGCGTATAACAAATCATAGCTTGTGTTAATTAACAACTAAACAGTGGACTAGTCGGACACTCGTCGAGCTGCAGCAGTAAATCACTGCGGGACAGGATGGAGAGTTGCGTGAGTTTCCACAGTCAGCTGGCGTCCATCATGGAGGTTTTAGCTAACGCGGCGGTGGCGGAGATCTGTCAGCTGGTCGACGACGGCTTCGCCGCTCTGAGGTTGGAGATATCCCGCAGTCAGCGGGAGAACCGGGCTCTGAAGAGCCGGCTCCGGCTGATGGAGCCTCCGCTGGAGCCGCGACCCAGGAAAGGTCAGTGACAGCAAACAAGCGTCGAATCATTTCATCCGGTTATCACCGTGGAACGTGTCAAATGCAGCTGCTGTTCTATTTACAGATGTTTGACTTGAATGTATTTGTAAGTAGAGACGCTGGTGAACAAATGTCTTCACACTGACTTATCTATAAATCAGATGTGATTTAATTTGTCGCTTTTAAAAATGCACCTGTAGATTTTCATTTATGCTTTACTTTTAGTGCTTTAGTAAAACATTTTGAACTCTAGTGCATATACACTGCACTTTGGCTTAGGCTTGCATATATATATATATATATATATATATATATATATATATATATATTTTATACATAACTGCCAGTATTAATATAAACAACACACCTGAAAAACTACATTTGATATACTGAATATTTTGAAAACTTTACAATTTGCTGTTTGTATTTCAATCACCACTTACATGATAGAAAATACACGCAGAGTAACTCCTGTGCTTTTCTTTGAACAGATCATGACAGTGAAGATCATACCGGGTCCACCAGCCTGGAGGATACAGACTCTCAGCTGTCCAGGGTCTGTGCTGCACTGTTTCTTCTTCTTTTCTTCTTCTTCTGTGTTTCTGTCTGTACTGTATCTAGTATTCTGAAGTAACAAAAGACAATTTATAAAAATGGAGGTTGTGAAAAATGCATGTGATACACACATCCACAGACACACCACTACAAATACTATAAGGATGGACTCTACACATGTACCTGGATCCTAAATAAATACCCTGGCCCACAGAAAAAGCTTAACCTTGCTAACGGCTCCTTTAATCTGTTCTACGTCTCCTGTCGTTCAGCCGGTGGTGGTGACGGTGCAGCCGGTGCCGCCAGAGCCGGAGGTGGACATGATCAAGAAGGAACATCTGGAGGAGGAGCGCACCAGCTGCAGACAGCTGGACCATCAGACATCCCCAAGGAGCAGTAAGCAGCACAGACTCTTAACATCAGTGAATACAGCTCACTGAATTGACCTGTAACTGTTTCAACATGTGCTTTACAGGGAGATTATTCCAGCCTGTTGGAGCTTTAAACATGAATGATCTCTTACCAATTGTACCAATTGTTTTGTTTACTGAAGGAATAGAGATGGAGAGGGGCGCCTTAATTGGTATATTGAGGAATATGGAATTCTTATATTGAGTGTGGGCCAATTGAGTAAATTATACATGATACAGTGATGGGTATAAAAGGAACAACCAAAAACAAATCTAGAAAGAAGATTATATACAATGTTGAGGGGCAGAAATTAGGTTTTAGAACTGTTAAGTAGTAGTTTTAATAAGAATAAGGCATATATTGGGGTATATTAAAAAAAAAAATCATAGCGTAAAAAGAATAAAAACACACCAGTATTTGGTATGAAACGGTATACTGCCCACCCTGCCAACACTTTTGTATTTATTTATTTTACCACCTTGTCTAAAATAATTCAGATGCCATTTAAAATGACAGATACTGTGATTTGTCTGCCTCACAATGTAACAACAATACTCTGTCCTTCCTGCAGTTGGGCCTCAGTCTCTGTGTCTGGCCGCTGAGATGAACGACGATGAAGACCACTTACCCAGCGTCAGTGTCTCGGGTCGGTGTGAGGAAAAGGATTTCACCAGACCTGGAGCTCTTCGTCAGCAGCAGCAGCAGCAGGAGGAGGAGGAGGAAGAGAGAACGGAGGAGAGCAGATCAGCAGCTGTGGATCCTGTTTCCTCTCTTTCTGCCGAGCTGCTTGCTGTAGAATCAAATACACCGGACCCAGACCCCTCCCTGGTTAACGCTGGAGTCAACGGTTTCTGGAGGGCAGAGGAAGAGTCGACGTCGGTCAAAACTGAGGCTGAATCTTCCTGGTCTGAAGCTTTTGTTACAGATCCTTTAGTTTCCAACAGACCACTTCCTTCACTTCCTAGTGAAGCAGCAGAGACCAAATGCAGCGAGCTGGACGCTAGCAACTTTGACTCCTCGTCCTTCGACGACCTGTTCTCCTCTCCGGAGGTGGCCCGGTCCCTAACAGCTGTTCACAAAGACTCCACAGACAGAGCAGCAGGGTCATCCTCATCTTCATCATCTTTTCCTTTCTTGAGCAGCTTTGCCTCCGCACCGCCACTGTCGTCCTTCAGCGACTCCTCCCCTGACGCGAGGAGCCAGGGTTTCCCTGGCAGTGGTGAGCGAGTGTTCAGCTGCTCACAGTGTAGCAGGCTCTTCTGCAGCTCCAGAGACCTGCTGGTGCACCGACGCTCGCACGTTGGAGAGCGGATCTACCACTGCCACCTCTGCAAGAAGCCCTTCCTCCACCCGCACCAGCTGAAAACTCACCAGCGGGTTCACACTGGGGAGAAACCGTTCAGCTGCGCCCAGTGCGGCAAGCGCTTCTCCCAGTCCAGCCACATCAAGAGACACATGAGCGTCCACACGGGGGAGAAACGCTACAGCTGCGGCCTGTGCGGGAAACGTTTCTCGCAGGCATGCAGCCTCAAGGTCCACCAGGCGGTCCACACCGGAGAGAGACCCTACAGCTGCACCCAGTGTGGGAAGAGCTTCTCCGTGCTGGGAAATCTGGTCCGACATCAGAGCGTCCACGTCAGCAAGTGAACGTACAAACAGCAGACACGTGTGCAGGGGTCGAGGCGGTAGACTGTTACCTTGATGACATTTTCCTTGAGTTTTTAATCTTTCCCTCGTGATCGAAGCCATTTAAAATGTAGCATAGAAGTACATTACTTCCAGAAAAATGCGAGTGAGTAAAAGTGAAATTATTCAATTCTGAAAATCACATGAGAAAAAGCAACTCAATCACAGTAACAAATATATACGTAATTCATTACTCCCCCCCCCTGCTCATGTGTTGGTAGATGTTTGTGTTACTGTCAGAACGTGTTTAATGTTTATCGGTCCTGTGTTATTTATGCATCTTCATGTTTATAATAAAACATGCAAAAGTGTTGCTTTAATCATTTCTTATTAACTTTGTGAATGTGCTAAATGGTTCTTTCTTTCCAGCTTCATTGGAAGACAGAACATTTTAAAGCAAAGCTTTATGGGAATATTATTATAATATTAAAACTCAAATAAATATTGTACTTCCTTATTCCAAAAAAAAATCAAGCCATGAATATCAACACGATAAAACTAATACAATATATAATTTCAAAATTCAACAAAAGAAAAAGAAATCTGTCCCGTATTCTTTGAAAGGACTTCTAAAGCCTCATGTTAACTCTCAGACAAATAGGTCATGATATTTCCACCAAATGTTTTTTTTTTCCAAGAAATATTTTTTAGATAGAAGTCTTAGATTACAGAGAAAAAAAATACAGACTAAACAAATGAGTAAACCTGTGTTAAATCTTGTGTTGAGTTGTGTATATTAATTAAAATAATTGGGGGAATATATAGAAATTCTTTGTTTTTGATATAAGTTAATTTAAGATAACTAATTTGGCCGATGGAAAGCTTGGAGATATATATATATATATATATATATATATAATTTGCTTTAGTTTTAAATGATTTTTTATGTGTTTGCTCTGGTTTGGTGGGTGTAAAAACAGCTATGGGTATAAACAAGGGTCAGGGTATCACCATATTAAAAAAAACGTTTTGCTATATTTTGGAGCAGGGCGCCTAGAGATGATACAGATGAAAGAATGCCATTACTTGGCTATTCTCCAAAAAATTGTTTTTTGGAATGTGATTAGGAAATTTAAAATTTTAAATAGTGGAATAAGCTGAGTATGGAAAAGTAAAAGCAAGTTGACATTTTTTATAATGACTGAATAATATATTATCACATTTAGAGATTTAAAAAAGGGCGATTTGGGGATGAGATTTGGCAAATTTTTGTTTGTAAATAAAGAAAAATGCATAAATAAAAAAATAATAATCAAATTTTGGATATCAGTGTTTGTCGGATTACTACAATGACGGATAATATCTTTAAGATAATGATTCACCATCAAATTCAATGCTGCTGAACAACAAACCGACGTCATCAGGAGGCGACTCTCGCACCCCGGAGAGCCGGAGACGCGGCTGTGTAAATAATGGACACGACGCTTGCGAGCGCCTCGGGCGGGCGGAGACGGGCCGTGTGATCCGGACAGCTGACACCGGAGTCCCCCTGCATGTCCGCCGTCACGCGCCAGTCTCCTCCTTCCTCCTCCTCCTCCTCCTTCTCCTCCTCCTCCTCCTCCGCAGCAGCAACAGTCGCACGCAGACCCGGGCGATGATGGCGGACTGCGTTGGCTTCCAAGCGCAAATCGCCTCGATCATAGAGATACTGGCCAATTCCGCGGTGGCGGAGATCTGCAAGCTGGTGGACGATGGCTACGCGGCGCTGCGCTCCCAGATGGACCAGGAGCGGCAGAAGAGCGAGAAGGAGAAGGACGCGCTGCGGCAGAAGCTGCGAGACATGGACGTGAAGATGCGGAGCTGCGAGAGGAAGATGAGGAGACGGAGTCAGCGCGAGGAAATGCACGCTGTTCATTTTAGGCCACCTGAAGGTAAACCCGCGGTAATGATGATGGTGGTCATGGTGACAGTGGTGATGATGGCAGGAGGAAGGGCTGCAGCTGGGCTGGAAACGACGCGTGAGGGAGACATGACACGTAAAGTGATGGTTGTTTGTGATGGATGTGAGGCCGTGGAGCAGCTGTAGCGTCTGCCAGACTCAGACTCTGCTGCTGAGCCCCAGCATCACTCAGTCCGCCACATGTCAGAGCAGCTCAGGGCAGGTCGGGCCGTAGAAGTGAAGTCGTACTCGGAGGAAACTTTTCTCCCATTTGGGTGGTGCTTCGGCGTTGCCTTGCTACGCCGCACCTTCCCGTTTGATTCTATCCCCGCAGCGGGCGAAGAGTAAAAACTAAAGCCTCCAGAGCAGCCCTGAAGCCGAAGGTTTTCCTGTCCATGTGCAGACATTTTGATACGGTTCCTACGTGATGTCGTAAGCAACAGTAGGATTTTTTCTTGGTAGCTTCCAGGCGATGCTTCTGGTTGGTTTGACACATCTGACGCCCGTTTGATTCGATCCCCGCTGCAATGGACAAGTAAAACTAAATCCTTGACAGCTCCCCCCCCTGAAGCCGTCAAACCTTTGCTGTGGTCTGGTTTCCTTTCCACGTGCAGATGGCAACGTCACTCTTGCACAAGGCTCCACAAATTCCCCCGGAAAACTCTGTAGTAGACTGTGGCGCCCATGAATGACCCTATGTGACGTTGTAAGCGACAGTTGGTCGCTTTGACGCATCCATTTGTTTCAAATAAACCCCCGAAGCTGTCGAACTTGTGCTGCAGTTTCCGTTCTCACATGCAGTCGCCAACGTTTCCAGTCTCTCATGCTCAAGGATACACAAACTCAGTCAGTCAGTTATTCTCTATTCCTGCTTATTCCTCACTAGGGTCACGGGGGTCTGCTGGAGCCAATCCCAGCACATTACAGGCAGGGATACACCCCAGACAGGTTTCCAGTCTATCGTGGGGCACACACACACTGTTCACTCACGTCAGCATATTTTTAAACCGCAATCTCCACGCAGAAAGGTCCCAGCTCAAGGTCTTGAACCTGCGACCTTGTTGCTGTGAGGCCACGGAGCTAACCACTTCTCCAATGTGTTGCCGGATCCACATAGTCTACCAGAAAACACTGTAGTAGACAGTGGTGTTCCGCCACCGAGTTTTCGCATGCCCTTCCTTACGAAAGTCTTATTTATACTCATTTGAAACTGTCTCGTCTCGTGTCATCTTCTCCCGCTTCATCCGTTTAAGCCCAGACTTCCCTCTGACCCCAATGACCCCAAGGCATTCCCAGACCAGCCGAGAAACATAGTCTCTCCAGCGTGTCCTGGGTCTTTCCCGGGCGCCGCCGCTCCGTAGGGACGTGCCCGGAACATCTCACCAGGGAGGCTTCGTTTGAAAGTGTCGCTTAGCGACTAAGGATCGTGCACAAGGATCCACAAAGTCTATTTTATATTCTTTAGAAACTGTCACTCAGCATACGGTCACCAACGGAAAAAAAGCGACTGCACGGACTCTACATAAACGGGACACTGATCTGCGTTTCGTATTTGGCGCCATCCCGAGCTGGAGCTCATCATCATCAGTTTAGTACGCTATGTCAGAAGAGTGCAAACGCAAACATGCAGAAAGTTGCGGTAATGCAGTGTTTTACAGACCTACAGTGGATATAAAAAAAAGTCTTCACACCTTTTGTGGATCCTTGCGCGCGACAAACGGTCTCAAAACATTGCCATCAAACCCACGGAACGACCCACATGAAGATTAACGCAACAAGGTCATCAATGGACCTCATTGCGCAACCATTAAACTTTAAATAGCATACATCCTAGTAATATATATTATAGCTATTAAATGTTAAATAGGAAGAGATGGATATCGAGGCCAGACGAATGTGGTCATGTAGAAATAATGTAAATGTGATTAAATGACAGTACTGTGGATAAGTAGAGCAATAGGTGCAGTTCGATGGCGGGTAGACCTTTTAATAATGATGAATGCTGCGGCTCCCACTGTGTCTGCGGCAACAAAAAGACTGTTGAAAATTATTTCTCAGGCAAACGGAAAAGATTTGAACCAAGCGAGGCCTATTTTCTTCTGAAAGTAGTTGTTGTTTTGAATCATGATTCCGTGTATTCCTGTTTCTTCTGTAAAACTCAATCTTTGAACCTTAGCTCTCCTCAAGCCTTTGGAAACACTTTGGAATAGTAAGTCAAGAACAATCCTTCCAATCATCACTAGAATCTAAATTCTCACTAAATGCGTCACCTGCCCAATATCTGGAAATAATGACAGCTCACGCACAAACAGGCAATATCCTCAGCATCATTTCCAAGCATAGCACCTTTCACCTTTTTTTCCTACAGGAAAAAAAGTGGTTTAAATAAACATCAATGTAAGATAGGAAGGAAAAAACGCATAGAATACCTAAGAAAACTCAAATCCAAGTCAAACAGAAAAATATGTCATGTGGTTAATTGCATTGATAATTTATAGTTGGAAGTGGGGGATGATTCATGCGTGATATGTCCCAGTTGGACTGTAATTGATAACGGGGTAATTGATAAGGGGGTAATTGCTGCAGCAGCTGTGCACAATCCGCAAATGACCTCTCTCATTTGCCAGATTCCCCCTGACTTCCAGACTGTGCGTAAACAAGGGTTAGGAATGTGCGTAGGATACTGCCTGCACAGATCATTTGGTTTAATTCATAACCATTGCGTGTAGTTCTTTTGCACGGAATAACTCGGCAAAGCAACACTACACGGATTTGACTGGAGTAGTGAATGAGAGGCCTGATGCGTCATCCTCCTCGTCTCAAACCCGCTTGCTGCCTTGGTGTTGGTCATTTTTTGGTGTTTTGTCGTCCTACGTCCGTGCAACCTCCTGAGCGAAGATTCTAAGAAATTCTTTTAATGCCATAAGAAGCTTTGAGTCCAAAAGTGCATCAATATGATTCCAATAAAGTGAGAATATGTTTGTTCTGCCCAGGACACCTTTGTGGTTTTGGACATAGTTCAGCATTTTGGGAAATATGCTAATCTGCATTGTGACAGCGTTAAAAGTCTTCCTGGAACTCCCTCCAGTTATGAGTAGTCGTTATCACGCTAAACAAAGGCGACAGTGGCTGGTAATGTTAGTAAAACTTTAGAGGTGCTGCTGACTTTGAAGAGATGGACCGTAGCCGACGCAGTAAATCACGTTCAAAAGGGAGAAAAAGCCTTTAACACCAGCGTCTGCGGCTTTTCTTTTAGGGCCTGACGACCATCAGGCTTTGGTGCCACCTCTTCCTCTTCCTGCCACCTCTGAAGACAAAGCCTTTCATCACATTTCAAAGGAGGTAAAGATTAATCAGCATAAGTGCATTTAAATATGCCGTCATGTGGTCATTTGCATTGATAATTTATGGTTGGAAGCGTTGTGTTTGAGTCAACTCGTAGCACTGAGCTATTTCAGGCTGATTAAATTTTCTGAACACGTTGAAATGAAGTTAGAAATTCCACAATTCTCAATACCCGAAGACCAACAACAGTGAATCCCACGTGCTTCAATGTACGTTGACTTTTATTAAAAACAACAAAGGATATAGGTCTTAAAATGCAATCGTTTAACTTTTTTATGTTTAAATGTTGCCTCCTTTTGTCTGGAAAGTCGAATTGTATATTGACTTTTGCAAATTTATTATGCAAATTTGCAGCTGCATTGGTCACCAGCTGTTCTCCACAGACTCTTAACACGATTATGTCAGATTTTATTCATATTCAGATATTTACCCTAACCAAGTGGATTTGGTGAATGAAACCAGACTTTAACCACAGCCTATCACAACATGAGACAACATTAACATAAAACACTATAAACTAGCACCTTTATGCTGCTTGTCGCTCTGTCACAGCAGGAAGAAACCGCAGTGTTACCGCTGGTGAAGCAGGAGACCATGGAGAGAGACGACGGCAACCTGGACCTCAAGGTAGAAGTGGACATCGGGGCAGAGTGTGGGCTGACAAATGGTGAGTCATCTTTATATTTCTTATTATTTATGAAATTGCTGCCGAGGGCTGGTTGTGTTCTCTTACTAAAGGCTGCAATGCGTTTGACTTTTGCTGACTTGCACACCTGTAGGCCCACATCAACATTTGATTGTGATTGATGCATAGTCAAATCCATGTCATGTCACTTTGCTCCCTCTTGTCATGGGTAGCAAACTGCAACATCGTTGAACAAATCTCTTTATTTTACAAAGCCCCACCCTGGCCACTGGATGAGATTTTGTCTCTCAGACCCAAATCTGATGTTATTTTTATTGCTAGACTTAATTTTGTCCAGAATTCCATGACTATACTGTAGGTAGAGCGTTACTCTGAAACTACGATCAAAACAGTCATTCTAAATTGACAAAAATATTTAAGTTAATCATCGATTTTCCTGGGGACATGCAATTTTTTGAATGAAAATTACCTATAAAGGTTTTTTGGTAGCCAAAAATAAACAGAAGAGAAGTCAAGTTTTGTTTGATAGAAACAATATGTAGAAACAAAAAGTATAGAAACAATATGAGAGTTATATGATAGCTTCATTTGAGAACTATCACACGTGTAGCGTTAGCTAACCAGCTTTCGCTAGTCGTCTGCAAACAGTGTTATTTGCCTTTGTGTGATTAAGACATCAAACCTTCTTTGTAGGTATTAACCTAATATTTAAGCTAATATTTTGATTGACCTATAAAGCAGTAGTTACAACAAAGAATCGCCATACATAATTGTTTTCTAAATATAATAATCTAGTTTTCAGAGAGAGGTGAAAGGAAAGCTAAAAACACAGTAAGCTACCAGGTTATTAAGTGGGTAAACCAAGGCTAAATGCAAATATTGAGTCTAAGAAGTCTGTATATGCAAAAAGCCCTTGGAGAAAAGTAAGTATATGGGGTATACATGCATATAGCCCTTACTTCACCACTGACGTTAACATTAGCTAATTACTATGCACATATTAAGTAGCCATCTGCTTTTAGGCAGCACTAGCAAGTATTCATGTTTTTCCAACGTGTTGAGGGGCTATTTAAAATAGGGGATAGCAGCAGATGGAGGATGTCAAACTGTCCATCTGTAACCGTGTTACAAAGTGCTGCATTTCTGCCCCTTACAAGCAATTGTGGCAACTAACAAAGTCTGGCTCTGCACCAACAGGGCCACCAAGATGGCCACTGACACAGCCAGTGGACCGGAGCCATGACTCGCTCTCAGCTGGCTGTAGAGGAGGACTGCGCATGTTGTCTCCAATACACTCCCTGCCAAAAATGCATCGTAAATTATGTTAATTTCTTAACTGATGAGATGGAAGCATTGATTATGCTTCCTCTCCTCCACATTTTCTCGCCTTTTCTTGTATGTATATATATATATATATATATATAAGTACTGTACATGTTTCACAAGTTTTCTCTTGCTACATTACCGGCCTTTCTACTTTTGTTGTCAAAAAAGGTCAGCGTGCAGGCTAAAGAGTATATATCACCATTTAATAGTGGAGGCTATTACTATTGCTTGATTTAACTGTGCATGTAAATGTATTGACTGAGCCTGTATCTCCTTCTGCAGCCCTGGAGCCCAGCGAGGAATCTGCCCCCAGCGACAATGCTCTTGACACCAGTGTCAGCACCCAGCCGTCCTCCCCCACTGATGCAACTATGGACCTGACCTGCAGGCCTCGACCCAAACGCAAGGCCACCAAGCCTTTGGGCACCAGTTTGACAGCGAGCGGTGGGGCGGTCCCGGCCCCCGAGGCAGCACGCAGGGATCTTGGAGGGAACCTAACAGATGGAGCTCTGAAGCCAGAGATCCAGACTCATAATGCAACAGAAGATGAACTTCACCCTTCTCAGCTTTCGGCCCCTGTAGCTTCCGATGAGCCCAGCCCCGACCGCCTCAACAGCCTGGGCCTGGACCTGGCGTGGATGCAGGAGAGGGTCAGCCATCTTGGCGCCGCGTACGCCGTAGCGCAGCTGGGTTTGGGGAACACGGACACTGGACACCCTTCAGCCTCCTTCCCCACGCAGGCGGGAGGAGACAATCTCGATGGCCCCCCCACCATGCTCTTCCCAGGCGGCGCTCACGAAATGGCGGCTTTCGCGGCCTCTTTCGACATCGCTGCCGCCGCCGCCGCAGCGGCTGCCGTTGTCGCTGCACCACCTCCGCCGCCACCTCAGCCCCCTCCCCTGACCGCTCCTCCAGCCACCACCAACAGCCAGAGGCAGCCTTACAAGGGCGGCGCTGCCGCGAAAGAGCCCGTGGTTTGCGCGGTGTGCGGGCGCGTCTTCCCCAGCGCGGCCGCCCTGGAGCTGCACCAACGGGTGCACACGGGGGAGAGACCCTACACCTGCCCCCACTGTGGAAAGGGCTTCGCCCAGCCCAACAACCTGCGAGTCCACCTCCTCATTCACACCGGGGAGAGGCGTTACCGATGTACGCTGTGCGGGAAGAGTTTCATCTCGTCCAGCCACCTGAAGCGGCACCGCACGGTCCACACGCAGGAGAAACCCTACAGCTGCTCGCGCTGCGGACAGTCCTTCAGCCAGATGTGTAGCGTCCGCAGACACCGGCAGCAGTCCCAGTGTGGCCTGTAGACTGATACAGATGAGCGGATCCAAATCACTCACCAGGGGAATTCATGCATCTTATGTAAGAACAGGTGAACCAAGGCTGTGTCCTGTGATATCATGACCTGTAGAGTTGATATTTGTCCTAGATTCTAGCAGTTATCTGTGAATTCTGTTCTAAGGTGGGATTTGCCTTTAAACCCCTCTCAGTCTTTATTTACTCCTTGTTTCAAACTATGAGAGGATCACTGAATGGCTGTAAAAGAGTGCCTGAGACTGATAACACTTAATTCATCCATTTGTCAAGAAGAATTAGGTTTGCACTGATAGACATTTGATTTTTTTTGATATGTGTATTTATATTTTAGGGGTGTAACAATTTGTGTATTCGTCTAGGCTTGTTAACCTTGGTTACCATGGTTACTCTATCATAACGAGAGACCCATGCAACACTATTAGTAAAATAAGCTGCGTTATCTTCGACTCTGTGACTGTCGTTCCCAAGTTGTTTACAATTTTCAAAATAAAAGACCAAAAGCCTAATTTTATACCTTTTTTCTACTCCGTTGAAAACTTACCAAACAGTGTTTTTTGTGTACCGTTACACCCCTAATATATATATATGTATGGAGATGGTTCTGGCTATTATTGGATCATTTATCTGATGGTTATACACAACTTTAATGTGTACTTTCCAGTGACCATCTGATGCAGTAGGGTTAACCATATTTTGATCTCTCAACAGCTCTGTAATATCTAACTGAAATGGCAGGTATGTATGTATTTGATTTTCTCGATAACCTACTGATCTGATCAACTTCACACTTGTCGTGTGTGTTGCTGAGGACCAAAGGAAGTGCGGCGGAAAGTGTGAAATTGTTCAGATGAACGGTTCTCGGGAAAAGCTGCGAGCAGCAACATCAGAGGCCAAGCATTCAGCCTGTTCTGAACCGGTTTTGAATGAGAACTGCACTAGTCTAGATAATCAGAGACACATCAGAAATCCATGAGAAGTTAAAGCACCTGCTGTCAACATTAATTTATATTTGCCTTATCATATTTCCAGACACTTCCAGCTTCTGTGGTTTGTTTTCAGACTGCTTGCACTACAAGATTTCATTTCTCACACTGCAGAGACACTAATATGTTGATATTAAAGGATGCAGAAACATCCTTAGTTCTGTGTTCTGATTGGAGCATTTACACGTTTTGACCGGAGGCAGGCAAACTTCACATTCCGACAACTACAAAGCTTTATTACCACACCTGGTAATAAAGAAGTAGGAGTAGATATCCGTGGAGCTAGACAAAGACTTTTCTTCAAATATGCTCTGGACAGCCGAGACTGAGTTTATAGATATTCAACAAGACCTTAAATAAGAGCTTTGGAGTTGTTGGATGTGATGAGGTAGCAGCTGACCAGCTAACTGTTTCTGTCTGCTTCAGGTAGTCCATGCCTGTACTGGACTTCCAGATATAAAATCATATTTGTCTTCTTTTCTGTCTGCGAATTATGACTATTTTAACATAGTATATTTTCCAATATCAGACTCTCCCTTTAAAAGGACCCATATTGTACATTTTCCTTGTTTTTGTTAAGTTGTGATATCCCTAAGTTCCAAAAATTAAAGTTCTCTCAAGCTTCTCTCTGGAGCTCAACAGGTCATTTCGCATTTGTCAGATCGTCCGATTTGATTGGCTGTGAATGAGGTGGGTGGGGGGTGACCGCTTAGTTATGACATTTCTCTGTCTATTGGGTGTTATGAAACATGGGATGGTATTTGATGATCTACAGTGCATCCAGAAAGTATTCACAGCGCTTCACTTTTTCCACATTTTGTTATATTACAGCCTTATTCCAAAATGGATTCAGTACATGGATTATCTACATGTGATTTCTTAGTTTTTTATTAACAATACATTTGCAAAAATCTAAAAAAAAAAAAAAAAAACTTTTGGGGTGTTGTCTGTAGAATTTCGAGGAAAAAAATGAATTGAATCCATTTTGGAATAAAGCTGTAACATAACAAAATGTGGAATAAGTGAAGCGCTGTGAATACTTTCCGGATGCACTTTCGCAACTAAAACCTTCCTGGCAATTAAAATATAATGCTCTATGATATGGTACTTTATAAAGCTCTTTGAATGTTCTCATTGCATTTCCTTAAAGTGCAACTAACCACCTAATACTGCACTAACTCCACCCACTTAGTAAGTGGACGAGGAGCTGGGGAGTAGGAAAGGTAGGAGTGATGGTGGATGTGTAAGGCAGGACTGCAGGAAAAGGAAAAAAAACAGGAGAGTGACACAGAAACATTTGCTCTTCAGACAACACACACTGTTAACGTTTTTATGTTTTTAAATAAGATTTTACCAACTGATAACTGCAGAAAAGGACAGCCGGAAAGTTAAATAGTTAAAGGATGGACCGTGCTGCGTCTGCTCAGCTCTGTAAAATAACATACACACACTGGAATCTTTAACATTCTACCATTCATATATGTAGAGCACCACCAAAACGCTTACACTAATATGTGACATTGACTCCACCTTTTTAGAAATGATTTTAAACAGCAGTTGACCGTTTGAGCCATTTTCAACCCATAAAATGCTGATTTTAATCAATTCAGTGTCAATGTCAATACTAATACTAAACACATGTATGTATTTCATCCCAGTGCAGACATATCATTTAGTTTTAAAAACAAAACATGTTCAAAACAACATGTTGAAGTGTTTACTACCTCTATAAAGACAAAGGCAAATTCGTGGGGCGGTGCAGATACACAGTTTATTCACATTTTACATGATGTCATTTATCACTTGTAGCAGGATTTTATATTGCGACAGACGGTATCATCAATGAGTGGCCTTCTCACAGCAGCCAGGTCTTGGAAGATTTTGGCAGGATTAAATCTTGTAGTGCAGGCCTGCACTTCCAACACGCGTGGAAAATGATTTGGTCTCTTTCGTGATATTTTTCGTTTGCTCTTCGTTTCGTTAAGAACAAAAGGGAAACGTGTAACGTGTTGTTCAGAAAATTCACTTCTATGTTCGTTTTCGGAGTTGGGGAAATTAAATAAGGTTTTATTTTTCTTTTTGGATACAATGTTTTAACCCCTATGAGGTTTACCTTCCTTTTAATGTCAGTCGTCTTTTTTTTTTTAACCAGTTAAATATCAAAGAACAAAGGACTGTATAAAAAAAAATGTAAAGTAAAAAAAATATATATCAAGAGAGTCTTGTTTGTATGTGTAGGTGTTTGGATGTAATTGGCACTAGCTGTAGGCTGCACAGCTAAAACAACTCTTTTTGCCTTTTGGTATTCTTTCATGACATGTTCCAATGTTTAAAGATGTATGGTTATCATTAAACATGTAAAATGTTTGTTTGCATTGACCCCGGCTCTACTGTGGCTATCATTTCTGTGATACAGTCTCATATATACATTACTGGAGCCTCTCCTTATCCATTTAAATAGCAAAAGGCCTTGATAGATGTTTAACTTATTAGTGTTTTTGGACAAAGTAATGAATGTGCAGTATGTGTGAAAGTGGTTTGTCTTTTAACACTTTGATGTTAAATGTTGAGGAGCTGTGTGTTGTTTTAATGGTTCAGCACAAAGAGCTAACAGGAATCTTAGAGCTCGCTGAGAGTTGTCATGTAGATTGCTTTAAATTTCTGTCAATATGAGCACTAAAGAGGATGAGGTAAGGACTTGTTGGCTGGTTGATTGGCTGTCAAAGGTTTCACTGAGACCAAAAAAATACTTTTTATTTAAGAGATTAACTTATTATAATGTGCAAAAAGTGACAAAATAAAAAAAAAGGAGTCAACAAAAGTATGGTGACTCGGTCACCCTGATTAACAATTAGTTGTGCAATAACAAATAAACAAATGCATAACATTTATAAACCATCACTGAATTACATTTACTTTTCAAAGTCACAATAAATTGATTCATGGTTCCTGCTATTTATATTTTTAAAAAACGTAATTGATTTCTCTGATACTTATGAAAACTGAGGATGATGTTATCCATAATGGTCCATGTAGTTCTCATCTCTATTTTAAATACTGGTACAACTTTGCTCATTTAATCTCATTAGGGGAGAGTTAATGATTTCATTAATAATTTACCATGTCAATGGAACTTATATCAGTTCTGATTTTTCCATTAATCAGATTATTGCCATCAGGAACAACAAGTTCTTCTGTTAAAAGCCACAAAACAGTCATTGAAATCATCAGAATCTATTTAATTTAAACTGCCCACTGTAGCATTGGAATTATTTATAAAATAACTTGAAAATTGAAAATCATAACATTTATTCAGAACAATATAGATGATTACTTTTTAGTATTTAATAAAAAAAAATTAATTTCTTCCTGAAATTGTATTCATCTGAAATATCATAATGGAATTTTACAGAAGCCTTTGTAAAGCAGTTATGGTTATTATTTTAATGTTGTTACTTCAATTAATTATTTTCTTTTCTTGGGATAAAAAAAGCTTGTTTCTTGTGTTAATGAGCTTTTTTTTATTTATTGGGAGGGGGATTATATATCTCTCCCATGCAATAAAAAAAAAATTATTATATATGTAAAATGAAACTACTTCTCTCTCTTTTCCTTTATTTCGTCCCTTCTTTCTTCTTTTCATTATTTTTATCATTATGCAGGGCTTTATATATATATTTTTCCTTTGTAACAGACAAGACAAAATTTCTGATTTAAAAATGACTTAAAAAGTACCAGTGCACAAAAAAAGTTCCCTACCAAAGTAAAAAGCACCCTGTTTACTGTAATTGAGAACCTTGTAATTCAAGAAAGTGTTTTTCTTTGTTTTACTCTTGTAGGGAACTTCCGTAACCGGATATGACGTCACGTGTTTGCAGTCGGAGCCATTGGTCAAAGAAGAAGAAGGAGCAGTAGCTAATTGTAGCTTACCTGCTACTGTAGTTGGAGCTTTTGATACGTTTTCATGCGTCCCGCTGTCGCTGAAATGATTTGACCAATCATACAACATTTCTCGAGACCGTCAGAAGAGTCAATCGGTGTTTTTTTTTAATAGCGAGTCACAGCCGGTAGAAGCGATGTCCAGCCGCCTGGCCTTCCAGACCCAGCTAGCCTCCATCATGGAGGTCCTCGCTAACGCGGCGGTGGCGGAGATCTGTAAGCTGGTAGACGACGACTACGCGGTGGTGAGTCTGCAGATGTCTCAGTGCCAGCGGGAGAACAAAGCCCTGAAGAGGAAGCTGCACCTGCTGGAGCTGAAGATGGCCCGGGGAAACGCCGAGAGGAGGCTCCGGGAGAGCGCCTGGAGCAGCAGCCGACCCCGGGTCCAGATCAGCAGCGACCGGCTCCGGGAGCCGTCGCCTGCTCCTCCCGGTAAGAAGATCCGAAACACGGCCGGGCGTCGGAAACATGTCCGCCGCTTCACCGAGCAGCTCAGTAACAATTCTACAATTCTTTAGTGGTACAAGCAGAAATATTCGTCTGAAAAATACTCACGAGTAGAATTCCAGAATTAAAAACATTACTTACACAGAGCTGGAGAGTAACGGATTACATTAAGTCTCGATCGAGTGTCGTGTAGTTTTTGTAATTTCATTTTTTACCTATGTACATATTTACTGGAAATAATGTACTTCACGTGTTTTAAATAGCTCCTGTTCTAAAGTAAAACAAACGGATGAAAGAAAAGCATGTTTCTATGAACTAGTTGATCATAATTAACCTAATGACCATATCCTGATGACCCATAATTACTCTCAACTCTAAGCTACTGGAAAGAATTGAAGAAAAAGTACATTTTTACCTTTATTTATTTAAATTTTTTTTGCAGGGAAAGATGACCCCCACCACAAATAACTAGTAACTCTGAGCACATTAAATGAGCTATTTCTTACATTTACACAAGTAATATTTTACTTAAGTTATTTTACTTTTCCTAATAGTATTTGCACTTTTTCCACACCTGTACTTAAGTATAATTACAGAAGTAAATGTTTTTTTATCACTAAAATACACAAGAGCAAAAAATTGATGACGTTCATCAACGTAAAGTCAATGTTAGATCATTTGGCCAAATTTATAGAAAAAGTACAGCATTACATATATATGTGTGTGTGTGTGTGTGTGTGTGTGTGTGTGTGTGTGTGTGCGCGCGCCATGTGTTTAATATACTTTATATAGCACCTTCTACACATAGTGCATAACACATGTTTTAAGAAGAAAAGAAAATAACACCAATTTATATAGTATCAATATGTGACACTATATAAATGTGATAATGTGATATGTTATGTCAAATCTGCTGGAGCTCCTGAAAGCACAGGTCGCTTTTAGTTTTTCTCATACATTTTTATAAGCCTCTCTCCTGTTTGGCAGATTTTTGCATTGAAGGCTGAAAAAGTGGGTGTGGGGGGCAGGTGGGCTGTGCTGAGGGCCCCTACAGGTGGAGGGAGCTACTGTCTGACCTTATAAAATCAAGGAAGTACAAAGGAGAAAAGTACATCTGTGTATTTCTTAGTTTTTGATGTATGGGACAGTTTTTATATACTCCCCCAAACAGATAGTTAACAGGACCTAAAGTACATCAGGAATTTGTTGAACCAGCTGATTGAAATAAACGCGTAAACTGAACACTTCAGAGTTAAATAAAGGTGTTTTCTATTAAATAATTGTTGAGGCTTAGGTGGCTTTGAGTTGTCAGAATAGTCAGTTTAGTTCTTTACACAGTTTATATATGATAAACTGATGATTATGTATGTTTGAGTATCAACCTGCTCCACAGCTTCCTGTGGATTTGTTTTATCACAATAAACAGTGGATTGTGTAAATTTACTACTGCAATACCATTGATATGATGGTTCTGATACAACTTGGAGTGCCTCAAAGTGGCAGAAAAGAATGTCGAATGTAAAGCGTGCCCTGCCAGGAGAGTTCTATAGCTCTGCAAATGTCTAGTTTACATATGAGGTGTCTTAACGATTTGGTAAAATAGACTTTTAATAGTCAAAATAACTATACAGGTCGCATTACAAATAATACAACCAAAAAGGTCTGTGCCTCTGACCCATGTATGTTCCCACACCGCCCCCTTCTCTGGTTACAGTGGAGAGAAGGGGGGTGGGGGGCGCCAAAAACTTTGTGACATTGACCCAACAACAAAGATGAGAGAGCTTTATATTTTATGGTCAGCTTGAACATAAAGGTGTCACTGTTTGACGGACAGATGGACGAGTGGCCTGCAGGTAAACTGTGTCATGTTGGAAAAAAAAGTTCAACACAAGTCAACTCTACAGTGGTCATGACCTTTAACCTTTTCTTAACTGATAAGAAGGAGACGTCCGCTCCTCTTTTTTCCTTTTCTCTAATCAAAGCAGTGGCGTCGTATTTCCGCAGCACCAGGGCAACCAGTTTAAACAGTTAGTCTGGAGCCCTGTTTGTATTAGTAACTGTAAGAATATACAAAGTTTAAACTAACTTTGCCTCCCTGTCAGTTTTCAATTCAACATGTTTTATTGCAGAAACTAACGACTATTTTGATAGAATTATTGAAAGATTAATCGTGTAGTTGCTTGGTTCATAAAATATCGGTTGCAGTTTCCCAAATCTGAAGATGCAACTTAAAATGGTTTTGTTTTTGTTTTGTCCGGTCCAACAAGAATCACCCAAGAATCATCATTATAGAAGACTAAAGAAATCAGTAAATAACCAGATTTGTGAATTTGAAACTAGAGAATTTGGACATTTTGTTCTTAAAAATGACTCAAATCAAGTATCAAAAGAGTTTGTGATTAATGTAATTGTTGGAAACTAATCGATTAATCGTTGCAGCTCTGTTATGCTTTATTGGCATGGGTGTTAGATGAACAATCTTTCCAAAGTATCAAAAAATAATATGATTTAACAATGATATTATACAAATGCAATTAATTAAATAAAAGAACAAAAAAAAGTCAAACAAACACATGTTTGTGTGTAGGATCAATAAAGAAATCCTCAACAACAATGCCTTTATTCCAAATTTGTGTGGAGACGACTCCAGCTGTCACATGTTGTGCTGCGATGCACTCGCATATCTTGCTGCTAACGCTATTTCCTCCAAGTATGTGTTGCATTTTAGTCCACTCCGTCTCACCCAGTGAACCCATGTATTGGAATTTACTTTTCATTAACATTAGTTTACTAGTTAAACAAGGTGCTTTATTTATGATGTGTTGAACTGGTCAGTAAGTAAGCAGTGAGTAGGCTATAGAAGATCAGATGTCGCCATGCGTTCTAATGTTATGTCAATCTTGGAAAACGTAGCTTTAGGTGAGAAAAATGAATAAATATATTATTTTGGATGACAAATCACTTTGTTAGCAATATGAAATAGATATTAAACAAATCCACAGTGGCATCGCTAAAGACTCACTATTGCGAAAACACTGAGGCATTTCATACGGTTCCATCTCTAGAATATTCTACTTTCTTCCAGTCTGCCACTGTGTATTGTCTGTTTAGAGCTGAATAGTATTTAATCAATTTGAGTCATTTTTAAGAAGAAAAGTTCCAAAGTCTCTGGTTCCAGCTTCTCAAATCTGTTTCTGGTTTAGTCTTTTATAATAGCAAACTGCTGATCTTTGGGTTATGTTTAGAGGCTCACTTCCTCTAACAACACAAGGACTAAATCAGTCCCAATAAAGCTGTCGTTGAAGAAAATGACATTAACTATTGGTCATCTAGGGCTGCAACAGACTATGTTAATAGTCGATTAATCCATCGATTATTGAAAGGATTAACCAATTTATTTGTTTCATAAAATGGTGTAATGTAAACCATCTCTTTGCATACCATAGAGAGCCAATAATATGCATTTTCCTAAACATGGAAAAAGTTATTCAGCTGCTGATTTTAAGTCTTTTATTTTCCTCTTGGTACATACTTCAATGAGATAATGGTTTTTCAGCTATGTAGGCTCTGGTTTTAAATGGATTGCATCAGCCAAAATTAGCATTCATTCATCTGCTGCCTTTTCAAAAAATCCCTCTGCAAGTTATTTAAAGACACGGTGCTACATTTTTAGATTTTTGTGTTATTTTACAATAACAATAATAAACACTATTTATATTCCACTAATATTAATAAACTTTTTTATATAGCACCTTTAATACCAAAATGAAGACTAAAAATTTTTCGTTTGTTTTTACTATTAAAATACTAAAATATATTGTTCTGAGGTCACAGATAAACTGAACAGTATCTGATTTAAAAAGAAGACTGTCAGGCTGCTCTAAAATAGGCGTGAGCCTCTCGAGGTATTTTTGTGTCTTGAACGTTGTCGTTTTTAAACATAAGACATAATGCATCCCAATTCGTACTTCTAAACACGGCGACGAGTATATATTTTACACAATCGTTAGGCACAATTTTGGTGCTGTAGTGATGTTAAAATGGCTTAAACGCCTGTTTGTTTGATTATTTCTCATTATGTGTTGTTTATGGTCCAATATACATGACAATCATTTATATTGATAACTAAATGTCAGCTTGTTTTAGATTCAGAAAAAAACAGGAAATGATCTGGATAACGATATAGTTTTATTTGTACCATCCATACATTTGAACAACAGGACGTTTCCTGCAGGAAATGTTTAAGTGTGTGTGTGCGCGCATATGTTGTTTTATTTTGAAATTTGAATGGATGCTCTAT
Organism: Lepturacanthus savala; assembly: GCA_030544235.1. Lineage (NCBI taxonomy): Eukaryota > Metazoa > Chordata > Actinopteri > Scombriformes > Trichiuridae > Lepturacanthus > Lepturacanthus savala. Next base: position 14,585,760 of record CM060466.1, on the reverse strand, counting down.
GCCGTGATAGATCTCAACTTCCTGCTTGGTGTGATCTGCTCTGACACAATCAATCACTCTGGCTCTCTGTTCAGGTTTTCCTCACGTATTTCGAGAACCGTTCATCTGATCAGCAGTAATTTGTCACTTTCTACTTCTACAAACCAAAGAGAGTGCAGTGATTCATTCGGTGCAATTCAGATATTCAGGACTTGGTGTGTCTTTGTCATTATGTGTGGAATGTGTAATTACAGCGTACAGGCAATCAGTAGGTGGAAGAATATTGCCGTCATAAATTCTGCTGCGGAATGTGCATTTAAATTACAGGCAGAGAGGCACTGTACAAGTATAACACCAAATAAACATTTCAGGTAGATTAACTTTAAATTATCTTCACACAAATTAACTAAGAAAATAAAAAAAAAGTGCCAGAAGATATCACTAAAGCTCAGCCTGTTGCTGTCATACTGTGACCCCAAAACATGTCCAGACTATTGAGGGAGGGGTTGTCTTTATTTAAAAAATGGTCTATTAATGGCTAATAGAATAGATCTTTAATTATACCTATTTTCTCGAAAAAATAGATTAAAAAAAATTACCTAATTAATTACAAGTTTCGTAAATAATCAATTGCAAAAATTAATTGCATGGTAATCTATATTTGCCCCAAAATCAACGTTTATTATATGTACATCAATTTTAGTCGCTATCTATAGCACATTTTAAACCCTTATCTTCAAAAACTGAAAGTGGTTTACAGTCCTGGGAAATACTGCAGTGTTTCTTAAGACGACTCACTGTAAAATATCAAAATTACGCAGGGTTGTAATTAACCTCCAGGCCCCCTTTAAACTCCGGGTGCAGTTGTATATTTTGATAAATAACCCAAATCCAAATAAACATGCCTATCTTATTTTTTTGTTTTTAAGGAGCAAAACGTGAACACTGACGTTGCACGGCTGCATTCAGACCAAAAGCTGTGCGTGATACGCTGTGGTTTTTGTCCTTTTTCATTTAGAATACCTGTTAATAGACCATACATACCCCCACGCTGCAACTAGAAGTTAGTCAGTTAGTCGTTTTCTATAAATGCTCTGTGCCGGAACAGGGTCGTGCATCCCCCGCGCAGCTCTAGAGACTAGAACTTTTTTCTATTTTTCTGTGGTGATGAGCATCGGGGGATGCACCGCGCTGCAGAAGAACCCGGTGTGAATACACATAGGCTTCCATGCTGCTACAGACCCACGTCTCACACTTGTAAATGTGGTCCTGACGCATCATCATCATGCTCACATGATGTTAAAGAACACCCTCATGTTCACCGTCCTGCAGAGCCTGTTCATTGTTGTACCAGCAGCTGTGTTTGCAGTATAACTGTGCTGAACCACTACATGATGACTGACACATTCCATGTGGCTTGTCATGTAAACTGCGATAAAATACGTTAATATTTTTATTGCATTATTTACTTTGTAATTAATTAATCCATTAATGTCCCACCCCTGAAATATAGACAATTAAAAATGTGTAATAATCATTGTTATCCACTGAGAAATGTTTTATATGAATATATGTTCTAGTTTTATCACCCATCCTTACATTTACGTATTAAAAGTAGGTCATTAAGGATAAAATGCCCATCAAGTATTTAAAATAAAATAATCAATGTATTGATATCCAGCAATATAAATGCTTTTTGTTATCCATATGTTCTTATTAATTAGTATTTACTTTGTTTATTTCTAAATACTGATTAACAGCCCTTTGTAACATGTGCTCACGTTCTTTTAATCTTATTTAGATACAACAGTTTCTCTGCTTCCACCATTGTGACTCCATCAGTACTGTAAGAAATACTTTACTATAAAATATATTGTTTTGTTTTTCGTGTGTAGGTGGTGTGTTTGAGCGACCGCTGGATGTGGCTCTGTGGTCCGGCCGACCTGCTGCAGACGACGCGGCCAGCGAGCCGATCCAGAGCAAAGTAAGTATATATAAATATAAATATCATCACACAGTCATATTCCCATGTCAGCGTACAACCACATCACAGCATCACCGTACCAAGGTTTCTGTTTTCCTTAAATTACTGATGGGGTCTGGCGATGCTGTGAAGTTTGACAGCTGTAGCTGCATGAGCATGACCCACATGTTTGCCTTGCTGTGAAGTCTCCAGATGTGCAGCTGGTGGAGCCAGAACCGCTGCTGGTGAAGGAGGAGAAGCTGGAGGCAAAGATGCCGCAACATGAAGAAATAGAAGAAGACGTCCCACTCATTGGAGATGATGGTGAGTGGACTAGTAGCCAGCACTTTGAGGACTGGAAAACAACCAAGTACTAGAAATTTATACTGATGTTTAGTCCGATTAGGGTTTTCTTCCCTCAGATAGTTTCATAATTAAAAAGATGAAAAGAATAAAAAATGCAAAGACAGTCTAAAGTTACTGTTCTTATTTACATCACACCTTTAACAAAAAAAGCAGTTTTTTGTCTTCACATTTAAATAAAATATTAGTGTCAATTCAAGTTCCTGCACTAACACGTTTATGGCACATAATATGAACTCTCAGTACAGATAAAAAATAATAATTAATTAAACACAGTATAAAACTTTAGCTACATAGGATTGATGAATAATGATCTATATCACTCGTGATGTAATTGGTTCTCTGATCATTATTCCTATAATATTGAAGATTACATGATATTATTATATATAAATATTTGTAAGTGAGCAGGATCGTGTTGCCACTAGAACATTTTTTCAGGATCTTTATTTCTTTTGGTTTATATTGTCATATATGAACCAAAAAATCATTATTCTCATACAGGGAATGGATTAATTAATTATTTGTATTATTTAGGAATTTGCTTCCTAAATAATACAGTTGAGTTTTCTACTCTCACACGCTGAAAAGAGAGTTTTTCTTGCTCCCCGGGGGAGTGTCGGGGCAATATAATATTCTATAATATAGTAGTCAGAACTAGACCTGCATCATAACACTGACACCAGAAAAAGTCATGAGATGACTTTTGTCCTGGTTTGACGGCCTACAAATACAACTTGACATGACACAGCTTTTTTTGTTGCCCTGACAACATGCGTGTTTGCAGTTGGTGAATAAGATCCTAAAGATAATTGAAAGATAAATGTACCATTTAAGCCTTATCAGCTGCTTTTTCTCTGTCTATCATTGTCCATTAAATAACTTTTGGACAATTGGTCACCAAATGTGAAATGTTTGTTAAAAAGGTAGTAACTTAAATGTCCCCCTCCCCCACATTGTGTCTCTGAAGGTGTAGTGGAGTGTGTTCCTCGTGGAGCTGCAGCACAGAGACCCAGCCTCGAAGAGCAGGAATCCCAGTCCACTTCCAGCCAGAGCCAGAGCAGCAGGACGCCGTGTGGCGGTGGCAGCAGAGGAGTGGAGGTCAGTGGCTCCTCTCCTCTCCTTAAGTGTGAACTGAGTGACTCACTGCAGGAAACGATAAACTCCCATCAGTATATCGATGAGGGCAGCAATGACTCACGGTTTGATGTGTTGTGCGCCGATAAAAGCGCAAACGCGCTGGTCGAGGAGTTTTTTGACGAGAACTCGGCAGCCGACGCGGAAGAAAGGAGGCTGTCTTGTTCTTACTCGATGGCTGCGGCCGATTTCCCGTCGACGTCCTCCAGCATCAACGGCTGGGGTCATTACGGCACCGTGTTCCCACCCTCGCAGCCCCTCGGCGACGGCACCAAACCCAGCCAGCGGCCCGCCGCCAAGGAAAGACTGTTTGTCTGCAGCTACTGCGGCAAAGCGTTCAACCGGCCCAAGAAGCTGGAGATCCACCAGCGGGTCCACACGGGGGAGAAGCCTTTCAGCTGCTCCACCTGTGGGAAGATGTTCTCCGAGGCTGGAAACCTGAGGAAGCACCAGAGAGTTCACACGGGGGAGAAACCGTACAACTGTGGGCTGTGCGGCAGAGGATTTGCCTGGATAAGAAACCTCAAAACGCACCAGCAAAAAAGCCACCCCGAGGTTTATGGTGAAGAGAACTGGGAAAACACCGGAACTCTTCATCTGCAGTCTCCAGTGTTATAAAAAATTAAAAAAAAAAAAAGAGCTCTGGACACAAAAATGACAGTTTTACACAGGACTTTCATAAGAACTTCCGAACCGATTTCTAAATAGTTCGGACTAGTTAACAAGAAAAAAAAAAATTAAATGTGACTTTTCAAGGAGAGAAATCTTAAATAAAAGGAATTAGATTTGCAGGTTGTTTGTTTTTCGGTTTCCTGTATGCATGCTTTGGACTCTGCCTGTGCTGGACCTCGTTTTCACAGAAGCATCTGAAAGGAAGTGGCATTGTATATTTTTCTTATTGTCAACCATGAAGAAACAATCAAATACGTTTAGTCTGCCTCTCCCTGACGTCTCTACCCTACTTCTCTTACTGAGGATGTAAATCCTCCGAATTGTCTCAGAAATATGTTTCTTTATAAATTTAATAATGTCCCCAAACAGCTCGTCACTGTAATTTTTAATCACAAGCGATACTCAAACAAGAGGAAATAGGGAAATGGGAAACGTTTGTTGGGGACTATTTTTGTGTGCGCGCACGTGCGTACGTGTGCTCTATAGCAGTAAAACTATGACACAAAGAGATCACACACATGACTTTTTAATAGATGGAGTCATTGTTCACTTTGGTCTTATGGTATTTGGTGTCAGTCAGAAAATGTAAAACAGTGGTTTACAACATGGTGAAGGTGATGCAAGTTGGCCACCATTTCTTTTTTATACTAGTTGAAAGTTATATTGCACTTTGAAAATATACTGTATTGGGAATTTAAAATAAATCCTGCCCACAAATTGACATTGAAGCCAGTCGTTATCTGTATATGTTGCGTTTAGTTCCGTCCCGAATGTTTGATTATCATTGAAACGAAAAGTGTTCTAAGAAGGCATTATTTGACCTCTGTGTTGTTTTACAAGGTCTGGTGTAGCCAGTTGGAAAAGGTTGGGAACGTCTGATGTAATATCACCGGACGTCTCTTTAAAACAAAAGCGGCATGTGATGGATTAGCTTTCAGTTCCTCCGTTTAAAACCCAACCCTCCCAAACTCAATAATTTATTCATCTTTGTTTATTCAAAGGCGGATGGTAGAAAGATGATGCTGATACTGCTGTTACATGTTATAATACAGACATATGGCCTCTACTTTTTGTATTATTTTTTGATTTGTATTAGGAATTATTAAAGCACGTTTCAAATGAGACAAAATCCCAGATGATAGCACCTAAACACATTACTGGACAGTCTCATATGGAAAAAAACTACATAGAAACGAACAAATCACTTCCATGGATGCGAAAGGAGAAACATCTGGTCCCAGCTTCATTATAAGTGGGAGGCATTTGTCCAGTGATATGAGGCCGTATTCACAAAGGATCTCATCTTACCACTAGTTTCATCTTTACATAGCTGCTGAGGGGTCACTCTGAGCAGGACCTAAGAGAAATCCTGACAGAAGAGACCCTGTATTTAATGACTTGTTGTGTAGATTGAATCTGATCAACATCTAAATTTGTATCTTTATTTACTGATGGGAAAGCTACATGTGCATATAGAGCTGTACTCATTTATTTGTTGCAGGTTAGATTAATTAACGGCCACTTTAAACAGAGTGCACCTTGACATGTATAAATCATGGTGGAAGCTCTAACCGTATGTATTAGTGTCAAAATGCATTTTCTGATAAATAATTGTTTAAATTGTTAGTTCTTGTCTTATTCTAATTTTCTATATATATATATCAGTACTCTTGCCATCAAATATATACTTTACAAAGTTTATTTTTCCCCTTTTTTTCCAAGATCATGAAGCAGGGAGGCTCAGTACCTGCCTTCTCGTAACTTGTCTTAGACTGAAGAGATAAAACATCAAATGCTCCGTGAATCACTCTCGTTAACATTAATAATATATAGGAGTTTCTCCTTACTCAGCCAGTTGGCAGCTACTTCAGCCTCAGGATTTTTTGTGAATGTGGCCTCAGCTCTACTGTGTTGCTTGTAATGGAATATATGTTTGGCCAGTATTCAGTTACTCTCATTTGATCTGTAAAATACTCTCTGTACTTCTTGTAAATGTTTGAGGGCACATCAAGGAGTGATCATGTGCTTTGATGAAATGTGTCATTAATGGAATAAATATTCTTCTTAAACCATTGATAGTTCTTATTACCGTCTTATTATAAAGCGAATACTTAGTAGTGAATTTAATTTATGAGACAGCAGCAGCATCTGTACCCAAAACAACAGTTAAATCATTCTACAACCAGAAACCATGTTTTACCAGAACCATCCTGGATGCAGTAAAAGAGGCAAAAAGGTACGAAAGGAAAAGAGAAAGTGGAAGTGCGATCTTGGAAGGATGTGGCATGGACTCAAATGTTCTTTTCTTTAGCAAATGAGCTAAACAATTTCTATGCTGTCTTTGAGACCCATCGGGTAGCCTGGCTAAGACAGTCCTGATCATGTGAGCTCACATTTTGCTGCTCTACGTATCAGTCTGGACTCCTGTCTGGCACCGAGCAGGACCACAAAGCCTTGCAGAGAGCGGGCCGTTCATCTGAAAACACAATAGACGCTTCTCCACCTCCTTTAAAGGACATTACCATCAGGTGCTGCAGAAATGAGACGAAGAGAATCACCAGAACGTCCCTGACCCACCAGAGAGGCTCAGGAAGAGGTTCTATCCTAAGACCACCAGGATCCTCAATGAGTTTACTGCCTAAACAGCCCCTCCCCCTCCTGATCATATTCTTCACATAAACATGGAGTATTGACATTATTTGTTTCCATTTTTGTGTTTTAATTATAAATGTTTTTTTAAACAAAATATTACTTATTACTTTGGTCATTTTTACACAATCGGAAAAACTGACCCTTGACCTTGACTGGCTTGTTGATGGTCACAATCTGCAGATTACATATATCATATTTCAGATTACACTTTAACTCATGCATGAGTCACAGGTGTGTTTGAATAAGTGAAATGTGTCAAACTGTGAGAGGAAATGATCTTCTACGTCAAGTTGCAGTTTGCATTCTCCATGTTTGCTGAAACGGGCTACCAGCGAGGAGAGTGGACACTGGATTTGCTGATATTCAATATACTGAAAATTTCTAATTCATGCCGATATATGCACCTATGTTGTTTTTCCACTTAATTGCAGGGAACATCAAGTCTCCTGCAGCGGAATGAACACACTATTATGCCGACCGTTTACGATAATTGTGACGCAGACGTAAAATACAATGCTTTCTAAATGAATGTCACACATTCACTATAAAGAACCAGAACAATAAAACTACTTCAACTTGTGTAAAACATGCCATATTTAGTTTCAAACAGAACTGTGAGATTCATCATGCTTTAACAGGCTCGGGTAAAGCTCTGCCTGAGAAAATCAAGTTGCTAGTGGCTGTTTCTTATTGGTTTTTTCACAAAAGTGTTGTGATGTAATATCATAAATATTTATCTCAGACCAATGCTTATATTTTAAAAAATTCCCAGTAGGGGATATCTGCCAATAGGGATTGTGGAGATACTGTATGTCACTACCATAGTGACAGGAGTGCCATCTTGTAATGTACATACTGTGTTTAAGGCCTTTTTTCTTTTGAAAATGGGATCCAGAACTTTATTCATCTGTCTGTCTATATAGGACTGAATCTGCTATAATCAAAAATAAATGAATAGATAATAAGGAATAAATGCATCCAAAAATGTAATTGTAAAATGAAATACAAATATATTTGGGGAAATACATGTGGGAAGTGAAAGGGAAAATAATACAGAAATTAATACAAAAAAGTTTAAAATGTATATATATATATATATATATATATATATATATATGGAAAATATATTAGGAAATTAAATGCATGGAATGGGAATTTAAATGGGAAATTGAATGAATAGGAACAATATATTGGCATAGTTTTAGTCATTTATTAATTTTTGATTGACAGTTTCAGTACCTCAATACCCGTCACTGTACAAGTAGTTAATGTTGTGTATATTCTCTTTGTTGTGTGCAGAAGGAGGAGGAAGCTGATGTGGTGCTGGTGAAGGTGGAGGAGGTGGAGCCAGGGACAGGAGTCCAGAGCCAGCCAGGCCTCAGCATACAGGAGGGTGAGCCTCAATTTTCTTTTTGTTACCTATTTAAAAATAAAACTCCTACTTCCTGTACAATTGGAGTGCAGGTCGAACATTACGAAAAGATTAGTATTACATGCAAACCTCAATATTGGTAACGAGACAAATTATCGCTTTTATTTAAAGGGACCCTATTTTGCTATTTTATTTCTACTTTCATGGTCTATTTATAACATTTAGCATGCTTTCTTTTATGCTCCAGAACCAGCTAATCAGATGTGTAGTTTAAACACATCTGAAAAACCCAGTTTCACTCTGTTATGATTGGTTTAACACTGTCAGACATGTCCCGCCCCCTCGGAGAGCTGCAGGTGGTGAAGAACAAAAGTCTTATTCAAGTGCTCTGGAAGGGGGCAGCTACATGCATCCAGGGGCGGTTACTATTAATTCATGCTCCCGTTGTGACATCAAAACAGGAGCCATTTTTAAACGGCTTGTCTTCAGTCAGGTTTCAGCCACACTACAAAAAAGGGCCAGATTACAACAGAATGACAGGTGGTTTTATTTCAAAGTTTGTGCATTAACAGGGTCGATGTAGACCTAAATATTTATACACAACCACTGTAAAAGTCTTCATAAATATATAAATGTAATGGTATATGTAGCATGATGTAATGTTCAGCAGGACCAGTTGTCAGTGTCTTTCCCTGTGTGTCCAGGTTTAGTGGAGTCCAGCACAGACGACTACAGAGGAGCGCTGCCATTTGATGAAACCACACAAAACTCCACCAATCAGCTGTCAGACCTGCAGGACTGTGGGCGGAGCTTCTCAGAGGTCAGCTATGGCCACCCTTCGCTGTGGACTAATGGGGGGGATAACTATTGTCATGGCGACAGCCTCCCAGGGCCGTCCTCGCACTGCGCCCCCCTCTCGTATCTGTCCGGCACTCTCGTTGGAGCGGAGCCTGGCAGCTCCGGGAGGGGATTGGCTGCTGAGAGTGCACCCGGGAGGGGATTGGCTGCTGAAAGCTCTAGGGGCTTCCTTCCCCCCGCGTCCCTTCCACAGACGCCTGTTATTGATCTGTCAGACGAGCCCGGGCATGTCCAGGTGTCGGGTCAGATGCAGGGTGTACAGCTCTCTGGTCCGGGGCCACAACAGTTCCTGGACCAGGGTCAGGGTCAGGATCAGGGTCAGAGTCAGCGCAGTTACAGCAGGGCTGACACGCAGCACAAAATCCCAAGGAAGAGGGTTTGCATCTGTAGATTCTGTGGGAAAAGCTTCAGCTCCCCAGCAAATTTAGAATCCCACCTCAGGACGCACACTGGCGAGAGACCGTACGGATGCAACATCTGCGGCAAAAAATTCTCCCAGTTCTGGAACCTGAAGATCCATCGAAACATCCACACAGGGGAGAGACCGTACGGATGCTCGCTCTGCCCCGAGAGGTTCTCTGACCCCAGCAACCTGAAAAAACACCAGAAGAGACACCACACACACCTGTAAACAACACACACGTACATACAGACATATATATAAACCCCAAGATAAGGACCAAATCTATCTGAAGTTAAGACATTTATACAACTTGAATATACATTTCTCCAAACTAGCATATAACTGAAGCAACTGTATCTGAATGTATTTGGCCTTAATTTTTTGGATCACTGTTAAATTACCGTCTATGTGATTCAATACTTCCTACACAGATGTTTCACATTAAAAACCAGGTACAAGAAGGTTTACATTCATTTTAGCTACTAAAAGGCTTTTAATATGGAAAATAAAACATATCTCTGCAGGAAAAACTGGTTTCTTTGACAACAGCTATACAACAATCAAAAAAGCATCAAAGTGGAAGCAGCAGCAAAGTGAGGAACATGATATAATAGAAGTCATTATATTGAATTAATTGAGACAACACTCAATGAAAGAAGTTGGTTTTCAAAAAGTATATTTGATCAAATATATTATTTACCCTATAGGCCTTAAGTATCAAAATGTTATAATTGGTTTGATATTTAATCTTATACAATATACACGCTCAATCTCTACTTGCGAGAGTAAATCATGAGCTACTTGACTGTAATTTAACTATATATGTGTTGATATGGGAAAAAAACCTACAAAACTGGTGAACCAATAATATCAGACACAGGGTAGGTACATAAAACTAAACGTTTGGGGGATTTCCAGTCAATTATGTGCATTTTAATGTGTTTCATTCCTGTTCTTCCAATGAGTGTTGCTAGCTAGGATCTCTAAACCAATGACTGTGTAATTTTAAAGTGTAAATATTATGTAAAATACAGGTAATTATATTGTAAATGTAACATTAGACTAGTCTTTTCTATTGTGTCACAATTTTGTAAAAATCCTGCTCAATGTCCAAAGTTTGAAATGTAAATAATTATTAAACTTTTCACAAATATAAGTGGTGAATTTGTGTTTTTATTATGAAATAATATCTATTACTCCAGCATATTTAGGCAGTATGATGACAAAATTGTGACACAATATTATCACAGAATCCGCAAGTCATGCAGTGCACAATCCTAACGGAAGCTTCTACAAAATCACCTTCAGGACCCACAGATATTTAGAGAATTATTATACTAAACATGTAAAATAAAACCAAAAGAAATAAAAAGCTAAACTAAATAAGGTAGTTGTAACATGAGGTGGATTGTTGGTGAGATGCAGTCAACCCTCTCCTTGGATGTGTGTCATAATCGGTTTAAAGGAGATGATGTAGTTCTGTGTGGATTTTCAGTCCTGTCAAAAGTATAGAATAATACTTACATATATGCAGCCCCATTGTCCTTTAATATGCTCTAATTGAGCTGTTGTACAGTAGAAATTTGGTTTAAGATGCGCCAACATCTGTATTTAAATATGTTTATACTCGTTTCATCCAATGTGTTGACAGCCATCAGTAGGGGAGATAGTGAGTCGTCCATGGATTAAACTTGTCAGGCATCAAAAAGGATTTTTAGGTTGCATTTTTATGTTTGGGGAAACAGTGATAAGCATTTCACACCATTTTGTGAAGCAAACTATTAATTGTTTCAATATTCAATAGATTCATTTTCAACATAGTTGGTAATACTGTTGCAAGCATTGCAATTTAAGCGGCAGGTGAATTTATTCTCCTCCGGCCTTACAAACCATTTACCGATCAAAACTGTAAATATTGAGCCCTGAAAGATGTTCACTGTCTTCACATTACTGTAAAGAAACAGGAAATAATTCATTTTCTGTCACACATTGTACAATCATACAGAGGGGCGTCTTCTTTGTCTGCAGCTGATTATCTCTCAAATAGATTCATGTGGATTTAATCTTAGGCCTCATCAGATATTGTCTGATAGTGGATTGGCTCCTGTGGTTGAGCTCTGGTCATTGTTTAGTGTCTGACCAGTAACTTGAGACATAAGGATGAAGCTAATTAAAGCTGATTTTAAGAAAATAACAAACAAGTTATTAAAAAGGTCTAAATGCATTGCTCTCTTTCTTCTCCCAGCAGTCCGCAGCACCACCGTCCACCCACAAGATGTCAGAAGACTCGGTCCAGCTGAGGGTCCCAGACACCAACACCCCCGCCAGCCCCAACACACCACACCACCAACAGAGATCCAGCAACCCGCTGAGCTCTGAATATTCCCTGTTTGAATTGGAGACGTTTTTCACCCGCTGGGCCCCTGACGGTGACTCAGTGTCGGCCGTCGCTTCCTGTTCTTTCGCCGCCGACGACCCTACGGACTGTGACCAGGACGGAGTCATCATCGTCGACCCTCAGCCGCAACACGTGCTCCACGCGGCGCAAGGTTCGACCTCCGCAGCAGCGAGGGGCGGAGGGCAGAGCGGCCAGAGTTTCTCCTCGTCGTCGGCCCACGCCAGAGTTAACGTTCAGCCGGCTGGACCCAAAGGTGACTGAGGCTCCGGTTCCTTCTCTACAGGCTTTTGGGCGCATTACCGTTCAAATGTTTGGGGTCACCAAGACAATTTTAACATTTTCCATGAAAAGTCACACTTTTTTTTTACCACCAGTTGTAAAATGAATAGAACGTGATTTTAGCCTTCTGACGCAATGAGCAAACACATTGAACCATTAGAACACTGGAGTGATAGTTGTTGGAAATTGGCCTCTATACACCTATGTAGATATTGCACCAAAAACCAGACATTTGCAGCAAGAATAGTCATTACCACCACATTAGAAATGTGTATTTCTGATTAGGTTAAAGTTATCTTCATTGGAAAAAGAAATTTCGAAATGACCCCAAACTTTTGAACGGATGATTAGATGATTTTTTAAAGGCTGTGGCGACCGCTCTAATCCTGTAGATTTGAACATTGGTTTAATTTTTAAAAACCAGGAAACTTACTACTTTGGGTTTTGCTTCGTTTAGTGTCACCCTGGTCCACTCGTGTTGCTAACATTAGCTGCTTTGCTAAAGCAGCCTAACTCGCCCATTCAGATTGATTTGCAGGTGTTAATGATGTTGTTGGTGTTTTCCTCTTTGCACATGAACAAACTGTACAGCAGTGTTGGATTTTACAGTGTTTTTTTGGCAGCCATCTTGCCTGGCTCACACCAGACCTCATATCAATGTAGCCTGATATTAAATATGGGAACAGTTCATTAATTTTTTTGTATTAGAGTGTGGTTCATGAAAGCCCAGAGCTGTTTATTGGGCACTATGAATCTGTTAAATACATCTGTACGTAGCTTATAGGCAATCATATCAAACATATATGATGATGTATCCTGATGACGAAGAAATGGTTTAGTGTAAAATCTAAAGGTAAATTACCATCTGCTGCCATGTTGGATCCACAGTTATCAACAAAGTGGCTTCTGTATTTTGTCAGTGTTTTGCTGCAACCTCCCCTGTTCTGTGATTGGCTCCATCACTGAAGGGAAGATTGGGTCCTTGGTGTCCAGACTGAATTGCAGAGTGAAGTGATTTCTTGTGCAATGAAGGATGGCAGTAGCGAGGGTAGCAGCCATCTTGACTTTTGCAATGATTATCGGTTTACTAGCACAATGCCATGAGGATTCTACCTGGTATTTACAGTTCACATATTCTAAATGAGACAGGACTTTGGCTTTTTACCATGACACAACCTGACTGTCCCTCTCTTCTTCTCTGCTCCCAGCAGAAACATCCGTGCCTGTGCCATTGCGGACGCAGGCTCAATCTCCGCAGCTTCCATGGAGCAGGTCGCCAGCCATGATAAGAAGCGCTCAGGCTCAACTGCTGCATCGTAACAGCAGCCAGATCCCCCAACAACAACCCAACGTTCACTCCGTGCAGAGCACAAGCGCCGGCCGCGCTGATAAAACCTGCATCTCTAGCATCAGTTCAAGCAGCCGGACGATGAGTTCCGCCGTGGGTCCTCACTCGGCTCTGCAGGCGAGAGGACCCACGTCGGCGGTGGCCGGCATCGACGCGGCCATCGCCGCCCACCACCGAGCCAGCGTCCTGGCCCACCACAACAAAAGCCAGGCCGCCGGCATGGTGCTCGTCGACCGGCGCAAGAAGAGCTACGTGTGCAGGGCCTGCGGCAAGGCGTTCTCCGGCCTGTCCAACCTGGAGGCCCACGAGAGGGTCCACACGGGGGAGAAACCGTTCCGCTGCGACATCTGCGGGAAACGCTTCTCGGAAGCCGGGAACCTGAAGAAGCACCAGAGGGTTCACACGGGGGAAAAGCCGTTCAGGTGCGACCAGTGCGGAAAGAGGTTCGCTTGGATCTGCAACCTGAGGACGCACCAGCAGTCGGCCACAGGCTGCGGGCAGCAGGCCAGGGGAGGATTAGGACTGGGCTGATCTGGACCATTGATGCCAAACACAAACCTTTCATTCGTTCATAATTAGTGGTATGGCAGCAATACAAATTATAAAGCAGTGAACATATTTTACTTCTTATTCATTTTTTTTAATTATTATTTTTATGTTTTTAAATTGTCCAAATGAATAAAACTCTAAAGGTCTTGAAGAACCAAAGCAGTGTTTTGCATGTTTTAGCTCATTAACAACACTGTCGAACGTCGGCAGCCTCAGCCGCAGTTCAGGTAACGCAGATGGTTGTGAACCAGACGTCACTGTAATGGGTTTTCTGGATGTCAGAAGAAAGCACATAAACACTCTGGAGAGTCTCAATGTTGCCTCCGTTAAATGGCTCCATTCATTATGCCCCTATGTTTTCCTACATGTACCAGGCAGTGCTTTTACCTTTAACCACAGTTGTTGTCCATCCCAATGGGGTCTTTGTTTTCTTCAATATTGCATAGTTTTTAATAAAAAGGTTATTTTTATCTAGCCTGTGCCTCAAATTTCTTTAATACATTGACTGAGGTACTAAGTACAATTTTAGGTACTTGTACTTTGCAAGTGATGGTACTTTTCAATTCCACTCCACTACATTTCAGAGGGAAATACTCTCTCCACTCAACCTATTTTACAGATTTTCTTACTGTTTAGATGAAGATTTTATTTTTACATTAAAATAATATGCTTAAATATTCTATTACTTATATTCGATTAAATAGTTGTTTTTTTCAAATGTGTTTACTACAAATATTATGCTAATAATACTATTCATCTAACCAAAGCTTAATTTCAAATTGGCTTTGCATTGATAAAATAAAAACAAGTAGCATTAGAAACTATATGTATAATCTGTATAATGAGCATGTTTACTTTTAATTCACTTCATTTAATTTACTTCAATTATATTTTGCTTTATAATACTTCTGTTTGTTGCTTCTGTGATACCATTGGGTTTGAGCCCCTTGTTGGGCGGGAAACTTAATTTTTTGAAATAGTTTGTTGTTCTATGACTCAAAGCTCTGTTGAAGGACTCCTAAGTTTTGACCTTTATGAGCTGTGGATTGTGGTACATACTATAATAGACTAATATAATATAGACTAATAGACTAAACCACCCAACATTACTACAACATTACATTACTTTTTTTGTTTAAATTAGTTCTACCTCTATAATCTGTAATGTAAAATACATTAAGTCATTACTGCTGCTACTTTTAATACAAATTCTAATAATTATTCTTATTGTTGTTATTAATATTTATTTGTGTTTTCAACATTAATAAAAAAAGGAATTCAATTCATTTGCCACTTTCATACATTAGATCACTATTAATGAAATTACAGAGTAGATTATGAGTTATTATTATTATTATTATTAGGGCTATTTAATGTTTACTTTGCAACTAAAATATTGCATACAGTATTTTTTATTTTATAATTATATCTGAACACTGATATTTTCGATTTGGAAGGTAACAGCAAAAAAAAAAATTAGCAGAGGATGGTTTCGATCCATCGACCTCTGGGTTATGGGCCCAGCACGCTTCCGCTGCGCCACTCTGCTGGTTGCATTACTCGCCAATATTATTTATATTCATGCATAACAGCAGTCAGAATGACTCGAATGTGAAACATTCAAATCATATTTGGATCCATTGGTCGAATATCTACTAACAGAGCAATCTATTATGTGTGAATACGCATATCACCAAATTACTGTCCTCATACTATCTGAGCTGCGGGATCCATTTGACTTGTAGTTCCACTTCTAACCACCAGAGGGCAGGAAGAGAACGTCTTTAATGGGACAGTCCCATAGACTAGCTATAGACCATAAATAATAACATAAATATAAAATAACAACAATAATAATACAAATCAAAATCCAAATTATACATATATTATTATATTATATTATTATATATTAAGAGGACAGTTTAAATGTATTAGATGTTGCTTTCAAATTGTAAGTAAACCATTAGGTATAAGCTAACCTCATATATATATTTCTAAATGGATGCTCAGGCAAAATGTACATATTGAACATGCATCTAATGACACATAAAGAATCTCCTATGTACATTTATATAAAATGTACTCATGAAATTGACTCCAAATCATGGCCAGTTTCACTGCATTTTTCATGTGGATCCAGATTGTTCATGCTTTTTGGCTTTTCCTTAAAAAAATACTCATACCCGTCTTAATCCCTGCTGGATCTCATCCTGTCATTTGACAAAGGAGGCAGAGAAATCAATAAAACAGCAGTTTCTCTACATGCAGTTAGCCAAGCCTTCTTATCAAGGGTCCTGGTAGATGAATGTATAGACAGCGTAAGTACTTTCATAAAAGTAAGTTTCATCTTGCTTGACATATGTCATCAACAGAGCTTCAGGTGCTTGAGGAGAGAGAATACTATGATGTCCTGTATTCGACTATCAGGTCTGTAGTATTTTGTCTTATACCTCAACAGTTTTACATCAAACCGCCTCTTTGAGTGTCTCTGACTTCCTTCTCTCAAGGAAGTTTTAGCAATTCTTAAGAAAATTACTAATTTGTCTTTATCTATTTTGCATCTCTGTCCAACTCCACGTTCAAGCTCAACCTCTTTCTGGCATATTTTATGACAGACGGACCCAGATGTGATGTTTTTCCCTCTGTAGTGTTGCAGACAATCTCAGTGCTGGTATGTAATGAGCTTCATTCGGCTTAGATCACTGAATAATGCTCCCTGAGAAGCTCCTATCGCTTTGTAGCTTTAGCTTCTTCAGGCATGTGACAACTTTAGACAACACAGAACATTTTTAATCTACATTTTTATTGCAAATTTTACATTATACTCGCTAACTATACAATATTTATCTTGCTCATTAAAAATATATATATTTCAAAGTTACAGATTTCAAAGTCTTATCTATAGTGGGGAGTTGTGGGATGGTTTCCTAGCACCCAGACACCACTGTTATATATAAAACGGTAGTGTGATCACATACATCCACATCCAGATGTCACTAACATAGGAATTCCATCCCAGCTCCAATAAAACATCTTAATACATACTACATACTAAATTGTTTTCTTATCACCTCTGTACCACCATGTTATGGAAATTTCCACCACACCTGCACCAATCCAAAGTCTTTAGGGCGGAGCTTCATATATTGGGGTGGTGACGACATGGAGAAGTTGTATGCTTGTAATTGACTTCAGAGTTTGTAGATGTAGTGAAAACGTTCATCTGGTTGGACTACATGTCTGCTTTGGAGGACATGACAGGGTTAGGGTTAGCATCATTTCTGCTAAGGCGTGTCCTGGAAGTGATTTAAGGTGGGTAGAGTAGATATGTTGGCGGCCAAGCAGATACTCTACATTTAGAAATCTCTAGACGATTGGTAGGTGGGGAGATCTCTGATCATCTGGTATCGTGAGACTACCCGATAGTATGCCAAAAAGGTTTGATTTATTACTTCTACTGTCATGTCAGTATATTTATCACCTACGTCTGCCTGCAGTTTATTGCTTTGTTTATTGCTTGATGTTCTGTCAAAACAAGGTTTCCAGCTGAAGTATAACTCCTGCACAGATCAGCAAGAGATCTCTACTTCTTTAACAAGCTCACTATTGTTCTCCTCCTGCTCCTGCTTTAGCTCGTCTTCTGTTTCGCTCCCCTTCCTCTCCTCCAGCTTCCCGTCCTCCACCTCTTTCTCATTATTCTGCTCCTGTTCCTTGAGTTCCTCCTTTGGACCTCTCTCAAGTTGTTCTTTCCTCTCCTCCTCCTCCTCCTCCTCTTCCTCCTCGATGGTCTTCCGCTTCCTGTCCCCCAGGGCGCAGGGGAGGTAGTTTGCCAAAAAGAGGATGGCGGCAAGGCAGAGCAGAGAGAGGATGGTGCCCACACCGGCCTCCAGCTCTCCAGCTCCCTGCCTGATGTCCTCCTCCCTCTCTCCTTCTTTCTCCTGACTCGGGGAGAAGTACACAGCACCGTCCTCCTGGCTCGGCATCAGCACAGCTCTTTCCAGATTGTTCCTGCTCACCATCCCTCCATTTCCCGCCTTGTTTCTATGAGTCCTCCTCCCGCTGATCCCGTCGTAGTAATCAGTACCAATGCTCACGTTGGGTCCACCTTCATCAAAGTTAGACGAGTAGACATCATGGTCCGACTCAACCAGCGTGTCCGAAATGTCAAACTCCAACTCCTCCTCTTCTTCGTCCACATTTTCTCCTGGCTGCAGGAATTCCAGGTTGACTCTTATCCAACCAGATCCCCTCGCCAGCCTTCTCCTCCCGCCTCCCCCGCCGTCCGTCACGTCCGCGGCGTCGCCCTCACTGAGGGAGTTTGCAGCGATCGACTGGTCGGCGCACGACGAAACCAACAGCTCCGCAAGCAGCAGAGGCCCGCCTCCCTCGCCCTGGGCGAAGACGCGTTGGCTTGGGCCGGGTGTGACCATGACAACCGTCTCAGCCAATGAAGAGAGATGCAAGAAAAAGGGAAGGTCACTGAAGGAGGAGAGGAGGGAGGCGGTGTCGTCGCTGAACTGGAGCCAGATGCTGATGGATGCCTCCTGCAGAGAGAGACAGAGACAGGACTATTGCTTTAACATTGTCAGCCTCAGCCTACTATGTAATAGTTGTGAGGTCTTGAATCGTCTTGACTTGAGACTTTTGTTTTCTTCACCGAGGAGGTACATGTATATGGTGCCATTTACTAATGAGAAACTACTGGGCCAGTTTTCGTGAAACTTGGTGGCAGGGTATAGAATTGGCCGAGGATGAATCCATAACATTTTGGGGCAGATACCGTTCACCAAATTTGCACAAACAATTGTGTATTAGTGGTTATTAGTGGCTCCTGCAGCAGTGTTGCCATAGCAACAGTAACAACCGAAAGTCCATGAGATAACCTCATATACTGTAGATTCAGGCTTCCTTTTTTTTTTTTTAAAGATCTTCTACACATTCTCATCTTTCTTCTCTCCACCAATGTTACTTCCATTAAAATAGTCCTTTTTTTGCTAACTAACGTTACCTCTGGTTACTATTTTTCTATCACGGTAGCTTACGAATGATCATCAGTGTTTGCATGTGGTGCTAATTCCAGTTTTTGTGTGCCACGTGAAAACATTTATTTTGTTTAGAAATAAAATATTATAGGAAATGCATAGATTCAAGTGAATTCTAAAAAAAGAGAGAAATGAATGCAGAAAATCTATTATTTCTGTTGATTACATATTCATGGAACTGAAGATTCTAGGAGTGTTGTAAGATCTGTGAATTTGTTAAAAAAAATGCTGGAGGTGGCTGGCAACTTTTCAAAATTTGCTTTTCTGGGGAAAGCATGAATGGTTTTAAGCATTTTTTGCTTGTTTGCCAAAATTCCCATTAGTATTACCACAGTAAAATACAATGTAAATGCACCATGCTTAGACTCAGCTCCAACCTCTTATCCAAATATGGTCACTTCTGGCTCCAAAAATCAGCGACAGTCAGAAAGAACTCAAAGCTTCAAAATGGAGTCCACCAGCTAATGGGTAAAGTATTACTTTTTCTATGTGAGTGATAGGCTAAGTCATGTGTCTCACCTGGTGATGGTTGTAGAGGATGTTGGAGGCTGTCACTGTTGTTGTGACAATGGACGGATCGATGGGGTTGGTCGTGACTGACATGCTGAGGCCGCTGACCACCTGCACAGACAGGTCGCCGGGGGTAACCGTGTCAGTTGTCACGGTGAAGTCACTGCTGCCCAACACGCCGTCCCATTGTTCAGAGACGACCTTGGAGAGATAATGTGATGATGAGATCTAACATTATAATGTCCAGCTGATCTGATCATTATCATCACCTACATGGAGAGAGGTCTTTCCAGGCTGTAAACCGATAACGTTGCCCTGGCTGTCAAGGGAAGCCACCCGAGGGTCCTCGATTCTCAGCCAGTCACGGACCAGCTCTGTAACATCCACAAACCAATCAGGTGAGCCCAGGAGGTGCGTGGTTCTGCTCTGGGAGTCCTGGGCTGTGAACTGAGTCAGAACCTGCACTGAGGATCGCTGATACACCGGCACACACCTGAGAGGGACCGATACACATGATACATCAAACACATGTCAAACACATGTCAAACACATGTCTGAACCCAGTTTTATCTGTGAATGCAAAAAATGTGTTTGTGTTTTGTTTGTGTTTCCATGAAGTCACACTTTTATTTACTGCCATTAGTTGTGAAATGAATAAAAAACATAGTCAAGACACTGACAAGGTTAGAAATAATGATTTGTATTTGAAATAATATTTTTTTTCCTTCAAACTTTGCTTTCGTCAAAGGAAGGTCAGTTTTCTAGCTTCTCTAACCAGCTAAACTGTTTTTAGCTGTGCTAACATGATTGCACAAGCGTTTTCTAATTATCCATGAGCCTTCTGATGCAATGAGCAAACACATTGTATCATTAGAATACTGGAATAATAGTTGCTGGAAATGGGCCTCTATACACCTGTAGATAGATAGATAGATAGATGTAGATATTGCAACAAAACCAGACATTTGCAGCTAGAATAGTTATTTACCACATTAGCAATGAATAGAGTGTATTTCTGATTAGTTTAATTGAAAGAACATGGATGGCCAAATCCAACCTGTGCATGTAAGTATGTCTGGACATGTGCATAAACTGCTCCTTATGGATTGTCTTGTCTACTGTAGGTAACAGGTACTTTCTGTTGTAAATAATGCATATACCACCCTTAAATCAACTCAGTGGTGCTTTACAAATAATTATTTTCCTATAATCATTACTAAGGTAAACCATCTGTCTCCTACCCTCTCTCTGTGAAGTGGTTCCAGCCATCGATGGCATTAAGAACAGGGTCTGCCAAGGAGACACGCAGGGGCACCGTAGGAGCCCACACCTCCAGGCACACAGAGCCACTGAGCGTGCCCAGTAGAAACTCCACCACTGCACAGGTGGTTCCCAACCCTGATTCGCTGCCATCCACAAAGAGGGTGGAGCAATCACTGGACACCTGTGGAGAAGATGGAGACAGACAGCTACTCAGTTAAAGTTTGCTCTAACAAGCTTATTGTCAGATTGCACAATGGCTGGGTGTAGGCACTTTGAAATTTTCCCCATTTCATCTGTGCTAGAACTGAAACTGAGGCAAGTAGCCCGCTATCACTATCCTCACATTTTAAGACACTGCAGAGTAGAAAGATAGAAAACCCAGCAGTCAGAAGAGAAGTACAGAGGTGTTGCTATGGAAACGATACACCATCTTGCCTCGTCGCATCGGTGTGTAACCCACTCAAATCCTCCTGTTAACCTCATTCTTTATTTTTTATTATATTTTCTATGTGTCATTTATCTATGTACTTGAAATCCCATTCCCGCCCACTAGGCGCAGTAGTAATAGTAGTCGGAGTAGCTACTGTTCATGTGAACAGCGGTGAAGCAGCGATTAAGACTAATTAAATTCATCATTTATTTAAAATTTTATTTTAAACTGTCCCAAATAAAGTTGATCTCAAACTGAAAGATACCTGTATTTTTTTTTTTTAAATCTGTACCTTGAGGATGTTCTCATTGGTTGAGTGACAGGTGACTGCAGAGGTGACATCTGACACCTTCCCATCATGGCTGATGGACAGCACGATGACAGGAAGTGACACGGGCTGGTTGGTCAGTATTGCTGTGTTGATGATCATGTTGCTCTGGGGACGAAGAGAATCGAAAAAACATGTAATCACAACAATGTTTAAACAAATCACATCAGAGGAACCTATAAAGATGTGAAATATTCTGGTCTTTGGATCGGGACTGAATGTATGACGTACCTCTGTGATGGGAGCGATGCCGAAAATGTGCCGATCGGCAAATGAG
Organism: Lepturacanthus savala; assembly: GCA_030544235.1. Lineage (NCBI taxonomy): Eukaryota > Metazoa > Chordata > Actinopteri > Scombriformes > Trichiuridae > Lepturacanthus > Lepturacanthus savala. Next base: position 14,563,937 of record CM060466.1, on the reverse strand, counting down.
AAGATGCTCACGGCTGCTGCGTGTGGCGACGTGGGGTTGCTATGGCCGGAGTACTCCACCCACCAGTTAGCTGCCACTGTCATGGCGACGCCAAAACTTCGCCTTAGGCCGTCGATGGACAAACACACCACCTGCTGGAGGACAGCGGGACTGCAGGGGGACAGACATAAACATAGCTTTGCTGCTGCCAGAACTAGTTTGATATTAAATAAATGTTGATTTCCATGCAAATCCTTGTGTTAGTGAGCAAAATGACCTAATTAACTTGCAAACGTCTATCAGGCGTGCTTGACCTTCGGTCATGCTGATGCATGAATTATTTATTTCCACATGAAGGAATCATTTGTAGTTATATTATTCCTTATTTAAATGCCATTTTTGGTTGTACACTCAGAAATTGGCATAAGAAGTTGGGTGAAGAATGCTAAAGAGCAAAGTATTTAAGTGTTTGTATTTACTGGCCAGTGTTGTTATAATATACCCTTATAATATACCCTGTTCCCTTTTTCTTGTCTTCCCATTTGCATTTTTTGGAAATAGATCTGCTGCAGTTTTTCTGACCTACTCTTGACCTACTCGTGTGTTTGTTTTGTGGTGATGTGTTTTTGGCAGAGGATGGACATCACATCATGTTTGGTGCCTTGGCTTCTCTCCAGAGTCACTGCCCACAGCTCAGAGGTCAGAGTTCGCTGGGCCACCATCGACACCAGGCCCTTCTTCACCTTCAGCCTAAGAAAACAGTTGTGACAGCACAAATTGTTAGTAGAAAGAAACGACAATCCAAAAGACAATCGTTGGGTTTATATGAAGCCTTTTTACCTTATGATAACAAACTCAGCACTGAAGTTGGCTCTCAGGTTCACAGACACCCTGATTGGCTGTCCTATCAGAAGCGGGCCCCTGTGATAGCGAATCATGACATGTGGATCCAAGCTAAGCTCCTCCTCCCCCTGCCAACTCAAACAGGTTTCTTCTTTGGTCCTGCTCTGCTCTTTCTCCTTCTTGCCCTCCTTCACATCCCTCAGTGTCACTGCTTTGATATGGAAGAGCTGCCTCTGAGAATGAGCCATTCTGTCCTCCACACATCTGGATGGACGATCGGTGGGAAAAACGAAAGTGACAGATTTACACAAATGACAAACAGACTTAAAATAAATTAATTCACTAGCAGCAGACGAGACAGAACTCAAAGATCAAAGAGTCTTTCTATGATATAAGAGACCATTTTCTCCTCAACATACCCGGATTGTGTCGGATTTAGGTTGGCCACTGGGTCGAAGAAGGAATAGTAAAGCTGTATTTGGTTTGTCATGGGGCCACGTTGATATTTGAGGGCCCGTGGAACATCCCGATCAACATCTGGTTGATACCTAAAGGAAGAGGTAAGGTAATCCCTCACATAGGCAATTAATACACAAATAATCACAGCCTAAAACTCATAAAACTCACTCATAAAAACTGCTTGAAACAGACTTGTACATGCATAATTTCCCTTCTGATACTGAACCAGATTTGCACAAGTCTATTTTTGTATGAACCATTCTAATCTCAAACCCTTCTTACTTCTGTGAGGAAGTTGTTAATACAATGGAATAGGAAATAATTGAATGAGAATTTGACCAAATTCTGCCTTGGTAATTTAGCTAGCTACATTTCCATGTCAGATTGAAGACTAACCATTGGCCTTGGTCAATCAGTCATTGGGGTGTTTGCTAGGGACTGAGGCCAAAGTTGTATAATTAATCATTTTTTATGCATCATTTATAACTTATTTTGACATCCTTATCCAAACCAGTGTTGGAACCCATTGGCTATCATCTGATGATGCAGTAGCTTCTGGGGGTCATTGTATACATTGTATTGTATACTGGGGGTCAATATATATATATATATTCCTCATTCTCTCTATTCAGCCGCCATGTGGTTCTATTGTAACCTTCTATGGACTTATGATAATTTGTCTGCCAATGAACAATGACCCCCAGAAGCTAATGCATCATCAGATATATATATATATGGGGAGCTTGGGGATTGAGACTGTGTACTTTTGCAAAATGATGTCATTTTTGTCCAGTGAGATATGGGGGCCGTGCTGGCTTGATGTGACCATCACCTCAGTGAAGGGGAAGTCGTGCGCCGCCGGTTGACAAAGTTGATGTGGCGAAGTCGCTCCTGCACCCGCCTGCGAGGTTGAACGTTACTGAGCCACGTGTCCATGTCTTGATTTGATTGGCTGGCGTCGTGATCGTGGAACCATACACTGGGCAGCGTCAGAATGACCACGCAGAGACCTAGAGGAGGCTGGGAAACAGCAAGAGGATGGAGATAAAAGGGAGGGGAAGACAAATGAGCAAAAAAAGACAGAAAGAAGCAGAGAAACATTTAGTTGGGAGAAATGGTGCCTCACCTGTGTGATACAGGAGGCCTTGTGCTCCTCCGTCTCCCTGAACGCATGCAGGGTGATGCACGTCCGCCTGGCACTGGTGTCGCCCCGCTGGTGGAACAGAGCCCTCACCCTGAACCTCTCCTGCCCTCTCTCATCCTGCTCTCGCTCCACATAGTCTGAGAGGAGGGAGGCAGACAGAGGAGGAGAAAGAGGGAGGACAGGCTCTGGTATGAGCTGTGGAAAGAAACAGAGTGCTAACTAGTTAGCTTTAGAAGTTGTCATGAAATATGCATACAGTCCTCAGTCATAATGCACACGAATCTCATATGTTGTCTCCTTTTCCTCTTACCTGCATGACCGAGTAAGGGCCAAACGAGGCCTGCAGGACCTGCCTGGGAGCCCGGCCGGGCAGGGGCACGGTGAACAGGCTCTGGGAGAAGGAGAAAGGGCTGGAGTTGGAGAAGAGAGGGCCCAGCTCAGCCTGGGACAGAGGGAGGAACTGCCAGGGAGGAGGGATGACCGACATGTGGACCGGCAGGGAGAGAGGGGGGGGAGGCTGCAGGAGAGATGGAGGCACTGAAGGAAACAGAAGAAGAGACCAAAGGTATGGTCAAAAATTAGGCGCAACTATCCTACTCTCTAGGAGCAATTTAATATTAGAGGTGGGAGAAAAAAGAAACACAGACAAATATACCTGCAGTTGTAAAAACTTACCTACTATGGAAATCCAAAAAAGCAGCAGCATCCTAAATCCTGCTTTGCTCCACCACAAATTAGACCAGCCGATATCTCCCATCACTGCAGATGCAACACAGTATAATATGAGTTTCTCTGCTTTCGTTCAAGACAATATTAGCATACTCTGCATTTCTTATTTAGATACAGTAGCACCACTAAGCTTTAGTCCAGGTAATATGAAGCAGATCTTCCAACTACAGACACATCCAACACACCATATTTTTCTAAACGTATAAGAAAAAAATGTTTCTACCCACTTAACTAAATATCTAAATTAAATTATATTTTATATATGATTACCAGTATGGGAGAAAAACTGGGTCCTCACTCAGTTGTAGATAACACTCACATAGCAAGGAAATCACACTTTAAGTGTTTGTTGATCTGTCAAAGGTATTTGATACTGTTAATCATGACATATTATTACAATATGACATATTATTATACCTCTGTCTTTATGATTTAAGTGGCCAAATGATTCAAAAGCTATTTGTCAACAACAGGTAATTATTTTGTGGTGTGCCTCAAGGATCGATTATGGGCCCATCATTAATTCTTATTTATATAATGGTGACTCCAATATGTTTTTTATCTGGAATAAATGGATCAAAATAGTATCAGAAATGAATGAATTATGCAAGTTTGATACCTTCTTCAAGGCTAAGGTCAAGGTCAAGTACTTTTAAGAACAGCCCTGCCTGCATTTTCATTTTACATATAGTTCCAATCTGTTTTTATTCTGTATGCATTTCATTTTTTAAATACAAGATCAGCAGATAATCTCAATTCCACCTCTTGTTTTAGGGCTACTTTCACTCAATTTTCAGTTAGATTCAAGGGATCGTAGTACTGGAACACTTTTACCACTTCATGTTAGAGATTACACCGGAATAAATTAATTCAAGAATGAATGAATTTATGCCGGTTAAAATGTAATGTAAACCATTACATTTTTATTGGCTCAGTTTCACAATGCAACCTCTTAATGACCCACTTCCACTAAATCTCTGCAGACCGTCATTCACCTGATTTAGATAATCCCCCTTTTCTCTTTGATGACTGTTCATAATTTTATTTATTATTATTTTTATGTTGATTGTTTGTCATTAGGAGGACCACCTGACAAGCCCCTGTGGAGTTTTCTTTTGTTCCTTCTGCACATTTTTTTTAACGATTGGATTTTACTCGTTTAAATACGATTTATTTTTCACTTCTTTTTAATTCATCCGTTTTGTATTTCCTTTTCTTATATGCCAATAAATAAATCAGATATGTTGTTTGACTTTAAAGTGAAAATTTTCATTGTGCATTTTTCATATTGCATTATAATAGCCTTAAAATATGCAGTGTTCTAAACAGCCCGGATGGCAGCAGATGATAGACACACACGTATACATGCACAAATATAGATTAAATTCACAATGTCCTGCTAAATACAAAGTGTGTTATATGTATGTTTGATTCCATATGACAGCAGTCATTCCGGACGGGTCAGATGACACATTACCATGAGCTTCTACACACACACACACACATACACACACACACACACACACACACATGCAATTTTACCCACCTGTGTCTGTTTCAGCTCCAGATTACATCTTGTCCTCATATTACTCATCCTCACTTAGCACCTTCCAAAAGAAATTTAATAAAAAACCTACTTTTATTAACATAACAAAACATAATAAATATAAATAAGGTCAAATTATATATGTATATATAAAAATACCAAATATGTTCCTATCCTCTCTTGCTCTTCTTTGCCGTTCTGCTGCTTTAAACCTCCTCTTTCTCTTCCCTCTCGCTCTGTGCCAGATCCACACAATACAGATTTATTTGTTTAAAAGGGTAAATAATCCCCCCCCCTTCTGTTATATCCCTCCTCCCACCTTCTTTAGAATCTCATTTTTTTCTTATAGGGTTTTCCTCTCAGTTTCTCCATCCCCTTGGAATTTCTTCTTTTAGTTCATCCCTCCCTTTTTTCCCTCCTCCCTCTCTTCTTAAAGCTCACCCTTATTGAAGTCAAATGCTTTCCACACACAAGTCTGTAGATGTTAGAGAATGTAGGTTTCTCCATCACACACCATCTGAAGTTGCGCACTAAAGTTGGGAGTGTGTCTCTGGTGTGTTCTGTAATTAGAAATAAACTGTCTCTCTAAGTCCGAGTCGATGCATGGTTTCTGTGTGCAATTTCAAGCTAAGCTGTTAAAGTGCTTGTCAGAGTCCAATGTAAATACGAGACTGCAAATCCCATATTTAACACTGTCAGCTGGACTCAGACAAGCATGACGGCTCCACATTAATGCTTCGCTTTCTGTCATGTGCAGTGGTGGAAGAAATAAAACACAACAATGTGAAAATGCTGCATTACAAGTAAAAGTCCTGCATGAAAAACCCTTGAGTATCTAATATTAGCAGCAAAATGTAAACTATTAAAGTAAAAATACTTTTTCTGCACTAGCTAATCATTACATTATTAACCCAATTTCTTTCAAAGTTTCCAGGCATATAATTATATAAGTCAATGAGTCAATGACAATCATGTTATGCATTTTTTTTCCATTTTGCATTTTGATAACTGTCAACTAGTTTCCACTTGCACAAATATGCCCATAAATAAAATAAACTATTTATCCCAGGTACAAAAATCTTCTTTTGGGTTATTCTAGACACTTGAATTATTAAATGATGATTAAATGAATGATATATACATGTCAGGGGGTTGAAAATCATAATGATTTAAATAAAATTAACTCTTATAGAATTTAGAATTCTTTCTGTTAGTGCTTCCTACATCTATTTATCTATTTCATAGCTCTAGGGAGACGGCTTGGTGCAATTGCCCTGGAGCGCCTAAGGGAACAAGATAAAAAGCTAGAATAACAGTGGATATCCATATTTCTGGACTTATGGGAGTTTGTTGGTGACCAATGAACAGAATTCTTGGTCCACATGATACATAACTCATGGGATAATAATCTAAAAAGGAACCACAGTTCATGAACAGGAGAGGAGATGAACTGAAAGAGGGGGTCTGTATATATGACACTGGAGACATTATATTCAGATTCTGGAATTATCCTGTTTTTCCACGTGTCATATCTGCCTCAACTCTCCTTTTTGTGTCTGCAAGTGTGTTTGTATATCTGTGTGTGTGTGGGCACGTGTGCGTGAGTGTGTGTGTGTGTGTGTGTGTGGTGAGAGTGGTAATAGAGCAGCAGAAGGGGCTTAGAGTACAATGGATGCGACACTGAGCGAGGAGCTTAAACGAAGAGAGAGGAAAAACAGAAAAACAGCATCCATGTTTCACTAAACAGGCTGAACAGACTTCTACCTACTCACATTCCATGCTTACATGCTTGCTGTGTTTATCCAGAAGTGCTCTTTTCTATATATTAGACATAAATTACATTAACATTAGTGAGTCATGTGGACAAATCAGAAGGATACAGTAGCATGTAACCAAACCATGGTGTGATGTCCTTAACCTTGTCTTATACATAGTTGGATTCTCAATAAGACAAGATTGTATGTTTATTGGAAAAAAATGTCCTCAAAGGTTGAATTTTCAGTAGCAATTGTTGGAATTAACACAAAACCAGAAATTAACATGTTCACATAGCCTCTCTAAATCAACTACTGAGACAAATCATGTTCTAGACCCTTAAAATATCAAACATTTGGAGCCTACTAGAAGAGACAATGGCTTTTGAATGAAGGCTGGCTTTTCCATATGATCATAAATCTCAAAGATTAATTATGTGAGAACATGAGACCAAAACAAAATAGGCCAAAATAGAAAAACAGGTACCTGCGCCCATGGGTGTGGTAGTGGCAGGAGAAGTGGACTTGACTACCCAGGGCCTGAGTAGAGAGAGGGCCCATGAAAATCCAGATTTAGAAAAATTCTTCCAGTCCATATAATTGTTGTCTACAAGTTAATATTGTGTCAAATATATTGATAATATCCTGAGATAATGAACTCTGTGGCACAATACTATACTGGACATTTTATGGATAGAGGCCCAGTGACATTAAAAGTGTACAGGGCCCAGAATTCCTTGCTACGCCTCTGCCTGCACTATCAAGTGTGGCTACATTTGCTGCCCCTGCTGCTGCCGGCCTGTTGGCACAGATCTGTGAGCTGCAGGTGTGGTTACTGTTCCTCTCTCAGATGATCAGCTGATGCAGGCGGAGGTAACCAAGCAACTGCTTTTGCCTTGAACCACTAGCCTAATTTGACCCCACTTGCTAGCTAACCAGGTCAATGTGTGCACGCATCAAATGTTCTAACAAAAAAAAAGAAAAGAAATAAATAAAAACTGCTCTGTGTCTGTGACACAGACTGCATATTATGTCCATATTGTGTGCCATTTACTAACTGCATTATGTTGTATTAAACTTTATCAACATGGGTCAACATTTTTTCTTGCTCAGTTGCTAAGGAGATTATATGTGTTATTTGTCTTTTAGAGTGGTTACACCATTTTAATGACCTTTCTATTTAATTCCTGGTGGCAAAAGTTGTGAAAATTAGCTGACCTTAGCAACAATGAAAAATTCTTGATGCCATTAGGGTCGTAAAAGAATCAGGTAACATGGGTACCATAGGAACCTGCCTGACTATATTATTAAAATGTAATTATGGTGAAACTGTCCTAAAACTGCCTCTTTTTCTTTTTCTTCCTGCTTCATCTTTTAGTGATTCTCACCTTCCCCCCCCCCCGACATATTCTCATACATGACACATACTCTTCCATATTTCTCCTTCTCCATTTCTATCCCCCGTGTCAATCCCCTGCAGGATAATCTGCAGCTGTAATCTGGACTCATCTGTCATTGTTTCCCTGGATGGGACATTTGCAACTAGACCAGATTATCTTCTGATATCGTGACCTGAACAAGAGAGGACGAGACAAAATACACAACACACATACAGACATGTGACTATGTGTGCGTCTGTGAGTGCAGTGCATGTGTGAGTGTGTCGATTTCTAGTGTGTGTGTGTGTGTGTGTGTGTGTGTGTGTATATATAAAATGCCAATTCATATGCATGTTAATTTAAGATTTTAAACCTTTAGATATCACCATGAAAACGACTGTGTTGATTAATTACATTAAGACAAACAAAAAATATATTACAAGTCTTTGTTAACATGAGGAAATTTGCATAAATCACCATAAATCAGCATAATTTTATAATATAATATTGCTGTGAAGCAACAACGCTAATGTTGCCATTAAATAATATATTAGCTCAGGTTCCTTTTGGTGACACCTGTCATACCTGTCTGTATATGTTGATCTGTTCTGTAAAGACATCTACTGCATTTCGGTCCTCTTTTGATGTATTTCCTAAGGTTTCTCAAGGCAGAGATTATAGAAGCACTTTGGTCTGAAAACGTTGGAAAAAAGCACCATAAGAGCCAGGAGACAAGAAGAGAAAGTGGGAGGAAGTACAAAAAAAAGGAAGCAGACAGAGAATAAAACCCAGAGAAGAAGGAAGAAAAGAAAGAGGTCAGACTGAAAGAGACATGAGAAGACAACCAGGAAGACACATGGAGACAGGGGTAAAGATATACAGGGTGTACCAGAAATAACACAAACAGGAAGTTGGTGTCAACGGCAGAGTAAACCACATTTCTGTACTTAGTAACCACCTTTGTCTCTCACTCCCTCCTCCTCCTCATCTCCTCAGTCTTTCTGTCTACTACAAAACTACACAATTTTCCATTCACCTGCTTCAAAGACAACAAATCAGGTCAAATACAAAGACCGTCTCACTGAAAATTAAAGATTGACAATTTTAATCAATAATCACAAACAATAATTAAGAAAGGAAATAATACATACATGATACATTTCAGTATGTTACAGTTTGATTGTTATTTTTTGATTAAAGGATACAAACACTTTGGGACATTCTCTTGAAATTGTCTTGCTTGTCAGTTTTCAGTTTTATCTTCCAGTAGAGACAGATCCTGAAAGTGTTTAGCCTAGCTTTGAGAAACTGCTAGTAGCTAAAAGTGAAAATGCACCTTCTATGTCTAAAGCTGTCTGATTTACATGTTGTAAATGAAAGAGCTCATCAATACAGACGAAAATCACCTGAGCTCAAAACTGCAAACCATTTCCAGTGCAGTCACTAAACCCAACGCCAATGCTAACTGATGCTTTTTGCTTTTTTTTTTTTAACTGCTGCTAACTGTTGCAAGCTGCTGCTGCTCCTAACCACTGTTTATTGCTTCTTACTGCTGTTAACTGCTTCTGCATAATAAATCCTGGTAACTGTTGCTTGCAGCTGCATAATAGAAATAAATGCTAGTTGTTGCTAACGGCAGTTAGCTACTGCTGTATAATAATAAATGCTGCTAGTTGTGGCTAACTGCTGGTAAGGTATGAGCACAATGATGGCAAACAAGTGTGTTTTAACAAAATACTGTAAGGTTGTCTTGAAAAGATCACAAAATCATACAGTGTTAGATTTACAGCATATATCTTATTCTAACACATGTTCCAGTCTCATGAATTCACATTTAAGGCATAAAGGTTTGATTGTTTCAAATACTGACTATTGGTCATCATTTTTTTATTATACTTGAATATATATACATAATATTTTCATTATACTAGGACATACAGCTTTAAGGGGCCATATTTTGTATTAACTCTATTGTGAGGAGACAAAATTTTGCATCTTCAACCCACACCTTAATCTCATTGGACCTCACATCCTACCTTAAGTACATAGGAACTCATATCCCACCCACCTTAACCTCACTGGACCTCACATTCCACCTTAACATCCTCGGACCTCATAATTGGATCTCAAGCTCATCTTAACCACCCGTTGGATATGGTACATAATTGACAAAGCATCCTCTACGTTTAGTGAACATGGACAATAGCAGAAAAAGAAAAATATCACAATGCTAGGAGCAATGGCATTAACTTTTTAATGAAAGGTTGGAGTTAATTGGCAAAGGAAGATCTGTACCACATCAGAGTTGATTTGGTGGAGAAAACAACAACAATGAATCCACATGTAGCCCCCTGAGAAAAGACAGTTCCTACTGTAGGTGTATAAAGAGATTCAGTACAATACAACCCACAAATAATCACTTATGAAAACATGTTCAGGCCACATACAGAGGATGGCGATGATGATGGTGATGATGATGATGGTGATGATGATGATGATGATGGTGGTGGTGGTGATGATGATGGTGGTGGTGGAGGAAGAGGAGACAGTGTATCAGAGGTTGTAGCCACTGTTCCTGTTTGATGACGGTTCTCTACTGTCACTGACTGTCAGACGCTCCAGAGCTGATTGGATACACAGGAAAGCAGTCAGATTTAAACCAATAGAAATACTATATTCTTATTGCTGGTGTGTGTGTGTGTGTGTGTGTGTGTGTGTGTGTGTGTGTGTCTGTGTTACCAGGATATGACAATCTCTTCTCTCCATCATTAACTGTACTTTTTCCTCGTTGGTAAGACACTGAGACAGACACAGAGGGACAAACATTAAACTGGTTTCTACTGAAGATGAAAAACTTAGTTTCTAATTTTTTTAAGGCCCAGTAATTCCCACTTTCCCAGGAAATACAGCATTTGTTGCGTGTTTTACTGGAAAACTAATGCAGGTTTTGTTCTTTAAAACTTGTAAATAAAGGGACTGAAAACGGGATTCAGAAGGGTGATAGTTTTCGGACAACAATGCAGCACAAAGGAAGATAATAGAGCCATTAATATACACTGTATTTGTTAGTATTGATTGATTGATTGTGGTCTGAACATTTGAGTTAAAATCACCATACTCCGTATGTGTGTGTGTGTGAGACTCACCACTGTGACTCTGCGTTGGGCCGACCCAGCGACTCTGCCTCCTGTCTGATACTGAGAGTCAACAACACAACATCTAAATGTGAATATTGTGAGAATGTGGAGATTATGAATATATCCTGTCACCTCCTCGAAATGGTTTCAGGTACATTTTTTTTCATTTAAATTGTAATTTCACCATCATTATTCCACTCTCGTTTTATTGACCATAGCATACTTTCAGTTGGTAATATCTTAGTATGTCATTGACCACCATAAGTTCTGAGGCTCTCTGTAAGATTATGTACTGTAAGTGTGTGTTTTTTTTCAACAAATGAAACTGGTTCATAGTCTATTCTATTTCATATCTACAAATCTTAATCTGAAAATATCAGTGTTCTGCAAGTACTGCTGATCGCATGCACACCTGTGTGTGTAGGTGTGTGTGTGTACTCACGTCTCTTCTGCAGGGCGGTGACAGTAGGTCTGGTGTAGTGCATCAGTAAAAGGACGACCAGTACACAGCAGAGCAAAGCTGTCACCACTTTGTAGCTGTACAGCTGCCCTTTAACCTCTGGAAGAAGATCTGCTTTTTCTGGATGCAAACACACAAACACACACACACACACGCATAAACACACACACGCATACGCACACACACGCACACACACACACACACACACACACACACACACACACACACACACACACACACGCATAAACACACACACAGACACACACAAACCACTTTTGTAAAATCAAGCTGTTTTTCAGGGCTGCATTTGGATTTGTCCTCTAAACTAACTGCCAAAAATGTAATCAGGAATTTAGTAAAATGTTTTTTGGTACAAAATAATATTATTAATTATTGATGTCTTAACTCTTTGTCTTTGTCTCTTGATGTCTTAACTGTTTGGAGGGGATCCTTATATTTTAAAAAAAAGAACCAAAACTCTACCAGTTCCAAACAGACAGACTGTAGTGTTGCAGACTATAAGTAATTATAAGTAAATCAGGGAGTGTATATATATATATATATATATATATATATATATATATATATATATATATATATATATATATATATATATATATATACTCTGTCTTTTTTAAATTTAGGGATCAACTTCAATATATATATATATATATATATATATATATATATATATATATATATATATATATATATATATATTGAAGTTGATCCCTAAATTTAAAAAAGACAGAATTGATTGTTTATCCTATATATATCCAAAGATATCCTGGATGTTCAATTTGAATATTTTAACTTGGTTCTAAATTTAGCCTGTAAAATATGAATAAAATATGAAGTTGAAACTTGAGTAACTTTAAAAAAAGTTGACATTTGGATTCAGAATTTATGAAAAAACTAAAAACTTGAATATATATATATATATATATATATATATATATATAGATAGATAGATAGATAGATAGATAGATAGATAGATAGATAGAAAATCAAACCTTGGCATTGGATGGTCAGTTCCTCACAGTTGATTTTCTGAAGTTCGTCAAGTTCATTGACGCCATAGCTCTTCAGTTTGCTGCCTTTCTTCTGTAGGAATGTAGGACCTTTACAACCTTTCTTTTGCTCACACCCATTTTTCAAAAGACTCTTTAAAATGGTCTTGTGGCAGACTTGTTTTGGAGGGATAGAGGTGTTGGCAGGAAAAAAGAGAATCAAATCTCCTTTACATTGCTTCCATTCGATGGTGATGAGGCCGACGACAGGTTCAGGGATGGTGATGGGTTTGGCTGTAGTGGGGCATGGACAGCTGCTTTTCCTGATGTCGGGGATGGTGTCGTTGGCCGGATCTGTGATGTTAGGGCTCAGGGATGTCTTCTCAGTGTGTGATTCTATGGGACGGACATCGGTTAGTTCATCACAGAGAACAACACAGGTTTCATGTTAAACACGGTAACTGGGGCGACCCCATAACTGAGTGGATAGGGTTCGTACCACATGGACTAGCATGTCCTAGGAAGATCAGACCCTTCCTGAATCACATTTACCCTTCTCAGGTAAAATGCCCAAAATCGAATATTAAAAAAGGCAACTGCAAAATTTAAAAAACACAATATATTTGGCCATTTTTTTGAGTCCAGATAAATATTTATCGCAGGAGTTAGCGCTGTTGCCTCACAGCAAGAAGGGCGCAGGTTCAAGACCTCCTTGGTCCTGGGTCTGGGACCTTTCTGTGTGGAGTTTGCATGTTCTCCCTGTGTCTGTGTGGGTTTTCACCAGATACTCCGTCTTCCTCCCACAGTCCAAAAACATGCTGAGGTTAATTGGAGACTCAAAATTGCCCGTAGGTGTGAGTGTGTGAGTGAATGGTGTGTGTGCCCCACGATTGGCTGGCGACCATCTGGGGTGTATCCCTGCCTCTCGCCGTAACACGCTAGGATAGGCTCCAGCAGACCCCTGAGACCCCAATGAGGAATAAGCGGGTATAGAAAATGACTGACTAACATTACAATCAATAACAAGATACAGCTGGGTAGGTCCTTAGTTGAAATAACAGCAGGGTGTTTCAGCAGAACAAATACAACAGTGACATCTATATTTTCCTTATTTATGCACATTTCAATTCAAGACTGATCACTTTCGTGTAGATGTCTATGAGTTGTTAACAGCTCCACATTTTTTCTTCTCACATGGTTTCATTTTTAATAAATCTTCAAATGATCCAACATTTCACCAAAAAATCAAAGATTTGGAGAAAAAGTTCAAAAAGTGATTTTTTTTACCCCCTCTTCCATTAATCATCTCATGACCCCTCACGTTTTTCTGCTGACCCCCAGTTTGAAAACCACCGAACTACATGAAGCGTATGAAACTGCATATGAACTAATTCAAACTATACGCAGCAGAATTACCAATCTGATCTATTTGTGTCACACGTAACACTATAATATCAGTCAGAGGGAGATTTTTTCAAAATCAAATGAAAGTAATGTTAAGTTTAGTAAACAAATGTATTAAATGTGTCTCGTATTTTGAAAAAACTAATATGGTGTTGAGACAAGTGTGAAAACTATCGTAAAAAATGGCCCAAAGCCTGTTTCATAAAAAAACATTTTTAAATATTTTTTACATGTGGAACACAAGCCTCGTGTCTCACAGATGAATGTGGACAATGAATGTAAAGGTCCCACAGGCTCCTATACAAACTCTAATACAGGCTGCAAGTAGGAAAGCTTCTAATTTTTTAATGGAAAATATACATGTGCCAGAAGAGGAGGATGTAAATAGTAGCTTCATGAAACACATGTATTATTAGCAACAAGGGTAATAAGAGAAACTCAGAGCTGAGAGTTTCTGTGATGTCATACTGCAGCACTGCAGTGACTCTAAATAAATTATTATTATTATTAATACAAAGAGGAGAAACAGAACGAATCAATAGAACACAAATGTTTGATTGGATGGGAATCACAATCTATAGATCAGAATATTTTGATTTTCTATCTGAATTTCTACTGCTGCATAACAATGAAGTAAATATTAAGATTGTATATATTAATATTATATAGCAGCCTTGCAATAAAACTATAAAAATAGCATTGACCTTAATCAGAATAACACATCACAATCTTCAGGATAATATTATTAGGATAATATATAGTATAAATCAATACAATACACACACTCACACACACAAGTTTTTCTGCCAATCATCAGCTTTGCTTTTATTATAATAATCATCTGTCTCTATGGTACCGGCTGCTGACATGTTACTGTGACTGTTTTCTACAAAAGGTTGTTTCTTAATTAAAAGAAAAAACCCTAAGCTCTGTCATTCTTCAAATGTCACCGTTTGATGCTCTCACCACAAACCTGTTTCTATTCAGCGCCGCTGTTTTCAGTCGGCGGCAGGAGTTTCAGCTTCATATCTGTCAGACCTTCTGCAAATATAACTGAAACTATCAGCATAGCTGGAGACCAATTAACGTAATCATCATGGTGAACCAGGAGCTATTAAGTGTTGGATAAACCACTGGAAATTAAGGATAAGAGTGTTTGTTGTTTGGCTCATAAACACTTTCTTTGTCTACGTATTTATTTATCCTCACGTTGAACCTCTGAATCAAACAGCTTCTGTAACAGCCTCAATAAAACAATAACCGCACTGTTAATTAATAAGATTTGTGTGTATGGAGCTAAAAAGAAACAACCTTTATGTTCGTCAGTATGATCTCATGTTGAGACATATAAACAGCACACTTCTTTAAATTTGTGTGTCATGGACGCATCTTAAGCTATGAATGACATTTTACACCAGGCAACTCACACCAGGTAAATCAATACAAAAAATAAAAAATGTCAAAATCTTCAGAAAAAAAATTTTTTAATTGTCAAAATATAATAGTAAAAATATCTGGTTAGCTCTCACATTATAAAATAAAATGCCATCTTATGAAATAAAATATAAAAGCCACATAAAGTAAAAGAGAAGCACCTAAGAGAGTCACCTTATAAAATAAAAGAAAGGTGTGGTATAATAAAATAAACTGATCTTATATTGATGTCATCTAAAATACGTGTTTTTTGTGAATACATTTACAATAAAAAATTATTACAAAAAGATATGCAAATAGCAAAACATGGTAATCATATACATATAGTATTATTCACGTAATGGTAGCATTGTACAGTGAGATCTTTACATTTAAAACACAAGATGAGGTGTAACTATCTGAACTATTGAACTATCTCGTACTATGAGTAGTGTATATATATGTACGCAAATATAAAAACATGTAATCTCAATACAATACAATGTATATATATATATTTATAGTATTTATATAGTATTAATCGAAAAAAAATTCTACCAAAAAACAAAAAACACAAAACCTTACAAATCAAACCTGAAGCCACATGATACCAGGGATGATTCCCACCATGACCACTAACAGCTCAGATCTCAGGATGGAGATGAAGGATTTCAGATCTCAGGCTTTGAAATCGTCTTCTTTTGTATTTTTAACCCCAACCTTCAGTTTGTATTATGAGTGCAGTGATTCGGGGTTTTAAACACTTTGTGCTGAACCTCAAAAGACTGTAGTATCTAAAATAATACATCTCCAACCCACAAGCGTCAAGTCTAATCCATTAAAAAAAAAGGCCTACAATATTTATTCATTATTTTTTTTATATATATATATCTTGGTGTGATTGAAGTAAAACATCCTAATTATCTCCTATGACTTAATTGGCAAAACAATATTGAGCAGGTTAAACTCAACACTGACTTTTGGAAAACCGTTCCAATGTCTGGAAAAATGAACGCCATCAAGATGCTGAGATACTGTTGTGCTTTCTCCATCTTTTCCAAAACAGACTGTTTTTTTCAGTCCTTCTTTATGCCATTCATGCTATTCAATTATTATTCCTTTCATTTGGAACTACGGCGACATCAAGGATCTCCGCACCACAGAAAATAACATATATTTTAGCAATCGCTTTGTCGGTGGTAGTACTACAAAGATCTGGAATCACATACAATTTAGGTTTGTATAGACAATCAATTCGCGAAAAAATGATATATTAAGGGGAACTTAACAATATCCATGCACCAAGTTTTGTTTAGATATTTACAAATTCATCAACACATTTCATCCTGTCACTTTCATTCTTGTGCAGGATCCTTCAGGGCAGCGTGAACAGCCGAGCTTAAACAGACGTGGGTGGATGATCGCATGTTGAAGCCTGGGACGGATGTTTAGAGCGTTTATATGGTCGTTTGTTCAATGTTCGGCGTAAGCTCATACAGTTTTTAAAAAAATTCACACTTTTTTATAACTTTTTTTTTATCCCAGGGAAAAATTACAACTTACTTTTTCAGTGATGCTACAATTAATTGTATTTGATACAATTCTATGGAAGTTAACACATTCTTTTTGACCATTTAGTAAATTTGACCCTTTGTTTACCCATTGTTTCACTAAGGTTATGATCTTAGCCCGCTCATAGCCGCTCATAGCAATTCTTGGAGCATGTAGCTCCTTAACTTATGCCAATTTAAAATGAAAAAGCAGCTGTTTTATTCGCACTAGTGTTTACAAAAACTTTTTAATTTGCGAGTGTGCAACAACAACAACAGAAAAGTTTCTGTACACTACATACACACTGCATCTAAAGAGACTTTACGATGACGATAGGGAAGGTTTGTTTGAAAAGACACGACCGTCAATTACAATATTTCCAGGGTATGAAATAAAATGTTATATCAAATGCAAGGAATATACTCCTTTTATTTATTCTTTATTAATTTTTAAGATACTGCAGAAGAAAAACAGCATGGACTGCTGGTCTTGCTTCTCTGTATCGCTGTGTGTTTTCAGTATGCTTTAAAAATAATAAACATATTAAAACATAAATAAATTAGTTCTATACTAAATCCAAATATAACATTTATTTATTTATTTATTTATTTATTTATTTATTTATGTTACAGTATCTCACTGTTACCATGACATAACACGGAACAATCACATCGCTTATATTTATTATTATATTATATTTATTATTATATATTTATTATTTTTTAAATTGTTTACACTTGTTTTCCACATTAATTATTCCCGCCATTTCTTAATGAATTAACAATAAAATTATACAATACAATATAATTATATATATATTTACAGGATCAAATTAAGAAATTCACCTTTAGGGCCTGTGATGACCCTAAAGGTGAATCAGCTACACACAATCCTAATAATTTTGGATATATAATTACAGATACTGGTTCTGCTGCACACTTGCATGTCAGATAAGAGACTGACCATTGGTCTTGGTGGAGGTACGTGCTCCCCAGGTGCCCTTTTAATTACTTATTCATTACTGTTATTTATTTACTAAATTACCATTATTTAGTTTGAGATGCAGTTGAAACAAAATGTGACATCGAGGCCCTGAAGTGAAGTAACCTGGATCCCATTAGAAACGATGCTTATTACTAAATATCTTTTTTAACTTTTCTGTACAAAAACTGCAGCCAAACCATTAGATATGGTTTGCGTTTGACAAAGTTAATAACGCTTATTCATAAAAGACATCTTAATTTGTCATGGCAGGAAATACACAGGTCGACTTAATAATATTATAATTATTATAATAAATCCCTTATGATTAATAATTCAGTGAGAAACATCTCTGGGACTCGAGCAGTTGACTGATGGACTTGCAACGGCCTAAGAAAATAAATTCAATAAATTAAAGTTTTGCTACTTTTATCTCCATTTCTAAGGGAGTACATAAGATCTGACTAATAGATGGAAAACAATTTGTCACTTTGGTCGATTCCTATGTAATAAAACCTCCACCAAGTAGGTCAACCCTTTGTAACGACCTAGATATTTAGTTCCTGTTGAGTCGCTTCAAGTTGAACAAACCCCTCAGTTGTGATATAATGACCATATCCCACAGCCTGAGCTACTGCTAATATAATCAATAACTAAATAGAAGCACATACCTTCAAGAAAGCCAAGGCCAGTCTTCTAGCTGACATGCAAATATAAAAAAACAACCAATATGTGTGGTTATATTTCTAAAAGTATTAGGATGGTGCGTAGCTGAATCACCAGAGTAGAGTTCTGTCAACTCTTAACATTCCATTGCCACCAATAGCCTCTAAAACTCTAAAACAATCAAATTCCCTCAGTGGGATGTGCAACAAAATTAAACGGGTTTGTCCTTGGCCAGTAACACTAAGTTTGATGAAAATCAGCCCAGTAGTTCTTCTGTGACCCTGTTCACAGATAAACACAGCGAAAATAAAACCTCCTCATAAAGGTCAAAAAGACATAAAGCCAGAACAATGTGAATCTTCTTCATGTCGGCAGAACAACGAAAATATCACAGCGTGTATTATGTAGACTGTTTGTTACGTAACAGGTTGCAGAGCTAATCTATTAGCATCAATGCTAATATTCGAACCTTGAAGCAAAAACACAGAAAAGTCTTCAGCTTTAGTTATTAATGTTAAATGTGGAACTCTTTTATGAATGAGTGAAAAGAAACGTCTCTCATACTAAACACATAAACACACAGCAGCTACTTCCTGAACAGATCAAATTGAATAAAACCCAGATTACACTGAGTGAACCTATTATCTGACTTTGCTACCAAAAGGAATAGCTGGTTACAACTGGAATACACATCATAATCATCATGAATATGAGTCATTTCCAGCTAGCAGCTAGCATGTTAATGTTAGCGAGCTTTAGCTTTAGCTTTAGCTTTTGTCGGTACTGGTGGTGGAAGAAATACTCAGATCCTTTGCTTAAGTAAAAGTTGCGATACCACAATTACAAAATGTACTCCATTACAAGTAAAAGCCTTTCATTAAAAATAAAAAGTAAAGGTAAAGAAGTATTCAAAGCAAAATGTACTTGTATGAAAATTTCTCGTTATGCAAGTTAAGTATTATATTCAACACTAGAGGCACAGTATATGTCATTGGAATTTTAATGCTCATTTATTCAATGTATTCAAGCAGCATTTTAATGTTGTCAGTGTTTACATATATTGTTGCTTAAATTATGTACATTTTTTATAAACGGATCACATGATTTAGATTTAAAATATTCATTTGGTAAACGAGCAAAGCTGTCAAAGTATAAAGTAGCATCAAATGGAAATACTCATGTAAATTACAAGTACCTTAAAATTATACTTAACTACAGTTATATGAGTAAATGTACTTTGTCACATTCCACCAGTGGCATCTGGTAACCAGGCGAGAGAGATCTCAGTTACTATGTGACGATATTTGACTCAAGAGATCAAAATGAACAGTTCTATAGTCAGGATGTTTCTCACATTTGTACCGTGTGTTCATATTCATCTGACTCACATATTGAGCTTTTTATATATATATATTAATTATATATATATATGTAAGGTATTTTGCAGACTTTAATACTGTCTGACCTTTCAGTCGAGGCCTCGTTATGTCCCGGTGCTGTATGTCACCGGGTGAAAGGTTACCACTGTGCCAAAAAAAGATCCTCGATTTTTAAATTTTATATATGTTCCCCAAAAATAATGAGCACTCACCGACAGTCATGAGTAAAAATGCAGAGATGATCACAACAGCCTTGAGATCCATCACAGAAGTCATGAAGAAGCAGCGACACAGAGGCGGATGCGACAAATGTGATCAAGACGCTTCCAAAAGAAAAAAAGTGATGAGAAAGGAAATAGTGATGCAGAGGTGTACAAATAAAGTTCCCTCTCTCTCTCTCTCTCTCTCTCTCTCTGTCTGTCTGTCTCCATACAGTGAATCACTTCATCCCCGGCCTGCTGTTGCTGCTGCTTGTGCAAAAGTGCAGATTTCCTCCCTTCAAAGAGCTGGTGAAGAGCAGCAGAGAGGGGAGGGGAGGAAGGAGGAAGATGTAGGAGGAGGAAGAGGAGGAGGAGGTGAAGGGAAGTGTTGTGTGACTTTAGAGTAAGTTCACTTGACTTTTCCAGCGTCTGCTAAGTGAGAGTACACAGTGCTGTAGGTCGATACTCCAACAAGCCACGTTTATTCAACAACAAGGCAATAGGCGCTTTACATAAAACATTTAAAGCATTAAGACAAAGTCCAAAAGAAACATTATATAAATTGCATTCAAATACAAATAAAATAAATAATTGTCCATTCACTTTATTATTGTAATAATTTGGGCTGTGTTAATGCATATGGCAGACACTTTGACCAGGTATTTTTTTGGTAAATTGAATTATTTTACCCTCACCTCCAATGCTAAATGTATAACACACTTTGCAATAAAAATCGTTACATGTGTGTCCCCTAAGCCAATTTTTGTCCCATTGACTCCGAGCAAAACCTTTTTTTTTGGAACTCACTGCTATTAGAGCATAAAATCATGCATTCTTAAAGAGAAAGATCTTCATCTCTGACTTCTGACTTCAAAGTGTAGTGTAGTCTAGTTACCATTCTCCACTAGATAAAGACAATTTCTCATGTTTGTGATTTGTATCAGTTTACAGCCAGCCTGTCAAGTCAAGTCAATTTTATATCTATAGCCCAAAATCACAAATCATTCGCCCCAATCGGCTTCACAGTTTGTACAACACAACATCCCCAACGTCCTTAGACCCTCACATCGTACAAGGAAAAACTCCCAAAGAATATCCTTCAACGGGGCCCACGAGGGTTACCTTTGGGCTGCACAAATCAGTCCCTAGAGGGTTTGTCCACAGGTTCCATGGTGGCCCACCAGTGTTTAACAGCTGTCTGTCTTCAGAAACCAAAATGTTAAGCTCAAAGAAGCTAAACCAAAGTTTTGAGGTCGTGAATTTGATTCTCATTGAGTTTTGAAGGCTGACATCCAAACTGAAGTTGTGCCCAGAGAAGAGCTTTCATTGTGAAAAGATGTAGTGTGGTGGCTGGGTTTCTATATGACCCTGAAGCGTAGTTAATACTTCCGCAGACGTAGCTACGCCTTCGACATGATTCTGTTCTGCCTTGGGGGAACGCGTTGATCTGTAATTCGCCGCCATACCACTAGGTGTCTGCTTTCAGGGATCGTAGGGAATTCTTCCAACTTGAATTCTTGAAACCCTGTCAACCCGGGATGAATCGTGTGTGTTTGGAGCTCATTGATGTCAAAGAGCAAATGCTTTTATTGCAAACGTTGAAGCGCAGGTGATAGAGAAGACGTTTGATGAGGTGGCATATACGACCACTTAACCAGTCGCGGCCGAGCCGACCAATCACGGCCCTTGCGGTTTGCGTCACCATGCCTAGTTGGGATTCTTTGGAGGTGCACGTCAGCCTATGGCGTAGGGGTTTGCGTCGATGGCATAGTAATGCAGAAGTGCACTTGTTGCTGCAGTGCAGGTGTATGGTGGTTTTGAATCCATCAGTAGAAAAGGCTCCTCATTGAATTTAAGTCCTCTTCAAACTAGCAGCTGTTCCCTGGGTGCGTTTAACATTTTCACCTTGGATGTTGGATTATTTAAATTCAGTGAAGACGGAAGCCTCTAAACTTCGAGGGGTTCTTCTACCTTTATGTCAATATGAGGATTTGAACCAGCATAAACCCGATGCTGCAACGTATCCCGCCACACCATGAGTCATCCTCACACCCAGAGCATTTCTCTGGGTGATCTTAGCATCCTCACTTTGGGTGTTGGACTTATTCAATGAAGCACAAACTTGCAACTTAAAAATTTCAAGAGAGTCTTTTGATAGTTCGCCCACCGGTGGGTTCAAACCAGCACATGGCTGCACCACTGGTGCTTCAGGTTCAGAAACAACCCGACCAACACCATGAGTCCTCTCCACACTTAGTTTGAACATCTGCATACTCAGTTTGGATGGTGGCCTTTTTAAATTCAATGAGGATGGAAGCCTCAAAACTTTAAGAGCATCTTCTAAATACTTGCCTTACAGGAGGATTCAAACTAGCGTACAGTTGCACCACTGTCAACTTATCCCACCACGTGAGTGTTTTTCCAGGTCATCATCATCATCATCATCATCATCATCATCATCATCATCATCATCATCATCATGTTGAGCTTCCTCCTCACAAGCTGCAGCTTGTTCAACCTGTGATTTCTCTCATAGGAAATACAAAGTGAAAACAGAAGTAATCTATTGAATTCATTCACAATTCACAAATATGATTTTTGTAACAATTCTCATAGAATTGGTTTAAAACCTGCCTTGTTGGCGATAAAGCATATCTACCTATTAATATACTGTATATCTATCTATGAAGTAAATCATTCTATGGTCTCTAAATTTTGTTTTTGTGCATAAGTAGCAAATGTATTTAAAGTGTCACGGGTAAAGTACTCACAACAGAGACTGTGTTTTATCATTATAGTAGATTATACTACTTGTGTTTAATCACTAAATACATGTGGGGGAAATTTAATACTTTGAAATACTTTTGGTAGATTCATAATAATAATAATGTATCAAAATATTTGGTACCTTTCACAAAAAAAGTACATGGTAAATTACCAAAAAACAATAATTTAATCATTTAATTTAATATCATAAAAAGAATATTGAAGTATATTCATTCAATGTACAATAATAACATCTTGAAGTGAGGCTGTCAATAAGTCATAAATGTAATGGAGGAGTAGAAAATAACATCACATGGAAATACTCATGTTAAGTACAAGTATCTCAAAATTGTACTTAAAAATAGTACTTGAAAATGTATTTTTTTATGTTAATTTTCTGCTATTCAGCCTATCATCTGCATGCAAATGTCCCATGATACAGTTCCCATGGTAGATTCAAAGTAATATTACTGCATCATACAGTTTTGGCACTGTTCATATAATTCACAATATTTTATTATGGTTTTGTCATGAGAGCAATTTAATGTTTTAGTTTATCAGTATAGAACCACAAAGTGCATAACAAATTATGTACAATGACATAGAATATAGATTATAGAATATTAAAGTATATATGTGAAATATTAAAATCTCCATCTGAAAGTAACCCAAGCTATTCGATAAATGTAGAAAAGTAAAAGTAGAATATTTCCATCTGAAATGTAGTGAAGTGGAAAATACCATCATATTGAAATACTCAAGTACAGTAAAGTAAAGTCCTTGAGTAAATGTACTCCGGACCTAAGTGTGCTCAGCAGGTCAACGCTCGAGAAACGAAGATGAACCATGACTGAAATAATCAAACTGGTACTAAATGTGGTGCAGTGAAGACTCCTGCTGCAGCGCTGCAGAGCATTGACCTCTTCAGACGAGGTTTGGGGTTTATCTTGGTGAGGACTGTGTGTAGATGAGCTGCAGCAGCAGCGTGGTGTCACCATAAAGTCTTTATCACCGCGGATACTCCCACATCATGCTGCTGCAGCACGATGCTCAGCTGATGTCCTCCTGCTCAAACGTGTGTAAAAAAAAGACAACAAAAAACAAAACACACACACACATATGCACGCACACACACAGGAACTGTAGCAACAGCTCGGCTGCATGTGTTTCTGCAACAGGGTTGGATTTTCAGGTGCCCAGTCCTAGCCGGTTACCTCCAGAAATGATCGTCTGGTCAGTTCTGTTAATTGGTTTGAAACAGGAGAGACACAACGGGGGACCAGTGGGGACCAGTGGGGGCCAGTGGGGGCCAGTGGGGACCAGTGGGGACCAGTGGAGACCAGTGGGGACCAGTGGGGACCAGTGGGGGCCATTGGGGACCAGTGGTCGAATTCTGCACAATTCTGCACCGGCAGGTCACAGATGATAAATGAACATGAACAAACACACCTTTGCATAGAGGTAGCAGCCATTTCTCCACACCTTAACACCATAATTAAAAAACTCTTTCTCCTCTTTCATTATGATTTGCTTAAGCTTTCATTATTGTTCCAGTTCACACAGGAATCTGACGATGGCCACATTATAATACTGTGAAAAACACTTGAATCTCTGGAGAGAGAAAAGGACCCATCAGTTAATGAGCAACAATCAATTATGTTTTTTTTGTTTTCAGTTGTGAATATCACTGCTGAAAACTCATGAGTTTATTCTTATTAATTTTTTATTTGAATGAAAAGTTATGATTTACTTTAGATTTCAAAGCATGTCAACTAATAAATACTTAGTTTATTTGCTTATTTAAAGGATCTCTGTTCGCTGATGCCATGGCGACCAGTGAATCTTCCTGTGGACATATACTGTACATTGGAAACAATTCATTTCATTAATATACATTAAAGTATAAGTATACATTAATATAAGAAAAAACAAATCTTACATTAATATTAATTACATATTATTATATATTATATATATAATATTAATTATTTTTCTATATTGATTATATTATCATTTATAAGTCAAAGCCGGTCAACATTGGTCATGCATCTATATAGAAAACTAATTCAAAATCAATATAAAGATGTTATTTATGTTTTTTTTATCCCTTTAGATAATAGTAATTATTAGTATTTTTTTCATATTCTACATTTAGGTAGTACTTGAGAAAAAGTAGATAAACCGTCATGAAAATAACAAGTAAAAGTCCTGGAATGAAAATGTTACAAAGCAAATATACATAATATTATTGAAAAACTTTGAGTCAGTCAGTCATTTTCTAGAGTGTAGTTTAGTATCAAGTATCAAGTAAAAGTCATTATAGAGACTATGTTAGTATAATATACTATTTTTTATCAGTCACAGAGCATTTTAATATTTCAAGATACTTTTGGTAGATTTATAGTAATAGTGGTGCATCATAATATTTGGCACCTTTGGCAAAACATTGATTTAATATAATATAGAAAATAGAATATTGAAGTATGTTCATTTCATATGTAATATTAAAATCTTGAAATTAAGGTGTTAACACTCAAGTAAAGTACAAGCACTTCAAAATTGTACTTGTACTAAAATACAGTACAGTTAATGTATTTATTTCCCACCATCTGCTATTGTATCATCTGCATACAAATAGATGCCTGACTAATGTCCCATGATGCAGTTCTTCACCCTTCATCAGATGATGATTTCTGTTTCCAAAAGCTACCGCTGCGTTTCTGTAGGAAGTGTGAACGAGGAGCCGATGATTCACCTCCTGGCTCCGTTCTGACTTCATTTTTCTTCTCTTCTGTCTATCGTGTCCTGTCCTGCCGCGTCCTGACTCATCTCGTCGCTCTGCTCCATCATCGCCGCCGCTCTCGGTTTCTCTCATCTCTCGTCACATTTCTCTCATCCGCCGCCTCTGGCTCTACGGGGCCGTACGGGCCACAAAAGTCCCGTAGACTTTCACCTCCCCCTCCTCCTCATCCTCCTCCTCTCTGCTCTGCATATTGTTTCTCTAGAGGAGGAAGCGGCACGGTTCAAAGCCGCCGCGCATCATCACTCACCCGTCTCAGGAGTCAGAAGCATCTGATTTGACGTGGTTTTGGGAAATGATGAAGTTTGAAATTTCCCTCAAATAGATGAAATCACTTCAGGTGGTAACTGAAATGTTCTGTAGGATTTTTGTTCTTCTTTAGCTGAGTGTAAACATATAATATCAGCTTGAAAGCATCAGAGACAGAACACTCTGCTTGTTCTATTCACACAAAGAACTGAAGAGACTTCATCAGATGTTATTTGGATCCTCATTAGTCACAGATAGACAAAGAACTCAGAGTTTGTACTTGTAAAAGTAGAAACATACAAGAAAATACTCAATCACAAGTAAAAGTCCTGAATTGAAAATGTTATTTGGGCAATTATTATGAGCAAAATATACTTAAAGTATCAGAAATAAAGGTATTGGTGTTATATATTTAGGTTAGTTAACAACACACTTAATTGGATTATCATTCAAACAAAGAACTTTCCAGTATGAGATTTTAATGTTTTCCTTTATCTGTGTGGAACTAATTTTAATTAATACTTTAGATAGTATAAGAACTGCATCATATTTGTCGACACTGCATCATGCGCATAGCACATTTCCAAAGGAATATTAACAATTTGAGAGATATTATATTATAGTATATTGATTTTACATAAAATATTAAAATCTGAAAAGTATAGAAGTATAAAGCAGCAACAGTACATTCAAATTGTACTTAAATGCAATACTTGTGGCTACACCGTGGCTACTATGGCAACAAATAGTTTATCATAAGACAATTTATTTTATTAAATTCTAAGGAAAAAAGAAACAATGTACAAAAATAAAACAAAAGGAATCACCTATGAAAATTACTAGTTAATCAGAAATAACATAAACAAGAAAGGGATAGATGTGTTTAGAATTAAATCAGAGTGCAGGAAACTACCAAAAAAGCATTTTGACACAAGAAGTTGATGTATATGTGTACATGTTGATTATGAACTATGTTTATATACATATATATAATTTTGTTTTCCATGCTATTAGAAAATATATAAACGACAACAATAAAAAACACATAAAACGATAAGTACATTCAAGCAGAGAGAAGCCTGTGAGATGAACTATGTGGGTGTAAGAAAAACTAAATGATGCAACAGAACCTCCTGTTTTGATTCAAATCAAATTTGATGCTTTGATTTACAATAAGAAGCCGCTGAGGATTCACATGCAGCTCACTAAAATCTATCCTCGCTAATTTTTATTAGTTATTATTTTTATTTTTTTGTTGTAGAACTGTTATAAAACAGCAAAAAGTTCCCGCATTTGTGCTGTGCTATGTGTCATCTGTATATAAAGTGTTTTATTGTTTGTTTTTTGATGCTGTTTCTATTTGTTTGTTTGTTTGTTTTTTATTTTATTTATTAATGAATTTAATTTTATATATATTTGTATCCCTGCCTATTGCCTGAAATATAAATGGGATTGGCTCCAGCCGACACCCGTGAACGGGGGTCATTAGGGTCACAGTAGCATTAAAAAACTAACATTAAAAAACTTATAATCAATAATAATTAAAAAAAACAACAATAATATGATTTGGTAAAAATCTTCAAAGTCAACTCAACATAAATGGACAAAAGGACACTTTAAGACATCAACTGGATTCTGAGAATCTAGAATCTGGAATAAATTATTAATTAATTGATCAATAAATTAACTGGCAGCTAATTATAGATCCAGAACAAATACAGTGTGTACACAGAGAAATATGGATATAAATGTATGTGGTGTAATGTATATGATTACATGTTTAAAAAAGAATTATTGTAATCTCTCTAAACTGCTGAAAAGAGAAATATGCTGTAAATGTGGTATCACGTGGAAATATTCTAAATATTATATATAATATTCAATATCTATTGAATTAGTTTTGATAATGTGTGACAGAATGAATTAAACTGATCCCCACAGGTTTATACAGATCAGCAGGTAATTGTGGTTAATATTGAAATGTATGATCAATGAACAATGATAAAGTTCCTCCAGTGTCATATTGTCAGTCTTACATTTTTTAAATGAATAATTCCATTGTGTGTGTTTTACTGTATGTAGAGATGTTAGAATTAGCTTTCAGATGCACATAGACTTAAAAATGAGCATTTAAAGTGAATATTAGAGCTACAACTATTAGTTGATTAGTTGCCAACTATTACATTAATTGGCAACTATTCTGATAGTTGGTTAATAGGTTTGGATCATTGAGTTTGTCGATACTTTCTATATAATGAAAAGGCACATTTTTTCATATATATAACTGAAAGCTGATGAGAGCTGATAAATAACAAAAAGATGTGGCATATAGAGGCAAAATCAAAATCAATTGCTTATCATTTACGTAAGAATTTTGAATAGTTTGCCAACTATTGCATTAATTGCCAATGTATTTTGATGATCAATTAGTCCGATTTGAGTCGGTTTTAATAAAGAAAATGTCCAAATACTCTGGTTCCAGCTCTTAAATCTGATCATTTTCTGGTTTCTTAGTAAACTGATAATCTTTGGGTTGTGGACTGTTGGTCTGGTAAAAAGCCTAGTGAAGCCTAGTGTTGCTCATAGACTGATGTTTTACCAGAAACGGCTTCATGGCTGTAGGCAGGGCGTGGGCACGGTGTCACTACGTGTAGCGTGACTCTATTTACACTAGTGCAGCGTAGGTGGGTGCACGCCGGCTGTCATCGGAGCTGAATGATACAAAAACATGACTAAAGTAGACATGAACTTTAAAATGAAAGGTTTGGCTTCCACGTAACTGGCACGATTCAGTGAAAACGGTGAAGAATCCATATTGCCTTTGAGGGCGATATTAAAAAATAAAAGACATAAAATACATTGAGTTTGCATAAAAATAACAAAAGAAAACTCAGTAAACTAATGTTCATTTAGTTTCTCCTGCCGCTGAATATATTTGAGAATAAAGACACAGAGTTCAATTTAGATCAACTTCAGTTTAATTATTCACAACCCCGAAAAAAAAAGAGAAAGAAAAAAAAAAAGGCTCTTTAACAATCTACAGCCATCATTATCATCATATAATTCATCACCATCAGCAGAACAGATAAATCCATCTTAATGTTACTTTCTCTGGATAATATTAATGCTATGACTACATTAGAACATCTCCCTTGTGCTTCTACACTGTTAACACTATTATTATTATTCCCTCAGCGCCGACCCACTATAATCGTTCATGTCTTAAAAGTCAGGATATGAAAAGCTTCTCATGCTCAGGGGATTTTTCGCCTTGTTGGATCGACCAGCTGAAACACCGGCGTGTGTGTGTGTGTGTGTGTGGTGAGTAAACCGTAAAACACAGGTGATACGGACGTGAACAGGAAAACTGGCAGCGCCGGCTGCAGTGCGGCAGCAGGACATCAACGGGCCGTTTTGTCTTCATGCGCTAATGCAGATCAACACCTGACTCTTCCTCACCGAGCCTCTCTACATCAGGGCCGATGGAAACCCGAAGCACGAAGGTGGTGACGTGCGAAGATGCTAATTTAGCGTGTGGCGTTACATGACCTGTTTGACCTGCAGACTGTAGGTAACCTAGGTAACACCGTCTAGTAGGACATCCTTTATATAAGCCTTATAAACTGCAACTACTGGCTTATTTAGAGTTAATAGTCATTAAATTGCGTTTATAGCTTATTCTACTGATTTTGTGAAATTTGCGATTGCTTTTCTAGTGGCTCCTGCTGGTCAATGGAATGTAGCTAGCCACGATGCTAATATTTCGGCAATACAGCCGCACACGCTGATTGTGCTGCATATTAGAGAGTCAGATAAAAGACTGATCGTTGGCCTGGTGAAGATATTTGCGCTATGAGTGTCCTTGTTATTTAATGGATTTAGGTCCAGATTAAAAAAAAAAAAGCAGGATTGTTTCCTGAATTCGAAATGCTGAAAGGATGGACACGAGCTGTTCTGGGGTTGACGTGTGCGTAGTTTGTGTTTCACAGTCATTTGCCGTAAGACGAAAGTTTCTCTGAGTTCAATGAAAATGTGATTTTTAAGGCCTACGCTCAGGATTTGTGACATCACAACTATTTTGTAAGTTAACTATGGTCCAGTATTTAACTAATGTAGCAATTTGAAGGTCAGAAAACTGTTCACAATGGAGGAGGAGACATCTAGTGTCTGGCAGTTCCACTTTCAAAATTAAATATATTTACATATTTTTAAATTTCAATGGGGGAGAATATCTATAAAATTGTACCCGACCTGTGAAGTATTAACTACTAATAAAGCCATTAGTTACAACTTTATAAAGGGTGCCTTATTAGAAAGTGGATGATCTAAAATACCAACTGGAAGTATAGTACGTACACACCCAAATTACCATCGTTCTGCATTTGCTGATTTTATGCTGTATTCCAGTGCTTTTTTTTAAACTAAGCTTGTTTTCATATTGGCTGTCATTCCCATAACTTCTACATATATCTGCTGATAATCTTTATAATGGAGTCACACAAGCAGTCTGCAGTTAAAACAAAATGGCAGTTATTGACATTTCATTGAATTTGGGTGATTGTAATTAAACGGTAACAACCGTTGCAACTCAAAAGTAAATAATAAATAATATATATTTATATATTTTTTTAAAATATATATTCCCTTCTTTTTTGCTTCACTAATTTACAGAAGAGGATCTGGGGAAGTTTTTAGTTGCATCCTGAGATTAAAGCTACATCTTCCCAATTTTAATCTTGTGTCCCTGCCTTAGCTGTTCAGAAATCTCTTGATATTTTCCAAACATATTTAAAAAAAAAACAAAAAAACATTTGAGTATTTTCACATCAAATTTGATCAAAATCCCTTTTTTTTCCCTCTTCCTGCAAAACAGATTTAAATGTTTGTTGACTCATTCTGCACTCGGGTGTTCATACAATCAACTGTTGAAATATTTTTTTTCTCCAAATACTGCTCTAAAAACTTAAATCCACCAACTTCCTTATAGTCCAATCAACGATCAACTCAGCCGGAAAATGTATCACGAAAGAAGCTTTAACTTCCGTTTCACAGCAGCCTTAAAGCCTAAATTCTGATTTAAACAAAAATATTTGTTTCCCCCACATGTGGCACTAATCCTCTTCTGTACTGATGCGACATGGCCGCGTTCTTCTAGATGTCAGTGACAGGACCGTCATGGCCGTCACGAGATCAGGGGGGGGGAGTGGCTTCTGCAGCCCGGCGGCAGCTACAGCTCGACGAACTATTTTGTGGCAGAAAAAGAAGCGAATGCACATAGATAGTCGCGACGTGCGGTGTTTCAGATTGAGGTGTGTGAATCGCCCCTGATCATTCAGACCTGGCTGCTCTGTCGTTGTGTATGTGAAGTTGACAGTGAGTCACCGCTGCAGCTCAGAGAACTACGGAAGTAAACCCTCCTCACACCCCGGAAGGGTTTTTTTTGTCATTGAGTTTATGCATCTGAATTTTAAGCCTCTGAATTTAACTCTTTATATGTTCGATAGCTCATTTTCACTATGCACAAATTCAGAATAAAACAATTCGCTTATCCTTCATATCCAGAGGTTCCTAGATGTGAATTAGAATCTGGATTTTGAATACATATTTAAGTAAAAACACTTCTGATTCTGAACGTGTGAACAATAAATTGGTTGAGTTGCTTTACTTCCATAGAAGCTTCCAGCTCCCTCTGTCCTGCTGTGATGGCCTAACGACTCGAACCTCGACTTTCAGTCCCTTTAATCGCTTTCATGAGGAGAAAATAAAAGTGTTAATAGGTATTTTAGAGGCTGGTTTCTCAGATGCGAGGGCTATGGTGATGTGAATCCCAGATTTCCTCCCACTTCACTGATTAATCTGTGCTGGGCGGACACGACAACACGGACAAACACGACTGTCTCTGAAGCAGCTGACGGCTCATATATTCAAAATGATTCGTTCGATGAAACAGAACATCTCAAGGATTTAAATGCGACTGGTGGTTATTACAAAGTGTAATAATACACATTTGGAACAGGTGTTAACTTCTAAAAGTGTCAGTAAATCATCATTTTTTCTTTTTTTTTAAATCAATCGTCTACATTCTGCAATATCAGGGAGATTTTTTTTTTTTTTTAATTGATTCAATTGACATGGAACTGATCACCAACCTTTATATTTTCACTCCAGGAAAGTTTACAGAACATCTCACTGATAATAAAACTATTTTCATCTGGTGATTATTGTCAAGCGTCGGCTCATTTTCAACGAGCAGACATAGAGAGGAGGAGGAGGGGGGGGAGGAGAATGATGGCGAGGAGGAGGAGAGTGATGATGATGATGATGCTCAGGGGATGACGGGGGAAATTGTTACTACAGGTCGACAGTGCTCTGACTCCCCCTACAGTATCTCTGCAGCGCCACACACACACGCGAATTCACACACACACACACACACACACACACACACACACACAAGCACGCAGTGAGACTGTTCATTGATTGATGTTCAAATGCTTCTGCCTGTTAATAAACAGATTAAAGACAATTTGAGTGAACTGTGAGTTAATGAGAAGGTGTAAAGATCTTCAAGATTGAAACATGTCTTTTTTTTTTTTTTAATTTGTCGGACTGACTCCAAAATCCACTCTCATCGCCATGACAACCACAGTGCAAACAGTACGCCGCTGCTCTCCCTACTCGGCCTCTGATTGGCTCGTTTTTGTCGCCTCGGTTGATTGATTTTCACAGGAAACGGCATCGGGGCACTTACGTGTGGTGTAAAACACGTTTTTGGGAAAAAAAAAAAACCCTCACTGCTGCTGCCCGGTAGATCTGAGGCCTCAAGAACTTCTGACGAGAACGATTATATTAAGATCTATCGTTAAAGTGATGGAGAGGCCATCGCAGCGTCAGCTAACTTCCTGTCTCCGCGCCATCGAGAAAAACGTCCGAAAAAAAATAAAAATAAAAAAAGAGCGCAGCCGTCGTCACCGGGTTCTTTGGTCAGAGAAAATAAAAGGTGACTGATTCCCGCTAAAGCTTCCGTTTAACAGCTGTTTCCTGTGCTCATGAATAAGGAGGTGAACCACTGGTGTACTGTAGTGTCACAGACGGGTGTTTTGTCGTGTGTTTGTCGGGGGGGGAGGGGAGGGGAGTGCACTTGTGTGTTCATAAAGACGTTCTGATTGCCAACAGCGACACACAGAAGGAGCGGAGGGAAGGAGGAGGTGAGCGGCGATGGAGAGGAGGAGGAGGAGGAAGAGGAGAAGGAGGAGAAGAAGGAGGAGGGGAGTGAGTGCATGAGGGGCCAGATACAAGTGTTTCAACACTTAAACACAACGCAACAACCTGAGACTAGTGTGGGGGAGGGGCGGCGGGTGACAGAGGACGAGGAAAGAGAGAGAGAGAGAGAGCGAGAGAAAGAAGAGAGAGAGAGATCAACAGAGAGAAACGGCAGGCTTGGGACGATATCCGAAATTCAACATTGCAATATTTTTTTTCGGGCGAAATATCACATCGCGATATAGGATATTATCGCGGGGGAGTGTCGTCGTCATGCTTCAGGTTTCGGGCCGTTTTCTCTGCGGCCTTGATTTAAAGTGATTTGACTTCCAGGAGTTTGGGGAGCGTTAAAAAAAACCCACAAAAAACTGCATGCTGCTTCTCCGTAAAGTTTTGTAATTAGTAGAGAAGCTCGCAATACTGTACAAGAAAAAAAACATTTTTT
Source organism: Lepturacanthus savala (assembly GCA_030544235.1). Taxonomy (NCBI): domain Eukaryota; kingdom Metazoa; phylum Chordata; class Actinopteri; order Scombriformes; family Trichiuridae; genus Lepturacanthus; species Lepturacanthus savala. Next base: position 14,530,380 of record CM060466.1, on the reverse strand, counting down.
TTTGTTATTTAATGATATTTCGAGATTGTGAAAAATATTGCGATATATTTCCGAAATATCAGAAAAAATCTTCCCAAGCCTGAGAAATAGTGCAACGAAGAAGTAAAGCGAGAGACCTCTGGAATCAGACAATCTGGGAGGAGCATGTGAGAAAAGGAGGAGGGGGCGTAAACTGAGGGTTTTTGGGGGTGGGGGGGGGGGGGGGGGGGGACAGCAAAGAAGGGAAGAATTAAGGAGAATTGAGAGAAAAGGAGCAGTAGTGCTTTCAGGAGTATGGCTGTGGGACTCCATATCCTGGTCTGTAGATGGGTCTCCCCGTTGGCGACTGAGAATTGGAGTAGGCGGGGCCGGCCGGGTAGCTGTAGCCGCCGTAGCTGTAGGAAGCCGGGTAGGGCGCCGGGCCGCTCGGGGGCTGGCTGGGGGTGTACTGCCCAAACGCGGAGCCCGGGTGAGGCGTGGGGAAGCTGGGCTGGGTTGGGTAGGGGCAGGCTGATGATGCCGGGGGACCGAAAGCGGGCCTGGGCCCAGAGAAGCTTCCTGCGTGGGTGAAAGGTGAACCGGGACCCGGGTAGGGAGGGCCGGCGCTCGCTGCTGCTGCTGCTGCAGGAGGAGGAGGAGGAGGAGGGTTGGGTGGAGAGACGGGGTACGGGCTGTATGGGAGGCCGGAGGGCGCCCCTGCGGAGGACGAGGTGGGCTGGGAGGCGTTCTGGTAGGATTGAGGTCTGGAGTTCGGCGGCTGCGGCTGATTCGTCGTCGTCGCCGTTGTCGTCTGTGGACTCCACGGCGACGGCGCGGCATCCTGGCTGCCCGTTGATGATGTCATGGCGGTGGGGTTGCCCTCGCTCCTCTGTCGCAGGATCTCCTGGAGTTTCTCTATTCTCACGCGACGTTTGTGAGCAAGAGAGCGCAGGGAGAGGAAGCGGTCCAGGAAGGAGTCCAGCGGCAGGGAGCCCTCCAAGAACTCATCAGCGAGAGCCTGCGGACAAACAGGGACGAGTGGCCCCGCCCACATTACCACTTCTGCTCAACAACACCCAGAACCCAGGTTTGAGGGGGTGTAACTTCGAATATAGAATAAATAAAGGAAAACAAATGCTGCTCACTAATAAACTTGGAACCATAATCAGATTATTTGTTGTCTATGTAGTTTTTAGACATTTTTCTACCCAACCCACTGCCACAGCTGCAGATGCAGCCTGTTGACCTCTCGTTACATTACTAATTAGAGCTGCAATTATTTATCGATTAGTCGCAGATTATTGCATTAATCAGCAGCTATTTTAATAAGTGATTAATTGATTTGAGTCATTTTTAAGAAGAAAACATCTAAATTCTCTGGTTCCAGCTTTTCAAACCTGATTATTCTTATTCTGATACCTGATTCTTTCTGAAACAGGGTCCAAAGTACTGCTGGTTGCATGCACACCTGTGTGTGTGTGTGTGTGTGTGTGTGTGTGTGTGTGTGTGTGTGTGTGTGTTGTGTGCGTGTGTGTGTATACAGTATGTACAGTATGTAATGTGAACAGTGAAACACTGACCTCTGACTCTGCCTCTGAGTTGCTGCCCTCTGTCTGTAGTCTGGAGAACAACGCCTCTGGAGACACCTGACCCACCATCCCATCTGAGAAGAGAGTTACACATTATCATCCTACTTATCAGTATGTATTTATGTTAAAAGCAAAAGCACAAAGGAGAGCCGTTTATCAAAATATATTTGCTTTTTTTTTTTTTTTTTACTTTTTTTCACTAAAACAGAGATTACGCTAGACTTTTCTTGTATTTTTTAATCCGTATTCCAAAATAAAATTGGAGTTTTTTGGAATTTGTAGTTGCAGAAAAATACTTGCACATGCATTTCAATAATTTGAAGTCACAGAGGAAAAAAAAAAAAAAAACACACTCGTAGAATGCTTTTACTCTCCCAACAGTTCACACAGTGGTTCCTTAATATACGTTTACTACAATGTGGTTTAGTGTAACTTAGGTTTTTTCTGTTTCATCTGTTTATGATGTGTGTTCCAGTAAGTTGGCATCTTTACAAAGCAGCTCAACATGTTGAGGCTGTCTGTTGACATCAAGACACAATGCATGAAGTCAGAATGTGTGACTCAACCTACAGATCTCAGTTTCAAATAGAACATGTGAGAGGAGCCAGTGGATCCAGTATTTTCACATTCCATTATTCTGTTTGTGTCAATCATGTGACCTGTTTTTATATTAGTTGGAGTATGCAGAATTAAACTGGAAGTTGGAAGCTGCAGGATTTTACTTTGAAGGTCTCCTTCAAAGTAAAATCCAACAGTAGCTTTCCATTAATATTATTCAGTAGTAATAACCTTATGTGATCAAAACTGCTCGGTAACACTCACATTGTCCGTTTTTCAATGAGTTGTGTTTGTTTTCAGCCATGGGACATTGGTTAGAGGCTACAGAAAGAATGGTAGGCACATATATGCAAGAGCGTCCATCGTGCTGGTTCTACTCCGGGTTGCTAACATGCTAATTTAACCTGCTAATTTTGTTGTCAACAAATGTCAACTGGTAATGGCGCAACAGTACATATCACCAACTACTGTACTGGAGGTTTAACGATTTTAAGAAAAAATGTAGTTGATTTTTCTAGCAGATATTGTATTTTTGATTTTATTCTAGATTTTTCTCTAAGTTTCAGTGCACAACAACATTTACAAGCCTCACAGAAACAGACATAATAGCATTAAAACAATAAATGCCATAACTCTAATCGAGGGATGAAAACTAAGGTCGAGAATAGATTTTAAGTTTTGTAGTCCTATATGTTTACAAGAATCATGCTATACATAGGCTGCAACAGTCTTTTAATTGAAAGTAGTGCAAAGTCAGGGAGGGGGCACACGTGTCAAATAGTGATGAAGACAAAGATTTTAGTATCTTACCTCTCACAGAGCAGCGCTGTTTGTAGGTTTCTCTGACGGCCTCCAGCTGACTGTACCTCTCCACCAGCACCTCCTTCTGGGACTCCAGGCGAGGCTTCATGTCGAGGTTTTGCTCCGCCAGGCTGCGGTTCGACGCCAGCGCCATCTCTCTTTCCAGCTGGATGTTCTGGATCTGAGGAGGGGAAAAAAAGACGGGCGTCGGTCAACGGCCGCTTTGCGCCCGATCGAGTTCAGTAGTCAATCAACCACACGTGAATTGACGGGAACGGTTGAAGGACAAGTCATCTTTACAGGGTCAAGTGCATTGAAACTGTGGATCGCAACCTCGGTGTGTCCCTGTGTATTTAGATCATGCTTTTCTCACTTCATCTTGAAGGCTTGGGACAATTTTCAATATATAGAAACATTGCAATATTATTCACAATATAGAAATATCTGTGGTTTTGTTAATTTATTTGAGTTAGGGATGGGACTTGAGTAAAAATTAGTAAAAAATGAGTCTAATTAATTACACAACTACACAACACAGTAATTAATTGATATTAACTATTAATAATTAATTGCATAACAATACTTGCCCCCAAAAGAACATTTATTTTCTGTAAATTTTGTTTTAGTCACCATCTGTAGCACATTTAAACCCTAATCTTCAACCATTGGTAGTGATTTAGTCCTGGGAAATTCCTCAGTGTTTCCGATGTTGACTTACCATAAAATACCAAATAAATGCTGGGTTTTAATTAACCACTGGATCCTCTTTAAACTCCAGGTGCAGCTGTATATTTAGGTTCCAAATAAATGCAGAATCGAATTTATAAAAAAAAAAAAAATCACAGAACAAAGACGTGACAACTGATGCTGGTATGACAGCGATGATTAGTCAATTAATCAATTAGTTGCCATCTATTACATTTTCACCAACTTTTTTCATAATAGATTAATCTATTTGAGTAATTTTTTTATAAATAATGTCCAAATTATCCGATTCCAGCTTCTCAAATCTGATTGCTTTCTGGTTTCTTTAGTTTTCAGTACAGTAAACTATCTTTGGGTTGTGTAGTATTGGTCTGGACGAAAAAAGTTTTTCTATGCAACTTTTTGTTTTCAAGATGTTGGGACGTGTTTGGACTCAATTTCACCTCATTCTGTGCCAGAGAAACATTCAGCGCAAAGTTCCCACCTGTATCCATAGCAACCTGAGCCCATGCACTGCTATCATAGCAATGTAGGTCTATATGAACAATTTGCAAGTCAAGCTGAAGGTGATTTTATTTTCAATGCAGATGCAAATTGACACTTTGAGTGACATCCTTGATAAAGAGCCTTAGTCTCTTAATAGATTGTTTTGCAAATTTTGTAAGCCTCAAAATTTAAAAGGCAGAGCTGCAACAATTACTCAATTTATCGATTAGTTGCCAACTATTACATTAATCGCAGATTATTTTGATAATCAGTTAAGTAATTTGAATCATTTTTAAGAAGAAAATGTCCAAATTCTCTAGTCCTAGCTTGTCAAATCTGATTATTTTCTAGTTTTTTTAGTCTTCTATAACGCCAAACTGATATTTTAGGGCATTTTAGGTCTCATCTTAAACTTTAGGAAACAGCGATTGACATTTTACACCACTTTATGAACCAAACAGCTAATTGATTAATCGTTTTAATAATAGTTAGATTTATCAACTATCAAAATAGTCATTAGTTGGAGCCCTAGTGAAATAAATATTTAAGAAATGTGATCGGTGGGCCAGAGAACTATCACTTCTCAGAACAAGGTATAGTGAAGTGGTGGTGGGAAGGTGAGGCTCTTCGTGACAAATAAGGGAGAAAATTCAGGATATGAAAAACAGAAGAGCGTGAAGTGTATCCAGTGAGAATGTCCATAGAGGAGGCGAGCCCAGTCACAGGAGGGCAGCGTGTCCCTGATTACAGCGAACGCTCCTCATCCCTGGGGCCGAGCTGCCGCCCACTAACATATGATGGTGTCCGGTGTTAGCCAGCTGTTAATGAGTTACGCTCTACAATCCTGGCTCTGTTTCCGCAACTGTGGGCTACCCGGTCACAGTCTGCAGTCCTTCGGAGTTGATGATTAATGTGGAAAATCTTGGTAATGCGGTCTGGACTGTGCCTCCTCTCTGCTGGCAGGCACTGGTTCAAACGCAGTCACCCTGTCTGCTCCAAAAATGTCAGGAGGTGTGACCCTTATTAATAAATGTGTTCAAAAGTATGCTTTGTGACACGGTGGCTCGGTGCGTTGCTTTGCTGTTTCACAAAATATGTCTATGTCTAAATATGCCCGGATAAATTCTTCTGATATCATAGTTCTTTTTAGTGTGTTTAAGTCTAAGCACAGATTTTCTTCCGACACCCTGAACTTTACCGTCAATCACCAGACTTCAGTGACGGCTGTTTCAGCTGAATATTTTGCGTCTTGTTTATGAGTTGAGCAGTAAATTTAATACACCGGTTATTAGTCAGGAGGTTTACCATCGCTGCTGACTGTCAGCTGTTGTTTGAGGAAGTTCACGTCCACTTTTTGTGAGAACATTATTAGAAAGAGCCGTGACTCACACATGACGTTACCCGACGTTCTCGGAATACCCAGCAGCTGGCCCGTTCCTCCGTGTTTGTGATTTGTGATTTTATTCAACCACTGGTCTGACAACACTAGCACTACACATGTTGGTGTTCGTCATGGCAACAAGTGGCTAATAGCAGTTTAGACACACAACATTATAGGCTAAACAATTGTATACATTCCAAAATTATTTATATCATCAGCAGCTCAACTATAATCTTATTTATTTATTTATTTTTTTACAAAAAGACTATTATATACCTTGGTCGAATATAAGTATGAGAGAATAGATACTTGTCAAGCCTATAATAAACATGAGGGCTTTTTAATGTTTTAGTTTATTGCTGTGCAGTTAATTTTAGTGACTCTTGGTATAAAAACTACTGCATTACATTATATATAATATGTTTGATTAATTAACTTTATATTACACCTTTAACATAAAGTGCATGACACTTTTTGGTAAGTAAAAGAGTGACAATTTAAACAGTAAGAACATTATTTGCATTATTCTATGCCAAACTGCATCTGAAAAGTAATTAACTACCAGATAAATGTACTGTAGTAGAAAGTACAATATTTCCCTTAAATACAGAACTTAAGTAGATGTACTTTGTTACTTTCCCCGTTATACATATAATAGGCACTGAATTGTAATAGATATTTATTCAAATTGTCTTCACACTAATGTCAGGTGGTTTTATTACTTTAAAAATATAACTTTGTGTGATTGTAGGTCAAATTTTTGGACATACACTAAAATAAAGGAAATGCTTCAGCTACAAAAAATATGTCCACACCTGATCAACTGATCCATCCTACTAACTCTGTATACGTAATAAATATTGACCAATTAATACCATCAGTTAAACAATTAAAAATGCAACTATGCTTCTGTTTTGTTATGTCGTCGTCTGTTTTTGATCGTTAATGTGCAGAGAAAGGAGCAGCGAGGAGTCCGAGACGATGGAGGCAGCAGGGGAATGAGTCACAGAGCAGGTGCCTCCTCACTCATCCTTCTACTGCCGCCGTTTAATTGGGTCGAGGCTACGGGCGGCTTCTAAAAAGGCACATTTTAATGTCGTCGTTGAACTGTTAACGGCCGGTTAACAAAGAAAAAAAAGATTCTAAATGAGCGTCTGTAAATGAGAAGGTCACAAAAACAACAACACATTAAAAATAAATGATAATGAACAGAAGATTGGAGCACGAGTTTAAAAAATGCTGACATTTCTTTCTGCTAACCCGCCCGCTGTCCTGTAGGCTTTTCCCTCTTAAAGCAATGCCAGGGTTTACTCTACATTCAGTCAGGAGCGCTGAATCCTAGCCGCCACGCCTTTAAATTTCAAGCACATCGTCTAGCACCTGGTAACAGGTAAGAGTCAGAGATGAGTTATGAGATAACTCAACATAGACTTTACAAATTAAACAAATCACAACAGAGCTTAGCATAGCTTAGGTAGCTTAAGTTAATTTGGCTAGGTGCCAAATTAGAGTAGCTGAGTGAGAAAACTAATTGATAGCATTAAGCACGCCATTATGTAACTTCTGCATTTTTAAAAGAAATTGTTGTAAGAGTAGACACTGAGAGGTTCATCCAAGCCCTTGCCAGGTCTTTAAAGCTATTAAATCGTATAGTGATGTGGTAGTCGCAAACAAAGCAAAAGAAACAAAGGGATGGTTCTTTGAATTAGACGATTTTTGTAAAATTTCTCAATCAGTGGTTTTAGTGTTTTATTATTATTATTTTTTTAACCAGAGAATTTACTGTTTTAATACTATGGTAAAATGAAGAGCTGAAAGAACCGGCTCTTCTTAGTGAACAGAGCCAAATGATCCGGCTCCCTAAAAAGAGCAGAATTCCCACCACTAAAACCATAAATCCAACCCCTCAGAAAGCCTTTTCACACCGTGAGGCCAGCTGCTCTAAAACATGGAAGCCAAATATAAAGTGAAGTCTCATCTGTACCTCGTCGGACTCCAGAGCCATAGACTCCACCCTCTCCGGGTTGTCCAGGAGCTCCTGCAGCTCTGATTGGCTCAGGTCCTGGAGCTTCTCCATTTGATTTGCCAGGATGGCTGTCCGTCATAGAGGAACCGGAAAAAGGAGTTTAAAACAATGTTTGGAAACAGAAAGTGGACAGTCAGAGGCCTAACTTCTGTATTTCAACGATACTAAACGAATAAAGACCAGTTATTGACTTATAAGGCGTATTGTTCGGCAGAATAAACTGTGTTGCTAAAAGACAACTGTGGGCTTTAATGAGTAAACAGATGTGGTAATAAAACATTAATAATAAAAGTACTCCTATGGCTAATAGCTAGCTAGCATATTAATGTCACAATGTGTGATTTGTGGAGTTGAGTGAGTGCAGGCCACAGAACAGAACGAGCTGTGCAGCCGAACCGGAGACACAACCGAATACTCACACGATGCTAGCAAACCGGATCGAGGCTGACACTGAGCGGTGGTGACATCCAACAGCAGCGCTTTATTTCCACCGACAGCCGACACGTCCACAGCAGGACGGGGTCCAGCTCAGCGGTTCCCACGCGCTTCGGTCGGCGGGCTAAGCTAGCTGGCCGGCCCGGGCTCACCTGACGGTTCCGCGTTCAGCTGCGATGACAACACCAGGCGCTATGATCGCAATGTCAGCCACTCCGCCGCCGTCAACTTCGAAGGGAAAGCCCGGCGATAAACGCGATCAAAACCGGAGCCCGGTGTGACGCCGCTCGGCCGGTTTGATCCGTGTCGAACGTCTACGTGTTCCGGCGACGTTTATTGTGACACGCGCACCGCTGTAACCGACGGAACGTGTCGGAAATCCGCGAAATGTTCGCTAAAAATAGGAAAGTTTCACTCTTCACTGACAGAAACCGCCGCCATTTTCGGAAGCGTCCACTTTCCATGGTTCGCGGGGGTGTTCGGGCAAAACTAAGATATTGTGAAACGGCGCTGGCGGAGTGTAGCTTCGGTTTTATAGTTATAAACGTTTATAATGTGTATAGTTTATCGTCATATTCAGGGGACATGATTTAAATAGGGCCCGTTTTTGGTCTGCTGTCCCTTATATGTGAGTGTAATGGTGGCGTCCGGTGCTCAGCTGAGGGAAGGAAACCCCTCTATGTGACGGTAATGTTCCATCTACTGCTGCCAGTGAGATCAGATATGTCACCCTGCTGCTGCCTGAGCAGAGGAGAGGCTGACTGCTGCTGAAAAACATCAGCAGAGCTGCTCCCATTCTTATTACACATTTGAGTCAGTCTACGAAACGGCTGCCATTAAGGTCCGCAACGATTGATGAGGTGCACGAGTCACACAAATGTGCCAAAAGTGTGTTTCCAAAGCTTAAAGCTATTAACACAAATGTGGTTAACATGATATATTAGAAAATACTATTTTTAAAGAGGCCCTATTTTGCAGATTTCCCGATTTTAATATTTAGTTTTTTTATGGTCTATATAAGGTTCAAAATTAGGCCATATAATCAAACCTGTAGGAGCAATACAGCCTGGCTTCTCACACACTCATTCTAACAAATTCCTGCCCCTCCCTTCTCTACCAAAAGAAACACCCATCAACATTCAAAAACAAATAGAAAAAAAAATAATGCAAATTTCCAAGCAAAACTCATCGAAACGCTACATGAAAAAACATGTCACACCCATCAAAGAGCCAATAATGCAAATTTCCCAGGACATAGTTAGACCTGTATGTGCAATGCTGTCTTTCTTCTTTCTTCACACACTCATACTCAAAACCCAGTTGCAAAACCCCAAAGTCATTTTAATAGCTTGTTCAGCATCACCACAGACCACAACAGAATGAGTGGGTGATCTTATTTCACAAACACAGAGCTAAGTATTTATACACAACCACTGGCAATGCTTTTTTTCATAAAACAGCCCCTTTAAAGAGTAGGCTACATTGTAAAAAAATGCTTAAAAGAACAGTAATATTCCAACAGCTGAGCCACCGTTAAAATATAAGTAAATCCTGTTAGTTAATTGCACCATTTTATGTAAAATGTTCTATATATCTATATAGTGTAGGTAATAAAATTATACACCACTGATTAAATCCACTGTTATTTTACAGTAGACTGTATAATTTTGTAATTGTATTGACATGTTTGTATATTTTTGAAATATATACCAACAAAATATCACAAAATAATATATTTTTTAAAATAATATGTGTTATTTATAGGAATATATGTTTCTGATGCTGTTTATATAAGATATATCTTTCAAATTGTAGATTTAAAAATAAAAAAAAAAGTTCAAATGGACAACTTTACAGCAAAAATAGACACGTTTTTAGCAAAAACAACCCCAAAACTTTGGTTTCCCTACTCATTACCACTTTATTGGTCTTTATTCCTCACCTAGTAGATGCACCCACATAGCTTTCTGGCTTCCGGTTTACTTTTACGTGCAGGAATGTTTCTCCCGTCATGCCCCTGTGCCTGGCCCATAGACTTTACATTGTGCCTTCACAGATCTTAAAATCAATTCCAATTCATTCAAAAATGCTGCTACTCGGATATTTAAAAGGTCCTGTGATGCCCTATGTGGCATCCTGAGTGTGCTCCTTCCTCCTCCTCCTCTCCTGGGTGTGGCCTATCTCTTTCTCTTCCTCTTCTCGGGGTGTGGTTTTCTGTTTGCAGGTGTTTTCTATTAATTACTCTGGGTATTTATACCATGGCAGGCTGGTACTCTTGTTCTCTCTCTGATCTCTGGCTGTGACCTGTTCTGGGCTCTTCTGTTCCCAGTCAGGTTTGGTTTGGTCTGGTTTGGTTTGGTCTGATTTGGTTTGGTCTGGTTTGGTCTCGTTCAGTTTGATATTCTCTTGGTTTTCCTTTGTTTCTGTTTCACACTACCAACACACCCACACACACACTTGTCACTCATGCACACCCTACACCACTAATACCACTGTTTCTACACACTTCATAACCTTACATACCTTATGAATGTTTAAGTTGATTTAATTGATTCAATAAATATTGTCTAAACGATGCCCATGGTGTGAACTCCCTTTTTTTGCCATGACCCTCAGAGCCAGGGTCATGACAGTCCGGCAACAACTCTGTCCTTGCATCCTTATTCCGGCTCCCCGTTCATTTATTTATTTATATTTATTTGTCAGGGACAGAACAAAGACAATGCACCAAGTTACAAAAAGTTTTAATACAAATAATACAAATAATTTTTTAAGTCATAATTATTATTCATAGAACGTGTGTCCCACAACATGTACACAACCCTGTTACTATAACCTTTTTAGCATGGTAGAAGTAGAAAGCAGTGAATCCTATGATATGCTGGACTTGCTTCTTTACATCGACTTTGTGTATAATCTATTGACTGAACACACAGTGTAGTCATGTTTTAATGGAACAGTTTTAGGGTGTGGACAATAGGAACTGTGACAGCAATGAAGACCCATTTCTGTTGGGTTGGAAAAACAAAACCCAAAATTATACCATTTAACTATGGAGCTGGAGCCAGAAGGAGGTGATAGTTCATCTTAGCATAAATTAGAAGGTAAAAAAAAGTACTTGCAGTCATGGGGGAAGTCAGCTGTCATGTCTAAACGTTGATTATTTAATCTGGTGTTCTATTTCGTACTTCATATTTCTTGTCTTGTATTTCCTGTTTTATTTTGATACTCCCTTTGTTTCCAGGTCTTTTTACTTCCTGTTTTTCTACCCTAATGTGTTGCACCCAAGGGGGTGGATCAGACTACAACATCCCTCAATGGTGGCCATATTGTGACGGTCCAGCTCCGGCTGTAATCAGGTTCTATAACTGCTATGAAATGAAACCAAAAAACTAATAACTCGAACATTTTGACTAATTCCTGAATGGTTTGGTTTGTAAAACATACTATTAGCATAGCTATGATACATGATGATTGAGTACTTTGAAATTTCATTGCAATGTAAGTTATTGTAATAAAGTGTTTTCACTCATTTTTCCCACTTATGTTCATGTTCTGTTTTTATGCTAAGAGAACTGCCTCCTGGCTTCAGCTCCATAGTTTGAGTTAAAAAAAAAAAAGTTCTTATTCAATTAAACACCATATAAAACAATATCTCACGAAAGGATGTGCTGCCTGTTAGCATTTTTATCTCAGTGAGTCATTATGTTTTTGCTTCAGAATGGTAAATCAAATGGTGAAAAGCCTTGTTGTGTCTGGCCGTGTGTTGGTAAAACGGACTGTGGAGGGGTTTTTGAAGACGTGGACTCTCTTCAACATGGATGGTATGTACAGAACAGTACTGTGTTTGTGTGATATTAGTCCGTTTTGAGTGTCTTGAATGCGGAGACAGACAGGAGGCAGTGCAGGACCGCAGCACTGGAGTCATAGAGCAGCAGCAGCAGTGTCACACTCGAACCGTACGTCTGAAAGTCCACAAGAAAACACAGCACACACTTAAACACAGCAGTGACTAATGCTGTTGTATGTTCTCATGAGACAGGACAATCATCAGTCTGAAGGTGCTGCCATGTTCTCCTTCCACTCATTTACTCTATCCACACACTCCATGTTTAATTATCAAGTTGACCCCCATGATTTAGCTGCGCTCTTAGTCTTGTTATCTGGTTTTATTTTCCCTTTCCTTCACTTCAGATGGGAAAAGTTTGATGAAAACAGCGCACTGACCGCAAGGAGTTCCCCAGGACACATGAACGGTGACATTCCGTGGAAAAACATCGGTTGTAAACACGGTTCTTCCCTCAGCTCCCTGCTGAGGGTGAAACAGTAGAGGCAGAAGGCCAGCAGTGCCCCCAGCAGGCCAGCCACGTTACTGCAGGCACAACCTCGAAGCTGTGGACACATAGGATCCATTACTGAGGCACTTTGAAACACACTGACTGAAACACCTACACATGAATAGAAACACCTACACACTGACTGAAACACTCACTCACACTGAATGAAACATCTACACGCTAACAGTAACATCACACTGGTAGAAACACACACATATTGCAGACTGAGTGACATCTGACAGAAAGAAGGTATTGGTTAAATCAAACTATAAAATCTTAATTTACCAGTAGTCTGCTGGGCTTCCTCTCGTTGGCCAAGGTGAATGATCCTCCTGCCACAATCTGCAATAACACACACACACACACACACACACACACACATAAACCGTAACTGCACAACTGTTGCAGAAACCTCTTATTTCACCCATTTCGACAGAAAAATGTAATCAGCTTCAACCATTCATTTATTTTGTGCTTTAAAGTAGAACAAATGAAATAATTAATCACTGTCCTTCTCTGCTTGTGCTTCCATTGGCTGGTATCTTCTGTCAGAGCGTCAGTACACAGATTTTCACTGTCTGCAGACTGTTGAAACCTCACATCAGCGAAACCTTTATGTCCTTTCTACACTGAATGGGTTTTGTGGATCTTGTCCTTTATCTCTTGGATTTGCTGTAAGAGTATGGAGAAATGACTGACCAGCAGTAGCCCTTTTCAGATATATGCACTCTTTGTATACTGCTGCTGCAATTTCTTTCAAAAACACTCGGAAACTGCAGGCCGTGTTTGAGTGTTATTCCCCCGCAGACTTTTTATCAAGTTGTTGGACCATATTTCAATTGAAAACGTTGTCTTCTCCTCTCTCTAGTCTATGGAAGAGTATTAGGATCACTGAAAAAAATACCCTTCATTTTTTATGTTCTGAGAAAAAATGTTCTGGAACAAATATTAAAAAATACCCCTTAAATATATATATATATATATATATATATATATTTTTTTTTTTTCTGAAAAAAGTCAACAACTAAATTTGTCAAACCTAGTCCCAGAATCCTTGGTAATATGTGGCTTATTTGTTGGTATGAAATTAGTTGTTGTTTTTGATATGAATACTTGACTTTTCTGGTACATACTTGAGTTGCTGAGCTGAGGGGAGTATGTCACTACTAGTGAATTAGATCCAGTATGTGTGTGTGTGTGTGTGTGTGTGGTGGTGGGGTGTGTGTGTGTGTGTGTGTGTGTGGGGGGGGGGGTTGTATTACAGTTAATTCTTTTGTGTAATGTTGCAATATCTGTTTCTAAAATTGGGTGCATTTACATTTTATTTTAAAATGTTCTTTATTGTACATCATCCCTTCTAATTATCAACTCCCCACCTCTCGGTACATAAAAAAAATCCCCAGAATGCATGAACTAAAGTGTTTGATGCTATGTTTCCCTCTGAAAATGAACCTATCCCCTTGATCATGTGTGGCTTTTTATATTCTCTGAGAAGTTGGCTCCTCAATCGGATAATAAATCAGTGCATTTGAAGTGTCTGAAGTCAGACCAAGAATCAGAATAAGAATCATGAGGCACGTACTAAAATTCCCAGGACGAGTGGGAGTATGAAGAGCTTTGGCATCGCTTTTTCAACGTAAGCGAGCGGGACCGACAGCAGCACCTGGAACAGCCCCAGCAGGATGGTCACCACCTACGGATGCAGACGGGCACTGTTACACCCTGATCCATAACACAGTTCTTAATAAAGCTCTGACTGGGAGGAGTCCTGATCTCACCGCTGCAGCTTCAGGGTCAAACCAGGAGGAGAGTCGGTATAACCTGGGTCCAGGTGGTGGTGGCTCCTCCTCCTCAGACAACATGATACCTACAAACAGGGAATCAGATACAACTATTGAGCTGATGTGTGACCACTGTAGATTACAGTTAGGATTAGACTTAAACAATTGATGATAATACAAAAATATATTGGGAAATTACAGCACTAAAGGAAAAGGATATTTTTTCATCAGTGATCATTTTATTACATTAATATATAATTTTTAATTATAGAAGACTTTACATTGTGATAGAAATTAAACTATCATACTATATTTATGTCTACCTTTCTACTTTACTTTAACCATTTGTCTGTAACTGTGTGGACTTTAGTGGTAAACCAATGGCCATTCCAAACTTAGCTCTGTCTGGAACAGAGTTTCTCATAACACTGAACCAGGCAGCTGTTAGTTTGACTCCTGTGACCTATTGTAAGATGTGTTATGTTATGACTGAGACTTCTGCACAGAGTAAAATAATCTTCTTTCTTAAATGACATTTTCTTGGCATCCTAACAGCTCATGTATCATTTGTGTATAGAAAAATACACATTCGCAACATAAAATGATGATTAAACTCAATTTATAACAGTAGATTTCTGTACTGCCTTTTAAGCCTGATTAATGTATAATGCAGTGTCAATAGATTTTGTATAGACAAGCATGGAAATACCTTTATTTATAATTAAAAGACCAATAAACACATAAAATTTAATTTAAACAATACAAGTACAATGTGAATTTTTGTATATGTGAAAACACACATACAAAACAATCATTTATTTTCATGTTACTGAAGAAAGCCACAACAATTGCTAACCAAACTGATTATTATGAACCAACGACCATAGTCTTTATTAAAATAGTAATAGTTTTTTTATGCTTGTTAGACCTTTTCCATTATTTAAAACATGTACTGCTTCATTGTGGAGGACAACTAAAGAATAAATCAGTATTTACTTGTGCAATAAATCTCATTAAAGTTTATTTTAAGCATAAATAACTGTAATAAGTATGTAGGGATTTATTACCAGGTGTTATTCAGTATGGTGAACACCAGTGGGTGCTCTAAGCATGTGGGCATGTGTGTGTGTGTGTTAAAATTGAGAGGAACATAATCATCTTCTTGTGTAATTTCTCATCCCACATTACTACGTTACTTCTATTCAGTACATTATTTTAATTTAAATATTTTAAACTACATAATAACTTTACAGTCTACTAATTCCCAGACTTAACCTAATCATGATGTCTGATTAATGTACTTATGATATTAAAGCTGAATTGAATTAAATTGGTTTGTTTGAGGGCACTGCTACGCTATATCAATAATAGTATGTATTATCTAAAGGATTATCACAGAATTATCAAATTTACACCTGAGTATAAGAAGCAATCAATTACATTTACTTATATACAGTTTTGATGTACATTACTTGAATATTTCTGTGATGCTGCTTCATACTTCCACTCCTTTACATTTAAGAGGGAAATATTGTACTTTTCACTCCTCTAACAGCTTTATTTAATCTTCAGATGCAAATTGGACAAGAAATAATCTTACTGTTTTATTTTCTTCCTTTTAAAAAATAATATATATTACATAAATGACATATATTAAACAAATATATACGATTCACTTAATATAATATAATATAATTAGAATAGAATGATCTACTTTTACTAGTAATATACCTAAAGTATCTTAAATTGGCTCCACATTGATTAATAACAACATTAAAACTTTCTCATTTGATACTTTAAGTATATTTTGCTGATGATACTTTTACTTAAGTACCATTTTGAATTCAGGAATCTTACTTAAAATTGAGTATTTTTAGATGACGGTATTTACTACTTTTACTTCAGTAAAGCATCTGAGTATTTGGTCCACCACTGGCCATATCTAGCTCCCAGTGCAGGCTGGCTGTTACTGTTATCTTCACACGCAACGAAAACATGAAGAAAAGTGTTTTCAGATAAGAGAAGAGGACATATAGGGTAGATAAAATGTTATCGTTCAAAAGAATTTCCCTGCAGGAAAAAAAAGCTAATATGAATCCTATGCAATGTTTGAAAACTGCACAACTTGACTTTAAAGAGCGTGCACGGACCCAAGACAATGAAAGACATGAATAGACCCAAAGAACAACAGAGGGGAGGCCATAGGACAGCTGGAAGCCAATAAAACTAAGTAGCATGTGTGTTGTATTTGTCCAAGTGCGTTCATGTGTGTTTGCCTTGTGTGTTTCTGTTTGGACAGCGAGGGAGGGATTGAGAAATACCAAACAGAATGGGGTTGAAAAAGAGAGAGGAAGAAAAAAAAAGAGGGGTACAAGAGAGCATGTGAGTGTGTTAGTTCATCAAAACCACATGTCAGAATCCTCTTAGGAAAGGGAGGAATGCTGCTGGATGAGAAGCAGATGTGGTGGGAAGAGAGGAGGCGGTGTCCAAAGCGGTGGGGACTAGAGGGGGTCAGGTTGATTACGAAATGAGTTGACGTGCAGACATTTTGTTCTCTCGGCCGTACAAGAAAAACACATTTATCTTCATGTGTTTGTTCAGTGTGGTTCATTTGATGCATTTTTCACTTACATACATATGGTATGTTTTTGGTGTGTGTATGTGTGTGTGTAGGGGGGGTGGGGGGGGTGGGTGCTGCGGAAGGGTGAAGATTGAGTTTAGCTGCTCAGAACGAGCCTGTTCAGAGCGGGACGGGTTGCTTTGTCTCCTGCACTTCAACACAGAAAAATAATTACTGTCGACGTAAATGAATAACCAACAGCGACTACATGACAGAAAGTCTAACATTCTGTTATAAACTGTGTCATTTTCAGGTCGAAAAATTGATCGAATCAATCAAATCAATAGCAAGAGATGGAGAGTGGGATCTAACGCTAAAACCATGAACCGAATTATCCTTTAGAGGTCTCTAAAACAAGTTGATTGAACCAGGTGATTAAAACCAGTAAAAATAAAGTAGTTTTGTCTTAAAAATATGTTTCCATGTCTCTATGAGTGTGTATTGATTGCTTTTCCTCTTTTGATCACTGCATGATCAAAAAAAGTCTCATTTTAACAGAGATTACATTGCACTATCTTGCTTGTAACGGACATGGATTTCCCTTTCTCAGGGTGGACTAACGGTCACCTTGACCTTTGGACACATTTCACAATGTGTCACAATGTGAACCCGACCAACAAATTCCCTACGATATCTAAACCAAGGGTGGGCAACCCTGGACCTGGAGAGCCACTGTGGGTGCAGGTTTTTGTTCCAACCAAGCAGTAAAACACCTTATTCTACTAATGAAAGTCCCTAGAAAGGGCTCTAATTGGTGATTAGTAGAATAAGGTGTGTTGCTGCTTGGTTGGAACAAAAACCTGCACCACACAGCGGCTCTCTAGGATCAGGGTTGCCCACTTCTGGTCTAAACATTATAATATATTAAGAGTTGTCTAGCCTACCGGGCCCATTTTATTTGGCACCCCACCTTGCCCTGTCTTGCCTAATGGTAAATTCTACCACTACTATAGACTGGGCACATACAGGTATACACACAGGTGCAGGCAGGGTATAGATATGTATAGACAGGGAACAGTCAGTTACATACAATTAGTATGTAATTTGTTGGTTTTGATGAGGGGTGATGGCCCGATGGGAGGGTTAGGGGGACTCCAGGGTACAGGCTGGGTTATGATATTATAATTGGGATCATAATTCTGATTTAATCAAACTGCTATTAGGCTAATTACATATTTTGTGTAGCCATAATCTTTTGCCCCTAGACATAGTCATGTCGCCCCTAAAATATTTAGCTACATAGGTTAAAGGGTTAGGGTTACGATTAGTTTTTGAACTATTATAGACATATTACATGCAGCAATGTGATCTTCTCGCTCTTCTGTGACTACACATTGCTACTTTGAACATCAAGGTGACACAACTCTAACAAGTGGCTAAGCTACAATGTAGCATGTGATTGAGTATTTACACTGCAGTATATAGTTTAGAGAATATTATAGATCCAAGATGATACTGAAAGACGGGTTGGACTGAGAGAAAAAGACAGCATTAAAAATCCATCTGCTACTTCAGCACCACGGACAGCGTCGCGGTTTTATCAATACACAGCACAGTTCGGCTGCTAATATTTCAGAGCCACGGTTGTAGTTATAGATTCCAACTTATACCAATGTGTGCATGAGTATCTTGAAAAGTGCTTATGAATAAAATGTGTAATTATTGTCATAGTTTAATATGTATGGCATCATTATATGAATGTAAGACACTGATAATGTTGAGTAGCAGGAGGAAATAAAAGGTAAATCAACGTAATTATTTTGACTTTTAGGGACTTTTAGAAAAGAAATTAAAAAGGAGAATATCATGTCTATGTGTGGTGATTCAGCAGGTTAAGATTAAATGGAAAAAAAAAGTTGATTTACAGAAAGAATATTTAAAAAGCAATGTGTTCGAACAAAACCTACACCAGTGCCACAATTGGGCCACTAGTCAAAACAGTCTGGACGCGCCACCGATCCTCATTGTCCAAAAAAAAGCGCTACAACGATGATAAGACTCGAAAACAGAGGTAACTTACCTCGACCACAGGTCTGCAAGTGCAGCGACGCCTCGGATGATAAAAGATGGGTCTGTGCGTCACTCGCCGTTGCCCTTCCGAGAAACTTCTAACGGCGAAAAATCTCGGCTATGAAGTGATTAGCGGAATGCGCGGAGCCCCAGGAAGAAAAGGAGGAGCTCCGCTGGTTCCCATCCAGAGACAGTA
Source organism: Lepturacanthus savala (assembly GCA_030544235.1). Classification (NCBI taxonomy): domain Eukaryota; kingdom Metazoa; phylum Chordata; class Actinopteri; order Scombriformes; family Trichiuridae; genus Lepturacanthus; species Lepturacanthus savala. Next base: position 14,511,497 of record CM060466.1, on the reverse strand, counting down.
CAGCCGCCCTCTCTCTGTGCTCTAATAAACACACACCCGCCTGCAAAAAAAAAAAAAAAAAAAAAAAAAAAGACGAGGGGGAAAATCGAAAAGAGGACGCCAACATTTACTCACTTTATCAAGACATAAAAAGAAAGGTAGGGATGATATAATTTTACTTTTTCATAACTACACGCCAGCTTTAATATCCCGCAGATGATATGATCAATGAGCCTTGTGTTTAAACCGTGCGTAAAGTTTACGCCAGGATTGGGTAATGCGTCTGGTTTACCCTAATCAGTTCGTACCGCTGCGTAAAGGTGAATGATCTGATACCTTTGTGAAGCTGAAGCATGGATTTAGTTCAGTGTGACAGTTTGTTTTCCTGTCAGAATATACATGAAATATGTTAAAAACCGAGCTCGCATCCAACTCTGTCGGATTGTTCCATTTAAATAATAGCGGGGTGTGTTTCATATCTGTTGCAACACCACCCTCCACTTGGGCTCAATCGTCGTGTAAATGAACCTTTACGCAGAACGTGACGGCGACACTTTCGGGAGCTGAAACAGAAATGGTTTGTGTTTGAAATGGTTGAAGCAACACAATATATTAGCTCTAGAGATTTATTAATGTGTCAGGTATCATGTTTTGAACATGGAGTCTGTCAGAGATCTGAATGTGGAGCAGCTCAATATCTCACCAGTGGTGGATTGTAAGAACATTTACTCGAGTACAAATCGAGTTAGTACAAATTTGAGTTACCTGTACTTTACTTGAGTTTATCAGTTTGAGGCTGTTTTATAGACAAGGCAGCTCTATTTATAACGCATTTCATGAAAAGTAATAAAAATAAAGAACACAGTACATTGCAAAAGACAGAAAACAATGCATAATAATAATAATAATAACAATATAAAATGATAATACAATAATAAAACGCATTAAGAAATAACATTAAATAAAACTAAGTACAGAAGGAGTTGCAAGGTGTAGACAGTGTAGTGCAGGGAAATATTGCACTTACTATTTATTATATACCTTTCAGATTGAGATTTTACATAAAATAATATTATATGTATTAATAATATAATATTACAATTTATTAGATACTTTTTCAGATCGAAATTTTATATAAAATGATATATTTTGATATTATGACTGCTATTTAAATAGTCTTTTCCTTTCTTTTTAAAAACAATATTATTCATTCTAAGACCGTGCTATATAGATCAAAATATTGTGTATTATTATTATTATTATTATTATTATTATTGTTGTTGTTGATGGTGTCCAGTACTTAAAGACACTCATAGCCTCTCATCAGCCTCAGCATATTTGAATAGTATTGTTTCCTAAAACAGACCCAGGATACATCTGTATAAGGTCTATTCCCCCAATGTCCCTAGCATGTCTTTCTGATTTAAAAATGACGTATATTGCTGTGAACACTAGAATCTTTCTGATGAGAAACAGGAAGAAGCTGGTCCTTCCTCTCCCATGGAGACATACATTTACAATATTACAATAGATAAGAAGTTTTCTCCAATGGACTTTATTTGAATTATGCACCAGATACCTCAGGACTTGTACTTAAGTATCTACATACTTCCACTATTGTAGCTTGATTGCAGATTGTGTGATTTCCACTCATTTCCATAAAATGTGAAAATCTATTAATCTATTTTATTTAAATTCAAATGTGTGCCCTACAGCGATGGACAGACCTTAACCAAAAATAAAATATACACTTGGGTAGAGTTTAAGCATGTACTGTTTATATTTGTGTATTCTCTATTTATATATGAATGTATACATATTTTTGATATGCTGCTGACATTTTTTATGTTTATTTATTTTTGTTTTTCTATTGTATTAGGGCATTCTTTGTTGTTGACTTATTGTGAAATAAAAAAAGATATTTTAAAAAATCTATTAACACTTTTTCTCCTTGTGTAATTCATTACACTGAACAACGTTCTTCCCTATTTTTGGTCATCAGTCTGGAGATTTTAACATTATAGGGATATTAAGATATTAATGGAAACCAATGGATCGCCTGGTGAAATGCAGTAAAAATCGTGAAACACAACACTATTTGCAAAATAACAGGCTGTAATGTGCAGTTTATCCAGGAAATAAAAATAAGACAATAATAGTCAACAAACAAACAAATAAGACAATAGTGAAGAATAGTAAATTGGGGAAATCTTAGAGTTCAATCATAGGTCAATTAAATGCAGTTCAATAGGCTTACCGGGTACAATAATTACTAAGTGCGAAATTCTGCAAACATAAAACAAATGCACAAACTCTGCGAGTTGTTTTTCTGTACTTTCTCTTCTGATTGGTGGATGGTTTTCCACCTCTAGGAGCTAGTATATATCAGTTTATAGTACATCCTAAGTCACTTATTCAGCGTTTCCCTGCTTCTTGCTTGAACTGAAATCATTCTGGTCTGCAATCTTGAAGCTCAAATCTCACATTCCTGCTCTTAAAGGGGTTCTATTATGGGAAAAAAAAAATTCAGAGCTTGTAAATATTTGTCTCCGGTTCCTGCTAACACACAAACTGTAAACTCGGACCACCCACTCATTCTGTTGTGGTCTGGCCTCCTCTGTTTTGTTGCTGAAACCTGACTGAACACATCCCTGTAACCAACCCACTCCTTCCATAGTGCTCATACCTGACTTCTGTTTCTTCTGTTTCTCCGACTGACCCCGGCTCTCTGACGATTCCAACGGTGATACATCAGTCGCTATAGGGAGGATTTTCAGAGTGAGTGTGTGAGCAGGCAGACTGCATTGCTGTATGGCATTGCTAGGCAGGCTAACGTTTATGAACACACCATGAAAATCAAAATATCAAACTGGAAAAATGCTAAAATAAGCCTCCTTTAAAGAAGACTGACAGCTGATCAGCTGTTAAAACTGATACCGATGCAATTGCAGAGATGTGGCATGTAGCCCTAGTCCTGTGGTCTGGAAGGTCACCTGTGCTCTGTCCTGTGACATCCCCTGCAGGTAATGGCGGTGTCCATCTCCAGGGATCTGACGGTGCAGGTGCTGGAGGATGTGAACACCGTGAAGCTGACCGACAGAAAGCAGGCTCTGCGCGCCGCCGTCCAGAGAGGAGAGCCCAAATGTCTGGGGGTGAGTGCCCAACTGTGCACGTGCGTATTTGTACTTTACCGTACCGTGTTGCTGCTCATAAAGAAACAGAGATAACGTGTTTCTGTTGTCACACGTTGTCATAAATGTAAAATAAGAACTATGGCACTTCTTTCAGGTGCCAAAACATGTCAAATCTGTTCAACCAATGTTCTAACTAAGAGAGTGTGAAAGGGAAAACAGAAAAAACTGTGGGGGTCAGGGGTCACTTTCTCCTCCTCTCGTTAATGGTTTATGTTTTTTTAGGTGAGTCAGGTGATGCTGGGGCTGATGGTCATGTCCTACTCCATCCCTTTGCATTTCACTGAGGCCACAGAGGTGGTCAGTCTGGGAGTTCCTTGGTGGAGCGGCCTGGCGGTAAGTGTGTGTGTGTGTGTTTAAATTCTGATTTCTGTTGATTACATCTTAAAGGGGCCCTATTTTTATTATTATTATTTTTTTTGCCATTTTCACTGTTTAATATTTATTTTTTATGGTCTGTTTATAAAAAAATGCTGCTTTTTTGGTCCAAAATCACCTAGTTTGACCTGTAGCAGCAATGCAGTCTGCCTCCTCACACACTCACTCTGGAAAAAACCCAAACAATTTTGTTTTCGTATTTTTTTTTATATTAGGGGCCCTTTAAAAGGAGAAAGAAAGTCACAATAAGATGTTTATAGACTTTGGTCAGCTGATTTCTTCTGTGTGTGTGTGTGTGTGTGTGTGTGGCTGCAGTTCATCACAGCAGGAGTTGTCACCATCGTCTTGGACAAACACTGCACCATAGAGATTGTGAGTGTGCAGAAAATAAATCTTAACACATTAGTCGAGATTCATGAGTTTGAGAGTTTTTTTTTTTTAAACCTGTAGTCTTCAGTATCATTATCAGACCCATATTTTTCCAGACTAAAACAGATTATACGCTTACATAAGATGCAGTACTATTACTATTTACTACTATAATCCACCCAAAATATCTCAAATTGTTTCTACATTGACAAAGAAAAACAAAAAAATTTAAATGCTTCCCCATTTATTTAGTGATTCAAAACAGGTAGTATAATATATTATGAGTCATTTTACTTTTGATACTTTAAGTACACTTTGCTGAGAATACTTATGAGAATACTTATGTACTTTTACTTAAATGATATTTTAAATTCAGGACTTGTCTACTTGTAAAAGAGTATTTTTTTCTGGCAATATCTTTACTTTTACTTAAGAATGATCTAATTACTTAATCCACCACTGCTTAACAGTGATTTGTAATAGGTGGGAAAATGCACCTAATAATGCATTATTATGAATTAGTCAGTGCATTTCATACAGACACTGAAAGATTCTTTCACTTTTCTGTCAGTGTCAGACACTGATCAGCATGAAAAACTGCTCAATTTGATGATTTGATTTCTTTGGGATAAGAATGTGTTGTGTAAACCCATCTCTATGAATGTTTGCAAATATAACAGACAGCACACATTAGTCCACATGGATTTTTTCAGACCTTACAATATAAACATGAAAAAGACGTTTATTGCTGGGAATAACTTGAGGATATATGTAACAACTAACACCATACACTAAAGGGGACAGTTTAAGGAAGAAGCACTAAAATAATGTAACATAAATTTAGACAAATAGTCTGCAGTAGGCTAGATTTACAGTTTTATATCAGTGTGTGGGTGCAGTAAGCTTCAAAATGTGTCTTTCTTTGTTTCAGCTGCGAGTGTGTCTGATGGTGAGCGTAGTGTCCACTGTGGTGTCAGTAGTGGCTGTGGCCATCTACTCCGTGGACATGAGCAGGAATCCCGAGGAGCCGTGTGTCATGGTGACGACCCACCACGACATGCCCCACGACACCTGTAATGCGAAATACTACACCATGGTTTGTAGCAGTGTCAGTGAATGTCTCTATGTGTTCTTACAAATATCTGGTGATGAGCCTGTTCAGCAGCTCACACCAGTGGTTTCTAACTGGTTGGGTCTCTGGACTCACAATTTTCCTACCCAAATTTAATGTTATTTTAAGTCGTAGTTGCACCTTTTTTTGTGTGTATTTGAAAAATACACACAAAAAAAGGGCAATTTCGCACATGTGTGTAGTCCATGATCAGAGGCTGCAATCTCATTGACCAAAGTCCAAGCTTGTTCGACCATGTCCACTAATTGGTTTGCATGACTTCGACCTGGATTTGCGTACAAACTTGCTTATCAATCAACACTTTGCATTGTACCACCTTCGGTCACCAATCTGTTCATTCTGAGAATGGTCTGAGTGTGGTAACTATAGATCCAACAGTTGTTGTCCTACCAGAATCATATGAGATCGTGACTCTTGAATTGTCCCTTCATGCCCCACAAAACATCACAGAGGGTGCAAATCACTACTTCGGACCTTTGTGATACTCTCGTCTGCGAAAAAACAACCTTCTGGCATCTAAACAGAGCCTGGGTAGCTCAGATGGTAGAGCATCAGACTTTTAATCTGAGGGTCCAGGGTTCAAGTCCCTGTTCAGGTGTTGCACCTACCTTTACAGTAGATGGTAGAGAAATACGTTTTTAATCTGCAGGTCAGGGTTGTGTGTATTTGAGAAATGAACACAAAAACAGGTGCAACTAGGGCATAAAACTGAATGAAATAAAAGCTAATTTATTTAGACTTTAACCCATTTCAAAGTTTCCATGCATATAATTATATCAGCTGTCCACTAACAATCATGTCATGTTATGTACCTGCCTTTTTCATTTTATATTCCACTTTGAAGAAAATAACATGAGACTATACTAGAGACTTGGATGATTAAATATATATGGTCTTTATATTGTTAATTTTACTGGTCCACTTGAGCTCAAATTGCACTGTATGTGGCCCATGAACGAAATTAGGTTTGAATCCGCTGGCTTAGAAGGATCAGTGTGTCCTGTGGGGAGCGCTAGTGAGATCAATGGCTGTGGAGTCATTTCCAAGTTTCATCCCCTTGGGACTACTCCTACCAGGAAAGGCAGTCCTCCAATTTTTAAGGGATTAAAAGTAATGAGGCAAAATACAAACAATTTTTCCACGTTTAGTCTTTGGCGTTAGTTAGCAGTCACTCCGACACTCTGACAGACCTGCGCAGCAGACGTCTACAATTCCTGCTTCTTTCCGTCTGGTCTGCAGCAGTGAAACACATGTTTGATCTGATTCAGATCAGTTGACTAACTTAGCAAGTCAACCAGATTTCACTGTTTAGATTAAAGGCTTTTGGTTGCTTTTTCTCTATCGATGCCAGCTCCATTATCCAAAGTAAAGGAGTAAATTCTGTGAACACAACACTTCAGATCCAATATGTTGGTAAAACAGGAACATATTTTCAGGAAATGGGCCTTTTTCTCTCGACTAAAGTGATAAATGGACTAAAGACAATGTCTTTACTTTAACAGAAGTGGGTGAAAATGTTGGATAATAGCAACAAAAATCAGTCTATTGATGGCAACTCTACCTGTCAGCTTCAGGTGAAACTGCCAGCACATTATGGAGTCAAGTGTGCAGTTGAAAGGATCTTAAGACACTAGAAGAATTGCAATAGGTGGATTAGATAAATAGGGATTAGAGAGACCTACAGAGAAAAAGTTTTTGGCTTATTGAAACTAAAACATTCAAAAACTTTAACTAGTTATTTTTAACATACAGCCAAAGAAAATGGTGTGTGCCCCACGATTGGCTGGCGACCATCTGGGGTTTTTCCCTGCCTCTCACTGTAATGCGCTGGGATTGGCTCCAGCAGACCCCTGCGACCCTAATGAGGAATAAGCGGGTATAGAAGATGAGATGAGATACAACCAAAGAAGTGAGGAGTACCACATTTCCCAAGATTCACCTTAAGAATCATTGCCATTCTATAACCAACACAAACAATACTTTCTTTCATGAAAAGTTAGTTTCTCTGGACTGAGATGGTGAGACTGGATTGAGATATGGAAAGTAAAACATTTTCAAGGATAATCTCTACACAAGTAGATTACTATTTGTTTGGAATAACTTTACCCAGGGGTTTAAATGTAACTAGAAATAATGTAACTTGTAACTGAAAGAAACCTATGAAATAATTCAAGGACAAATAATTGAGGATCAGATCAATTCTTTAAAGAGGCCCTATTTTAAGAGCACCTAGTTAGACCTGTAATAGCAATGCAGTCTGCCTTCTCACACACTCAAACTAAAAAAAAACTGTTTCCCCCCTCCCCTCCATACTGAAACTCCCTCTGTTTTGATTGGCCTAGCACTTGAAAATGTCGCGCCCCACAGAGAGCTGGCATCAGTCAGACAAACAGAACTCAAGTACAAGAACTCAAGAAGGGGTGGCTACATGGTTCGTGACGTCCACACTTTGCTGTTACATTACAACAGGAGTGGATGTTAATGTCTAAATGGCTTGTGTTCATCCAGATTTCAGCAACACTTAATAGCAGGCAAGACCACAACAGAATGAGTGGGTGGTATTGATTTCACAGTTTGTGTGTTAGCACGAACAACAATAGCAGGGCCCCTTTAAAACTATAGTGCAAAACATTGCACCCAAAACGCAAAACAACATGTATGCTGGGACCTGTATGTTAGGATTAGAGAATGGATTTCCCCATGGGGATCTATAAAGTAATTCTTCTTCTTCTACTTCTTTGTGTGTCCTTTTCAACAGAAAGTGAGCAGAGGAGTGAAGTCGTCCCTCCTCCTCTTCACTCTGGCCCAGATGACCATCTCTGTCATCCTCTGCTTCCTCCTCTACAGACAGAGACACATCTTAGGCCCATACGCTGTAAGACTCATTTCTCGTATATCATAGACGTATTGATTGTATTTCTAATGAATGTTTATTTGTATAAGCATGAACTGATGCCACATAATGCAAATGGAAAATTAACAGCTTTCAACTGTACCGATGGGATACCTTCTCAGGGATGATTCATGCTCAGCCAGTGTTGCCATTTTCTTCCAGAGAAGTGACATTTTGCAAAGTAGCATTTAAGAAAGGTCTCTGAAGAAGAGAAATGGAGATCTCATCAGTTTGGAAACACTATTTGTTCTGACTCTGCTACTTGGCCAGATGAGGTTTTCTACAAGTAAACATCAGGGTAAACAACTCAAACATTAAAGAAAATGCGGAAAAGATAATCACCAGCTACAATACTGACCAAACAACCAAGCAAGACCATCTCTGCATCCATCTCAACATCAGATGAAGCAATGGTCGAGGTTAAGAAGGTTATACCTAACTTCTATCAACATATTGGCTCAGGGGGATATAAAAAACTCTGGAGGACTTTTAAACACCATTCAGAAATCATGGAATTATTACAAGCATTTGGGAAAAGTGACCATGTGGCCATCTTGCTGAGGTATATAAACATAAAGCGATGCGTGCCCTCAGTGATGCAGGAAGTCAGGAAATGGTCAGGCCAATCAAAGGCTGCCCTGCAGCCCGCACTTCATGACAGAGATTGAGCACATCCCAGGACACCGTGGTCATTGATTCTCTGAGTATGTCATGGATTTCACTTATGAAACAAAAGAAGCAATTTGCACTCAAAACTACAGATAATCATTCCACAACCAGAAACCATTCATCAACATCATTGCTGCTGTAAACACAGACCAGTAAATGATGTATAAAGGGACTACAACAAGAAAGTGGAACTTTTTTAAAACTTTCCAAGAGGGTAATTCCAGGAGCATGTGGCAAATACTAAGAACTATGACAGGTTACAAGCCCACCCACCCACTTGTTAAGTGCTAATGCATCTCCTGCAAGTGAGGTAAACAACTTTTACTTTGAGACCATCAACAGCCAGCAAGCACTAACGGATGTTGATGGATGAGTTGATAATAGTATGAGCATGACCTCAGAATGTCTTTCAAGCATGTGAACACCAAGAAAGCAGCAGGACCAGATGGTATCATTTGGTGGGCATTTATACTATGTGCTGACCAACTAGTGCCAGTGCTCACAATGATAGTCAACCTGTCCTGGCTCAATTTGTCATACCCACGTCCTGCAAGGAGTCCACCATCATTCCTGTGCCCAAGAAAACGAGACCAGCTTGCCTGAATGAGTACAGCCCAGTGGGACTTACCTCTGTAGTGATGAAATGCTTTGAACAGCTAGTCAAGGATTACATCCGATCCTCATTACCCCACATACTGGACCCTTTACAGTTTGTCTACCGTCCCAACTGATCAATGGATGACACCTTAGCACACCTCCTCTACACCACCCAGTCTCACCTGGACAAGAAAGCCAGCTATGTGAGATTCACAGTGTTCAACACCATAGTTCCCTCCAGGCTTGTCACAAAGAGAGAAAGATAAAATCTGAGATTAAACACCACACTGCATGTGGATCCTTGACTTCCTGATGGGGTAGACAGACCCATCTCTTCTGTTCTCATGCTTACCGCCGGAGCACCCCAGGGCTGTGTTTTAAGACCCCTGCTGTACTGAAATTGAAGAAGTCCTTCAAAAAAAATGAGAATAAATAGTTGTAGATGGGATACTGAAACAGGACAAACTATCATGTATTTGAATGACAAACATGTGCTGAAGATTAAAAAGATAAATTAAATATAAACATTTTAGACTGGTATCGTGGAAAGAGGCAGAAAAGATGGGATAGGTGGTTTAACCAGCTGTGGACTTAATGTTGGGTTATAGATGGAGCATATTTAAACATCATTTAACAATAAATATACAGAGAGAAAGCCCAATAAGCAACTTTAAAAACAAGCACAAAGTTGGTTAAAATATATCAGGTCAACATGGCAGTTGTATCATAGATCCTCTGAATCTGGACTGTTTAATGTTAACAATATGCTCATTGTTTTAATAGGAAGGGGGTTACTTCTTTGTTTACTGTTCTGTCCTTGGGTTGATTTTACCCAGCTGCTGCTATTTCAGTGTCCAGTAAAATAAAACATCACAAACTCTTTGGTATCATCCAACTCCCCAAGTCGCAGCATCATTAAACACTGCATGGAAGCTAAATGCACTGGGAGAAGCATAGCAATAAAAAAAAGAAATCGTCTTGCTTTGCTTGCTTCATCTATACTGACAAGTATATACTGTATATGAGCTGTCTTTTCAGAGTACTGTATAAGAGAGGTCCTTGTGTTCACATCTAACCACCTCTTGCTGTTCCTCTCTTTTGCAGACTCTCACACAAACTACTCCATCAACTCCCACATCATTCACCCCCCCAGACCTGAGCCTGACCAGTCATTTGACCAAAAGTCAGGTAGATGATCTATAAAGATGATTGACCGGCTGTCATCACAGTGGACTGGTCAGCGTTTGTCAATGGGGCCATTCAGCTGATTTTAAGATTTCATTTGTTTATCATGAATCTGTTAGCATGCTGTGCTACCCGAGTCTGTGATGACCTGAATATTAGATTATCGCAATAGTTTAACCAAATTATTGAAACCTGTAAGTGACAACAAAGCTGCAATAAAATGATCAAACCAAAGAATAAACAAATATGAAATATGACTCTAAGAAATGCAATAAAGAAGATAGATTGAGGGAAGAAATGTTAATAATGAACAGACAAAGAGATTGTTGAATAAACTTTTTTCTCTGCTCTCATACTACACACTGTTTGGGGAAAGACAAACATCATTCATCATGAAGTGTGGTGGTGGCACTATGATGCTGTAGGGTTGCACACATCAACCCAGACAAAGGCTAGTGAGGGAAAAATGAAGAAAGTTTTAAACAAAAACAAGTGCTTGAGTTGGGATTATTATTTTTTTTTCAAACTAATATTTCCAAGGTCAAGAATGAATGTTAATGCCTCTGGATGATTAAAGGACCAACGTGTAGGATTTAGGGACAACTATTGGCAGAAATTAAAATATAACATTCATAAGTATGTTTTCATTAGTGTATATTACCTGATAATATGCATAGTTGTGTTGTTATCAGTTTAGAATTAGCCCTTTTTATAAATAAAGGGAGCAGATCCTCTTCCACAGATGTTTCTACAGGAGCCCAGAATGGACAAACTAAAGGGAGGGCAGCAAACTGCAACCTCACTGGTAGATTGCCATTAAATCTTACACCCAGGTCTTTTAAAGGAACATTTTTACATTCAGTTACATTAGTTCTTATAAAGTTTTGTATTTGTATTAATCCAGATAGCAGAATGAATGGGAGACTTCACCACCAGCACACACAACCTCTGTCTTCTCTTCTGTTTATTTGATTTCAATGTATTTCTCACAGTTTTGGGAGGAACACGTGACACTAAGTAACCAGTATAAAGTGCACCATTTTTATTTTATTATGTTTACACAGTTTCATGGAAGGTGTGTTCATTATTATTTTTATACTAACACTTTGATATAGTTATGTGTATTTTATACAAAATAAAATCATATGTGCATATGTATGAATGAAACCAAGTGTTCCAGTGAGAGATTTTCTTCGGATCCATTAGTCTGTGTGTGTATGTGTGTGTGTGTGTGTGTGTGTGTGTGTGCTTTAGGAATTCAGAACAAACAGCAGAACAAACATGCTGCTGAACTTCACACGCAGCTCTATTGTATCTCATCAAAGACACATGCGGAACAGATGGAAATGTGTTTTCTTCAGAAATGACTCATGTCGACTGACTCTGTCATAATTTAGCTCAGTGGTGGAAAGGAAAGGAACTTTTGTACTGTATTTAAACACTTTGTACTTCACTCTACTACGTTTCAGAGAGAAATATTGCACTATTCTTCTCCACTGCATTAACTTGACATCTTTAGTTACTTTTCAGATGCAGTTTTGACACCATGGATAATATAATAAGCTTAAAAAATACAACATATAGTTAAAAAGGAAACAAACCTGTTGGCAAAACACAGTGTGTAGTCAGGTCGCGTTTCACATGTCTGCAAGTTTTTAACAGCTCTACTGAATAGGGAATTTTTAATCAAAACTTCTGACATGGTTTCATCTCAGTAAATATTTCACCAAAGACAGATCTGTGGGTTAGAACATAGTTTTTGATTCTTTCAGAAAGATTCATCTGGACAACATAGTTTTACCAAGTTGACTTCAGTATTTTGAAGGTTTTTTCTTATATGAACAGCACCTTGTGGAATCTCCCTTTATTGCGTTTCCACAAATCTGAAACATAGAGTTGCTTTATTTTGAAAAGACACGACTGAGCCAGGTTCAGGGTCATTGGTTCGATTGTGGTTGATAAATTAACTCATCGTCATGAGAAAACTATTTTCTTATCTCATTTTCTTATCTGTGTATAATTAATTTGTGATCTCAAAATGACAACATTAAAATAATCATTTCAACCACAGACACTTTCGTAGTAATGACTACGACTCACTGAAGATTCAACATCTTTTGCAACTCTTTGAGAACAGTGAATTTCTTGCTCCTTTTTTTTTTCCTGCTCTTCTTCTGGATGATTCTGGTCTCATCTCTCCAGTGATCTCTTCTCTTCCTGTCTGTCCACAGAGGTTTCTTTCTTCGTTTTCTTGACCACACAGCTGCAGCTGTGTCTGTACTTGAGCATGTGCTGTGTGTGTGTGTGTAGGGATATTATTAAAGGGATAGTTCCTTTATTAAAGGGACATAAATTCTTTTTTTTAATCTTTTTTTTCTCACACCTGTATTTCTATTTATACATCAGGGCTGTCAAGCTTTATTTTGTCCATGAGCCACATACGGACAAATTTGATCTCATGTTGACCACACCAGTAAAATTTTACATATAAAAAAATGATGTATATTTTATAAATATTTACACAATTAATTAACCTATAATTTACAAAACTTGGGGGATGTCTTAAGAAAAAAATACAATTTCATTATGTCTGCCATGATGTCTAGAGCAACCTGTCCTGCCCTGTTTGTTCTCAGACTACAGAGTGATGGGTCATTTTCTCAAACTACATTTTTAGTTTTTAGATTTAGATTTCAGTTTGAAGAAAAAGTGCACATCACATCCACGTGTGATTCAACCAGTGAACTATATGACGAATCAACTGGTTATCAATATAATCAATATCAATTTAAAAAATGAGAGAAAAGAGTGTTAAAAAAGAAGGTGCTATAAGATTAATTCCAACATACTTTTTTTAATCTTGTCTTTTTTTGAACAGTTGTTATTCAGCTCCCATTTTTTCCTCTAATGTTATTTTTTTCCTCATTTATTTGGGAGGTGTCAGAAGTGGATCTTAAGGTACAAAAGGCTGAGACCCCCCTGTGATGGCAGACACTCCTCTCACTAAACCTTTCTCTCCATTACCTTATTTTTAGTCTTAGACAATATCGCCATCTACTGGATCTCTATTAAGAACCTCCTGTCACAGGAAGATGGTGCCTGCTCTGTAGAGTCACACAAACCGGCATCATAGAGTGTTTTTTCTATATTTAATTCATCTAAATTATAATGCATTATTTTGACAACCCCAGTATGAATGAGCCCAGTGCAATTAACTAAAATTGGATTAAAATTACTTTAAAATCAACACTGTAAGGAAATGTGATTGTATTACACTTTTTCTAGCAAACTTTGTGCTTCCACCTCCATAAAAATATAGTAAGTCAGTCAAGTGCATGACTTTGGTTTGAGAAGTGGGGAGGACACAATAAAACAGGGAATCTGGGGAAAAGAAATGTGTGATTTAAGTCCCATTTCCCACGTTTTAAACAATGTTAGTAAATGTTACAATAATGTTATTAAAAGTAATAATAGTAATATAGCAATTTACATATTTTTGTATATTCATGGGTAATGTAATGAGCTGATGAATGAAAGAGGTAAAAGTAGTAAAATCTTTGATAGAAGGCGCTACGATAACTTACATCATTACAACTCGTTAACGATCATTATATTTGATCTTAACCAGCACAATGATAAAAAGGGAGGCTGATTTTGGACTAATGTTGAACAAGTGTTGTAATAAATAACCTACTGGCTTCTACATTTTAGTTCGATTGGTTTCTTCCACATAGCTACTCACTGTTAGCCACTGGCCCCGCCCACTGGAAAACAGCATCTGGACCAAACCACTTTGAGGAACGGGTGGAGGGGTCATGGTTTTTCAACAATTGGGGAAACGCATTGATTAACATTGAGCAGCATTTGTGTTGTGCATTTATTTAATGCTTCTTTCTTCTATTTTAAATTATTTATTTGTGTTAATAAATAAATAAATAATAAATAGTATAAAGTCGCTAAACATAATATATAAAGTCGCTCCTGTGGAAAGGTTATCATATATTCATTTACTTACATTGACCTTTCTTTACTTTAAGTACATTTTGCAGATAATACTTATACTAGTAGTATAGTATTCTTATAAAGGCGTATTTTAGATGACTTGTAGTTAAGGAAAGGATCAGTTGGGTACTTCAGCTGATTGGACCGCCATGGACACGTGTTTCCCAGTCTCTCCAGCAGGTGGCGGCCGTCTCTCTTCATTCATACGAACATTTTCCATTTCCTGTTAGGAAAACTTTTCCGTGTTGCTGCCACTGTTGTGCGTTTCCCTGTTCGTCGCTTCTTATATGTGTTTTACTGACAGCTGTCGTATTTCAACCTGCTTCCGGTATGTTTTCCCATTCAGCAGCACCGGGGCTCGGCGGGCTGTGGTCGCTGTGCTCCGCGGCCGCTCTGCTGCTTTGTGTTTCCGGGGAGAAAGTGTTGGAGAGCCGCTCCGGGATGATCCGGGAGCTCCGGGAGGCTCTGGCTGACTTAGCCGGGGAGGGGAAGACTTACCTGGGCAGACTGGCCGGAGAACAGACGGTGCTGTCGGTGCAGAAGGTACGGACACACACACACACACACACACACACACACACACACACACACACACACACACACACACACACACACACACACACACACACACACACACACAATGCTGTCCTCCAAACATACTCAATTACAAGCACAAGTACTGAATTGAAAGTACAGAAATATTATAATATTTCATATTGTACTACTTCAATGTGAAGCTAATGTTTGATGATAATTTTGCATGATTATTGGTAAATGTAATTAAAATTTAAATGTAATTCATAAATATCATATGTTTGTTTAATACACTTATTTTAGCACATTTTTGTGTGCATGTCACATTTAAACAAATAAAAAAAGTATTTCCCTGTGAAATGTAATAGAGTGGAAGTATATAGTTAAAGTAGTTCAAAATTGTCCTTAACTACTTAATTATAGTACTTGAATGCAACATCTACCCCACATACCATTTTGGTCACATAAAAATGACAAAAAAATGCTAAATATGCTAAAAATATCTTCAGTGGTTGGAGAGACAAATATTGACACAAAATTAACAAATTATTGTATATCAGGAAAATAATGATTGATACCATACAGGTGCAAAAAAAGATTTAAAATTCCCAAATATAAGGAATTTTACTTTTTTCCCCTTTTTTCCCCTAGTAGGACGAGAGTTTGAAGGCTCCTGCCGATTTAGATTCAAATTGAAATCAATCTGCGCTTTTCAGTCACAAATTTCATCTTGTTTTACTCCTTTACATTTTTTATTTGCAAAGTTAATTTTGGCCTACGGTAAAATGGATGTAAACTGTACTTTTTTGCTAAATAAGATGGGGACTCCTCTCGCTTTTGAATTAAAGTTTGAGTGAGAGGCCTGACTCACCCAAGGGCAGTGTAGTCTGTGATGGTCCTTAACCTGAAGTTGAGTCTCCTGTAAATATATGTTTCAAGTGTGTAAAAACCTTATTCAGCTGAACTTCCTGAGATTGTAATTTCATTAGATGCAGAAAAAGCCTTTGATAGAGTAGACTGGGAGTACCTGTTTGCAGTTTTAAAGAAATTTGGATTCGGTGATATATTTATTTCTTGAATTCGTCTTCTTTACTCATCCCCTAAAGCTAGTGTCCATATTAATGATATCTACTCTGATTATTTTGTCCTGGGTCGCGGATGTTGCCAAGGCTTCCCTCTGTCGCCTTTGCTCTTTGCCGTCGTTATTGAGCCTTTATCTGTTATATTAAGGTCCTCCCCTTTATTTAGAGGAATCGTTCGAAATGGGATTAAATACAAATTATCATTGTATGCTGATGATTTGTTGTTGTATGTAACTGATCCTGCAACTTCTATCCCTGCTGTTTTAAGTATTCTGGAGAACTTCAGTTTGTTTTCAGGTTACAAATTGAATTTGGAGAAAAGTGAATGTTTTCCCATTAATACTGCAGCATGTTGCCTCCAACAGTCAGACATACCTTTTCATTTTAGTTCGTTGAAGTTTAAATACTTAGGTATTCCTCTTTTTCTGCCAAAAAACCCTTTTGACTCTCTGGATAAGATAATTTCTTCTTTTATATGGGCTGGGAAATCACCAAGGGTTCGTAAATCTTTATTGCAGAGATGCAGACTTAGTGGTGGACTTGCATTACCTAGTTTTCAATCTTATTACTTGGGTTGCTCACATTCATAAACTTTGCTACTGGTTACAATCTCCTGGAACCTGCTGGTGTAAATTAGAACTACCATCTTGTAGGGAATCCTCTATAGCCGCTTTACTCTATTCTTCTTTACCTACAAATCTCTCTCTATACAATGAAAGTGGTGCTTAATACACTAAAGGTCTGGTATCAATTTAAACGACACTTTAAATTCATAGCCATGTCTTCTTTGGGTCCTTTAAACAACAACCACTTATTTCCTTCATCACTCACCCTAATTTTCCCTCTGTACAGGGTCCATTTTTCCAAGTTAAGACTTTCTGAAATATATCCAGAAGTAGAAGATACATGTGATAAATACTATGGCTCCCCGTCACCTCAGCCATATGTTTCTTTCTTTGCCCTGAGCTGAATATTTTTTGGACGGGCTATTTTTCCTTTATGTCCACTGTTCTTGGTGTAAATCTGCAGGCATTGATTGCCATTTTTGGGATTCCTGATGCCTCACTTGCACTGAATTCTATACAAAAGGATATTATTGCTTGTAAATTCTTACTATCAAGATGTTCTTTACTGTTTTCCTGTGTATGTATTTACTATGTATATATATTTTGGTATACTGTATGTACATATCGACGCCTTCTTAAAATAATCGCCCAAGTAATTTTTTCAGATTTTTCAGGAAACACAAAAAATTGAACCATTTGTTGAATATATGATATTTACTAACAATTTTAATCAAAACAGTTATAACAACAGATGCCGTCAGTCTTGTATGGAACATAAGAGAATTAAATGACTTAAGCTAATTTTCTAACATGCCTTTGTGACTTAGGCAATTATTTTAACAGGGTGACGATATGCATATATTGGTATGTATGTGTTTAACAGAAAAAAAAATGTAAATTGTAATTCTGTGACTGGAATTGTCTTAATTTCTTCTTCAATAAAAACAGTTATTGTTGAATTTTACACCACATTTATCCTCAGCAAATTACAGAAATCCATTAATCAGTGTTCACTTGTCAAATATTTGCTGAATTAAGACATTCGGTTTAGGGGGAAAAAAAATAAAATCACATTTAGAAACATTACCGCTTTTTTTTCCTATTTCCCGCTCCCCTCCAGGCTTTCTCTCAGGTTCTGGGGGTTGTTGCAGGGAGTTTTGCTGCTGGTCTGAACGTTCTCTTACAGTACGTGTCACACTTCCTGAAGGCTGCTGGAATTCAAGGTAAAACATGTGTCCTGCAGGGACCACAATCACACATGTGCACAATGTTAAGATGACCGAGTAGATCAGACCCAGACCCTGGTGATAACCATCAGTAATTATCTGTATCGAGCTGTAACAATCAGTAATGGTCATGAATGATCTGTAATTGTCAGTAACAATCAATAATCTTCAGTAAATGTCTGTAATGATCAGAAATGGTCATTAAATATTAACATTACACATTATTTTAATGTGATATATAATAATATATACTTTTTTTTTTTTTTGAAATCCTGGTTTCATTTACACATTGTGTTATATATATAAAGTTAGTAGTAATAGTAAAATGATGATCTTTGGATCGGGGACTGTTGGTTTGGACAAAAAAAGACATTTTAGTTTAAATCTTCAGCTTTTGGAAACAGTGATTGACATTTTGCACCATTCTATGAGCCAAACAACGAATTGTCTGTAATCGGTAGTATCGGTGTATCGTAATAGTCGTTAGTTGAGATCTTATTAATTATGCTGTAATATTTTTCCACAGCCAGCTTCCCGGTTGACACGGTGACCCCGGAGGGGCTGATATTCGTCGCCCAGTGGCTCCTCGCCGCTCTCGTCGCCTACTTCCTGATCTCCTTCGTCTTCCGGTTGCTCGCCTCCACGCTGCGGCGGGCCCTGTGGCTGCTGAAGGTGGGCGTGGCCCTGGCCTGTTTCGGGTGGATCCTGAGCGACCACGCCGCGGGCACGGAGGCCATGGTGGGGCGGCTCGCCGTCCTCGTGTGCGTCTGCGTGCTGCTCGGCGTCGGGACGACGCAGCGGTCGCACGCCGAGGACAAGACGGTGCACCTGGCGGAGCAGGTGAAGATCCTGGAGAGACGGCTGAGAGAGATGGAGCGGTGGAGGAGGACGGAGGAGTGAGAGAGAAAGAGAGGGAGCGGGAGGTATATGGAGGAAATCTCCCACCACATTATGAACATTTGAATTTCTAGCACTGCCTTTTTTTTGTTGCAAATTACATATCTGAATTTTAAACATCAAAAAAACTGTATATATTCTAGTTGCTTTAATTTGATTTTGAAATTTAGATCTCGAAATTCTAATAAAAAAAAAAAAAACTGAACTTTTCATTTTAAAATCAATTTTTCAATTCAGAAAAACAACTTGATTTCACGCGCAAATCGATTGCTTATCCTTGGTATCCAAAGGTTTTCAGATTTTTTTTTTTAACTGGTATTTGGGGATCTGAATTTAAGCAACTTGAATATGTATTTGAATTAAAAAGAAAAGCTTTGAGTTTCTTGTCTTCTTTTGGGAAAATGATTGTTTGGGAATTTGAAGAGTTGAAATCAAAGGGTAAAAAAAAATCAGATATCTAATTCCAGTGCAACAAAATCCAGTGCTTTATATTCAAAGGCTTTTAAATTCCAAAATGTGGTGAGACAGACTTACTTTCATAGAGGTGGAGGAGGATAGGAGAAGTTTTTTTCTACCTGATGTCTTTTCTACAGATGATGATGTAACTTTACCTTAAGTACAATTTTACAATTTGTCAGCTTTCGATAATGTGTTTAAAAGTGCTTTGTAACAACATTATGAAAAAATGAGCGTCTGTTTAAACCGTCCCTTTTGCATTTAAGAAATATTTTCTCATTGTGAGAAATACTCATGTTTACTTTGTTGGTCCAGAGGTGAGATGTGTGGAATGTGTTAGCCTAGCTTAGCATAAAGACTGTAAGCAGGGGACACAGCTAGCCTGGTTCTGTCCTTATATCACATTCACACAATCTGTGCATAAGACATGTAAAAAAAATGCTAATTTGTGGTTTCTCCAGTCAGTTCTTCTTTCAGTTGCTGCAGGTTTAGCCGTTTTTTTTTTTCTTTACATTTCTGGGTATTTCTGGGGACCAAAAGAAGTGCAGTGTCAAAAGTGGCCGGATGGTTTTGAACTGTAGCTGCTGAACCATGAGTCTCAAAATCATGTTGTAACAGAATTCCGTGGGTCCAGGTAATTCTATCCATGAATAATGATCCACGCCCATTTACGTCTATATCGATTTTCTGCCATTTTAAATTATGGCCAAATCGCTTTTTTTTGTCACTTCTCCGATACATTTGGAGCAATCTCTGGACCAAACCTGATAAAAGTTTGCTCAAATGTTGTGTTGTGCAGGGTTTATATAACAAAAATATTATATGTCCTGAATGTAGAGTTGCGACGATTAGTCTGGTTTCAGCTTCTCAAATCTGATTCTTTTCTGCTTTCTTTAGTCTATATTAGTCTATACTATAACAGTAAACTGATGATTTTTCTGTTGCGGACTGTTGGTCTGGACAAAAAAAACACATTTTAGGTTGAATCTTCAGCTTTGGGAAACAGTGATAGTCATTTCACATCATTTTATGAACCAAACAACTAAATGATTAATCGTTTCAGACATCAAGAGATTGAATCAGTTGCAGCTTTGTACCGTTGCAGCTATATCTGGTTTACATGTGTAGATATGATGTTGTTCACCGTGACACACTTGGTGCTGTGCAGCCAATAGGAGGCACTGCAGCACCATCATTTTACAGGAAGAAACCTTTGTCTATATATGAATGTGACTTTCCTTTTTATATCTTGAGAAAAGTTCATCCAGTCAACTTCACACTTGGTGGGTGTATCGCTGAGGGAGGAAGTTCAGTGTTGAGTATGAAGTCGATTGAATTCTTGACAATAAGACTGAAACCAGCCATAACCAGCAAACTGGATTTTGATGTACAAACATAATAACCATGTTGCATCCACAGTGTTTTAAGCTGTAGTGTCTGTAACTATTTCCTCTTACACAAAGAAAA
This sequence comes from Lepturacanthus savala, assembly GCA_030544235.1. Classification (NCBI taxonomy): domain Eukaryota; kingdom Metazoa; phylum Chordata; class Actinopteri; order Scombriformes; family Trichiuridae; genus Lepturacanthus; species Lepturacanthus savala. The sequence goes on along the minus strand of CM060466.1, from coordinate 14,490,874 downwards.
TGTTATTCATCATTTAACTAATGTACCCCAGCTCTGGCATTTCAAATGTCCCTGTCTACCAGCATCACAGTACATTATACAGGCACAGTGTGGTCTGATCCCCTATAATGCAGAATAGCTGGTGTTCGACATATCATTTAACTTTTGTATAAAAAGCTGTGTTTGGGGGCTCAGTTCTGTTCTTAAAATCCACAAAGCCAAAGACTGATAATGTAATGTTTTTTGAGATGAACTTGTACATTTGATGTGACGTCACAATTAAAGCAATTTAGGACATTTCACTGACTGTGCAGATTTTGTGGGTGTACACAGAGCTCTATGCGACATCATAAAGTTTCTGAAAGATAAACCAATCTGTTGTTTTTTCCAGTAGCCTCAAAGATCTTGGGACCATATTTATGAACTTCACTATAAAAGCAAGTTATAAACATTCGTAAAGCTAAGACTCACTCTTAGCTTAGCACTATAGCAGAGATGTGCACGAATCTTCCAGGAGAGGAAGACTGTTTTAGAATCATCAGACCTTAAGCAACAATGCATTTCAGCTGATTTGAAGGTGGTGATAATGTATTTTCTTTGCAACAGGAAAAATGTCTCTGATGATTTTGTGTCCATTGCAGCCATCAATGAGCCAACAAAAACAAAATGATAAAACCTAGAGGTCGATACATTGTTGCACATTTCATCCACTTCCTAAAAACATCCTCACGTAATCCAAGAGGAAACGGCATGAGAACAGGAAGCGATACCACGGCAACAACACCCAAGTTGTGAGATGCAGACTGCAAGAATTTTAACCACTTAGTGTGATATATCTGAGAATATTCTCAAATATGTAAATCCATTCAGTGATTGGTCCTTATGCATCCAAAATATTGTTTTCTCATGACACTTTAAGTTTTAGTCCTACACTTGTCTTAAAGTGGGAGTAAGATGCTTGATAAATAACTTCTAGGTGCAGCTTTTAAGCCAATAATTTGTTTGACAGCTGTTGTGCTGTTATTTACTGGTAAGTCAAGTCTTACCAGTTTTCTAGAGGCCAGTCTATGATGGTTGGAGTTGATGATCATAGGTTAAAGTGAACAATTCTTTGCAGTTTTTTGTCCATTTTCTTTTGCAAAATATCAAAAGATCAGAAAATTGACAATTTTATGCAAAAATGCCAACTCTGGAATGGTGTCTGACCTTAATAATTCCGGTAAGCTTGATAAATATGGCCCTGAGCCCCACATTCAATCCTGGCTGCACCAACAGGTGCTATAACGACATCAAGGCAAATGCAGCTAAGCAGTGAAGCAGTGAAGTGACAGCTACAGCTGCCACTGAAGCCGCAAAATCAACCTCAAATGTGCATCTCAACGCTCGACCAAAGTGAAGACCATCTGATGAAAACCCACCTTTGGATGCTCACATGTTGATTAACGCCACCCAAGATAATTTATTGATTTATTTTCTAGAGTAACAAGATCAGTAAAGGAGAAAGGAGATAAATAGCCTGAAATGTTGACAAGTCTGTCTTCAAACTATTGGCGTCTGCAGGGGTCAAATCATTACTTTGAAGCCTATAAGACCTTTATTTATTCTGATTTATTGAGAGAATTGTTGGTAACTTTTATAATAATATAGTAAGTAAAGGGAATGGAGCAGACAACCAAATTATGTAGCTGTATGCATATGGTTATATAAAAAAAGTTATTTCTATAATGAGCTTTCTATGTATAAATATATATTTATTTATAGCTGTATAGACCTGTGCACAGGTGGAAGTATGCATATAAAATATATCTCTATTCATTTAAATTGTCTCAATTATATATTATTTAGTTTGATTATTTTATTAGTATTAATATATTTCATGTTTTCTGTTTATCACTGGGTGTTAAAACAAGAAAGAAAATAATATTACAGGATCTATAAAGGAATTCATGTGGATTGACATATTTATGAAATAATTCTAATAATAATAATTTTAAAAAAACCCAGAGAAAACCATCCCAAACATAGGGAGAACATGCAAACTCCACACAGAAAGGCCCCAGCTCAAGGACCTTCTTTTTGTGAGGCAACAGCACTAACCACCGTCGCCCTACCTCAGTCTCCTGTAAAATGCACCTTTAATTGGGGATTTTTTGGGGATCCAAACTCAGCTCTGAGATTAAAACAAAAGTAACTCCAGAATTTTACTTTATCATGCGTAGTTTCATTGACACAGATAGCATATGCATGTACAGAATGACGAGGTATGAAATATCAGCACCCATAGCCGTCTACTACATCTACAGTTGTTGAATAACATTGGTTACATTTCCACAAAAACAATGCGAAACTCATTTTAACCGTGTAATGTACATGTAATATAAACCACAGCTCTTCCCACTATTGCTACATGTCAGTAACATTTGATCAAGGACATGAATTAAAAAAAAAACACCACAGATATTATTTTGCTGTACATGTGAAAATTGACCTAAAGACACAAAAATGGAAGAGAAAAGAGGCCAAAGTCACCTTCACATTGAGAAATGAAAAGGCACTCACTGTGTTCGGAGCTTCATTCTACATATGTATAATGTATGCATTATGTTTACACCCAGCTATGATTTAACAGCACTGTGCTACATGGATTCACCAAACTAAGAGCAAAATTTCACTTTAGTGGAGCACGCTGGTTATTTTAATGTAAACTGTCAACAAGCGACCTGAACTGGTTTGTTCTAGTTTCAGACGATCCAACCGACCATGAGACAATAAACTACTGACAGCATCTAAATACCCTGTGATGTTTTCTGTATTTACTCCTGTCAATGAAGTAAATAGCAACATTCTGGCAGTAAAACTCGACTTTGGTGAGAAAGGCTTTTGTGATGTTACTTACAGGTCAATAAAAATCAGTTTTAAGTGAACTAGTGTAAGTAGAAATGTTTCATACCTATTGCGTAGACATCAGGAAGGACAAAGGAACGCTCAACAGGCTACTGTTGCTCCCTTTGGGTTTTTAATGCATATAACTGCATCATCAGGGCGTTGTCGCACGTGGCTCATTTGGTTTTGTTCCAATTCAGTGGCTAAAATTATACATTGGTTGCAGCTGTCTCTTGGTTCTATTGTGTTCACAGCAAACTCCGCAAAGCTGTAAACAAACACCATGCATGATTAAGCTGTTTTTTCATTGGTCACAGAAGGCGGGCCCTCTTCTTTCCCTGGAAAAAGGCAAGTAAACATGGAGCTTTAACAGCATTTGTGGCTAATTTCTTTCATTATATTTCTCTGGCTAATGTACCAGTGTACATTACATAAACAAAATATTCCTTACATGAACAATTGAACAATGTCCTGACGCATCTAATAAGAAGAGTGCCTCAAATTATTGCCACAGAGATGGTCTCAGAATGATGAATATGTTTCAGAACTGTGCCAAATGAGCTACATGTGAATACCCTCAGTTAACAAGTGCTAACATTGAATACCTTCATTGGCCTGTGCTTTGCTGCCATTAATATATAGGCGGTGTAGATTTTACAAGCACCATAGTTTAAAAAAGGTGTTGAACCACCTATCAGGGTAACTATGGACAAACATGAAGCTGCAGCATTGTCTTACATTGCTGGATTGCTCTGTGAATGGTGATGGATGTTTGGGATTGAGGTACCTACAGTAAGGCTCTGGATGGAAAGGAGGTGATATGTTTTTTTTTTGTTTTTTTTTTGCTGTAACAGTAAGAGGTGTGAGGACATCTTGGAAGGCAGTCAAAGTGCTTCTTCTGGTAGCGTTCTTACAGTTTGGTTGCTAAAAAGACACTGAGGGTCTGATTCCACCAGAAAATACAGCGTCAAACCAGATTCATTTAAATTATCAATGTTGGAGAATTCAGTAGGTTGAGGCCAATTCACTTTTACCAGATCACACACAAATTCCCACTATTGACCTGCCATACATGAGGTATGTTTCCTTTTAGAACTTCTGTCGAGGTGGGGACCTGAGCCCTACCTCAATCTACCTTTAGACATGAGTACACAGATATTTCTTACCAAATTTTTAAAAAAGCATACCTGAACGAGCTGAGCCTGATGCCAATCAAGATACTTTGGGGTTATAGATGGTGTTAACTGTGTATTCTTTATGGTTCTGTCTGTATTTCTGGTGAGACCAGGCCCTGACGGTGTGTTCAGACTCAACTCAAAGACAACTTTAGCAGCAAAATGACAGGACCAGATTCAGGTCTCTCCAATCTGCTCAAGATCAATTTCCAGTTAAATACGCACTTGTATAACAAAAGTATATGACCATAATTGTAAAGTCTGAGCCATATTAAACAGACCTATTAGTTGCACTGGCTGTTAGCTACTAAACATAAACTTTAAAAAGACTCCACTGTTCAAATTTACTTTAGGTTTAGTCAGAACACACTTTAAAGCTCCGCATTTGTATTTTGAATATGTCTGTCAGATGTACTTGTTGAGTGTTTTTTAGTCAATCTGTTTCCTTTTGTTTTTAGACTGAGTAAATATCAAGTGTTTATCTTAATTTCCTGTTTTCTGGCACTTTATATTGGAAGTCTAAGAAAAACCAACCCTTTCCTTGTTTCCTTGCCTCTAAAAATGGACTCTGCTCACAATAAACATCAGATCTACCAGCTGTTTGATTATATACCGCATACAATTGCTAATTTAGGCTGGTAACACATTCGTTTCAGTTGTTTTAGGGATTTAACACAGAATAAGGCAAGAAGACAAGGGATGGAATCTAAAGTCCAAATGCTTTTCATTGTTCCCGCTTGTGCCATTTTGCGTCCCTGAGTTGAATGCAAAATGGTCACAGAAGGTCTGCTGTAACATCAAAAGTGATGAGGGACCTGGTGGAGGCTGCTCCTGAGGAGGCCCCTCTACAGGAAGTTTGTCCCTCCGCCGATCTGGAACTTGTAGGCTTCAGCGTTGGCATCGGCCTGGGGGGAAGGAGCACTTTCAGCCTGGGGGGGTGACAATAAACAAAAGCTTGAGTTTCTTTCTGAGGAGATCTATCATGATGGTGCCCAGCCAAACTGGAGGGTTAATTGCCAATTTGTGTGTGTGTGTGAGAGAGAGAGTGTGTGTTTACCTGTGGTGCAGCAGTCAACAGGGGATCAGCAGGTGATGGTGGCACATTCTCCATCTTGATCTCCTCCTTTACAGGTTCACTGGGAGGAGAGCTGTACATGACTGGAGCTGCAGCATAGCCCTACACACACACACACACACACACACACACACACACACACACACACACACACACACACACACACACACACACACACACACACACACACACACAAGGTTAGTGCTAACAGTAGCATTGAAGAGTAGGCTTACTGTAGTTTCCAGATTTCCTGGTATGTTTTTACATGTAATTGTTAATGGTGCAACAACAAGCACTACTGGTGGCAGCAGGGACAGTTTGAGAGTGCACATGCCAAAGAATTCTCCCCTCACATGAGGGTTTAGTCTGAACACACCTCAAATCTCCACATTTTTAATTTGAATATGGCTGTCAGATGTACATGTTGAGTGTTTTAAGTCAATCTGTTTCCTTTTTTCTTTTTGACTGAGTAAATATCAAGTGTTATATATTATTATAATATATACTACTCTATTGCTCTGTCATCCCTTATCCTACATACCTCGTTCAACCTTTACAGCGTGCCTAACCTAACCTAATCCAAACATTTGGATTTTGGACTTTTGAAGCAATTTAAGCCAAAAGTTAGCAGTTTACAGCAGTCTTCATATCTCGTCACATGATCAGTCAGCATGTGGAATGGAGAAATTTTTAGCCAAGAAAACAACAAACTTTACACATCTCTCGCTTGCACAATTTTAACCCCTCAAGCATAATTCTACCTCGGGATGTTGCCACAAAGCCTCCTCTCACAATATTTAGAGCAGCTCTCCAAACGATGTATGTGCTTTCTAATGAAACACACCCTCCTTATTGTGTATTTTTAGGCATTAATGCAGACTTAAGCATGACTTAAACCTTATTGTTGTGTTTTGCACACATGCGACACACACGCGTCTAAGTATGCAGTAAAATGAGACAACGATCAGAACAATCGGTTCCTCTCTGGTCCAGTCGTCTCTTTGTCAGACAGTTTGGCTCCTTCTTCCCCCTCCTTTTCAGCGGCTGAAAGGTCAAGGGTCAGATACCGCAATGACCAGTATTTCTTGGCTCATACCATAGGAGCTGCAGGTCCAGGGGGGTACTGGCCTGGGGGTGGACCGTTCCATTGCGGATTCTGGGCAGGGGGGTACATAGCCGGTCCAGCGGGAGGGTAGGCAGGGTTCTCGGGTTGGTAGGCTGGGCTGAAACCCTACAGGGAGCCAATCAGGAGACAGATTGTTAAATACTGATGCAGAAAGCAGGGAAATGAATTGTACATCTGGGTGTATTAGTGTAACATTTACAGGGGCGGGGGTGGGGGCAGGGGCGGGGCCGTTCCACTGTCCTGGGCCAGGGGGGGGATGGACTGTAGGATCCTGTATTGGAACATACATACATACACAGTCAGGGCCTATTTTAAGAGCAAGTGCATCGACAAACACAGGTGGTCTGCACTAGTCACTAAAACACCACACACACAAAGTGATGTCCAAGGTCAGTTAAAATAGGGCTGAGCAATAAAGCATGCATTTTTTATTTAATCAAAGTAATGTACAATTTTCTACATTTCTTTCCCTGTTTTCCTCTAAACAAACTAAAAACGTACATTTTAAAGAAATACCTCTTTATTAACACATGAAAAATAATAATAAACGAAAGCAGTCCAGGACTATGTGAACAAATCAGTTTTATAATGTTCCGGTGCTAATTATTTGCCAATTAATTACTGGTGGGATCCTAATAATTTAAATTTGTTTCTAATTTTCAATAATTAGTTTCTTTTTTAAATTCTTTTTGTTATTTTGCTTTTATAGTCTTGCATTTTTACATTGTTGTGTATTTTCCTGTATGAAATAAAAAAAACAAACTTAAAATCATGATCATTTCACAAATTGTAGGAAAGTAAAAAATCGAATTAATTGGAAAAAATTCAGCCTATATTAAAATAAGCAAGACATACTACACTTCTTAGATTAACATTACACAAGCAATTTTATAATCCATTAGATGGAATACTAATTAAAGAATAATGATGATAAATTTGCATAATGATGACGTAAACAGCAGGTTATGTGATAAGTGTGTGTGATGTACCGTTCCGGGGGTGGGTCCGTGGTAGTACACCTGAAAACATCAAAACACACATTCTGTCATCAACAGATCAAGATTCATAGAAACATTCGATCAAACACCATCTCTACTAAACTATAGACACAAATATAGTAACAGCATATAGTACAGTAACAGCATCGATGAGAACGTGAGCATTGCTCAGTGTTAACAGATGAATGTTCTCACTGCTCCTGGTTGTCCTGGAGTGTTGTAGGGAGGAGACGGTCCGACAGGACCAGTGGAGGGAGGAGGATGGACCGGGGTCGTCTGCAGAGCGACACACACACACACACACACACACACACACACACACACAGTGAGGTACTATATGCAACTCAGGATTATTACATTTTCTTTACCTGTTTGGCTTATTATTCTTCGAATAAATTAGCAAATTCAGCAAATAGTGAAAAATTCAAACAGCCTATTCTCCAAACAACAGGTTAAAACCTAAATATATTGAGTTCATAATGATATCAAACATTTGACCAGCTGGAACACTTTATGTTCATTTTGACAGTCAGTTTTGGGCGAGATTATTGAGTATACAAGCAGTCTGATCAAAGAAGATCTCAAATAAAGAGGAGTATGTTGTGTATTCTAATGGTTTCCTTGGAGAGTTTGAATGGTAAAAATTACATGTGAGCTAATAGAGTCAGCATTGGTGAAAGACGCAAATCACCAGGTTTATAAGATACAGCAATAACATCTGAATATGATGAAAAAGATATATGGGAACAACAAATTGATTCATCGTTCCCTCAATCGTTAGATTATTCAGAATAGTTGCTAGTCGCTAGCCCTAATGAACCTAATGAACCTGTAGACGTCAGGTTTGATGAGGAAAATGAATTAGTGGAATTAAAATTTAAAGCATTTATGGTCCTGCACTAATTCTCATACTGATAAAATGTTTTGAACAAACTATGAAATAGTCCTGGTACGAAATACTTTCCTTCATATTTATAATGCAATAAATTATAACACATCTGTCCAGATGTGCTTATACTTAGTGCATATTTTTAGTACCTGTAGCGTTGCAGCAGTGGTAGCTTTCTTCTTGAAAATCTTTTTCCGGCAGCAGCAGCAGACCCCAGCCGGGATTCCCAGCAGTAAGAGCAGAGCCATGAGAGGGTTTCCTGAGTAATCCTTGTGGTCTGCAGGGGGAGCACAGAAACATTTAAAACTTTATTTGCTGCATTCAGGTGCAGTTTTGTGCTTGTGAATCATGAACAAATGAGCCAACAACTGTGTAGAACAGTTAAATGAACCTCAAATAAAAGCAAAAGTATTACATCATTTATTTTCTCTCTCATGCTCTTCAAACTGAGCAATTTTTAAATTTCTTACTAATTAATTTGATTTATTTACTTTAGTACAATTTGTGTAACAGCTGAATTGTGGCTTAAAAAAAATGTACAAATACATACAAGGCTACTGCACACACAACAATATAATAGTGAGACCACAACCCACTATAAATAAACAAAAATTAAACAAAAAGTCATTTAGAACAAATAAATACATGCGTATAAATATATTTCATTTTACATTTAATTTTAAAAGAGTGGTGTTTTGATTTTGTTATTCTTTAACATGTGATTTGTTCTCATGGGTTTAAACTACTTTGGTAATCTTATATTTATTTGCGTTAATGAAGAAAAAAATTATTTACATTTGTATTTAAAGTTTGTTGAGAGAAAATATGGAAAAAAATTAAGTATAAATAGAAAATGTTACAATAATTTGAAAAAAAAATCAAGATCAAGATCAGCTACAGTAAAATATATAACTACTCAGACGTGATCATATCATATTACAGAAAAGGTAAATCAGTGGAAACTGAAGCTGTTCCAAAGTAAACTGAGTGAAAAGTCTGTTGTCATAGAAACTTGACAATCACTTAATTCAGAGATAACGCTTTCATTTGCGGTGTTACACTCCCATTTAACATATAAGGAGCAGGATTCAAGTGGAATGCACAGTGTGAGAGAAAAAAGGGGAGGACGCATGGAAATATAATAATAATAAAGTGCTGGGAAGAGGAGGTTATTTTTGGTTAAAAATAGGCCCAGTTTAAAAGTGCAGCACATATGTCAATGTCAATCAACATGGGTCTCGTCAGCGTGGAAGCGGAGCAGGAATTAACCACGGCTGTGGATGCCTCTTCTAAAATTAACTGCCCGCACGGACACTTCGTCATGATGCCAGATTTGAACTGGTTGTCGTGCGGTTTTCTTCATTTAATCTAAATGTTACGCCGCAAAACAAACAAACTCCTGTTTCCCAGCGTATCCCTCACACTTCTCAGTGATGGTGATATCGGACCATCCAGCCTGTCTATTAGTCCTCAGCTCAGTGTCTGACAGTGAGAGGAATCACATTTTAAATGCATTAGACGCGTATATATACATATGTTTATTAATACATATGAGGAGCTACCGGTCAGGTCCATCCTGGTCACAGACACCACTCGGTCCTTGCGGTCTGTCAGGGTGTAACGACCCTCATCAGAGGTGTTCACGTGTCTGATCTCGATGTTCATGGAGTGAGTCAGGACCCTGTCCCAGTAGTCTGAAAGGTCCTGGGACACCCGAGCACCATCACGCACCTGTAGCAGACACAGTCAATCTATCAATCAATCAATCAATATATCAATCAATCACATTCCTGTTAAGGGTCACTCATTTCACCTGAACCATGTTACAAAAAAATCAAACTGATGAGCCTAAAAACATCTATCTGGAAACTTCGGTCTTCCAAAAACACACATACATACATATACACACAAACTCAAATGTGCACGCGCATACACACAAGACCCACACCGACAACCATCTGAAGCATGTTACAAAGAAATCAAACTGAGCTCGAAAACATCAATCTGGAACCCACACACAAACACACACACACACATACAATGTAACAACATATATACAACAATTTTCTCCCACACACAAACCCACATATACACGCATACCCCTGCACACACATACACAACAGATGACTCAGCGTCATTATTAATTCAACATTTTGATCTTGTGCTGGATTTCTCTAGTGAAGAGAACACAAATCCATGTTTGAGCGCTAGGAGAAAATCCTCCAGTCAGCTGTCGATGTAATAAATAAATGAATAAATAAACCTGCATGTGCAGCACTGCGGTCCAGAGACAAACTGAGAGACCAAAGCACAGGTAGACTTCTGTACCTCCAGCAATCCATCTGCACGTCCTTCATCCAACCATCCTCCCACCTCTCATCCACTCATCCCTTCATCCCGCTCACCAGTGTAAAGTTGCCGGCCTCCCCGGAAAAGTAAAGGTGAGCGTCGGCCAGGTTGATGCCCTCCAGCGAGATGTACAAACTCTCACCTGCTAGACACTTCATGTAGTTATGTCTGGCTGGAACAAAGAAGAGGAGAATACAGTCTAATGTATAATTGACCAGCTACAAAGGAAAGGCAGCCATGATTGTAATTAATGTAAGAGACATCACGTTTGGGGGATGTGGCCTTTGCAACTTTCTGCTCCCACTCATTTCAAAATAGAAAGCATCAAAAGGAGCAGGTTTTATGGAAAAACAACAGGTAAGTGTGATTTCCATATTCCAAGTGTTCATTTATTTACATAGGGAAAAAACATTTTTTAGTATGTACAGTAATACACGTTAGGACTCGGTACTTATATTTTATTCAAATTCCTTATCATGTTGCTCTCTGTCTTACATCAATGAAGTGTTAATGTGTACTCAGGATATATGTTATAAAATTTGTATAAAGTTGATAAAAATACATTTGAAATGAACCCTTTAACCCTCCAAAACTTAAAACAACAAAAAAAACTTTTTTCCCTGGGCCCTGGGAGGCTATATACATTCTACATTGAATAATATTTTTTGACTGTGTTTTTCCCACATAAAAACATAATCTTTATTTAGTCAAACGAGATATAAAAGTGAATAAATATCACATGCTTCCACTTGGAAATGATAAATTGAAATCATGAGCAAGGAAACACATTAGGGCTGTTTATGATACGGTCATGCTTGGTCTGTCCTGGTGTTTGGACTCTGTGTTCAGCTCTTGAAACATTTCAAGGTCTCAAAAGAAAGCTTGGCAGATTAATACAGGCTCCTGATACAGGGTCCTGATACGGGGTCCTGATACAAGGGCGGACTCACGTGTGACGGCCACTTTGACGATAGAGATCTCTTTATCCCAGAAGTCTTTCTGGGTGTAGGTCCCCTGGTCCTCATAGGTCACCTGACAGAAACATACCGACATGTTCACTGCCTCCGTCCAGCGTTTCATTCTTTAAGACTTGAAACAGATCATCTCTGGTTACCTTGTCGATGTACCAGCGCCGTTCACTTCCTGTACCGGACACCCTGCCTCTTGTATTCCTAACGAGGTCAGAATGAGAAGCACACGGAAACGCATCAAACCTTCACTCCATGGGCCTCCCTGTCTACAGTAACACCCATTGCGTTGTCTCTCACCTAGTACTGCCCCGCCCCCAGTACAGGAAGGTTTTGCTGTGATCGTCTGACGGAGTGAACTCCAGCTTCTCCGTGTTCTTCGTCAGGTGGATCTTCAGCTGCCGTCCATGGTTCAGACGCTCGTGGAGGTCGTAGGTTGAGTAGGACTCTGAGACGAAGGCATGAGGAGAGAAGATGAGGCAGGATGTATCGGCTGATCTATAGTGCAAGGGATCTCCGTCATTTTGTAAATGTGTGCTATAGCTCGCCAACCATTCATCTGGTCGACTTTGCACTTGGTGGGTGTAGAGCTGAGGACCTGAGGGAGTGCTCTATTGATTGGGACGTGGATCTAATGAGTGGTTTTCAAGAAAAAAATGCTTCGAACAGACATGTCCTGGACACTGCTGCTTCAAGGGACCAACTAGTGCAAACTAGCGCAGGTCTGTTCTGGGTAACTAGTATAAAGATATATATATATTTTTTTCTTTTTTCACTTTTCACTTCTATTTTTTAAAGGGAATGGAGTGGAGCCTGAAAAGGGAAAAGAGAGAATTGGGAGAGCTATGACTGTTCGAATGTCTACTGACAGTTCATTCCACCATAATGGGCCTGATTATGGGAAGAGTGTTTTTTGAAATTACAGAGCAGGGGAGGCGAGACTTGGAAGTGGACCAGGGAGTGAAGATAAGGAGGGGAGATGCTTTGAAAGTGAAGACAAGAGTTCTGAATTTGAGCAATGATAGGGAGTCAAAATATGCCCACATACAACAATAAACTGAAAAAGAAAATAACAGAAAAAATGTAGAACAATTGAGGCAAGAAAAATGTCTTCCATCGGTGTGAAAAAAGATGCCTTTTTATAGTTCACTTTCTGATTGAAATGGTAACAATTAACCACTGAGGTGTTTTGTCTGGTATATATTGGCCATTTAACTCATGTAATATAATTTTGAGTGAATCAGACGTGTCAAAAGTGTTCACATTCAATACTCAGGTAGTAGTATAGATACTATGGTTCAAAAATACTTCTGTAGAAGCTGAAGTATCCACTCAAGTTATTACTCAAGTAAAAGTGTAAAAGTACTGGTGACAAAACTATTTAAAGTATAAAAGTAAAAGCAATGAAAGAAATCAGATCAGATATTGCAGTTTACGTGTTGTATTATTCCTTTAAAATAATTTTTAGGCATAAAGAACCTTTAACTTCTATTCTTCTATTTTGATCGTTGGTTAATCTATGTTTTATTGAAATTATTAATCAATTACTTGTTTGGTTCATAAAATGGTGTAATATCTCTGAAGATGCAACCTAAAATGTATTTTTTTTTGTCCAGACCAATATACCAAAGATTATCAGTTTACTATTATAGAAAAGTGAAGAAACCAATCAGATTTGAGAAGCTGCATTTTCTTCCTAAAAACTGATCAATCTATTATCAAAAGAGTTGGTGATTAATGTAATATTTGGCAACTAATCAATTGATTGACTAATCGTCACAGCTCTATGTAAAACATCATTTTTTACAATAAGTAAACAATGTTGCACACAATGAATATTTCTTATTAATTTGGGGTTTTATGGGTTAAATTGTGGGTTTGGTCCTGAATCTCCATTCTGTATGCATTATGAAGGATCTTCTACTGGACAGAATGAACAGGAGGTTTGATTACAGACAGAAAAACATGATTCACTGTTCATCTGGGCCCTTATTGACACCTTCTTTAAACAAAGCAGGAGCAATGAATGACTTGGTGCAAAGAATCCAAATGAACCTGTTTGACTTCTTTCCACCGGGGGGGTTTCGTTTTACGTTTGTCCGTCCGTTGGTTTATGTATGAACAGGATTACAGAAAAACTACCAGGCAGATTTTGAGGAAACTTTGTGGTAGAGTGTAGAATAGGCCAAAGACAAACCCATGAAACTTTGGGTTGGCTCCGACTGACGGAATTTGCAGAACAATTGTTTTAGTGGCTCTGGCAGGTCAATGGAATGTTAATTAGTGAATGAGCTGTTGACAGTACAGCAAGAGGGAGGAGCAGATTCAGCTACACTGCACAAAATCTGCAAAAATAAGCCAAATTATCTGCCAACAGAATGAGATAACTCTACTCAGTATTGGACTAATTATACCAAATACAAGACAATACAATACAATACAGTTTTCACTTGTTAGGATTTCATTTTTGCAGTATACTAGCCCATCTCAAGCTCTGAAGGATGTTAATGCCAAACTGGGACACTGACACTTTCATGACTGCTGTTCAGTAGCAGTCATGAAAGTGTCTGACCGTTGACCTCAATGTAGCAGAGAAGGGCTACTGGTTAGTTTCTCTTCAATGATGCCTTAACGAAATCTGAACACACACACACACACACTAAAGGTCACATGCAGCCAGCATCACAGACACCATTTCTGGGTGAAATGAAATGATACTCACCCACACTGAGGGAAGCAGCAAGCAGGATGATCCCAACACTCCACATCATCTGCAGACAAGACACAGGACATCTCATTAAAGGTCAATGCACCATGTTCTTCTCCCTGTAGACACGGTATTATCTGAAGCTAATGTGATGATCACAGCCTCGGCATGTCACCAACATAGGCTATGACTATCACCTGTAAGACAGCCATAGCTTTAAATGCAGAATGTGATTTTCTGTCTGCCTAATGTTCAGAATGTGGCTTAAAAGGTATTTTATGTCAGCTTCATTAAAATGGACATGCACATAATGAATTGTTTAAAGTGTAAGTGAAGGCTTGTGAATTGGAATGTCCCTTAAGAATATGGAGCCTTAGGAGTTCCTCCGTTGTGGTGAATGAAACTGGCGGGACTTTGTTGCAGCTGACATGTATCTGCTGACCTTCAGTAAAATTGTTCCTGACATTTATTCACCCATCCGGGTCTGATTTTTCAATGGGTTATTCAGTCCTCTATTTTAAATAGTGCATTTCAATCTGGTTGGTTAATAGTTAATGGCCGATTAACAAGCGTCATCTATTGGTCAACATGTTGATATGCATGAAGATGTCCATGGCGGAATTCCCTTGTTCTGATTAAATATAATAGTTTATTTATGTATTTAAAAAAATAAATTGTTGGAAACTCTTGGAATAATAGACACTTGGGATAATCACTACAATGTTTGCTTGCAAACATTGACCTCCTGCAGCAGGACTGTCAGGTGACTGTACAAACTAGACTCTACATGGATCAGACTATTGATACACAGGACTGTTGGGCAGAAACAACACCTTCAAAAGGTCTTTATGTGTAACTGACTTCAAAAGTGGTGTCTGTTTTTATTAAGTAGATGTTTTCAATTACATAATTTAGAAATTATCGGGAGGGAAAACATGTTTTTCAGAAGATAGTAAGGACTTGTCCCCCCTGAGATCTGTGCCAGTGGGTCACACATAACATGAGTTACAGAGATAACAGTCCCCAAATATCTGACTTGTCTTTAAAGCTGCAGAGCTGCACAACCAGCTGACTCTCTCTCTCTCACACACACACACTCACACTCACACACACACACACACACACACACACACACACACACACACACACACACACACACACACACACACACACAGTACAGGCCAAAAGTTTGGACATAGTTTTGATGCCTTCAGTGAGAATTTACAATGTCATGAAAATAAAGAAAACACATTGAATGAGAAGGTGTGTCCAAACTTTTGGTCTGTACTGTATATGTCAGTTGCATGATGTATAAGACAGACTGACAGAAATTTAATGAGCAACTATAATGACCATTGAATAATTGTTTTTGTGACAGGCTGGTGACCGTCTGGGGTGTATCCCTGCCTCTCGCCTGTATTGCACTACGATTGACTGACCCCTGTGATTTATTAATGATTTACTGACCTTTGCACTGTCTTTATTTATTTTGCCAGGTATTTTTGAGTGAAATGTTTTGTTTTTATGTATGAAAGTGTATCAAAATGTTAAATGTGAGTTTATCATTATCTTAATCTTCTGTGATGTTTAACTGACATCTCCATATGTAAATATATATCACGGGCAGTTTTATCACAAATTGAAAAAAAAGCAATTGGCAGCTGAACCAAAAAGTAAAAATTGTTTGTTTCAGCACTAGAGGGATCAGTATTTCTAACTTCAGACATGTAGCTTTCAACTCTAACCTTTAGCTATACAGACAGCGCATACAGCACACTCTCATGCATGCATGCACATATCAGAGGTGTAACCGTGGTAACCAGTCTGAATGATGACCATCCCCCATCATTGTGTTCAGACGCTTTATGGTCCGTCCCGGATTGTTCCTGCTTACATGTGTGTGTAGTCAGCTGCTGGAGGGGGAAGGGGCTGGTGTTGGAGCTCCACACACACACTATGCTGATAGAAATCTCAATATTACCAATATTACCAATTACTCAATATTATTATCAGGTATGATTTTTATTTGTATATTAATATTGTATTTTTTCTTTATGTTTTTCCGTCTCGTTTTATCACGTACTTAGATTTATTGTTATTATTGTGCTTTTCTCTCCATTTTACTGCTGTATCACTGCAATTTCCTTGTGGGACTATCTTCAAGGAATATCTTGTCATTTCATGACCTTCATTATCGTATCCTATTTAAATACAGCAATTCATTTGTTTTTTGCATGATGAATAAAGTTTCTAAATTATAAATATCTAAATTCAAGGTATTATTTTGGTCAATCAGTAACATAGGTGATAGCTGCTGAATTAGCCGCTACATTTGCCACCTTGAGTCCTGACAGACCTCTAAACCGTGACATGGTTAATTTGACGACCTGAGCAGCTGCTGTAGTACAGGTCTGTGGTGTCTGTGTGGCTCCGAGACAGGAAACAACTCTGCACACTGATCTGTGCTCTTGGTTTGTGTCAGTTGGCAAGAAATCACTTCTAGTTTCAAGATTTGAGGAGCTGAGAGTCGACTGATCGGTATTTTCACTTTGCCCCTACCTGTTGGGTAGCTAATGCTAGTTAGCAGCACTCTGTCGTAAAGAAATGTAGCAGATTAGTTAGTGAGCAGACTTTTCAGTTCTGTCAGTGTTCAAGCTGATCACTAAACTGGATGCGATCTACTGGCAGTCCAGGGAGTAGTTGTGTGGCATAAGCTGCATTTATAGCCCTGCAGGTGATACAGGGGCCCTATTCATGAAGCTTCCTTGTACTTAGAGATGTTTAGAGTGATGAAATTCCAGAAAATTTTTCAAATCATGACATTTTCTACGGGGTGGTGCAGTGGGTAGTGCTGTTGCCTCACAGCATAAAGGTCACAGGTTCAAGACCTCCTTGGTCTGCAACCTTTCTATGTGGAGTTTGCATGTTCTCCCTGTGTCTGTGTGGGTTTTCCCTGGCTTCCTTCCACAGTCAAAAAACATGCTGAGGAGACTCTAAATCGCCCATGGGTGTGAGTGAAAGGTGTGTGTGCCCCACGATAGGCTGGTGATCATCTGGGGTGTATCCCTGCCTTTCGCCTGACCCTAATGAGGAATAAGTAGGTATAGAAGATGATTGGCTGACTGACATTTCCTAAGAATTTTCCCTTACACTCTAGATTGGCAAAGATAAGAGTAATTCATAAAGCATCTCTTAAGAGAGCTCCGAAGGTGAAAACTGTCAAGAGTAGTAGGACTTTAACCTTTTATTAGTAGAGAGGAGTCTGTGAATATTCCCATTATCCATGTCATTGTTCTCTCTCGTGAATTGAATCAGAGCAACTGGACTTATAACTGTCAAGGAAGACGTTTCGCCTCTCATCCAAGGGGCTTAATCAGTTCATAGGCACAAGTCTGGCTAGTCCGAATTAGCCTGACAAACAGTGGAGAGAAACTCAGGAGAATTTTTAACAAACATCAAATCCCTGTATGTTTCAAACCCAATAACACTCAGACAAAATCTGGTACCCCCAAAGGACAATCAAAAAAACAACCTGGAATATGCTGTCCAATGCCGTGAGGAATCCAAGGACTACACTATCTGTACCCAGAAGAATCAACAACTTAACCTAAGGCAATTCTCAACAATTGCTGTTTACCAGGGGTACACCTGGTCCTAACGACTCATTCACAATATTAACAATAGTCAAGTGAAACCAGTACTTTCACAGATACTTTTGGTGAACACCCCAGAAGTTAAATACCTGGGTCTCACTCCACCCTTTGTCAGACTAGTGTGCACTAGTCATACCGATGCCTATTAACTGATGAAACCCTTTCTTCTTCCCCGAATCATCTTCCCTTTCCTTTTTTCCTTTCCTCCAGGTGCCCTAGTAGCGAGGAGGACTTGAACCTGTTAGGAGTAGAGACTTTAAAGAAGCTTAAGAGTTTCTTAAGCGGACAGACAAAATGATAAATAGACACTTTATTACAGTGTCAGCAAATTAACTGCAGACAATGCCACGATTCAAAAGTGCAGATTGCTGCATTCTCCCAGCACCCATTGCTGTGCTGGGAGAATGTTTGTTGATCTCATTAGCGATGTGCTCATATCTCTCACCCAACAAACAACAGTATAATGCCAGAATATCAAATAGCTGAAATACTAAAATCACCTACGTAAGGAAATCAGTTTAACACCTAAGCAGCATGTGAACAGACCACTTTAACTAACTTTATTAGTAAAAATGCGAAAGTAATGATTATTTACTAATGAAACCATGCATTATTAGTAAATTGTCAAAGTAATGATTTTTTACTAATAATACATTGTATTAGTAAATTATCAAATTATTATTCCTTCAATTCTGACTGAACTGACACATTTCACACTGGTCACATGTGACAAAGAAAGACGAGTAATTGATTGATTCTATGATCACGCCCTTTCATTGTCTATTCCATACCCATTAGCGCTATAGAATGCATTGCTTTTTTTCTTTCTTTCGTCCTATCATTCTTTGGCATCAACCAACCCCGCCTTTTAAAAGAGTGCGTCACACCGAGCAACAAGATCAGCCTCACCTCTTTTTACGAGGACAATGGTTTCTGTCTCTTCCTCACTCTGAGTTGCTCTGTGAATGTTCCTGAGCTCGTAATCCTTGCTAGAATTTTTAGTCTGCGTTCGGAGCTCTCTGACAGCATTCTTGGAATGTTTAGGTATACGGCCTCAGCTCTTTTACTGTCCTTGCTCAACAAATATGACGAATCCTGTGTCCTGCAGGCAAACAAAAATGGACTCCAGGTCAAATATAAGTATAAGCTCTTTATCTTTCTGCGCACCTCTGCTCTGATAAACTAATGTGTTCAAACACCAGACACGCAACACTCTGGTAATCTGTGAAGTGCTGTGTAAACTGATGTCTCCACTGTTCTGATCTGTTCATTTCTCCTCCACAAACAACTAATTCAGTTATTGCGATGGGAAAATGAATCACTGTGAGCAACTTTGGTTAGTTGTTGTGAAGAATGATGATGTGTTTTACATGGAGCTGAAACAATTAGTCAATTAATCAATTAGTTAACGATTTTGATAACCGATTAATTGATTTGGGTCATTTTTAGGGAAAAAAATGTCCAAATACCCTGGTTCAATATTCTAAAATGTGATTATTTTCTGGTTTCTTTGGTCTTCTTTGTTAGTAAACTGATGATCTTTGGGTTGTGGACTGTTGGTCCGTAATAGATAATTGGCTATTAGAATAGTCATTTATTGTAGATCTAGCTTTTAAATGGTTATGGACTGTGTTAACTTCCAACGTCTCATCACAGAAGAATGGAAGTCAATGATTAGGTTAGGCCGGAGGGAAATAATCTAGATTACCAGTTACTCTTTATGTAGTGACGATGAAGTCTTCTAGGGTGAGTGATCCAACTTGCTTCATTCAGTGACTGATGTGGGGGCAAAGACACTGAGTAAAGTAAATTATGAAGTTAACAGCAAAGACACCAACAGAAGAAACTGATCAGTCACTTGAGTTCAATGCTCAGGAGTTTTTTTTCGCATTTTTTTGTTTCCATCGAGCTTTTCAAGTGCAAAATGCATCAACATAAGCTGATGGACACATAAATATTGGTGCAGATGAGGACAGTGCTCTGAAGAATTAACATCAGCAGGCTGAGCCATCGCAGACACCAGCAAGGACATGAGTCTGAATCCAAACAGACACAGTTCTGATTCCTATTTTTTTTCAGTGAGTAGCTGCAGATCAATGATAGGCTCTGTGAATGGTATTCATGAAGCTTGAATCTCTAAAAACATGAAAAAAAAAAAAAAACTATTGACAAAATTAAAATTCCCCCCTCTGGCCACAATGTGGGTTGAAATAGTGATGTGGTGCTGTCTGTATTTCTGCACTGCAAAGCTCAGCTCTATGTGGTGGTGATTAAATATGAATCAAGATACTGTTACTGCATTAGGGATGCAACTAACAAATAATTTAATAGTCTAGTTTTACGAATTAATCTAGTAATTATTGAAATGATTAATCAATTACTTGTTAGGTTCCTAAAATGGTGTAAAATATCAATAACTGTTTCTCAAAGGCAAAGATTCAACCTAAAATGTCTTTTTTGTCCATATCAGCTGTCTACAACCCAAAAACCATCAGTTTACTACTATAGAAGACTAAAGAAACCAGATAATAATCTAATTCGAAAGATGTAACCAGAGATTTTGGACATTTTTTCCTTAAAAATTACTTAACTCCGGCAACACGGTGGAGCGGGGGTTAGTGCTGTTGCCTCACAGCAAGAAGGTCACAGGTTCAAGACCTCCTTGTTCCTGGGTCTGGGAGTTTGCAACCCTCTGTCTGAGTGGGTTCCTCCCACAGTCCAAAAACATGCTGAAGTTAAGTGGAGACTCTAAATTGTCCATAGGTGTGAGTGAATGGTGTGTGTGCCCCATGATAGGCTGGCAACCGTCAGGGGTGTGTATCCCTGCCTCTCGCCTGTAATGTGCTGGGATTGGCTCCAACTAATGAGGAATAAGCGGGTATAGAAAATGAATGATTAAGGATTAATTGGTTATTACTTTAGCTTATGTTATAATTGGACACATATAAATAACACCTACAAATTTCTCCATCCTTTTTATGTAAAGAAATGTATTGTACAGATACACAATTAAATAACATCATGACTTAAGAACAAAAGTGTAATTTCAATAATATAATGTCTGAGTTATTCCATATTCAGTCAGTCTACTGTTGCATTGGAATTTAAAACAATCACTCACTGGGCAATATTTAGTTTTTTAAGCAGCAGGTGAAGTTATCTCTTGTCTTACAAACCATTTATATCAAAACCGTACATATTTTATCCCTTTAGCCCTGAAAGATGGTCACTAACTTCACATTTCTGTGAAGAAAAATGAACTGATACATTTTTTAATTACAGTTTGTACAGTCATCCGGTGGGCCGGACGCTTTAATGGGACAGTTTTGGCTGAATAGCAACTTATTTTAAAGGGTATTTGGCTGTAAATGAAAATGATCAACTGGCAGTAAATTATATCTGCATCGCCATGAGAAAAAGAAAATGTCTGGTCTTTTAGGTTATTCAAAGTTTATTATCAAAAGTTTATTATTGTTCAAATTCAAATTGGATCAAATATATAAATGCAAGTCTTTGAGTCCTCATCAATACATCAATACAAATACAAGACAGTAGAGAGGTGTGGCCTTCACTTGTTGTTCTGTACAATAAGTTTATTACCAACAATGCTGGATTGACAAGTACTGTACAGTACAATATTATATTGAAAACCATTACACCTTTAAAGGTCATACAGGAGACAGACAGGCACAGATTTATGTAATGGCATAGAGAGATGTTTTAAATTGAGTCTCTGCTTACTACATAAATGATATGAAAGGATGATTACAGACAGATTTCAAGCAGCAGACCTCTGTAGACGCCACTCAGAAGCAGCTGGATTGAAATATTAATTTCATTCAACCGATAAAAATCTGATAGGATTCACTTCTGGGAAGCAACAATTCAGCTCATGCTATTAGATGTGGTCACTGCCACATCCAACAACCCACCCTTCTTAGATCAGAACTGCTGTTTTTTTATGTTTGATTTGTTTTAATTATTACTGATTATTATCTCTGGAACAGAAAACGTGACAACTACATATAGTGGGTTGTTTAATTGATTGATTGATTGATTGATTGATTGACGTTACTAACGCAAAAGCTGAGCTTCAACTTGTCAGGAGACGTTTGTGGTTTCAGTTCCTCTGAGGAAGTGGGTCCCTGAACGCAGCACGGCGATTCTCCGTAGACACCGACAACACAAAGAAAAAGAGACGTTCGGCGACGTTCCCCTTTGGCGGTCCGCGTGCAACATCACATCTGGGCATTAATATCGCCGCCGTGATGTCACGTGTGTGATAGTACTTGACGCAAAGGATAGGTGTGGCCGCGCGCACTTCTTCCACAGTGCGCGTGGCGGAGAAAAAAAAAACATTTTTTTTCCTTTTTATATATTAACTATAACTATTATTGTTAATATTAGCATTGCCAGTATAATGAAGCGCTCCAGACACCCCAATCCTCCTTAAAGCTCGTAAACAAATCAAAGCCTCGCACGAGACACACAGACGAGCACCGAGCAGTCCCGGTAACGTTAAATAACATCACCGGAACGTGGAGAACACACCATTGAACCACCACGTATCGTTATTCCCGCTCATACCGAGTCTTATTCTGTTTGTTGAGAGTAGTTCGTGCAACATTACAACCCAGCTCAACAGTCTGCGGTTTCCGAACAAAATGTATCGGTGGAATTTGGACTTGGGCGTGTTACAGACTCCCCACCCCCCACCCATCTAATTAATAAATGCCACCCCCCTCTAAAGAATGCGACGTTTAGCCCGCTAAACCGCAACTTACCTTCACGTGCAGATAATCCAGATATTGACTGTGTTCGGAGCTCATAACACAGTTATAGGTTAGTGTGCCGCCGCTGTTGCCGCTCGGTCTAGGATGGGGGGGGGGGGGAATGGGCGGAGGAGCAACCAAGATGTGCTGCATTCAGGATGCGCACGGAAATATCCAAAAGTGAAGGAATGTAAATACGGCGACAGATATTAGCCTGCTGTTTTGACTACAGGTGGTCCACGAATGACACACGTGGGTTTATAGCTACAGGCTACGTATGCTACATCCATTTGGGAAATATGTTTTATACCTTAGTTATATATAATTCCAGAAGATGCTTTAAAATATGGGAGCGCAAAAAATAGACACTTTAATTAGTGGGAGACATTTTTTCCCTTTTTTTAAAACTGTTTGAATACCTCAGTGTAGTATCCTTTATAGATTCACTTCCACTGTGTTATAGAAGCCTGAAGTGTAGTGATGGAGTGACCACCAATACGTGCTGCACACTTGTAATGTTATTTTGATGAGGAATATTTTTAAAAAGAAGATCATTTTCAGAACTTATTTTAAAAGTTACATCTTATTGATATACATCAATAATACATCACCCCCCCCCCCTTTTTTTTTGCATGACCCATTTCAGGTGTGGGCTGACTGTGGGGCGGAGCTGGCAGCCGCAGGTGCTCCTTTGCCTAGTTTGCTCCCATCTCTCTCTGGGCTGGCGTCCGTGTGGTGTGGCGTTGTGTGATGGACGGTCCACTCTCCTCAGGTATGTCTGCTAACTTCCATAACTCAGCTCATTTTGTAACTCAGCTTGCCAGCTGCCGCTGCACTTCCTCTCCTCTCTTTCAGGAGACAATGCTCATTCAGGACTGATCCACACACTGGTGCCCCGAGACTCTCCCAGTCTTGTCTTTTCTTGTTTGCATCGTGTTCAAACAAAGTTTGAGTTGTTGGAAAGTTGTTACTTGGTCATGGTTGCCTCCGGGCCTCTGTTCTACTTCCTTGTTTGGTTCATGGTTTCCTTCAGTGATGCATTCTCATTATCTGTCTTTACGGTACACTAATCATCTAACATCTAGCATCTGTGACTATCATATGTACCTGATGGTTCTGATTAATACCTCTGCCAGTGGGTGGCAAACCCATTCTGAAAACTAACTGAAACTATACAGAATTGTTGATGTTGTTGCATTAATAGTCCTTCACAGGGGTATTAATGAAGATGCCGCTTGACAGTTTCCCTTTTTTGGGCTCTTTTCCTGACTGGAGCCTTTGGATGTGGCCTCAGTTCCTGTGTGGTCACTCCTCTCTAATCCAGAGGTGGAATAATGGGGTCGGTGCATTGGGTTTGGTAGCTGTTTTTTCCTGGGGTTCACTAGGCACAGCAGCTGGGATAAGACAACATCACAACCAGATATTTCTTGGCATACAACCAATTCACTGACAGGTGTTCGCTGTTGTTGGGAGGTATGGTATGCAGGAGGTATGGTAGCTCCCTGTGGCTTCTTGTAGGGGCCACAAACTGCTTCAGCAACTCCTCCTTCATCCAGCATATCGGATTCACTACTCCTGCACTTTCTTTGGGAACAGAACAAGGGATAATATTCAAAGTGGTAGACATGACACAGGAGGGAATTACCAGTGTTCTTCTCTCGGCTGAAGTCAAAAACCCCATCTGTTAGTAGTCTTTCTTGGATCCCACCTTGTTTGGCTTGTGGACAGTAGTTACACCAGTTTCATCCATGTTCCACTCAAACTTGTAGGGGCTCGTTGTCACACTTTTCACACACATATTTCTTGGAGTCAATACATCATATATAAACAAAATGGTCAAAATGTGACATGTTGCTCCATCATGGTCAAGTTGCCTCACTATATGGGGTAAAATGACACACTGGATTTAGCAACCAATAAAACAAGGACAGACTTGTTGGTGTATTCTTTTATGTAAAAGTGAACATTGAAGTCAGGATCAAAATGATTATCATTGAGCTTGAAGAAATTATTGAACATGGCCAATAAGCAAATTTTCAGAGAAAATATTATGTGACATGCACAGAGATTAAAGCCCATAGGAACAGCTGCAAAAAAATAGGTAAAACAGGTATTTGAGGCTGTGAGCCTGCCAGTTTTGATCTTGGATGGGAAAGAGGACAAAATAAATGTCAGAGCTATTATGTATTGCACAAGTTGACACTCCCGCTCCTCAATTAAAACCAGGTGCTTTTTCACATAGCCTACTAGCAAGGCTCTGCCCCAGCAACCTCCTGCTCATTTATTTTTAAGCAGTATCTGGCCAGTGTTAAGTAATTTATTCTGAAGTGCTTGGCAGTGGACTTCTTGTTCAATTTCACCTCCCTTACTGCAATCATAAATTCATGACATCTGGTGTCTGGCCCTGTTTTTTTTTATAAACCTTCTGACATTTTTTTTTGTTTTTTATTTAAAGGAAGACTAATTTCACCACACCTCTAGTTGTCGACCAATTTGAAAGAACATGACAACTAAGTAGCTAGCTAAAACTATTGAATCTATAGCTTTACTTTCACACTTTTTAATAGTACTATTTGTTTTGTTATAAACCCAATGTGTACAAGTTTACAAGAAAAATTCAGAGCAGCTGAATATATACAATTTGGTCTGTTGCAGTTCAGAACAACAACGTCTTCTAGTGGCAACGATGAGTGTTAACTGTGACAACCAACCTGATCAGGATTTTGTAATTATGAGAAACGTTTAAAGTGGTTATCAATCATAATTTATAAAAACACCTTATGGCATGCTTTATTTTAATAGTTGTTTCCATGTGTATTTTACCTGCATATACTTAAAATATATTATGTTAAACACGGTACTGTAAGTTTATTTGTATATCACATTTCACCATCATGGTAATTCAAAGTGGTTAATGTCAGTGATATCACAACTTCAAATAAAACACAAAAGTGTACAACATGGGTTAAGAAATCAGAACTTGATGAAAGCACAACTGTTGATTGCACATGTCAAATGCACATGGCAAGCTGTGGTTGCTATGGTTACATGCAGTCCATGGAAACCTGCACAGAGGTAGCAGTAACCATTAGCCAACCAGGATCTTGGGGAAGTATCTTGGGAAAGGAAACAGTAATTATGTACCGGATATCCGCTGTGCAGCATACACATGTGGACAGGCACGAACCTTTCCTGTTGATATCCTAGTAGGCAAGTTCACACTCTAAGCCAGGTTATATACAGTGGCTACTTGGAGCAACTTTTCTTTCAAAGAACAGTTATTTGAAAAACAATCCACATTCATATCTTCAGTAAATAATTATTCATGATTAGTGTTAGTCTATATAGTTATGCTACAACTATACAGGCCAACTAAAAGAAAAGTATAAATGCAGTACATTTGTTTTTCTGCTATTTTTCATGCATTCAAATAAAAGATCTAAGGTTTGTTCTATGCATGCAGAAGGATTCTTTTCTCTCTCTCTCAAGTTGTTTCCAAAATTGTTTAAATCTATGTTAGTGAGCCAAGATAATCCATCCACCTGACAGGTGTGGCACATCAAGATGCTGCTTAAACACCATGATTATCACACAGGTGTGCTGGTCACATTAAAAGACCGGAAAATTGTTGTCTCAGTGAGGACCATGTACGCTATCAAGAGTCACAGGATTATTAGGAAGCAATGCTGTTAGATAACGAAACACCATTAGGATCACTGATAACATAAGTGGATACATAGGATACTGATTTATGAATCAAAATTGCTCCTCCTCTAAACTTTCCCTAGTAAGAAGACAGGACAAGCTGGCTAACCCATCTCTTATGCAATTAAATATGTCTTGACAGTTGAGAAAATCAATATGAGCTTTTAATTGCGGAAGGTGGTAGAGTACATTGCTTTGGAAATGGGTGGATTTCAGTTTCAGCTAACAAATTTGAGTGCACTCACTACCACTACTGTGGAATTCTACTGAGGAGACGGAAATAAACTACAATAAATAAACCTAAAAAGAATGATTGCACTGGACACATAATGTAATTTCTCACAAGAAAGAAGTGCACTCTTATAATAAAAAAGGCCAGAGCTCATCTTCCTTGGTTTTAGGCCGAAGAGCATGGTGTGCTTGCTCGATCAGTGATACTTTATCAAGCCCAAGGGCATCTCAGCAACTGGGTGGACCCATTCAGAATGACGATCCACCTATTATTCCTGCTCGACTTCCCTCTTACGTCATTGCGTTTGTGCTTCAGCGATGTTACCTGAGCTTTGAAAGTGATGCTGGTTTACTGTGGTCTGTAGATGCATGTTCCAGCTCCTTGATAGTTTGGTCATGGGAGCTTAGTTGTTGTTGCAAAGGTTGAATAGCTCTTCTCTTATTGATGAGATTTCCACTCATGGGTTTGAGGACAAGTCAATTTTACCGCAAATTTCCTCTTACATCGAAGAGAGCATAGCTTGTAGCTGTCCCAGTTCAGATCATCATCTGCAAAGATCTCCTGTGGTGAAGCATCAGCAGAGTGCAAGGCTTTTAAATGAGCCCTGTTTGTATTTGTTTGCCAACTACTTAGTTTTTACCTACTTTTTTCCGTGACTGTTTGTTTTATGAAGAAGTAGCAGCACCCTCTGCTGCCCACAAATTTCCATCCAGGTATTAACCAGATCCAACTCTGCAGAACTTGTCACACACACACACACACACACACACACACACACACACACACACACACACACACACACACACACACACACACACACACACACACACACACACTTTATAGATTACACTAAATATTGTATTGATAAGAGATATGAGTTACCATAGACTCTACACAAATCATAGAAATGTTGGAAAGAAACTGGCTACAATAAATAATTGTATAATAATATATAAATGATATACTAGCACACACTTAGACAAAGAATACAACAATAAACCATAAAAGGTGTAATTATCATCAATATCACTTTAAAACCTCTTTGAATAAAGGTAATATGACAGTATTTGGTAGATAAAAAGCATCAGGTGACATTGCAATATGTGTTGGCATATTAGAGGAGGAGTTAAGAAAGTGTAATTGTGATCTAGAAACTGTGCAGGGACAACAAACAATGAGTTCTCTATCTAACTAGCTGCTAGCAATAAGCCCCGCATCCATCACTTTAGGATCCAAGGAAGGTTTCAGGTTTAAAAAAAATAATAAAGTCAATTAAAAAGTAAAAAGTAATTGAATAATAAAGACATACATTTAACTGGATAAAACAGCAATTACAACTTTTGGATTTGTAAATAAATTGTTTTAGAATTGCAAACAATTTTTTGGGGATTTGTGCTTTAATCAATCATTTGTTTTACTTAAAATAAAGCAGTCTTGACACTTTTGCTCTTAAATCTTTTTTTTAATTGTTCTTATTATTTTTATTGGCAACCTATTCTCTTTTATTGTATAATATAGAAACAAATAACAAAGAAACAGAGAAGTTCCTGGAGCAAAAACTGTCAACAAATGTCTTAATTTTATTCTGAAAAACATTCAATTTGACTGTTTATACAAGCTGGATTACAAAAGGATTGTTCTTTAATTGCCTGTTGGAATTGAGGAATGAATTCTACTCTTCTCTTTTAGAGAAGTAATCCTTACTTGCATACCAGTGTGGATCTGAAGATCCAGGCTAAGCTTGCTTAACTCTTTGACATCTTTTAACTGCTGAACCTACTGAACCCCCCCATAGCTGACAGAGAAATCTGCCCAAGGATCCTAGAGAAAGAAATCTGTAGATTTTGGACCCATTTTGTGGCCCAATGCAACTGATATTGCCCTGCCCACATTTGAATTTACAGCAGACAGTAGTTTGAAGTTGTAGTGAGCTAAAGTACACCTGGCCTCTTTCTGGATGTCAAATGAATACCCTTGCCTAGTATCATGAGATGTAAAAATTCCTTCTTCCATTCACAACTACATATCTGTGTGTATCAGGATAAATTATCTGTGATTTCTTTGAATGGGCCCTAGTCCTTTAGAATTAGTGTATATATTAAAATAGAGAAGGTTGAGAACCCTTGTTCTACAGCATTAAAGGAGACGTCTTGGTTACCAAACAGTCACAAAGCTAGCTATTAGTTATTGTTGGTCATGTTGTATTGTGCCCAGAGCTGATATGTAACTTTAAAAATTAACAAATAATCTTTCCAGCACTTCCTCTGACCATAGATGTGATAGTGGAGGGCAGAGTGGACCTGACTGTCCAGGGCCCGAGTAGAGAGAAGGCCAATGAAAATCCAGATTTTTTTTTGATGAATGAATGAATTGGGCCCTCCAGTTAATTGCTTAATATAGTGTCAAATATATTGGTAACATCATGAGAGAATGAACTTGTCCCACAGTATTTTATTGGACATTCTGGGGGCCCCCTCTTGGAGGCACAAAATGGTTTAGTCCGCCCACAGACAGTAGAACGTCAGTGAGCCCAGATTGGATAAAGGGCAAATGCAATAATTCAGGTGGTGAATGAAAGAACCAGTCAACAACATAATCTGATCTGTTTGTAGATTAAAACCTTATTCATGCTTGTTTATTTATAAATCTTTTTTTTTTTTTTGCTCAGATGCTTCGTGCACTGGCATGAATAGGGAGCCCACTGGCTTTAAGAGTGTACAGGGCCCAGAATTGGCTGGTATGCCTCTGCCTCTGACAGTCACTTCATCTTCATCTGGAAAACGTGTTTCTTATTTTCTTTCAGTTTTAGAGTCTTGACCTCTGCTCAACACCATTTGGCTTTGACCCAATCTCAGAACTGTTCGGCCTTGACATGTTTCTAACTCTGCTTAAGGGGCCTATTTGGAAATGTGCATCTACTGGAGTCTTCATGGGTTTTGATTAGAAGATGAGCGTTTACATTTTTTATGGCACACATACACCAGCCCACCACTCTGTTCTGTACATAGCTGTAGAAAGCGAAGACAGTGCATCATGTCTAATAAATGTTGTCCCGGTCACACCCCTAGTGAAGACGGCTGCTGTCGGGATGAAAGCTCAGACTGGAGATGGTTGACGATCGAGGAGAAGGAGAACGGGCTGAACTTGTATCCAGTTCCGCTGTAGAACTTACTCTGAAACTCCACCCTAACACACACACACAAACGCACAGATGGAAAATTACACATAAATTACATACAAAAGCAGGTCTTAGCGTTAAAGAGCAAGAACACGCAAAGCATTCGTGTTGTAAATGATGAAACGAAAATGTTCATGTTTCTCACCAGTGCAGACGCAGAGCATGCAGGAACGCCGACAGTCCCTCCATCACCAGGAGGATGGACACGGTGAGCGAAGCAAACACCGAGAACACGGCTGCCAGGACTACAGATCCCAGCATGCCGCGCCAAGAGAGGGAGACGTGCATCACCATCATCCACAGCACTTCAGACAACTCTGGGAGGGGAGTCAGACAAGTGGGAACTCAACTCACTCAACAGTGCACACGATAGTTAAAGAGTAGTTTGGGTTTCCTCTCACATTCTTATCTATTCACTCGCATACGTTCTTCTTTTACATACATATATTTTCTTTCAACATACATTTACTTTGATGAATATGAGAATAATGTATCTTTGTGTGTCAAAATCAATCAATTTTATTCATAAAGCACTGTGCTGAACACATAAAAATAAAATGAAACTTATAGAAGAAGCACAATTATATAAAAAGAATAACATTAGAAAATAGGGCTATAGCAGCAACAGGTAAAATGGATAATACAAGCCACAAATAAGTAATTAAAAGTAGGAGATTAGAATATAATCTTTGCTCTGCTGAATTATCAGATTGAAAACGGATAAATGTGAGAGAATAGGTATAAATATGAGAGTGAGAAGATCTAAATGTGTGTGAGAGGGCTAGAATGAAAAATGTCTTTTACAGCGCCTCATTCATAAGAAATGGAGTCTGAGATTTTCCACTTTTGTTATCTTTGACAACAACCAGGGTAATCCATATTCTGTCTTGTTTCAGGCGGGGGGAAAACACAGCTTTGAAAAATACTTACTCAGCTTGGCCCCAAAATGTCCTTAAGTTTCACATTTGCTGCAGCTGAACTTTGGAAACTCTTTTGCTCAGAATGAGGAAAGACTTTATCCTCCATCTCTTACTGCCTATTCATATTCCAGTGAGAGTAGGAGCAGCAGTAGAGACCTGTTTCCATGCGAGTTTGTGTAGCTGGCGTGTGTGTTTGTGCGGGTGTGTACACTCACGTGCGTGTGCCAGGCTGAGGGCCCACAGTCTGAGGTAGGAAGCCGTGTTGGAGATGCAGCCAAGACAGTATTCTATAGTGTGGATGGCCTGGAGCATAAACACCTCCGCTGCATCAAAATCCTGCAGCAACAGAAACAGGAATCAATATGTACTGTGTGTGTATGTGTTTGTTTGTGCGCGTGTGTATTAAGGCTTCTCCTCTGCACCAAAGTAAAATACTGAAAACTACTATGCTCGTTGAGGTGTGATGGACATTTTTTTTAAATTTTATATTCATTATATTTGGAGATATTTGGGTCAGGTCAGTGTTGAACTTTTTCAGGTGCGAGGCATGTATGGGTTTGCAAAAGGGACGGTGGTCCTGTAGACTCAATCGGCAGAAAACAGCTACCTTAGATGATTTAAATCCTGTTTTAAAAATGTTTTATTCGTTGACAGCAAACAGTATGCTGATTTCGGTTGTTCGGGAAGGGAAAGTGACTATTTTACACACCGATTATGTGGATAGAGAACACACACACGGCATTTAACGTAACTGCAAACTCACTGTAGCGATCCCTGCGACATGACAGACAAAATTCCTAAAATCCTAAAGTAAGAGCTGTTGCTTGCAGTGATTAAAAAAAATGAATGGCTTCCCTTTGGTAAATGCTTTTGGAGCATTAGTTGCTTCGCAGTCTGAAGGAGAGAGTCACTTGTTGCCTCCCCCCTCCACGTCCCACCACTTTTTATAGATGGTTTTAATTGTTCTATAATCCAATGACTTAATAGTCCTTATTTAATATCTTGTTAAATCCATCCTCACCTCCTCTTCCTCCTGCTGTCTCCTGCCTCCTTCCACATCTCCCAGCAGGGTGTTAATGGAGCTGGTATCTGTCACTGGCCGCTCATCTCCCTACAACCAGTGGTGGACGAAGTATTCAGATCCTTTGCTTCAGTAAAAGTACTTAATCCTGCATTCAAAACCTTACGTTAAGTAAAAGTATATGAGTATTATCAGCAAAATGTACTTAAAATGTCAAAAGCAGAAGTACTCATTGTGCAGTGCTCCGTCAGTGTTTTACTATTATATTGCATGTATTTGGATACATATTATCCTGCTGTAGATGTACGGTTGAGATAATTTTATGTATTTTATATGTTGTTGGGTAGTTAAATCTATAAAATCATTATCGCTAGTTTGTAGCATCCTGTGCGAACCATTTATCTCTAAAAAGTCAAACAGACCCATTTTAAACTGTGACTGCTATTTCAACAGGATTTTTAAATAGTTTGTCATAAAAACAGGATTTTTTTTCTCAACTTAGATGATTTAATCCTTCGTTTTATAGCAAGAAATAAAAAACATCATTATTTGGAGATACAGGTTTTTCCACTGGACAGGAAGGGTATGAACAGCATGCTGTAAAACAGCATCAAATGGAATTATGTCCAGTACAAATACTTCAAATTTATATTTAAAGGGGCCCTATTATGAAGAAAAACTTTTTTAGTGCTTGGGTGTAAATATTTAGGTATACAATGGCCCTTCATTGTACTGTGTTACTAAAAAATGGCTGAACACAAGTTGTTTAGAAATAGCCTAGAAATAAGTTAATAATAACTGCCCCTGAATCGGAAAAGGAGGCAAAGTGCGTGTTAGTGTGTGAGAAGGCAGACTGCATTGCTGCTACAGTTCTAACGAGTTGCTTTTGAACCATAAATGCATGCTATTTTTTTAATAAATAGTATTTATTTAGTATATGTTTTTTAAAAATAGACCATAAAGGTTAAATAATATAACTACTAAAATTGCAAAATAGGGCCCCTTTAAGTACAGTACTTGAATAAATGGACTTGGGTACTGTCCTTAGTTACACGCACACACACACACACACACACACACACACAAATGCACATCTATATCTACAGGTACAGGATACAGGATAAAAACAACAAACCGCCAGTTTGGAATTTTTTTAGAAGTTGCTTATTTGTCCTTATTATTGTTGTGATAGTGGTTCTGTGTTTTTTTTCTCAGGGGGCAGAAGTTTGTAGATTATGTCTTTAAGTGTGAGATACGACCTTCTGCAAGGGGACACCTCAGTCCACCTCATTTCTCACTGGACTCTCGTGGTTTAGGTGGGGCTCTGTTTGCACAATCCCAAGAAAATTTAACCTTATCAGGGAAAAATTATTTTGTATTTAGAACAATTAGACCAATGTATAGCGTGGAATTATCTTATTTGATTGGCAGAATTTTTTTCAAGTGCTAAATTGACCAAAATCAAGAGAAAACACTTGAAATAAGCAAGATTATCTGCCAAAGGAATAAGATGACTCATGATAACTGCATGTCAAGTTTTCATTTTTGCAGTGTATATCGTATTTTTCTTGTGGAGGCACCTTAGTCTAACATTGTTTGGCACTTGAAGAAAACCAGAGAGATGCTCTGAAGCTTTATCTCCCTCATACTGAAATGTGTCTCCAGACTTTTCTCAGGTTGTTTTCTGCTTGCAGGTATTAACACTCAGAATTTACTGCTGAAATGTAGAGCAGTGGAAGTTGCCTTAAAAGGGGAAATAGTCAAGCAATGGATAGTACAAGGACCTCATATCTGTATTTCACCACCATACCCCTCCCTACCTGACACCTCAGGGCTGCTGATGCCGACCTATTTTAACTGACCAGGACTAAGCTCCAGACCTGGGAGTGAACAACTATATGAACAGGATTTAAAAAAAAAAAAAAAAAGAAAGAAAGAAAAGAAACACTGTGATGTGAAACTTGTTGGTTGGGTATAGAATTGGCCAATGGCAAACCTGTTACTAGCTCTGGCTCAATGGTACCGGAGTTGCCATTGCAATAGCACCAACAGAAAGACTGACTTCCTCTTTCTGTTGATACGTTTTCTGGAAAAAAAACTGGAAAAAATTAAATAAGCAAAATTATTTGCCAATGGAATAAGATAATTCTACTCAATATTAGATTAATTTTACAGAATACAAGCCATTTTCACTTGTTAATATTTCATTTATTGCAGTGAAATTAATTTCTTCTTTGACTTATAATGTAACTTTTCAAATTGTATCTACTTAGACACATTTCCAGATCATTTAGTAACAGCCACATTGGTCACATTTAAAATATAGCTTATTTACTTATTGTTGTAAACCACTTTTTCCATAGTTTACAGTAAACATAAGACAGAAGATTTGTTGAAGATATGCACTCTTCTAGTTTTGTGTTGTTCGGACTATATATAATTTTTCGTTTCTAGTATTATGCAAAATGTAAAGTGCTTTTGAGCACTAGGAAAAGGGTTATATATATAAAACTTATATAATTATATATATATAAGTTATATATAATTATTATATGCACATGTGCTTACAGTGTTTATCATTTTTCTCCAAACATAATATTATTACAAAAATGTAAAATTTAAAAGTTCCAGATGAACAGGGAGATAAACAAAAATGATTTATATTTTTTATTATAAGGTATAGTTATATATAAATACATTTCCATGTTTCAAAACCCTAAATCGACAGAGAAATGCAGTATTTCTGTGAAATTGTGATTTTACAACAGGTCAACACCAGTAACCTCATTCACATCTATTCAAATCAGCCAATCAGAGGAGAGGCTTGTTAATATAAAAGATTCTAGAGCTCCAGAGAAAAGCTGTAAAACTATATTGAGATGAGTTTTGGTTCTTAGACAACAAATATATCTTGTTTGCAGTAACACCAAGTAAAACCCAGGTGAAGCGTATATTGGACCTTTAAAATAAAATAAAATAAAAAACACAGACTCACTATTGTGTACCGAGGGTTTCGTCTGTAGTAGGTGTGTAGAGGTTTCCCTAGCAACAAGACGGGAACTGATGCCAGCACCATGACGATCAGGATTCTCTGGACGATCGACTGCAGGAAGAAAGCAACAGAGATAGAGAGAGGTGATGAGGGGAGGTTGATCGGTCGATCAATGCGTGATTTTGCTCTGAAGGGTCATGTGACTCACCTGCCCTGGGTACAGCGGCAGGCTGTCCCTGTCGTCCGCGAAGAGAAGCATGTTGATGAAGTGCAGGAGGATGCTGGGAGCTCGCTCGGACTGCGCCGGCCCATACGCCAGCCACTTATAAACAATAAGAAACACCAGGTAGCCGAACAGGCCGAGCATGAAGACCAACTCCGGGACCAGAACCAGCAGAATGCTGCTCCGCTGGCCTCTGTGGCAGGGGATCGGAGGAGATAAAACATGCCAGGAAACATCTATTACGGTTGTTCCCAGTGGCTTTGGTGCATATCTCACCATCACTATTTCCATTTGCACAACAGTTCATACATTCCCCCAAAAGAATTATTACAGACTGCAAAACCTAGTTGATAACCTGCAAAAGTGTTTCAATTGCTCAAAATGGACTGTTCATTGCTCAAAAGCAAGTATTCATGTCAAAGTGTCAGTGTCATCCTGACACCAATTATTATGAACAAGTTAGTCAAATGGTTTTGTTATGTTTTCATTAGCAGTTTACTCTGTACATGTCTTCCAATGAAAAAAAATCTGACCTCGGTGACACTATCTGAAAATGCTCAAGACAGAAATATAAACCAGCCATTTCACACAGCCATTTAAAAGCTACACTAAATTTTAACTGACTACAATATACAGAATATATATAAATATGTATAGGTTTTACTACATATGCTCTTTGCAAATCTAATATGTCCACAGCATTGTGCAAAATAAAAAAACAGCCTTATTTACAACAATTCTTTCACAGATTTTGATAAAATTTTTTTATAAAAATCTGAAAAAATTGATAAAATGAGGCCTATTAGTTTTATAGGGAAATAGTATTCATCATTTCCAAGAATAGTTAATTTTGAATGACCTGACATGATCAGACAGTAGAGTTGTATGACAGAAAGCACCAAAGCAACTGAGAAAATCTGTAATACGACGGTGTGTGCTACCTACTTGTAGTTGAAGTAGGAAAGGCAGAGTCCAAAGGTCATGTGCACGACTCCTATTATAACAGACATCTTCATCTTGTAGGAGTTGAGGAAGGATAAGTGGTTGTTGGAGAGATGCCATATCTGGCAGAGAAGAAGTTAAAATATGAACATTTCTTTTTTTTATAAATTGAAGTAGATGAAGTAAGACTTGCCACAAAGTTTTCGAACATTCTTTATCTGTAATTCTCAAGTTAGCTATTATTCAACTCGACAAATCAATAACTTGGACCTATAAATGTATCAGCTATCTAGAGAAGTAGAATTCAAGTAGGAATTAAACTAATACCGGATCAATTCCAAAAGGGTACGGCCCCTGGAAGACTCCGGAGATGTTGGGGTCCAGACTGAGAAACTGGTTCCCTTTGAGGGTTTCATCACTGCAGAAGCACATCAGTGGAATTAAACCATCCAAAACACAGTTATTGACTTATTGGTGTAAGAAGATGCTCTACTGACGTAGAGCATGTGTGGAGTCTTTGCAGAAATTTAATGCGGAACCATGAATCAGTCTTTAGTCATGTTTATTATCTGTGTGTGTGTGTGTGTGTGTAGTTACCTCCAGTTCATAGGTCTCAGATGCCACCCTGAGGGAAAAACGCTGAGGCCTCTGCTGAAACAGTCATTGTAAATCATGCCAGTGTAGACTGAGAACAGACCCATTAGTAAGATGAGAAAGCGACCGCCGTACACCATCCTCCATATCTACACACACACACACACACACACACACACACACACACACACACACACACACACACACACACACACAACCACACACACAAATAAGATGACAGTGTTGGAAGTCAATAATCAGCAAATGATCATCAGCAAATGACTCTGCTTAACTAATCATGTGCTGGCACTCTGTTAATTGATTGGCTGAGCTCTGTCAGAAATGTCCCGCCTCTCAGAGAGCTACGGGTTGGAAACAGAAGTCAATTACAAACACTCCAGAAAGAGGGAGGTGACTTCATGCATCCAGGGGCGGTTACTATGAACTTTCACTCCTTTTGTGTTTTTATTTCATAGTTTGTGTGATTAGACAGAACAAAGACCTATATATTTACACACAAGCTCTGAAAAAGTGTTTTTTTCATAATAGGGATACTTTAAGTTTAAGTTTAATTTTTGATTGCAGATCGTGTGCAAGTTCATTGTCTTAATGTTCATGTTCAGTATAGTTAATACACATACTTTGTAAGAATGTGACATCTTGTCCTGGATATTTTGAGAGAGATAGCCATTGTTGATGCAGCATTTTCTTTTCTCAAACTAAAGGAATGTTAATTGTGTCAATTGCTAACTTTTTCCACTTTGAGAAATCTAATTTAGAAATGCATTTCAGAGCTCCCAAGTCGAATTACATCACAGCTCATCCACCACAACTAACTTTCTTTTATGCAAAGTCGTCCTCTGAGACACTCTTCAACCTCCAGCCGTCTACAGAAAATGAATGATCTCTGAGCTAACATGGCAACAGCATCATCTGATTTATGAACTGAGATTAAACTATATAATAATCCTTCAACACCAATTTTGTGTGTGTGTGTGTGTGTGTGTGTTTGGACCTCATTCCCCCTGCATGTGTTCTTGTTGTCCTGGAGGATCATCCACAAAGCTGCTGCAGCCATCAGTAGACCATGACCCACATCTCCGAACATCACGGCGAACAAGAACGGGAAAGTCACTGTGGTGTAGACAGCTGTTCATACACCCCCCCCCCCCCCCCCCCCCCCCCACACACACACACACACACACACACATATCGTCATATGACAGTATACGGTTATAGAAGAATAAAACTGCAGTGTGAATGCTGGCTTTGCTGCAGAGTACCTGGATTGACCTCCCTGTATTTGGCCACCCCATATGCATCCACAATGTTTTGAAAAGCATCTGTGAAAGAGTTGGTGGTGAACAGAGTGGGAGGAGAGGTAGAAGGAGAGGTTGGGAGGCGATTGTAGAATGAATCCAAACCGCTGGCACTCTTCCTCTAACAAAGAGAGAGACAGAGAGAGAAATTGTTGAAATTGCACCATTTCTTGATGACTTATCCCCGTTTTTTCAAATTGAAGGTAAATCAATCATATACCTGTACATATATTCGATTGTGTCTATGACTTCTGACCAATAGGTTTCTATTGTTTTTACATGTAAAGAATATAGAAAATGATTACTATAATTAACATTTTTCATATAAAAGTGGGTTATGAGTGGAGGATAAATGAAAAGCGATGTGTCCTCTCTCACCGTTCCCTCTGTCAGTGCACACTGCAGCAGCAGCAGCTTCCTCACTGGACACCAGGCTTCTGCTATCAGACACTTGTCCGTCACTGAGCGACTGCACAGGTTCAGGACCGTGTATACAGCCTTACATTTCCTAACGCGAAGCTACAAGAAACAAAACACAAATATTGCTACTGAAATCTTCTTGGTTGGCACTGCACACAGTAATTACCGCTGTCGTTGACACTGTAGACCACAAACGGAGTCCCACAGAGCTCAAGTTTAGGCCCCGAGCTTTTCTTCCTGTACATGCTTCCCCCAGGGTCCATCTTCATAGTGTCAACTTCCATTGCTATGTTTATGATTGCCAGATATATGTCCCCTCTGAGGAAAAGTGATGCCTTTTCTTTCAAACTTCTGTTGGCATATTTATTTTATTTTTTAATGATATTAAAGCTTAAAATTACACTTGTCCCTCATGTAAAATTTTTAAATTTATGAATTCACCCTAACCCTTGGCTCCAAACTAGTTGTGGTGTCAAAAATCATTCTCCATGGAGAAGAGACCAACATTCAAATGAGGTAAGAAAAAACACATTTTTGATTCATACATTTTTGAGTGGTCGCATTTGCCTGCATTGTCACTTTGAATACAAGAAGTTCAGTGTGATTTTTAATGAGTGACCATAAAAGTACCTTCCACTGAGGCAGGATGTACATACAGTGAGATAGCAGCTGCTGGAGGTAGCGCTCAGTCTGAGACAGAACCTGATAAGAAAAACAGAAAAACAGACTGGTGATTACACTGGTGAATTGCATGATTTTTGTTAGTTTATTAGAATTATTTTAACTACAAACCGAATTACCACAAACTTTTTCTCACTGTATAAGTCAGAAGTAACACTGCAAAAAAATGAAATCTTAACAAATAAAAATATATTGGCTTTGGCTCAACCAATATTGAGTAGAATTATCTTATTCTATTGGCAGATTTAGCTTAATTTAAGTTTCAAGTTGTTTTTTTTTATTTTAATCAATTTTCTTAACACAATACCAGCTCTGACTTACCATTGTGATGTCATTTATTGTGCACTGCAGACCTTTTAGAATCTCCTGTCTCTCCTCTGTCTTCTCTGGGTAGATGAAGGTGCTGGTGTGGAAGCTACCGGTAGTGAAAAGGAAGAAAATTATAGAAATGAGAAAAGAAATCTGCCCATTGTCCATTAAACATAAAACTGGTGTGAAGACTCACCAGTTACAGATTATCTTGACTTTTTGGCCAATGGTTTTACCCCAGAAGGAGATGAGAAAGACAGTCCACTGGACCATTTCACCCTGGATCAGAGGAAGTGTAGGAAACCATTCAAATAATCCAAAATCATGACAACTATCATTGTTCTCATTCTTGGTTGTTATATTTAACAGATTTAAGCTCACTCATTCACCTATGACTCTGAAGCCGGGAAGTGCAAAAAACATTGCAAAATGTGAAACGTACAAAT
Source organism: Lepturacanthus savala (assembly GCA_030544235.1). NCBI lineage: Eukaryota > Metazoa > Chordata > Actinopteri > Scombriformes > Trichiuridae > Lepturacanthus > Lepturacanthus savala. Next base: position 14,451,318 of record CM060466.1, on the reverse strand, counting down.
TGCAAACAACTTTTACAAGTCCTGAAACAAATTTACAAATAACACCAACTGGAAAGGCCAGCTACAATACAGAAAGACTATTGAAATGTGAAAATTATTATTCCAATCTGTAAAGAGAACATGTTTCTATTTTAAGAAATTTCCCTTAATTTTAGTTTTCTTACCTGTTATCTTTTTGTTCTATTTGTATCATTTATGTTGCATTCAGGGGACATTTTGACACACTTTGTATGGTGCACACATGGCTAATGAACTGATTCTAACTCTGAAAACTACAGAATTAAGTCAGCTCTACCGTTTCAGGTATCTCCAGCTTCTCCTCCATTTCTTGGAAATCAACAATGATGTAACCTCGGCAAGCTCTCCATAGCAGTCGCTCAAAGGCAGGCACTTTCCATGGATGGATGACCCCAGCCACAAAACTTTAGGTGGAGAGACAGAGTACACATTCTGACAGTATTTAGAGTGCCCTTGTTGCAAATTAATCACCCTTTTTGCCTTTTCTATTATTATTTGAGATGTATCATTGTCTCTGAGAGCTGTGTTTGGTGTATGACTGAGCATTCCTACCTGAGGTGTACATCATGACCATAGTCCAGCAGTGAGGATGACTCCAGAGAGGAAGGAGAAAAGGGGGATGGGATCTTGCAGTACACAGAAACACGCATTTTGGTGAAACACTCAAAAATGCCAAAAATGCCACACAATCACACTCAAATGTCATACCTGTGAATCAGTCAGGGAGTGTGTCTGAAGTAGTACACCACGATATTGACTGAGCTTGGTCAGCTGAGTCCTCAGACTATCCCTGTTTTTGGACACCTAGGAATACAAGACAAGGTTCAAGGACAATAATGCAAACACGGGCCAACACAGGACAAGTATGAAAGGCAAGACCCAGGAGGAGAACATGGTCAAGTACAAGGATGAGACCAGGGCCAAGAGGGAAAATGATGTGGTCAAAAACCCAAATCAGGTACAGAAAGAACACTCCAGAACAGGAACAAAGACCAGAGTATGAATAGGAACAGAAACAAGGACAAAGACAGGAAGGAAGATGTGGAAATAATGGAAACAACCTATAATGACCAAGACCAGAAACAAGGAAAAAGACAGGAAGGAAGATATGGAAATAATGGAAACAACCTATATTGAACAAGTTTAATTGCAGAAACAAAGATGTGAGCAAAGTTTAGAATGTGAAGACGGACAAAGGAAGCACTAGGGATGGAAACAAGACTGAAACAACCACAGTTTTCTGTAGGCACCTCTGTTAATTCTCTGGACAGCCGTTCACTTTCTTCTTCTATGGCTAGCAGTTCTCGGAGCTGAGGAGCTGACAGGGCAGGACATGTCAGTGGCTCAGCACGATGAGGAGGTAGTGAGCGGCTGACCTCCTGCTCCAGGAAGGCTGGAGGGCAAGAACGCAAAGAAGCACAAAGAAAAAAAAACAAGAATAACACTCAATAAATATAGTCTTTACCTTTGTCGAATTCTGAACCAACATTACCCCCTCCAACCTGTACTAGTTATTAAAGTGGCCTATCTCTACTGTGGAATTACCCACTTTGAAGCAGGTATATAGCATGATAGCCTGTCCAAGCGGAAACTGTAAAGCTGATCAAAAGTTTATATTATTCTCCAGTAGTGATTTGAAGCAATGCAGGGCATTTTTGGGTATTAAAAATACCCCAAAAGTTACTTTTAACAGTAACATGTTACTTCATAGTGTCTCCACCACTGCACAAGGTTGCCCTCTGAGCCCAGTCATCTTTGTTTTAGCCCTTGAACCCGTTAGCATAGACATATACACAGACAATGGGAATGGGGTTTTGTGTACATGTCATAAAGAAAACAAGCTGTACAGATAGGAAACTCTCAATCACTTGCTGAGCTGGAGTCCCACAAGGCTCAATATTTGGACCAATCTTTTTTTAAGCTACAGCATATTTCTTCCCTGCCAAACTCAAAAAGATGGATTCGAACTTATCAGACCATTGTTGGCACAATTGTAAGGAACAAGAAAGTGATGAAATGCAACGTAGCTAAAGCAGGTTGCAGACTGCACATTAATGCTGCCAGAAATATGAACTGGTTATCTTCTATATTTAGCTTATAGGCTGCTGTTTTGCTGATAGTCTTCAGAAAATCAACATACAGTATATTTTGTGTTAGAGGAAAATGTGCAGTGGTATATTTGTTTACAGAGTCAAACCACACTGTGAATCTCAAGGCTGATTTGTAGTGTTTTATTCATTTTGTCACTGAAACCTGCCACTGAAATACTCACTGAACGTCTTCTCCAGCTCATCACATCTCCTGATTTCATTCACAAACTTCCTCTGGAACAAATTCACATGAGGGTTGAGCTGGGAGAGAGAGGGACAAAGAGGGTTATCTGGTGGTGAGCAGTGACTTGTGACTGAAACAATACAAATAAAGCATCTCCTGTCTTTCCATGGACCCCAAAGTGCGAATTCAGTGAGAAAATCAGCTCATGGCTGAAAAAAATGTCAGTAACTCACATCTCTGAACTCCAGCAGTCCCAGTTCTCCCAGCTCACTCACACAGTTGTAGGCTGATCCAGACTGGAGGAAGATCTGGACCAGACAAACCTCTTCACTTCGGAACAGCGCTCCCATGACAACCACCTGAAGACAGAAATGATCACTAAGAGGCCTATTTATCCAACAGTGGCTTAGTTCTGTTACTTCACAGTGCAGCTGCCTCAGAGGTTGTGATCCAGAGCATATGGCTCAAATGGGGGGGGAGATTCTCAAATGGAAACTTTTGGAGGGAAGGTATAATCACAAACTCATGAAACCTAATTTCCTTCATGTGACCAAAGGCGGGAATGCAGCAGCTAATTTAATTTAGGGATAACAGAGGGGAGCGATGAGAACGAGAAGGGGAAGCGAGAGTTATGACTCTTCTCTAAACTTGTAAGAGCCAGACAGACAGCACTCTAGTTTACCTTTTCTCAATATATTATTATACTTGGTTGAGTTCTTATATGAGTATTTCCATATGATGCTACTTTTATGCATCTACATTCAGATGAAAAAAGTGTGCTTTTTAAAATAGTTACTTTCTAAAATAGTCAAGTATTGTATAGTTACTAGTTACTTTTCAGAGTTTTTGCATAAAATATTACATTCCAGTATTATTACTGTTCTTCTTGTCTTACAAAAAGATGCTATGTACAAAAAGTGCAATAAAAATGTATTTTTATATAATAATAATAATATAATTATAAAAAAAAAACATATTAGATTCATCAGACTAGATCTCACAACAGGGGAATTTGCATGTTAACATATTATTGCATTAGGGATATGATGGATTTGTATAATTCACTTAGTTGTATTTGGTTTTACCTTTTATTTTGTTGATAATACTTCTGAACTTACACTTAAGTAATATTTTTAATTTAGCATTTTTACTTGTATTTTTTAATATTGCTATTATTATTACTGTTAAAGGATTCAAATACTTCTTCCATGAGTGTATAACACCGTCAAAGAGCCTGAACAGACACAAAGAAGAATACTGGTTGAACATGTGGCTTTTACAAAAATATGACCATTATATATGTGTTGCAAAAGTTATGTTGTAATAGATCTACAGCCAAACAAGTTTAACCTCACACAGTAAATGTTAAAGTCTGTGGTGGATTTAGATTTATGTAACACACAATTTACTTTTGCTCCTTACTTGTTTCATATCAGCATACATATGAAAAGACATGTATGTTGGTGTTAATACTCCTGTGTCAGTGCCCCTGACCAAAGCTGTAGAACCAGAGTTGGTCCTCAGGCGCCACACTGTGGCTGCCAACTGCTTATAATGTGTGTGTAAAATGGGTCGAATGCAGAGGATCAATTTCCCCACGTGGGTTAATGCAATACTTCTATAAAACTAATCCGTGAAATATAAAGCTCGGTAAATCATGCAACACAAGCGGGCCAGGTAATATGGCTTGTTATTGACAACGATGGTGTCTGGGTCTGCTGCAGTATCCTGTGTTCTTTATTTACAATTATTCCGAAAAACTTTTTTTTCTTTGACTCTATTGTTTGGTTTTCAAATTTTTTCAAGTAAATGGAAACGTTAGTTTAAAAAATGTCTTATCTCGATATTTAACTTCTGTTAAAATTACTGTTGAAATCATTGTCCATATGGCAGCAATGTCTGCTTATATTCAAATGCATATTATAATTTATAATTTTATAATATTCATGTTGCATTATACATAAAAAACTCCAACCTATGAAAAGTCAGTTGAGAGATTGCAAGGGGAAATGCTAATCTTTTATAAGTACAATGAAGTCTATTACATTATTTAACATGAACCTAGAAAAATCAATTTGATTTACGAATATTACTGAATTTATACATATCAATTCAACTACATCCAAACTATTTAAACTTGATTGAACCCACGTGGTGGATGTGGCACTTTTTACAGTGTAGATGAGCTCATACTAAAGGAGGGGCAAGGGTGGAGAGCTTTATCCTCAACTACTGTCCTAATCCCTTCTTAGAGTAGAGAGGCTTAGTGGGACCTCAGGTTAGGTTTATTCTCTCGGAGAAGAATACCCCAACCTTCTATTCATGTTCACTTCTGATGACTTTATTCTTTATTTTATCTCCACCTCATGCAGGCGGCTTCTTCTTCTCTGTGTTTGACAACTCCCCTGCTTTCATCTCCTGGATTCATTGAGCCATTTTATTAGCTGTTAGGCTGCAGCATTGTCTGACTCCTCTGAGATCATTTTTTTGTTTTGTTTTGTTTTTTTTGCTCATTTATTTAATTCATATATTTATTTGATTGGAACCTCACACTTGTCAAGATGAAGGACCGACTGGCACAGCTGAAGGAGGTAGGCAGGTTTTGATCAGACGAGTTATTCTCATGTTAACTTGTGGAACACCTGTTGCTATAGCTACAGGCCTGAATGCTCCATCTGTAATTTAGCACAGAGGCTCCTTGTCTGTAGCTCCATGAAATATCAGGACTATACCTGCATTGTATATATTTAAAAATAGCATGGTTTACAGCACCATGACAGCTTGTTGTATCTCCTATATAAGGTCTTATGTGATTATTTAATTAATTAGTTTCATGCGAGAGAAGGGAGCTGCTCGTGCAAGGCTGCACGTTCCTCTAACCTGCAGACACGAGAACATCCCACGCTGGTGGAAGAAGTACTCAGATCCTTTACTGTAGCAAAAGTACCAATACAGCAATGAGCGAATACTCTGTTAGTGCTGTATGATAATCAGTAAAAAAATATATGAAAGTATTATGAGTTTGATGTAGTCTGTTTTCACTTTTAGGACTTCTTCTCTGATCTTTGATTTTTGGTGAAATATTGGATGAATTTAGTATTAGGATCTGATTGGGTGAAAAAATGGGAAAAAGTTAGATTGTGGTAAATCAAACATGCATCATAAATACTGTTAGGTGGATTTTTCACTATAGGGGTGCTGATTGGAAAATGCTTTAATTTAAAGGCCCGTCTAAACTGTTTCCAAACCTTAACAGATTCACTTATAATTGAGCTGGTAGTGACTTTAGATGTAAGTTGAATGCAAAGATGTGTAGGAGACAAAATATGCCTCTAGAGCTACCCGGACGGGTGGTTCAGTGTCTGTAGACTTGGACTGCCAGTAGGACAGTATATATTTGCAGGACCAGTAGTAATGTTGGAAATTTGGAATCCGCCAGCTACACAGGGGTATCTGAATGACGGTCCTGCATATCCGAGTCATTTTGCCATTCCATATGAATAACATGACTTGATTTGATGAAAAGAAAAAGACTAGATCCTCCTCTCCAGGACCACAGAATAGACTTTCCCAGGGAGGCTGAGGAGTGTGATCCTCCTGTAGTTGGAGCACACTCTCCAGTCCAACCTATTTGAAGAGGGGAACCACCACCCTGGTCTGCCAGGCCAGAGGCACTACCCCCAGTGTCTCAAGGCATTTATTTTTTCATTTAAAAGTTAATTTCTTGCTTAAATTAAAACACTTTGAAAGCTTCCAGAAGAAAATAAAAAAGATGTGACCACAATTGTGACTGATGGGATTCAATGAGTTAACTATCTGTTATTGATTAGATTGTTATATTATCCGTTGTGTTAAATCCATATCTGAAAAGTAATATATCAGTAATATGTCAGATTAATGTAGTGGAATAGACAGAAACAAGTACAAATACCTCAAAGTTGAAAACAACAATATTTTATAGGACAAAATATAATTTAAATATAATTTAATTATAATTTAATGTCAACAAATAGACATAAACCTGTATTAATACATGTTACCAGACCTGTGTAATGAAATGAATCATGACTTCATGAACTGTAGAAGATAGATATACTTTATTTTACAGATCAGATAACATTTACATACACATGAACTACATATGATGGAGAGTTACAGCTAGTTCACATTGAATTATAACAGAGTTAATATGTTGTTAAGGACCTGTAAAATAAAGATTTTGCCAAAATTGTGTTGAAGTACAGTAGAGTAAAGGTACGTAGTGAAATAGCAGCAACTGTCTCAGACCACTGTAAACATGCATGTAGCTTTGGTCTTGAATGGGCTGTAACTGGGTTGTACAAGGAGATCGTGAACAGATTGTAGCTTCAGGTCACATTTCAGAAAAGACCAAATGTATATGTTTGTTTGAGATGCGATTCGTTCAGTCTCGATGTGTTTGTGCGTAACAGAAAAGTGACCCAGGAGGAGAAGACGTTGCAGTTCCTGTGGAGAACGAGGCTTTTATGGATGATTTCTTTGCCCAGGTATTCTTCTGTTTCTGTCTGCTTCTCACATTTTATGAAGAGAAATGGAAATCCTGCTCACTGATCTGTGTTTGCATGTGTGTGCGTGTGTGTGTGTCTTTTTCAGATTGAGGATATCCGTGGGAACATTGACAAGATTGATGAAAGTGTTACAGAAGTCAAAAAACTCTACTCCACCATCTTGTCCGCCCCCACATCTGATCAAAGTAACTGTCTCTGACACACACACATGCACACACACACACATCACACACTCATCATTGTCCAAAAACTTCGAATAATATATTTATATTTTCAGATCCATTAATTTACCAGAAACATATTTGAATCGTCCTTTTCGTTCCTTTCAGCTGTTTGTAATTGACCTCTGCTTCCTTTTGCTCTGTTAGAAACACAAGACGACCTTGAAGCCCTCACCAACGAGATCAAAAAGGCAGCAAACAATGCAAGAAACAAACTCAAAAGTCAGTAACGCTCTGATTATGAGTCGTTTATTATTCATTTCTCATATTCCTCACATGGACTTTTGAAAATTGCTGTCACCTTCATTTATAAAATCTTTTGTGCCATCTCTGGATCATTCACAGACCTGTTCTCCGTCTTGTGTGTGTGTGTGTGTGTGTGTTTGCTAGGTATTGAGCGCCAGCTCAGTGAGGCCAACACAGACGAGAGGGCTTCAGCCGACCTCAGGATACGCAAGTCACAGGTCAGACAATGCGGAGTCAATGAAACTGACTTACTGCTTATTCTATCTTAACTTAGGAAATATCTACCTATAACAGGAGCAATCCTCATGTCTGAGTCTTATCTTAGACCTCGTAGCTTATCTTAATTTAAGAAATCCTAACCAGAGGATTGGCATATTTACATTATTAATCAACCTTCTACTCAATTAGTCCAATATTGAGTAGAATTATCTTGAAATATCATATTCCTTTTGCTTATGTCAATTTTTTTCTTGAGTTTGTTTCGTTTTGTCTTGTTTTCCTTCAAATAAGATGAAATTGTTTGACTTTTTATCTAAAGGTTGTCTTTTTAACACCAATTCTGAATTGGTGTTTGGCCTTAAATGTTGTTTCAGATGTTCTTACACTATTATAGAAATAAATATTTGGAGGTGACATTCAATTTTTTGGAATATGATGCTTTTCCTCAGCATGCCATCCTGGCTAAGAAGTTTGTCGAAGTCATGACAAAATACAACGAGGCCCAAACTGACTTCAGAGATAAGAGCAAAGGAAGAATCGCCCGGCAGCTGGAGATCAGTGAGTTATCATCGCACCGAAGCGGTTTATTTGTGGTCAGTGGAAGTAGCACTTTGAACCGGCTTTTACTTTTAGTTTATATTACTTTCACTTTAGTTTTTAATTAATTATTTTTAGTTTTATTTTTTTATGTGATATGGGGTATTTGTCAAGACAAGATTCAAGTTCAGAAAAAAAAGTAATAAAAACCCAACACAACAGTTGACACAAGATGCTTCTAAATAGTGTCATTATGTAAAAGATGAAAACTAAGACAATTTTCTCCATTTGAATGTGTCTGCGTTTCATCATCAGTCATAACAGCCATAACAATGTTATTTATGTATTTATTTTATTTTAAAAGAATGAACCTGTGAGTTTGCTTTTAAATATGTCAAACGGTTACGTAATAATGTAAATGGAATATTCCTCTCATTTAACAGTATCTTATAAATACAGATATTTGTAAACTATTAATGTCATGAATGGTTTCAGATTTCAGATTCAGATTCAGAGTTTCTTTATTCATATGTGACTCTGAGTTACAATCCTAACAAAACGCTAGACTCTGCATGACCCTAAATTATGTTACAATATAAAAGATAAGGATAAACTAAACTACAATAAATGATAAGTAGATAAATGCTGGTGCCCAGACGACTAATCCTTATTATTATACAAATAGATTTGTTTTTTTCTGTTAATCCAGTCATTTTTAAACTAATTTTTCTAACTCTCATCAATATTATTGTGTCAACTCAACAAGAGCAAAATATAGATTGTTCAGTTTGTTGATGGACAGATGATCGATTAGCAACTATTTGATATTTAATTAAATGTCAAAGAAGCTAAAGAGAAACCTTTATGAACACAGGTTACCGTAAAGAAGGAGAGTCTTGATGATGCTCTGACATGCTGTTGTCTCGTTTAACCTCTTTGCTCATGTCTTGTGTCATTCCGAATCATGTTTAACACTGAGATCCGAACCAGAGCTCAGAGATTTATATGTTTCTACTTATCCACATTCATGTCATAATAAGTCAATATGATCCCTGACTCAGAATGAGGACAGAGGTGAGCTGACAGACAGTGGGATGCCTGCGGAGAAACACTGCAGTGTTTTCTGTATTTAATCCAGCCAGTCAACTGTATAATTTTGTTTTCTGATGATCGCAGCGGGGAAAGCAACGACTGATGAGGAGCTGGAAGAGATGCTGGAGGGAGGCAACTCAGCTGTGTTCAGCGCTGGGGTAAGATGTACTGTGTGGGTCTGTAAATATCAAATAAAACAAAAAAACACATCAGTTGTGGGTAAGTGTTAAGGAACATTTTACATTTTCTGAAACAAATGTCTGCTTTGGTGTGAAATTACTTTAGGACCATAGTAATAAATACATCCACATCTAATTAGATCACCTTTCGTTTCAGAGATATACCAAGATGTTTTTTATTCTTTTCCATTAAAATGGCCACCAATGATACACTAAAACTCATAACTTTGCTTCTGTCATACTTATAATGACAAAGTTGGTGTGTACTGTACTGTACTTTATTAAAGTACAAGAAATCCTATCAAGTCTAAATATTCAGAAATGCATGTTTTTATTAAAAAAAAAGGAAAAATCTTAAAGGCAATGTGCAATATGAGAAGTATTTTGGATGCAAAGTAATGGGTAATGGGATAGCAAATATATAATTATATTTACAGTTGTACTGGGACACAATTACATGTGTATTATTACTTATTACTTATCATCATGTCATCCGTCAAGAACTGTAACTTGTTCTCTTAAAATCTTTTTACCATATAATTGTTCTTCCATGAACCTCATCTTGTTTCTTGCACCTGTTTCCTGCCTCCTCTTGTCTCTGCAGATTACGGAGTCAAAGATCAACCAGCAGGCTCTGAATGAGATCGAGGCTCGTCACAAAGACATCATGAGGTTGGAGAGCAGCATCAAAGAGCTCCACGACATGTTTGTTGATATCGCCATGCTGGTTGAGAATCAGGTACACGCACAAACCAAGGGGAAGTCAAACGCATTCATGATGTGGAAAGGCAACTCTCTATCTATTAAAGGGCTCCTGCATGCCTGTGCAGAAATCTCATAAAATGTCACTTTTCAACTACATTAGACACTTTAACCAGTTTGGCCTCTGAAGTCCAAAGTGGCCATGGTTGCAATTATGATTTCAATGCTTTCTCTCGTTAAAGAGTTCATTTATCAACTGCAGTCAAGCCAACAGCATTGAACCTAATAAATACACCGAATAACTATAAATAATATAATAAATATATATACAAATACAAACTGTACACACATGAAACACACTATATTAAGTCATTTACACTTTTACAGCATTAATAACTAACTTGATAGGTTTTGCAATACAACAATTTTCAATGGTGGGTAAGTGAAAAAATGTATAAAATAAAATAAATAAAATAAAAAAATGGCCAAAATCTTAACTCAACCCTACTTACAACAGAACCAATGTGATGCAATATATTTTAAGTATTTTTTAAGTGTAAGTGAAGGATTTGTATGTCAAATGCGATTTATTTTTATTTTCTTCTCTGCCAAATCCTGCTTCTCCACACTGTTTGCAAAATGATACCACATTTAAGTTGTTTTGACACTACTTTGACATTACTGGACAAATTTCAAAACATTCCCAAACATTTGAGAGCTGCTGTGGGTGCAGGTTTTTGTTCCAACCAAGCAGTAGCAAACCTGGTTCTACTAATAAATCCTTAACAAGGGTTCTTATGGTTCATCAGCAGAATCAACCTGTGGTTCTCTAGGATCAGGATTGCCTCGTCTAAATAATAATAATAATAAGTATTGATTCAAGAATAAAACCGATTTTTCAAAATTAGTAGATAGATTGTTTAAAAATGAAGACACTTTAATTATAAAAAGAAAAAAAAACTTTAAAAAAATGTGGTTGCATCACAAACATGACTGCTTAGGGCTCTCATACATTGATCCTCTTGGAGGGGAACTTTTTAATTTGAATCGATCATCTTTATTATTTGTATTGTTATGTATTTCTCTAATTACTTAGATTTTATGTTTTCATTATCTGCCTAGTGAAGGTTGCTATGAACCAAATCAAATTCCTTTTTAACCTGGCGTTAGAGCAATATAAGTCAAATGTATATGTGTGCATATATATATATATATATGTCTCCCATATAACGTCTCCCTGTCTACCTGCTCTCCTCTGTCACTGTTCCACCATGTTGTCCCACCTCCTGCAGGGCAGCATGATTGACAGGATTGAAAGCAACATGGACCAGTCTGTGGGTTTCGTAGAGAGAGCGGTGGCAGACACCAAGAAAGCAGCCAAATTCCAGCAGGAGGCACGCAGGGTAAGTTTTGACTGGTTGTGTTATAGTATAATATATGTTATGAGTTATAATATATGTTACTAATGGCTAAGTGTAGTAGCAGTGAAGTAGAGACGAAGAACCACCTGACATCAAAATAATTTAACGCACAACTCGCCATTGATTAATCTGTCTTTTATCAACAAGACGTCAATAAGAGTTAATTTATGTTCTCAAATTTTTTACACCTGAGTTTCCCTGGTAAGTCTTGAGGGACTAATTAATACCTGGAAAAATAATTACCATTCCATAAGGTTATCATCCAGTGATAGCATTCTTCACTATGTCACAGTTTAAGGGTCGGTTCTGTACAGTTCTTATTTGTATACGGCCATAAGATGATACAAAGTATAACAATCTAATGTAATGTAAAAATGAATATAATGTAATAATAATCGTATACAAATTGAATTTGATATGACATTATTCGATGGTTGACATTATTGGAAGCATCTCTGAAAGCTAGCTGATATTTTGATACAGCAAGAGTGGGGACATTGATGATTTCAACATGTTTTTTCTTTCGTAAATAAAGTTGTTCACTCAGCAATAGGTATTGATGCACACCTGCCAGCCAATCAGAGAAGAGCACCACCCAGGCATAAATATAGTATACTGGTATATGTCTAACCAAAACACAGCATAACATTACAACCATAAACACATGACCATTCACCCTGGATACTGTAGGTTAATAGATACGACTGTAGAATGACAAATCGGTTATAATCAATATCCCGATACTGACCTGTACACTTCCGTTATAATGAAAATCCGACCAGAGGGAAATTGCTACTCAGTGAAATCATGGTCTCTATGTTTGAGGTATTTGACAGGAACACTGGGAATGGGGATAGATAAGATAATACCAAACTATCCCTTCAACTCACTCATTTTATCCGTCTTGTCTACGTTTCAGTAACCCTAAAGACGCATCATCACAAATACTAATCTGGTGCTTTGCCAAGACTGTTTGAGTGGAAGCTTTTAAAGGGGTCCCATTTTGCAATTTCCACAGGTTAATAATATATTTTTCATGGTCTATTTATACAAAATGTGGATGCTTTTATGGTCCAAAAGTATATAGTCAGACCTGTAGCAGCAATGCAGTCTGCTGTTTCCCCCCTCCTCTCTACCAAAACACTCATTCTGTTGTGATTGGTCTAGCTCTGTTGGAAATGTTCCCACCCTTCAAAGAACTGAGGTCAGAAGTCAAGTACAAGAACTCTGGAAAGAGGGGGGCGTCTACATGGATCCAAAGGCGGTTACTAATAACTTCCACTCCTGTCGTGACATCACAACAGGAGCCATTTCTAAACGGCTCGCGTTCAGCCAGGTCCCAGCAACAGCAGTGGAGGCCAGACCACAACAGAATGAGTTTCTGGTTTCATTTCAGGTTTTAGCAGGAACGACAGAGACCTAAATATTCATACACGAGTACTGAAAAAAAAAACAGCACCTTTAAATGTTGGAGGCCGATCACAGCATAATCATTTTTCATGTTTCTCCTTTTCCCTCCTGTTTTCAAGAAACAAATGATGATCTTCTGCTGCTGTGTGATACTGGCCCTCATCCTCGGCTCGTTCCTCTACAGCTTCATCAAATAAACGGCCCGGATGAGTCCAAGCGGCGCACAGATAGTCACAGAGTAGAGCTCAGGATCAATTCAGTGTCATCTTGCTTCGTTCAGAGTAGAAATAGAAGCTGCAAGTGTTGGCATGAATTCATACTGTAATGTTTCTTAATAGATTAATACCACTGTCATGAATCCAACAGAAGCAAAGCTGCAGGGCTGTAGAGGACAGATAGTTTCAGCGAATGCTGATTCATCCGTCAGTATAACCGTCTTCTTGAGTTGGCTGTTTGAGTTTTGTTATATTTCATATTATAAACATTGATGTAAGGACCGAATGGATCTATTCATCTATCCAGTCTGCGGCCTGAGCTATGGTTGGGTTTATTTTCCTGAACAGAAGCCGCCTCTTCCTGAAATGCACGATAGCGTTTGGATGAACATTCGATCGATGAGCATTCTGTTCAAAGGAAATAACTGCAAATGTATAATTTAATGTTTAATGCATGAAGTAGAGTTTTATGAACCGACTACAGACGCTATCGCTGCATCACTGCTACACTAACCCCCGTGATGCATATCTATCGAGTCATTAGTCCCCAGGCCTCGTTTACCCGGCAACAATTACGGCACAAAACGGGAAGCTTCTTTGTTGCGTTCGGCCATTTTTGTTAACACTGACAACGGCATCGCGGGAGTCCTGAATACGAAATCTTTTCTTACCAGGCTCCAGGAGAGAATCTTTTGATATCGCAACCCTTCCCCTGACGCTGCGTGTACCGGCAAGACGCAATTCTGTAGAAAACGATGGCACCATCGCTACACTTCACCCGCGGCTATGACGTTTTCATCCTGTGCGATCGTAAATTAACCCCAGCGTTACAGAATCTTTTAGGATTCATTTACACTCATTCCACAAAGCGTCAACTTGCTGGAAGAAATGGAGACGGATCGCTTCCCCTCCACCAAGTTCTTAATCCGACTAACCCCAGTGCTCTGTTCGCTGCACGACTGATGGGACCCAGACTAGAATCTCCTCTAGTTTTTAACTGCAACAGAGTTCCAACAAGCGAAAAACTACATAAAACTGTGTTATAAATGAATAAAATATGTTATGAAATGATTAAAACAAGTCTGTAGTTGTAGCAAAGGTAATATGTGTTTGTGCAATTTGTGTTTGGAACTTTTACATCACTCTAAATTGCCCGTAGGTGTGAGTGTGTGAGTGAATGGTGTGTGTGCCCCACGATTGGCTGGCGACCATCTGGGGTGTATCCCTGCCTCTCGCCGTAACGCGCTGGGATAGGCTCCAGCAGACCCCTGCGACCCTAATGAGGAATAAGCAGGTATAGAAAATGACTGACTGACTGACTTTTACATCACTTACATTTAAAAGCACATACAAGTAAAATAAATCTGTAGATAAGTCTAATTTATGTTACAGCTTAAGTGGAAAGTGTTTTAACTTACACGTTTTCGTAAGGTCCATCTTCAAATCTGCTCAAATTCGCAGCAGAAAACACGGTTTGCTTGCGTTTCTTTTTCTTCAAAATTTTATTTAGGAAATGTAAATTTATAAAGTTTAGAGTCCACAGAAAGCTATTTTTTTTTTTGTCCAAAACTTGTCGTACCCTGTGTAGCCTCCACTAAAACATTGCTACGCAGCTGGTGAAGTAACATTACAACATGTCCTCAGTCCACATAAAACCTTTTGATTTTTGTCCATTTGTCGATGGCGGTAAACGGTGCAGGTACACGGGAGTGTCTTGCAGTGAAATTCAGCGGTGTTGAGTGGCCTGGCATGCAAAGCACAGCGATTTCCGACAGACTTTGCGGATTCTTGTGCACGAGGCGTCAAAACGCTGCCGTATTCAGACGAAAAAGAACAGCCAGACCACAACGAAAGTTTGCCGCTTTCAGGAACGCTCGCCGTCTAAACGAGGCCCCGGGGGTATCGCAACAGCCATTTTTATTCTTTTTGTACAATTGTTAGCTCTTTTGTGTTTTGATGTGGAAACCACACCACTGTGCCAGTACTTGTGCATCTAATGATACAACTCATATCATATTGTGACTCCAGCAGGTCTGTAATCAAATCTCTTTTTTCGATTTAATGAAGGACGGAAGTGTACTTCCTAGAAAACCACATTAGAGTTTAGAGGTTGCACTGAGTAGAAGATGATTGACGGAAGATACTAACGAGCTAAGAATAGAAGTCGACTCTGAAGGTTTACATTAGGAATGGGAAGAAACGCAGCGCTAGTTTGATGCTGCCTTGGGGGTGTTTCACTGTTCGAGGTCTTTGTCATTCGTGCATTTATTTAATACAATGGTTGCTTTCATTTTTAATATGCATGTGCCCACCCCCTCCCTTTTTTTTTTCTTTAAAAGGACCACAACTTTATTTCCAAACTTTTCATGGTTTGACTGTTGATCTTTTCCTTCCTCTTTGCTCTGATTCTACACCTGTACTTTCAACCCAGTGTAATTATAATGCTTAGTTCAATTTTTATAATTTGCGTGTTCCAAATTAAGGCTGAGACTAAAACTGCTCTCAGGTTCAAGGTAATCGTTGTATCTCCTTCATCGAAGCACTGGACCAAAATCAAGAAAACAGTCATCAAGCTGTGATGGAACAGAAGCATTAAGAACTTTTTAAAACTCAACAATATTATCAACTTGTTTAGCTGTTTTCATATCCAACATTTGAAAGAAATTCAGGAACAAAAACAAAATTGATGCAGGACTATTTTCATTTAGGAATGAAGCAAAATCATTTACTCGAATATTCTTTTATTTTTTTCCAAAATACGTGTTATGGCTTTGTATAGTGTGTTATACAAAGTGTATAACAAACATAATGCAATATTTTTTACTATTATTCTACCATATCTATTAGTATCTAAAATTGGATCACATGCTACTACATTAAAATGCTCTAACGCCTCTGTTACTGATAAGAACTAGTATAATATTCTATATTATACATTCTGCATAATACATGATAACAGTACAATTTAGGACTTTTACTTGTAGTGCAAAGTATTTTAAGACAGTATTTACTATACTTGATGTTCATATGACTCTACAACATTTCAGAGAGAAATATTGTACTTATCCACTACATTAATAACGTTGTCAAGGCTTTGGTTGCTTTCCAGATGAAGATTTAACATAAAATTTAATAATTTAATATTCCTCATTGTGTTTAAATTGTTCTTTTCTTTTATTTTTTAATTGTTATGCAAGAAGTGTAAAACTATTTAAAGTGTATTAAACAAACATGATAGAATTATATAATATAACATAATACTTCTTTCTGCCCAAAGAACCTAACGTTGGCTCCATGTTGATCAACTACAGCATTAAAATGTTCTCATGTGTTTTCTTCTGATTAAAACAAGAATAATAACATAAAAGCAGTTCATAAAACGTTTTACTTTTGATAGCTTAGTACATTTAGATGATAATTATAATGAGTTTACTTAAGTGACATTTTGAATTCCAGAATTTTACTTGTTATTGATAATTTTTATTGACAGTGTTTCTGCTTTTACTCAAATAAAGGATCTTTGTCCACCACGGTCCAAAGGTGAACATGGCATCTGAGTAA
The DNA here is from genome assembly GCA_030544235.1 of Lepturacanthus savala. Taxonomy (NCBI): domain Eukaryota; kingdom Metazoa; phylum Chordata; class Actinopteri; order Scombriformes; family Trichiuridae; genus Lepturacanthus; species Lepturacanthus savala. The sequence goes on along the minus strand of CM060466.1, from coordinate 14,434,676 downwards.
CTTGGACTTTATACCCGGTATTAATTTAAGGCAAACAGTGCAGGCTGTAGTGTGAAGTAAAGAGGACGGACTGGTTAACCACATAGTTCAACCAGCACTGAGTCTGCTCACCTTCATGAGCTTGTGTGTCACTGACAGGTTTTGGTGTTATTGTGTTATCGAGTGTGTGTTCTTATCTTTTCCTACTTCCACTGTATGTAGTCAGTTTGTAGCAATGTATGAGGTGATGGGTTATTTTTTGTTTGTTGTCCATCTACTGACCAAAAATAATAATAAAAGAAACGATGACGCTTTTTGAGTTGACTGTTTAAATGTTCTTTCATTCATCGTCACATTCGGGCTTCTGTTTTCCCCCTTTCGCTCGCCGTACCCTGGCCGCACGTGCTTGAGGGACAAGGCGTCTCCGCCAATCGTGGCGGCCCCCCAGCATTTTCCAGCCAATCCTCGGCGTTTTGTTCAAAGTGCACTTCCATTTATGGATTCGAGAGCACTTCCTCGATGAGGTGAAAGCTACAAAACGTGTCCGAGAGATGCGAGGCTGCCGCGGACAGTGCGGACACGGAGCACAGCTGACGTCACACAGCCAGGATCGCTGTCGGCGCTGGTGAGCGGACGGAGCTGTGCGAACATGGGGGTAGGAAATGGCCTACTACGCTCTATTTTACAGTATTAGGGCTTATTTATTACTGATGACTAGTTGTATCGAGAAAGGGCGGGGCCTATCCCGCTTTATCAACGCATGGTTGGCTACCTGTCTTGACTGACAGCGGACTCGTCCGGTAATCGCAGTTGTTGAGATCTCTTAACCAATCAGGTGTAAGGTCGTGCGTTGGAGCTGCCAGCTCTTTCGTATTTCGATTGGCTACCGCTGTCCAATCACAATTCACAGAGACTCCGCGTGAGTGGCACTGCTATAGCCCAATGAACGCCTCGCCGGCGTTTCCGTGATTGGTTCGATGCGCTGTTGTGGGCGGGGCTGGGCGGGGTTTCGTGATGGGATGGAAAATGGCGGCTGTTCAGAGATCGCATTAACTTTGTACAGTACGAGTACGAACAGCAGCGGGAATTCAGCGGTTTGTAGAGTGTTTTAGGGGTTTACGGATAATTATTACACATTTTTAGTGTTATGTGAAGTGTGTTTGTGTGAGCAGGACGAGCTGGAGAAAGCTAATATGAGCTGAGCACTACTGGTGAGGCAAGAACAAAGCTCCAGTAACGTGAACGGTTTCAGAAATTAACCATTTTTGATCAAAACGATGTTTTTATTAACGTTAACCTTCTTTTCATTGTAGCAGTGAAGCGCGTATATTCCCATATATTGCGATGTAAACTTCCATATGTACCCAGTGGTTGTAATGTTGTAACATTGACTAATAGCTGATAGTTTTGGATTCAGCGAAGGCTTTAAACAAACAGCTCGTTGTCTCAATGAGACAGTTTAAATCGCGTGTTAGCTTGTAAGTTAGCAACTCACTGCTGTCCTGCTGCTTGTTTATTAACGATAAAGAGCTAATTTCGCCATGTGCTGCCCGACATAAGCTCAGATAATACATGATATCCATTCTGTCTGAGTGTGGAGAGACAAAGCCCTGTTTACACTATGGACGAGTCCAAGCCGCGCTACAGTAAAAGGCTGGTGAGTAGACTGAAGGGTAATGAGTGCATTATAAAGTTATGACATGTTTGTTAACTATTCGGCAAGATGCAGAAACTGTAACAAGGTCTTGTTAAAATAAATAAAGCCAAATTCAAACTTTTAAAAGGATACATCGAGGAAACATAAAATCTGTAAACAATAGAGCAACTTTATCTTGAAGCGCTGCCGGAAGGCTGAAGATGTTGCTATGGTTACACGCTGTCCGTGTAGGGAGCAATGCTGTGACCTATGCATTTGTTTTTAATGAGTTATTTTAGTAATTTGTTTTGCATGTATCCTGTTTATTATTATTATTATTATTAGTTGTTGTTATTTTACTACAAATAAAGTAACAAGTACATTTACTCAAATACAGTAGGACTTGTACTTGAGTATTTCCATATGATGCTACTTTTATAGTTTACTCCTACTACATTTCGGAAGGAAATACTGTACTTTCTACTCCACTATGTTTATTTCACATTTTTAGTTATTTTTTAAATGCAGGCTTGACACGATGGATAATATTGCAATCTATTTAAATACAACACATAGTTAAAGATGGAACCAGTGGTTTCAACCTATTGTCTTATAAAGGACACACTGAAATTTCTCTTATTTCATCTTGGAATTATTTAATTCCTATCAACCCAGTTTTAATTTATTTATTACTCAATGTATTGACTTCACTTGAGCATGTGGAAATGTCGAAAATGCTGCATTGAGTTCAAGGTGTTGGATCCTTAGCAGTGACTTTTCCTTCTTCCACTGCTTCAGTGACGGATTATTTACTGTCAGAACATGTCTGGTGTCCTTGATGTCAAGCAACTGTTCAGTATTGTTGATTGTTTGTGGTTTTAAAACTGTGGTGTTTTAAAGTGGTTAATACTGAAGTTGTTGGTGCTATGGTACATGATGCACACCAAATAAAGTGGTGAGTAGGAAAAGGATCTGGACTCAGGAGGAAGACGCTCATGTCTGAGGAGCAATGACAACACAATTCAAAACCATCTTGCATTTTCTCTCCAATGACTGAAAAGAGGAAGAGTGATGAAGCCAAAAATGTGTTGGTTTTCTGTAACAAGCTGATAGATTCTTGCGGCACACTATGGAATAAATCTGGTAGCTGATAATAAACAGCATGTTGTGAACAGTTTAATTCTGTTTTTCTATTTTATGTGATGTTTATTGGTAGATTTGATCAGTATTAAAAACACTGAGTAGGACTAGCTTGTGAATGTGCTCTTCATGTTGATCTGTCATGCGTATAAATGCCTGAAGAGTTGTAAAGTGTTATTATATAATTCACTTTATTTATTACTAAAGGCCTGTGTGACAATCTAACACTACATATTGATGCCATGAACGATTGTTATTGTTTTATCCTGATTGTTTGACATTTATATTGGTGAGTTGATGGTACTGGAGAAGGACAGAGCAGCGTAATCGGACCAGTGTCTTAACTAACCAGTGTGTTGATGGTGAATGCAGACAATAGTGCAGCAATGTGTGAGATTATGGAGCTCAATGGGGGTGGGAGGGCTCATCCTGGGATTATCCCTGTATCACCTGTCGTGACCTGGGACCCTCCTGAAGCACAGACATCCCACTCCCAAAGCAATAATAAAAACAATACTAGGCACATTTCATAATAATCTACTTTCTCGTGCCTTCTCTCTGTCTGTGTACTCCTGTGTTGTCCCCACCAAGGCATTTTTTTGAAGCTCAAAAACGTCTTTATGCACACAGAAGTGCAGCCACTGCACAACATCTTATTAACTTCCCTGATCTTCTTCTTTGCAGTAGTATAGTAAGCTTTAGCTTAGTAAACTATAGCAGTAGTCTATTGTGCTGTAGTAGTAATGTAGTAAGCTACAGCAATAGTGTATTATACTGTAGCAGTAGTGTAGTAAGCTATAGTAATAGTACTGTAGAAAGCTGTAGTAGTAGTGCATTATACTGTAGTAGTAGTAGTGGATTATACTGTAGCAGTAGTATAGTAAGCTGTAGTAGTGCATTATGCTGTAGTAGTAGTTTAGTATGCTGTAATAGTAGTGTAATATGCTGTAGTAGTAGTAGTGTAGTAAGCTGTAGTAGTTGTGCATTATGACAGCGTTAAGTTGACTTGTTGACAGTACTTTGTTTTACTTTGTAAGGTGTGTGTATTATAATATGTCATCTGATTGTTTATAGTCTGTTGCCTGTTTGCAGATACTGTTAACGATATGTCTTTGTGCTCTTATTTGTTCACCCATCCATTTTTTTGTACTTCCTCCTCAGCGGGCCGGTACTCGTCGGCGTTACCATGACGACGGCATCTCGGATGAAGAGATCGATGGGAGGAGGATGTTTGACCTGGAGGAGAAAGTCCACAGTCAGAGGTTCAACTCGGACCGCGTCATTCGCATGCAGGGAAAAGGTAGGGTGAGAGTGTGAGTGACAGGGAGTGTGTGTGAGAGTGTGTGCAAAAAGACACTTTTTGATGTTTGTGTCTTTTAGATTTCACATACGAGTTCATCCAGAGAAGTGGTCTGAGGGATCCCATCCTGTTTGAAAGACCTGATGGACTCGGACTCAAGTACGGAAACTTCTTCTTTTTTCTCTACTGGATTTGACTCTTTGCGGCCATTGTTTCATCTATAAAGACATGTGAAGTGTTTATGAAGCTCTTGTTGTTCCACAGGATGCCTGACCCTGATTTCACTGTCAATGACGTCAAGATGTTTGTTGGTAAGACTTAAACTTTTCTTTCTTTAATAAATTCCATGATTTAGGGCATCATTCCTACAGGATCCCAGACAAAACTCCTGAGTTTGTAATAAAGTAGCAAGTAATAAAAGAACATTATATATTTTATAAGTCAGTAGAAACATGTGATTGTTCCAGCTTTCTGTTTCCACTCTGGTCTTAAAATAGAGCTTCTAACAACATCATTTATGACACTATATAAATGAGGATTTTATTGAATTTAATCTCAGGAGTGATTCTACAGTATGGAAAATTTTACTCTCACTGCAGCTCAGAATAACTTGAGTGTTATGTGATGATAACTGGAAATGAAAGGAAAGTTGCAGATATCTCATATCAGAACAAAAATCCACACTACTAAATGGCTCCTGTGATTGTAAATGTAATATTTGGGTCAGATAAACCTAATCTGTCATTAACTGCTTTTCCTGTCATTGCTTTAGCAGTAGAAATATTCTGACATTTTTTAAAGATTGTTTTGTATGTATGCATTGCATCATCATTCAACCAAATAGCAAAACATACCAAATATCTAGTAATATTTACATGTATTTCAATCATTCTTTTAATATTAGTAAATTATTTATAGCATTTCTACATCTTCTGTAGGTTATTCCAGGTTATTGTTTACATTTCATTTCATTGAATTTGACCTTTTCTATCTCTAAAACAGTTTCTCCACCAGGAGGCAACACCATATCCCTGTTATATCTTACGTACAATCAATTTCTATCAGTTAATCCACAGATTTTTTTTCTCTCTTAGTTGATTAAATATTTGAGTTATAAAATAAAGAAAAATGCCAGCTTTAGTAGGGCTTGCCAATATATGGATATTTTATAAAACTAAATGTGATCTTAGATTTTGAATAATGTAACAACTTTGTCTCTCACTCTCTTCCTGCTTCAACTACTCAAATATTCTACTTTACTAGTTTTAGTGTTTGAGTAAACAGTCCAAAAACCAGAAGATCTCCAGATTCCACTGAAATAAAAGAGAGACACAGATGTTCATAGCTATGTACTTTTTAGCAATAATGACTTGAGTCATTGGATTGAATGGATTATCAGTTAATTGGCAGTTGATTGATGAACCTTGACCTTTCTCCTCTCAGGTAGCAGACGCATGATCGATGTGATGGACGTGAGCACTCAGAAGGGGACAGAGATGTCCATGGCCCAGTGGACACGTTACTATGAGACGCCTCCGTCTCAGAGAGACAAGCTCTATAACGTCATCAGCCTGGAGTTCAGCCACACCAAGCTGGAGAACCTGGTCAGGAGACCTGCTACAGTAAGTCCACACAAACAACACTCCGAGGAATGTCAATGTACTCTCAACCAGGATATTAATAGGTGTGTGTGTGTGTGTGTGTAGGTGGATCTGATAGACTGGGTGGACAACATGTGGCCTCGTCACTTGAAAGAGAGACAGAGAGACTCGACCAACTCGATCACAGACATGCAGTATCCCAAAGTACAGAAGTAAGAACTCCCTCTTTACTTCATTCAAGACTTCAATTCGTACACTTGGCCTCCATTCTTTTCAAGATCAAGAAAAATAAATATTCTCTTCATGGCTCTTGGTTTCTCTACTTTAATCCATTTAAGCCCAGAAGTTTTCATGCATCAGTTCTATCATCTCTATTAGTTGAGTCACTAACAATTATGTTATGTTTTTTTTTTCGTTTTGTATTCTGTTTTGAAGAATTAGCATTTTTAATGCCAACTATAGTTGGCAGTATGTTATTCTTGTTCCTTCTTGCTGTTATCATGTACTTAAACCACAATGGGGAACTGTTTAAAAACAAAAAAGACTTCAATTCAGTCTCAAATGAAACCAACTTCACGTGTGTGTCGGTGTGTGCAGATACTGTCTGATGAGTGTGGAGGGCTGCTACACAGACTTTCACATTGACTTTGGAGGAACGTCTGTGTGGTACCACATCTTGAGAGGAAGTAAGGTAGAGTAGACTCTTAGCTGAAAGTAAAATCAACAAATACATGTCCAGTTCATAGGAAACCACATCATGTGTGTTTTCTAACACGTTTGTGTGTGTGTGTGCGCTCAGGTTTTCTGGCTGATCCCCCCCACCTCTCAGAACCTGGAGCTTTATGAGAACTGGGTGCTGTCGGGGAAACAGGGAGACATCTTCTTGGGTGACCGAGTATCTGACTGCCAGAGGATTGAACTGAAGAAAGGCTGCACCTTCATTATACCTTCAGGTACACACACACACACACACACAAACATACACACACACATACACATCCGGTCAATACATGCTAATGGATGTCACAGGGAATGTGAAATAACCAGTCATGTGTTCTCAGGATGGATCCATGCAGTCTACACACCTGTGGACTCTATGGTGTTCGGAGGAAACTTCCTTCACAGCTTCAACATTCCAACACAGCTTAACATCTGCAATATAGAGGACCGCACACGGGTTGGTACACACACACACATACACACACACACACACACTCCTAAGAGTTGTAAATAATAGGATGTTATGGTTTTTCAAATGACCGAGCCAGTTTTTTTTCTAAAAATATCCGCCGCAGGTTCCAGTGAAGTTTCGCTACCCCTTCTACTATGAGATGTGCTGGTACGTGTTGGAGCGCTATGTCTTCAGCATAACCAAGACCTCCTACCTCACACCAGAGTTTCAGAAACACTCACTGGGCATCGGTATGTACAAGCGAAGCGAGCGTCTTCTGATGTTTTCAGTGCAGATGGGTGGAGGTGGTTAACCCGCTCCTTCTGTCAGGTCTGAAGAAACCTACCAGCTCAGATCCAGCCGGTGAGCAGGTGATGAAGGAGGAAGGTCTCAGCGACGAAGATGCCTCCGAGCCCGAGAAGCCAGAAGCGAAAGTGAATTTGACTCCTCTGGAGCTGGAGGGGCTGTGGAGCCTGCTCGGTAAACTCGAGGCTCTGCCCTCCAACAAGAAATGTGTCCCAGCAGGGATCCACAACGCCCCGGCGCTCATCACACACATCAAGGTAGTTTATGCATGTTTGTGTGTCTGGAAGTTGTAATACTTTAATAACTGCTGGTTTAATGCTAATAACTACTGTCCCCAGGCTCTGCTGAAGGAACATGCCAATGACAGTCCCAAACTGTCCTATACAGGAAAACCCATCATCAGGTGGCCGAAGAGGGTGAGTAGGACAGTCGTTATGATGAAATACATACAATGCGGTTTTTAATGTTATATTAACTAGGGAATCTCTTCAGATAAACAATCTTTTTATAGGGGAGATTTGGTCTTAATGAAATCAAATAGTTAGTTCATTAAATTACAACATGTAGCACAGACAAACAAACAAGAAGCGAGAGACATGGAAGAACTAACCCTTTCAAACAACTCCAATAAACTTAAGTACTCAAGTATTTCTTTTATAGAAAATTATCTTGTGACTGATTTATTAAAAACATTTTACAAGTTAATGTACGACCAACATCTTAAATATAAGTAGCTGTTGAGCTGTTGTGGAGGTGTAACTGTTTATAAAGACAATAGACTAAATAGGAAGTAAGAAAAAACAGTTTTTATACATAAATTTAGACTTAATTTTCAAAATGTTTCTTTTGCTACTTTTTTAAATCTGAAACCACGTGAAGGAATATTTAGCAGGGAAGTGCATCTTTGGTGCATCTGACATCTCTGATATGTGAAACGTATGATATAAATACGCAGATTTTATTGATTTGGTCAAAAACCAAGAATCTTGTGAAATAATATTTTACAATGCAGAGTGGTTTATAAACTTATTTTATTATATGTACAATTTTAATCTGAAAAGTTACTAATCCTGAACATCTGATATGAAGAAGTTCATCAAAAATCAAATGAAATCACTGAACTTTCTGAGCAGTCTATAAGGACGATTCCCCTTTTAACCCATGTCATGCTTTGTTTTTCTGCTCCTCTCCACCAGCCGTCATGGTATCAGCCGCCTCCTCCCCCGCCGCCTCCTCCTCGTCCTAAACTGGCCACCACTCCTGTCATCCCACGACCACAGAAGCCAGCCTCATCCATGTCTGTGCTGAGGCGGCGCAGGGTCAGGTAACCTGTTTCTAGGTTCTCTCCTGTGTCCATAATAGTCCGTTAAGCCTTCCGTAATTCCTGAATAGATGTGTGATGTCACATGTGCAGGTGTAAACGCTGCGAGGCCTGCATGAGAGCAGAATGTGGCGACTGTAACTTCTGCAGAGACATGAAGAAGTTCGGAGGACCTGGAAAGCTCAAGCAGACCTGCGTGCTGCGTCAATGTCTCTCTGTAAGTGACTGATTTATTTAAATATATAGTTTGGTATTTTGGACATCTAGCCCTATTTTCCCTGTTCCTGGCATGCATCTGAATACGTTCACTGATCCCTCGAGTACTGATCTTTGTAGCGATTTCCCTCTGGCCAGATTCTCAACATAATGGCAGATTTTCTGTAGCTCTTTACCAGGAAGCACATGGTTTAATTTGATTTATTGCCAATGTGTTGTCCTGTATTTTATAGCCGACTTGCTAACCGGATATTGAAACCAGAGTTAGATTTGTATTTTGCAGGCCACAGTACGACTCAAGTAAACCTCTGCCACACTGTCGCAAATAGAACAATAGTTTCAAAAAACAATTCTAATGAATGAAATAGGATACATTTCATGGTACAGATTTAACTATATACTTGACTATAATACTTACTATTATACACCAAGCTTCATAACAATGTTTATTCAGGGTTTGCTAGTAGAATTCAAATCTACCCTGTGCACCATATTGAAAATCTGGTTGGATGGAAATCGCTGCAAAGCTCATTACTGGTGAGATCAGTGAAATTATGGTCTCTATGGTTCAGGTATTTTCCAGGACTGTGAGAAATGGGGCTAAATGGCCAAATTACTAAACTCTCCCTTTTAACTTCTGCTGTGTAAATGTGCGTTATCTGGTATATATGTGTGATTTGTCCCCTCCAGCCGGGCCTCCCTCTGTCTGCAGTGTGTGAGATCTGTAAGGATCCCAATCAGGAGGAAACTGGAGATCCCTCCCTCACTCTGATGGAGTGTTCCAACTGTGCACAGATAGTCCACCCTGCCTGCCTCACGGTATACACACATTATAAGACTGATCCAATGATTTCTTTCTTTAATTTTAATGCATGTTTAATGCGTGTTGACACATTTAACTTCAATGACAACTACACTTCTTGCATTTGGTTAATAATAAAAAAAACTCAATTGATTCACTTGAATCTGGATCATGTGGTTATGTGATGTTGATAGCAGGTCTGTGTGTGTGTGTTTCTGCAGGTTCAGGGTGACGGCGTGATCAACAAAGACTTGCCCAGCTGCTGGGAGTGTCCGAAGTGTGTCCAAGGCATCACAGATCCGGAGGTACACGAGCTTCTTTCATACAAACAAGACACTCTCAGGCGTCCCTATTTATTTTCTGCACACACGTTGACTCCACAGCTGCCGACAGTCTTCTCAGTGACCCGTGGTCTCTCTCGCACTCAGACATACACTTGGTTCCAGTGTGTCAAAGCTAACGGGAATTGTGTGTCTCCTGTCTGTTTGTGTTTCATTATTTGATTCTTTTTGTTTGGTTTTCTTTCTTTTTTTTTGTTGTTGTTGCTTTATTTCCTTTTTATTTGTATTCATTTACCTGCGTCAGTCATCAGGCAGCGATGAATCGTTGGCTGCAGGCCACCAGCAGCACATCCGTCCCCACGGCCCCCTGGTCCTCAGGCTGGGCCCCGGGCCCTCTGCTACAATAGGGGGTCATGTGGGCTCCCAGCAGGATGGGGAGGTGGTCCGCTGTGGTTTCTTCCCTTCTCCTCTTCCTTCCTGCTCTTCCACCTCCTCAGCGTCACTTCTATTGGTGGCGGCCCCTCTGCCTTCTCAGCCAATCAGCTCGAGACTGGTGAGAGGTGCCGCCTACTCTGCATACATCCACCCGTATGTCGCGTGCACCCTCCCCACCCCCTCTTACCCCGCCCCTCCTTTTCCTTCCCATTTCCAACAGAAGAGACACAGCTCCTGTCGAAACAATCTACGTTGTGATCGTTTGCACACGAGCAAGGCCTCTTCTCTCCGACCCACTGGCTGCTTTTCTTTCTCCATACTTTCTGAATGATTTCCTCACGGCTCTTCAGAATGGACAGTACAGTGTGTAGCCTGTTTTTCACAGGTTTAGTCAACTCTGAGTCGTTTTGCCATTGTGGACACAGCATATTATGCGTGTGCAGAGTGTTCCAAGGTCAAGTTTGTTGACTTTAAAAGAAACAAGTGTGTGCGGGCTGATGTGACAGAAAGCGGTTCTTCATTCGCCTTTAACCCTCTCCATTAGGAATGGTCACCTAAAACTGCTTTTTATTTATTTATTTTTTTGTACCGGTTCCTAATTGGGTTAGTACCAATGTACTTATTAGCTTCAGAACAAACAGTTCTGCTGTTGAAGTTTAACATTATGTTTTTTTATTAGTCATTTAATGATGCCAAATCTGTTATCAGGTGATGATTGTTTGTTTATAATGATCCCCTAGTCACAGCCGACAAAACACCAGCAACATCATGAAATGTTTGCCGATCAATCTGAAGCGGTGTGTTCGACAGCGTTTAACAAAACGATTCACTAAATGAAGCGTAGCCAAACCACGTAGTAAGTTCCTGTTTGTTAAAATTAATAATCTATTGTTGCAATCTGTGTTTAAATCAACAGGATTAGAGCTGGTTTGCTTGTTAAAATGTAAAGTGAAGGGTTGTGAATTGCAAAGTCTGTTAAGAAAATGAAGCCTTAGTTGTGCATATGTTGGGGACTTCTTTAAATCAATGTGATAATAGCTTCAAAATCTGCATGAATGTAATATCAAGTTCCCATTTAATCACTGCTGTGTTCCCTCTGCTTCTTCTTGAGAGATGTTTTGATTCAAGAGAATTCACTTACATTTAAAAAATATGGATGAGTTCAAGCATTTGACACCTTTGAAATCTTCAAAAACAGTAATGGCTTCAAAAACAGTGTAAATGTGATATAATGTTACGAATGGAACGGACGAAGGGCGCATTGCTTCCATGTTCCAAGTTTTTGGCCTTTTGTTTCTAGTTCATTGGATAAAATACTAATATAATATAAAATATAAATATATTATTCGACATGGTTGTGGAGCGTGCGTGCGTGCGTGTGTGTGTGTAAAAGTATGTTATCTAGAAATATTAAAACGATATTAGAAAAGAAATTTAACAAATGATAGAAAAGTATTTATAAAGCCTTAAGAATACCCATCCTTCCCCTTCATGACTGCAGTGGCTGGCTGGCAGCAGGAGGGAGAGGATGGTTGCCTCATCGTACTGTTGAATGAGGAAAGAGGCTGCAAGGGATCATGGTCTTTGTTGAGCCAGAGATAATCCTAAATATGAAAATATATCAGTTTTTCTCTTTTAAATAGCGTGATTTTATTTTTTTTCTAATGTACACGGGTACCTGTGTCAACACATATCACTGTAATCACAAACATGTGGAAGTTATTGATTACCAAACACTATATTCACCATGTCAAGACATTTTTTTAAATGTTTATGGAAAAAAGCCTGGCTGTTCTAGCTAAGTTAGTGTTACAGTAACCGTAACAACTGTGCCGATGCTTTTAAATTTGTTGTTAAAATCAGAAGATCGGTGAGATCAAAGATAATTTTTTATCTCATTCATAAACGATGACAGATTTTATGTAAAACATTTATTGCATCGGCACAATGTACTAGGAGGAAGGAGGAGAGAACCAGCGAGAGTTTCACTCCCGTTTAAACTCTTCTTTCATGAGTGGACAAGTCTATTTCTTCCAACAGACCTAAGATAGTGTTTTGCATTGAAGTTTCCACTCTGATAAAAAACATGATAGAAACAGATCAAATCTGTGAGAGACAGAATCTCTGACAGCTGTTTTTCTCCTCCTGCAGCAGTCCAGAGACAAAGCTGAAGGTCTTCCAGTGGTAAGTGTTGGTTGTAATATTGTCAAATGTTTATTTCTGAATTTTCTTCTTGATTGAATCTAACAATTTCCTCCATGTGTATTTTTCTCTGTATCTCTGTCCTCTGTCATTCTGTTTTCATGTCTTTCTCTTGTCTTTATTTCCACATTTCCATCTCCAGAAGCGGAAATCAACCACCCTGCTGGATGCTCGCATGGCGAAGATTTACCGACGGCAGAGGCACAGCCGCGATGGAGACGACTCTGCCAGTGATGATGATGATGAAGGTTAGATAACAGATTTATCACAAAGATTCATCACAAAGAACTTCACAAGCTAAACCATGGATGTATAATAATGCCTGGATACGGCATCATAGGTGTGGCATGTTCATTCATATAAGATTTGCTCAGTGGCACATGAAGCGAACATATATTGAATGGGTTTAAAATAGATTATGTGGATCTTCTAGTCTTTCTGAATGTTCTTGGATCGAATAGATCAAATTCTGGATCCACCCTTTTAAAGCCACTGCTTTTACCATGATTGTGTGTGTGCGTGTGTGCATGGGGTGGGGGGGGGATCATTTTTGGGCCCATTAGCGTCATGTGATGGAAGCCATAGTTGTAGTCCCACAGTACAAGTGGTTTCAAAGCCTGGCTCACTTCCTGTATCCAGATACATCCATGCATTAAGCAGCATCACATTGGGCACAAACCAATTTTTTCAATCAGTACATTACAAAGCTAAAAATGACATATTCAAATTAAAAAGGAACTGAAATGAAAAAGTAATGAAAAGAGAGTAAAGAAAAGGTCAAATGTGAGAGCATAGTTTAGTTAATAGTGTGTTAAAAGCTTTTTTTTGCTGTTGAATGATGAGATTGTATTCTTCAAATTGTACAAAGAAAATAGACTTTTTGTTGGTACACTTACATTTATGTATGTGGAGTTTTGCTAAGAGTAAGAACAGATTGATAAATAGAAGATGCCGTCCTCTTTTTGAATAAAGTTTAAAAAAAAGCCAAACATGATATTCTTAATGTAAAAGATAAAACAGTCGACCATACATTTTTGGATGTCCCTCCAGAACTCAAAATTGATACTTTTGTCTATATCTGTATTGTTGTGTTTTTTATCAATTAATTCACATTCCATCTCTGCAGCAGCTCAGAGGAGAAAGCTGTCGCTCCAAGCTCGAGGCGGGGGCCACTCCTCCAGGAGGGGGTTCGGTGCCAACAGGAGAGGCCTACTGAGAGGAGGCTCCGCCCACAGAGGAAGCCGAGGAGGCCTGATGGCTCCCGGCTCCTCTTCCCTCCACAAGCTGAAGCGCGGGATGGGCATGAGAGAAGGCGGGAGGAGGGTGAGGGGCGTGAGGCTGAGGGGAGGCTCCAGGGTGCAGCGGAGGGGAGACTCGTCCGAGGAGTCAGACGACGACGATGACGACGACGAAGAGGATGACGACGACGAGGACAGCGAAGACGCAGAGAAAGAGGAGCGCCACCGCCGACACAGGAGGCGGCGCAGGATCGACGACGACGATGATGACGACGACGACGAGGACGACGACGAGGACGAAGACAGCGAAGGGCAGGAGTTTGATCCGGAGGAGGAGGAGATGGACACACTGGAAGATGAAGAGGAGGAGGAGGAAGAGGAGGGAAGATGGGATTCTGACCCAGAACCCCCGGTCCTCCTGGTGTCTGATCTGAACGACGACCTGCTCAGTGGCTCCTACCTCACTGTGACTCTACAGCGCCCCCACAAGGCCAAGAGACAATCGGGTAAAATTGTAGGACTGTATCATTTTTACAATGCAGCCTTTCACTAAAAGACCAACAGGAAATGATGAAATAAACATCAAAAACCAAAGGATTCGTTCTGGGGCTGTGACCCGAAACGTAATAATTTTATTATAATTTTAATATGAACATTATTTTTAATATTCAAACCTGTTATAAGCATTATTTTCACACACACCATGAGCAGTTCATACTTGTCCTAATGGAAACACATGGGCTTAGCTCATTTGTGGTGTTTTTCTGGTAAAACGCTGAACAACACTGGTCTGTTTCTCTTCTCAGGCTCCATCGTTCCGAAGCTTGAAGCGGCGATGGGTCCCAGGACGGCAGCAGTAGGTGCCGGTGGTCAGCAGGGCTTCATCCAGAGGAAAACGGCTCTGTCCAAACCTTCACGCCTCAGGAGCGGTGACACAACAGCTGATGGCCAAACCCCCCGAGGACCTGGCAGGTAAAGGCTCAGTCAGTGTGGTCACATGCACAATTAAGTGGAGCTATGGTAATAGTGTTCTTAGTCCCAGCTTACACACACCAGCGTGCCACTTATTACTGAAGTCATGTCGCCTCCGATACGATAGGTGGTGATATACACTCTTTAGCTTGTGTCGTTACCACTTGACCTTTTTTGACAATAAAAGTTGAAAGACTTTGGCAACCCAGAAGTGAACTGGTACAGCTTCTTCTGGTTTATGTTACTGTGGGTGGGTTAGTCTGACTTTGCAAGTTCGATTTCAATCAAGCTGACATATTTACATGAACTTTAAAAGACTGCATTTAGTCAGACTAACAATAATTAAATGTTCTTAGGTGTCATGTGAACATGTGTGTTCTGCTCCGCCCCTCTCACCTTTGACATTTTGTTGCCTGTGTTGCAGGCCACGACTCCGAGGTAACCACGGCGACCGAGGCCTTAGGGATCGGTCAGCGTCTTCCACAGAGGAAGAGGAAGCTCCGGCTGCATCCTCCAACCTGTCTCCCCCGTCCCTGCTGTCCCTGCCGTCCTTCAAAGACGTGGGCAACGAGAGGGGAGGCGAGAAGGAGGTGTGGGTGTCCGTGTTCAGATACCTGAACAGAGCGGAGCTGCTGGCCTGTATGACCGTCTGCAAGGCCTGGTACAAGTGGTACGTTGAGACTTCTCTCATTCTACAAGCTCCATGTCTTCATGTCTTTGAGCTGCTTCGTGACGTGATGTGCGTCCCTGTCCGTGTGCAGGAGTTGCGACAAGCGTCTGTGGAGTCACGTGGACGTGAGCCGGTGCAGCCCGCTCAGTAACCAGGCCCTGGCAGGCATCATCAAACGCCAGCCCACCTCTCTGGACCTGTCCTGGACCCCCCTGGCCAAGAGGCAGCTGAACTGTCTGCTCACCAGGCTCCCAGGTACACAACAGAAACACAAACAAAATTTTGAACTGAGCAATTTTTTTTCGTAAGTAAAAGCTGCCCGTCTTCCTTGTGTCTGTAGGTCTCAGAGAGCTGAGGGTGACCGGTCTGTCCTGGTCCTGTCTGTCCGCGCTGGTCTCCCCCACTCTGCCGTACCTGCGCCTGCTGGACCTGCGCTGGTGTGAAGGCCTTAAAGACATCCAGATGAAAGAGCTCATCACCCCACCGGGTCAGTAGCGGCAGTAAAGAACCCAAAAGCCGGGCTCGGTCCCTCTTCCCCTCGCCCAGCTCATCTGGACCTCTTCTCTATTTCTCCCTCTAGGCTCAGAGTCATCTCGCAGCAGACTGAGGAACATGGCGACGTTGCGTCTGTCCGGTCTGGACGTCAGCGAGTCCACGCTGCGGCTGCTGCAGCGCCACATGCCCCAGCTGGAGCGGCTGGACCTGGCTCACTGCAGAGACGTCACCGACTCCTCCATCGCCCTGCTGGCAGCCGCCGGGACACACACTCGCAACAACCTCACCGAGCTCACATTGGCAGGTTAGTGTTTGGGGAGAGGAGGGTCTGTGTCTGTCATTTACTACTTACTTACTTACTACTTCTTTACAATACATACGCTACCGTTCAAAAGTTTGGGGTCACTTAGAAATTTCCTTTTTTTTTTTTTTTAAAGAAAAGCACTTTTTTCCGATGAAGATAACTTTAAACTAATAAGAAATACACTCTATACATTGCTAATATGTTAAATGACTATTCTAGCTGCAAATGTCTGGTTTTTGGTGCAACATGGGTATATACAGGCCCATTTCCAGCAACTATCACTCCAGTGTTCTAATGGTACAATGTGTTTGCTCATTGTGTCAGAAGGCTAATGGAATAAAATTTTCTATTCACTTTACAACTCATGGTGGTAAATAAATAAAAGTGTGACTTTTCATGGAAAACACAAAATTGTGTCTTCAAATCAAGTCTTTTTTTTTCTTTTCATATGTGTCTGCAGGTTGCAGTCAGCTGACCGACGGCTGTCTGTCGTACCTGAAGCGTCTCTCCTCTCTGACTCTGCTCGACCTCCGAGGCTGTAAGGGCATCAGCAGACGAGCCTGCGATGCCTTCATCTCTGACCTGTCCCACGTGGCCCTCTACTGTATGATGGAGGAGAAGCTCATCCAGCGCCTGGACTGACACGCAAAGCTCTCGTCCATATGGTCAAAACCGTGCACGTCTTGTGTTTCAAACAGGAAGGGAGGCCCTTCAGGCAGCTAACTTGGGACATTGGGACATACTGGAAGCAGTGTTTGTGTGAATTTGATATGTTCAATTCATCTGGCAAAAATATAAAGTATTTTCACTAAATATCAGTTCCTTCAGAAGCTGTTTAACTTGTGTCCGAGCACAGTTCACTCAGTGCTTCGATAAAGTCACACTAGGCCTTGAATCTCTGACCTTGTTGACCCCAAAGAGTTGCATCAACTTCAGTTTTTTTCATACTTGTTCACATAAAAAGACGTTTAACATTTTTGTCATACAGGTGAATCAGGATGGAACGCTTTTTGTTGACATGTCTGAATCGTTAAACTACAGTAGAAAGGGGGGAAAAAAATGAACATATGTTTCTTCACTCATTTGAACAAACTGGGTAAATGTTACAGATGGTGTTCAGGTATGTGTATATATGTGTTTATTAGTTCTGTTGTATGCAGGTTAAGATTCACTCGAATATTTAAGTGTGAAAACTTAATAAAATGTTTCTATTGTACTGTTTTTGTGCCCAAATAATTTCATGTAGCACATCTGGTCATACTGAAATCTGATATTCTGTCTTTTTTTTTTTTTTTTTTTACAGTCATACTGTGATACAGACTTCAACTAACAACTACTTTGATAGTTGTTTAATCTACGATTAGTTCATAACATGGTGTAAACTGTTTATTACGGCTTCCCAAAAACAGTCTAAAACCTAAAGATCAGCACTTTTTACTATTATAGAAGACTAAAGAAACCAAAAAGTCAGATTTGAGAAACTGGAACCAGAGAATTTAGACACTTTAATCTTAAAAATAATTCAAATCAATAATTCAAATAGTTGCCTGTTAATTTAATAGTTGAAAACCAATTAATCGTTGAAAGTTGAGTAGGAAATCACGTTTGATTCATGAAAACTACACAGTCAGCAAATACTAACTTTTAAACATTGTTGTGTGTCATCCATCAATGCCACTGTACTGGTAGAGGAAAAACAATGCTGCATTTCTATTGGTTGACTAGTAGATGTGGATCATGGCAGATGGAGCCATGACCTAAGATATTGTCATTTTACTCAGTTGTTTTAGTCCGTCAGTTTTTCATCTGGGACAGCCCCAAATCACAATGTGAATTTAATCTTATTGTTTTCTCTTAAATTGTGATTAGAAGTATACTTGAAGTAATGAAAATAGGTCCTTGTTCATATAATAATAATGATATATCAATAATAGTAACTTTTTTAGAAATTAAACAACACATTTAAATTCAAAATTAAAGAATTTACAATTAGTATTAAGGCATGGCAACAAAATAAAAAACACAGCAGAAGAAATTAATATCATGGATGAATCATACACTTTAAACATTTAAGTTAAAAACAAAAATGAAGGAATAAAAGGGGACAAACGAAATATACAGAGAAAAACGTCTGGAACTAGGGAGAAAAAATTCAATCTATTTCTTTAGTACAGAAGCAGTGTTTTACTTTTTGGTAGAGACAATTTTTGAAAAATGTAAAACTTTAAATTGCCAAGATTTTAAATTGGATTAATGCAAATTGTAAATCATGTCATTTTAAAGCATTTGATTTCATCTTAGTTGATAACTTTTTTGAAAAAGAAAAAAAGCATGGTAGCATTTTCTAAGTTGGACCAATTATTTTCTTTTTACAGTGTATGGAACTTTGTAAATGTTCTACTGTGACTTTCATGGCAAACATTAAGCAAATATTAAGAAACCTGTGTATGGCTGCACATTATATGTGATGATTGTGGCTGTGCAAACTAAACACTAATAAAAACATACGATAAAGGATTGACATTAAGTTAGATTTTATATGAGACTATTGTTAGAGTCATTGAATTTAAAGATTTAAAAAACAACGTGTGAAGAACAACACATACTTATGTTTAGAAAAAAATGTTTTTTATAGCTTCTATGATCATGAAGATAATAAAAATAGTAGTAAGACAATAGAGTGAGTTAAAGTAAATGGAATTTAAGCTTCACTTCTCTTTCCTCTTTCGTCACAAAGTAAAATATCACAGCTGAGATCCTGAGGGAAAAGAAACTTTTATTGAATTGTCCTGAAAAGAAGCCGTTTAAAGCACCGGGGCAATGCCGGGTCTTTTATTAGCATAGCAGTATATATTTAAAGGCGTGAATAGAGTATACAGAATAGCATCTGGCTGCCAAGGTTAGCTGGTGCTTCAAACAGTGTCATATAAGAGCAGAAGTGGTCTGATAGCGAGTTAACATTCCAGCATAGAGATGTGATGATGTCAGTAGGAAAGGGTGATGCTTTAATGAGGCATGGAGACTGTGCTGGATAAGTTCTGAAACACTTCATAGTAAAAGGTATAGATCAGCATCCACAGGTTGCTGATGGGATCAAGCACTTTTTCCACTTCAGATGACTTCATTCCTGTTATAATAGCTTTTGTCATCAAAACCAGAGTAATTAAAACCAGGTTTAAATTGTAAATGAGCATTTGTAGCAGCTAGGGATGGGTGCCAAGAACCAGTCCTTTTTGGTGCCGGTTCCAAATTGGGTCAGAGTGTGTTAAGCTTCAGGAAAAAAAAAAAAAAAAAGTCATTATGATATGTTCAAGGTCCAGCCACTAAAATGAGGATTAGTCGAAGTAAATAAAATATCATCATGATGTGTTTGAATGAAACACTAAAGGGGGCCTATTTTGCCATTTTCACAGTTTATATTTAAATTTTCATTGTCTTTTTTAATTAAAAAAAATAGTATGCTTTTATGGTCCAAAAGTATCTATTTCAACCTGTAACCACAACGTAGTCTGCCTTCTCACACACTCATTTTGAAAAACCCTGTTTCTCCCCTCCCCTCCCTACTGAAACACCCACTCTATTGTGATTGGCCTAAGATGGAAATGTCCCGCCCCTGATAGAGAGATAGAGGGGTCTGCCGGAGAAACAGAAGCCAAGTACAAGCACTCCAGAAGTTTGGGGCTACTACATGGATCCAGGGGTGGTTACTATAAACCTCCACTGCGGTTTTGACATCACAACAGCAGCCATTTCCAAATGTCTTGTCTTAATTCAGGTTTCAGCAACATCATATAGGAAGCCATACCACAATAAAATGAGTGGGTGGTCTTATTTCACAGTTTGTGTATTGGCACCTAAATATATACGCACAAGCATTGAAAAAGTGTTTCTTTAATATTGGAACATTTTGCTTTTGGTGAGAAATTTTAATAAACACAGTTGTTTGGTTGAGAAATTAAATTGTTTTCCAGCATTGTGAAATAGGTTTTAGAAATGGAATTATTCCTGTTTAGCAAATTATTCATAATTATTGGTATTGATGAGCAGTTTCGGCATCTAACCCTAACAGCAGCTACTTTGGTTGGTTATTTGGTTAAAGTTATTTTGGATGAATTCACTGGAAGCTTTGGTGAAAGGCTGATATCCTGTGATTGGTTGAAGAGTTAAAATGCCGAAAAATCACAAAAAGTGGAAATATGAAATAATAGTGTCATTGAAAAAATGAATAAATAAAGTATTGAAATATGGTATTTGATCCAGTTTGATGTTATAACGAGAACGTTTCTTTTAAACAAGATCCTTCACATGCTCACGTCATTTTTGTCATTATTATACATTTTTTTAAAGAAACATTTCTGTATCACTAATTGCAACATGAGAAAAATATCTCTTATAACATGAATACATCTTACTGAGCAAATATTTATCAGAATTAATAATGAAATAACATAAATGTTTGCAGTGATTTATTGAATTATTTTACAATTGGTTTATTCGTTTTTTCTATGTATTTGTACAATTATTCTATTACCTTTTATATAATTACTATTAGAGTTCTATACCTTTAACATAAAGTGTCAGCAGTACCCTTTATTTATACTACATAGCAAGGGGGGAAAGGTTTAGTTTACATGAAGCATAATGTCATGGATCCAACACACACACTCACACACACACACTCATGCAGTGCCTACTTAACCCTCTATGGTACACACCCTGATGCCAGTTGGTAAAAAAAGAATCAAGAGATATTTTAAATTCAAACACATTTTTTGTAGTTTTTATGGTTTGTTGCTATATGGCAACACTGTCACACCATTGAGTTTTGACAGTTGAGTTTTTTTGTCCTGTCTCTCTGTTTGTTTTGTGACTTCCTGTTTTATTTTGGAAATTATCTCTCCTCTCATTTCAGGTCACTTGCCCTTCCTCTTGTGTCACCAGTCTGATTGTCTCCCCTGATTCCTGATTGTGTCCACCTGTTCCCCATTTCCCTCCATGTGTATTTATAGTCTCCATCTCCCTTTGTCCTGCGCCAGTGTGTCAAGTCTTGTCCTGATCACCAGCCTCCCCGTCACAGCCATTTTTCTTCTAGTTCCTCATAAGAGTGATTTTTTGTTGGCCTTTGTCTTTTCATAGTACTTTAGTTTTAGCCCAATTCAGATCTTCCCTCCTCGTGAGGCGCCTTTTGTTCTTCCCTCTCTTTTGGAGGCACTTTTGTTCCTTTTCCTCTTTTTTTAAGGCCCTTTTTGTTTCCCTGGTGTTGACTGGTGTGTAGAAAATAAAATTATCTGCCTCATGCCATACTCTGCATTCAAGTCCTCTGTTTTGAGAGTCCCGTTTGTCACAAACCACAATGGGAAAAAAATGAAAATAATGTAAGAATAGTTTAAAAATATTAACTAATTTAATTATATTAAATTTAAAAATATGTCAATTACAATGGAATGCAATGTGGGAAGGACTCACAAAGTATGTTACTACAGTGACCACACTGATGTAATTGCTACATAATCTTACTACAACTAACATTCAAATGGTTTGAAAACATAACTATATTATTTTACATGGTTGTGGAGCCTGGGTCCATGAAGTTTACAATATGTTGTTAGCATTTTTAGCATTGAGTGTTTAGTTATAGTCCAACATTGTCGGCCTATAACTAAACACACAATGCTAACAACATGCCAGGCCAGTAATTGTACTGTGTTGCCAAATGGCAACATGCATATTTGACCAGTTTTCCATTATTAAATGATCAAATACATTTAAATAAATTACATAATAACAAACTTAACTCACCTATTCTTCTCTATATATATTTTGTCGTATGAAAACTGTCATAAAAATAATTTTTTGGGTGATATTTGAGGAGCAAAATGTTAAGGCTCCTCTCTGTCAAGAGGTGGAAAAGGTCTTCAATAACATTTTTAAATAAAATTAATAACACATTTATAAACTGCTCTTATGGCCCCACTTCTTTGTAATGCATCGCATTATAAAAGGTGATGTACTGCGTGTGTGTAGTAGGCATGAATTGGGTTTGTTGCCATATGGCAACATCGTACCATCGAGGGTTAATGAAGGGGGCTCAACCCAACAGCACTAGGGACCACAGCAGGCTCACAGCATCTCTGGAATCACACCAGTACGAGAGTTCAGGAGGTGAAGTTTGCTTCGTCGTGTGTCAGTTCACAGATACACCGACCAGTAGACCACATTGAAGAAGAGGAAGGAGAAAGGGAAGAGGGCTCTTGCATAGAGATCGACGCGTTTGGCGGCCGTGGGGATGACGGGTTTGGGTGGGGGGGGTTTCTTGTTGGCTTTGCTCTGGGACTTGAGGGCCCCAGACACTTCAACTGGTTTACCGTAGCAGTCGAAGTTGGAGAGCTCAAAGTCCCGAGGTAGAGATCCTACGATGCTGAAGTCATTGGAGCGAAGGTCCGACTTCGAGGTGCATACTTTCTTGCAGCGAGTTTCAACCACCTGCTAAAAGATGGATAGACTGAATAAGGTCATCTGATCCTGTCTGACACTACACTGGGCTTATGTGAGCTGTCTTTACCTGCAGGGTGTTGACATGGATGGGGGTTCCACCTGTCCCATTCACTGTGTTGTTGGTTTTATTCTGAGGCTTATTTCCTTCTTTCTCTTTCAAAGCTTTTTCCTTGTTGGCCATTTTGGCCTTTTCCTCCTCAATCAGTCTGGGGCTGTTCAGTATTACCTACAGAGAGAGGGACAGAGAGAAAGGCAGGACTGTAATGAAAAGTCATATACACATACTACCGTTCAAAGTGTGGGGTCACTTAGAAATTTCTTATTTTTTAAAGAAAAACACTGTTTTTTTCAATGAAGATAACTTTAAACTAATCAGAAATACACTCTATACATTGCTAATGTGGTAAATGACTATTCCAGCTGCAAATGTCTAGTTTTTGGTGCAATATCTACATAGGTGTATACAATGTGTTTGCTCATTGCGTCAGAAAGCTAATGATTAGAAAAACCTTGTGCAATCATGTTAGCACAGCTGAAAACAGTGTAGCTGGTTAGAGAAGCTAGAAAACTGACCTTCATTTGACAAAGGCAAAGTTTGGAGGAAAAAAATATTATTTCAAATACAAATCA
The DNA here is from genome assembly GCA_030544235.1 of Lepturacanthus savala. Taxonomy (NCBI): domain Eukaryota; kingdom Metazoa; phylum Chordata; class Actinopteri; order Scombriformes; family Trichiuridae; genus Lepturacanthus; species Lepturacanthus savala. The sequence goes on along the minus strand of CM060466.1, from coordinate 14,411,482 downwards.
ATATTTTCAACCTTGCCAATGTCTTAACTATATTTTCTATTCATTTTCCAACTTATGGTGGTAAATAAAGACGTTTCCTTTCATGCAAAACACAATTACAACAAAAAAATTGCCTGGGTAAACCCCAACTTTTGAACAGTAGTGTAGAAAGAAACAAGCTATACATAGACTACATTGAATTCTTGACCAGTGAAAGTTATTACAACTTAAGTATGAGAAGAGCCATCTATATCCTAACTTAAAGTAGAGCAAAAGAGGCTTATAATTAAAGTAGTGCAAGGTCAAGGAGGCGGCATACACATGGAAAACCGTTGATAAAAACAAAACCTGGGTTAGGAAAAGAGCAAAAAAATCAAAGTGTTGACAATCTCAATCTACAACAATAGATCATTCAGGCCTAAGAAGAACCAACCTGCACCACGGCGTATTCAACCAGGGATGAAAACCCAAACAGTAGACAGGCAATGAGCCAGATATCGATGGCCTTTACGTAGGAAACCTTTGGCAGCTCCGAAGCCAAGGACATACTCTCACTGGACAGAGAGAGGACTGACAAAATACCTAGAAAACACACGTTAATACATTTCAGTCAACTGGCTCACGTTGAATTTATTGTAATATAAATAAAGCTCTGACCTGGTTGTTTCTCAGCCTTACGTTCAGAGCCCAATGCAGCATTCTGATGAGTCAACAAGGTCATTAATTATGATTCAACACGGGGGAGAATGATGACACAGCAAGGTTATTAATAATGAATCAACAAGGTGAAGGCCAACAGGACCAACTGACACAAGGCCGGTATATATACTGTTCTATGTGTGGGTCAAGGGAGGAGCCACTGTGAGCTCATTCTCCTCGAGTGCTTTAAGACCAACAGCAGTTGGTGCACACCCAACGGTCCATTCAACACAAATGCTCTGAGTTCGGTTTGTATTCGTTGGTGCGAAAGCATCAGTCGCACTTAATTAAGACCAAGACCTCCAAAAAGAGGTGGTCTCGGTCCACTTGGCTCCGCACCAAATGACAATCTTCAGTGTGGTCCCTCTGGTAAGAATGTGAACTCGGGTCCAAACGAGGGGATACTGATATTTTTATAGACTACCTTGTGGGTCTTTGGAAAAATGTTCGTCCAAAATTACCTAATTTATGAAAATAGTGCATCTCCTCTGCATGAAATGACACGCCATGGATCTTCAGCAACTCCAGTGCATCAGCAGATGGTTCTTCAGACCCAGCCATGACTCATTTTGGATATGGCCGATACAGAGGATGTCATACACGAAGATAAGAGCAAGTAGCAATGTGTGAATGTGTCGCTCTATAATGAGTCAGGCGCTAGTTTCTACCAGAAAATAAGCACTGATGAAAGGTAAATTGGATCAATTTTGGTTCATTTGCAGGTGTGAAGGCAGATAATGCATAAGCCTATATGCTAGTCAGTCAGTCATTTTCTATACCTGCTTATTCCTCATTAGGGTCGCAGGGGTCTGCTGGAGCCTATCCCAGCACGTTACGGCAAGAGGCAGGGATACACCCGAGATGGTCGCCAGCCAATCATGGCGCACACACACCATTCACTCACACCTATGGGCAATTTAGAGTCACCAATTAACCTCAGCATGTTTTTGGACTGGAAAACCCACGCAGACACAGGGAGAACATGCAAACTCCACACAGAAAGGTCTTGAACCTGCAACCTTCTTGCTGTGAGGCATAAGCTCTAACCCCTGCGCCACCATGTCGCCCGCCTATATGCTAATCAGTAAAAATTGTATTGCCTTTAGAGACACCACAGGCCACAAGGGGGTTCTGCTCTCTAATAAAATGCTATGTGTGAACCTGCAATTAACCACAATCAGTCACTGTGTCCTGATCCATTTCATCATCCATGTTGCAAGCCTATGTAATGGTCAAACCATTCAGGGGCTTGAGTGTGGTAATTGGTGGGGCATTGACATTAGAGACACATTTACTGACAGGTTAAAGGTTAACTTCTGGCAACAACCTTCAAGTCGTGAGACTTAAAGGGCTGCTGTGGCTGAAGATGGGACATCATTGCATCACTGATTGCCAGGCTATCGCTGGGGCCTGGTCAGGGCTAGGTTAAGACACAAGACTGCTGAGAAGACTCCCACTAATCACCCTGTGACCGCTGGTCCTGACCTGAACCCTGTGTAAACCCTGTCTTTTTGTGTGTTGTTTTTATACCTGCGGTTACCTTTGTGGCTGTGTCTCACATGCTGGGAGTAGATGCCTGCTGTCAGACTGACAACAAAGAAGCAGCGCTCCCAGGCAGGAACTGGTGCCATGAGATTTGGAAAAGCACTTTGGTTGCTGACATATTTTTAATATGAATTTTCATTAGCAAGAAAAGATCCAGACTGAGATCCATTTGTTTATATTATCTCTCTAACTTTAGTTAATAGTATCCCAATTGAAATGTTCCCTCTCAATAAATTACTTTTCTTCTCCCCTAAGGAAAAGGGGACACAAATCTGGCAGACGACCTAGCAACAGTAACTAAGGGGAGTGATTATCAGTTTACAGTTGATCAATTTTAGCTCTGCTCTATGCAAATATAAATAAAATCCCACCGTCTGTGATTGAATGTCAGATGAACTTTATAATTATCACAGAGCAAAAATGGATTTGATCGGTTACTCTGTGTTGAATATTATAAACCAATTCTTATAGACAGCATTAAGTTACCATGTCAACAAATTATGCAGTGTCATTCACAATAAACGTTAAAAACAAAACAGCCAGTGCAGTCAAAGGGTGCTGCTAAGTGGCAATAATATTATAAAAAAAAATACAACGCACATAAAAATGAGATTCTGCAAGTATTCATTGTCTCAAGTGTGCAGTAACGAGCCACATAACATTTGATTTAAATATCTCAGCTTTCATAATATAGTTATTGTTGGCTTTATTTAAAAAAATGTGGTCAGCATGACAGTTACACTTCAATTTATTGGTGTAAATCACCAGATATTTTCATTTACTCATCATTAATGACTGCAGGACAGCAAATTTTCCCTAAAATCAATATACATTTCTTTTGTTTTAGTAATGCTAAAATCAGATTACAGTCATAGAGTTCTGTTACTCTTATGGTTACCAGTATGGAGCTGTATCATCGGCATACTCATGGATAATTTTGCTAGTGTTTGAAATAAATAAAAGTGGAAGCAGCAGCTCTGTGGGCTACCTGAGTTTCATATGGACTCTCCTGTCATCTCTGTACTTTTTTCACTTGTGACTTGTGAAATTGTTATGTTTACAGTAGATACAAAGAACAACCATTTTCCCTCATGGCTCCCTTTGTTAATCATTCATTTAAAAAAATGGCACAAAGGCCAAATTTGCCACAAGGGGTAAATAATCAGAGTGAGGAGCCAGGACAACCACAGTCTCTCCTTTGTGTCATGTTAAATTCTGGATTTACAATGCATTTGGAAGACTCACCCAGTGGAACCCTTGCAGCAGAGGCATCAGGGTTGATCCAGAAAGATAACCAGGACAAAACCACAATCAACAGAGTTGGAGCATAAACTCCCATCATGTAGAAACCGACCTGCCGCCGCAGTGTGAAAATCACCTCGACGCAGGTGTAGTAGCCTACAAACACACAGAAAAAGGGCTTCAAAAATATCCTGACAACATTTACAGGAACTCAAGTGACTCATTCAGTGCTGCTGCTTTAGTTATAATTAAGACGTGCTAACCTGTTCCTTGGTAGTACTTTGTGCAGTTTCCATACTTGATGTCTTCCTGTTTGATGTCAAACTGGGGAAGTTGAATCTCATCCATCTGAACCGGATCAGACTGCCACATGAACACCAGGTCACTGGTGGTATAACCAACTGAAACATAAAGAAGATATTTTAGCAGCTTAGCTTTACGTCATTAGACATTATTCATACTTTATATACTCATCTTGTTTCTTTTGCATTGTTTGAGGTCTGAAATCATATCTTTTTTTTATTATTTTGACCATTTGTCATTTTCTGCAAATAAATGCTCTAAACAATAATATTTTTATTTGGAATTTGGTGGAATTGTTGTCAGTATTTTATAAACTATAAAAATGTTCCTTTTGCCCAAACACATACCTGTAAGTAGTAAAAACAGGAAAACGGATCATTTTGCAGTGGTTTCTTATTTTTTTCACGAGCTGTATATATACATATATAATATAACAGATTGTTCTGTATATATATATATATATATATATATATATATATATATATATATATATATATACAGGCGAGCCTGATGATTCACCATAGTTGCTGACAGTGTAGTAGCATCTCCTACATGTGTAGATGTACTCACAGCTCTCCAGCTGCATCTTGCACAGCTGTGTGTCCATGGGGAAGAGTGTCAGATCCAAGGGACATGACAGTGTCACCGACAGCCTACACACACACACACACACACACACACACACACACACACACACACACACACACACACAAACACAAACACAAAGCTCAACAGGAGAAAAGAACAAAACAGCTCCATCGAAGGATAATTCTTCACCACATCACTCTCATTAAATCCTCTCTTGCCATATTATCTCTTATCACAAGCCTCATTTGAGAGCATCAAGCCACACACTGCACATTGTGTTTTGGCTTCTGCATCATCACCTTTGTTTATGTAATTAATAAATTATGGCTTGTATCAACAGGCCAAACTTAATGTTTTTAGGTGAAACAGTAATGCTACAATGGTAGTGTTTTTCACTTCAGGTACTTCTCCATTATTCACACCAGCTACACACCTTGTCTGAGCATTCCCCATTAATGGAATTTATAGAATCAAATATTTATTATTTAGTTATTATTGTTCATAAATTTTACCCACTTGGGGGCGCTCACAGCTCACACAGGGGCTGTGGCAGTGGTTGAGAAAGACTGGGTTAGGATGTGTATGGTCTTCATTTTTTTATTACAGATTTTTAGTGCATTTTCCTGTAAATCACAGTCATCTCCATTATTAATTAGATAGCAAGACAGACTACTGTTAATCATGTGCCTCATGTGCTTTGCCACTGGGGTGCCCTTTAAAAAATATGAGATGTGTGTGCCGCACCTCATACTAATCAAGACGTCTCCGTTCCTGAAGATGAAGAGCAGAATGTTGTCCTGTGTGACATCATGGAAGTTTGCATTTTTTTCATTGGCAAAAAACAGGTCTGGTTTCCACAAACACTGGAACATCTTAGGGTCGATAGTTAGTGATTCGCTCTTAAAATCAGTGGGAAGTCGTAGGCGAGGGTCATTCCATCTCTGACGAAGAAATATATTCACTCTGTAGTCCTGTGGATTAAGACATCATATTAATATTTGTTGCCTGCTAATGTCACTACTGTTATTCTTACTAGTTCTTTTTTAGCTATTTTGCAGGGTAAGTACTGATGTTACTAATATTATAATATAATATAATATTACTATGTGAAGTTTTGACCAGTGTGATGGGGTCACCCAAATCATGACATACCTTAGTGTTATCAAGCACTGTGTGTGTGTGTGTGTGTGTGTGTATGTGTGTGTGTGTGTGTGTATGTGTGTGTGTGTGTATGTGTGTGTGTGTGTGTGTGTGTGTGTGTGTGTGTGTGTGTGTGTGTGTGTGTGTGTGTGTGTGTGTGTGTGTGTGAATTACCATGGTGGTCTCCTGGATGGACCCAAAGCTGTTAATGAAGATATTCACTTTGGACTCAACTGGGATACCTGAAACACACACACACACACACACACACACACACACACACACACACACACACACACACACACACACACACACACACACACAAACATATGCATATGCTTTTATTCATTTCCACTATATTTTACATACATACATTTTATTTATTTTATTATTTCACATTTTATTAAGGCTTAAAATTATGCATAATTAAGGAGGTAAAGTTTTGAGTGACAGGTTGTCCAAAGATGTTCATGGGAAACATTTTTGACTCAAAAAAATTTGCCACCCACAATTAAGCGGCAAAACAAAAGTCTACAGTTCAACGGATGATGTCACAGAGGCTACATCCATTAATTATACAGTCTGTAGACATGACTCACTCCTCAAGAGGAATAATCACACTAAATTAAAAGCCCTGTGTTGTTTCTGTGCAAAGAAAACTGGTGGTTTCCTAACAAGGCTTTTATTGTGAAGGCACAGCAGCTGCACTGCAGCAGAGTCTGTGGATGCTGCAGCCTGTGTAAATGCCGCAGGCGTGCAGAGACGCTGTAGTCCAGTGATATACATGCACTGTAACAACTTCAATAGTGTGTGTGTATATAAGCGGGGAAGGGGATGTTTTGTAGCTTTAAGCTTGACAAACAAATTAAACACACATAAACACACATTCCTGTTCTCTCTGCTTTTATTTCAACTTCTTGCAGTTTCTCTAACTTTATCTCAACAGATGCCCTCGTCTTATTTCTTCCTCTACAACGAGGTCTGTTGTTGAATGAGCCTGGGCAGCCAATCACAGTTTCAAGAAACATGTCATCTTACAACGAGTTAAAGTGTTTTTCCACATCTTTAGTAAAAGTGGGTCTCAGGACTTTGATTGCTATTAAGAAATCTCCCTAGTGGTAAGAAACATGTTTTGTGAATATTTGCACTATCAAATCCATAAAGAATTGCTTCACATGTACAATACTAAAAAATGCAAAGAAAGACTGACTTTATTTTCATCAGATGTAGAAATGTTAACAATAAACCCCTCTTCATGGTTGGAACCTGACCTTTTCTCATTAATTAGTGCAAACAGTTTGTGTCTTTTTTTCAAAAGCTAAATTTGAATTGTATGAATTATCCATTATAATTACATGGAAGAGCCATCAGCAATTTGTAGTATTAGTTACAGGGATACACTGAAAAAAAGAAATGACTACTATCATGTCAATGAAACAAAAACTACATGAGTAACATTTAGATTTTTATTTTGAGTAGTTAATGAGAGTTATAGACTGGATTTAAATGGGTTAATTGACCATTTGACTAAGTAGAAAATCACTTATTTGAGTCCGGTCTTGAGAGATAAGTAATATCAAAAAATTGTGGAAAATAAAAACGTTTTGATATATAAATTGTGACTTGGTCCTGTGTGTAAAAGATACATATCAGCACATACCTGTGTAGTTTGTAGTATTACCTTGAAAGTTAGGCCGTATTCTTGGGTCATAATTGACCATCAGTCGGTTCAAGATGGTTGACGTGGTGTTAGAAGGAACTTGGGCCAAATCATCCGGGGACAGCTGGCTGTTAAACAGGATATTAATGTACACAAATTAGCATAATGATCAGCAAAATCTAAAACACAAAATTCATTTTTTTACATGTGAGAAAATGTAATAAGAACAATATCAGGTGGGCTTGTTACTTTATTTCCTATAGCTCTCTCTAAAATATCCTTCCAGCTTATTTCCTATGATTAAACGCCATATACAACACGACTGATGTGTAAGAAAGCGATAATAGAAAGTTGTAGCATTTATAAGTGTGGTAAATGAATATGAGTCTTTTTTGATGATATGGAAAGTTGCCATTAAATATTTACATTTTGTTACCTCCTGTAACTGTTGGGTTGCAAAAAGTTAATGATAAAAAAATGATTCTTATGCTGAATTGAAAAAGACAAATTGGTTAATCAGGTGTTCTAGTGAGCCCTCTTATAATATAAATAATATACGCTCGCTTCAAGGAATCAGCCACCAGAGCAATTTTGTCAAACTGCAGCAAATATTCCTATTTCATTTTATGGTCGTGATGTATGACTCTCCAACTGGCTGAATGTGCCCAGGTGCAAGTGCAACCTGTCTTTTAAAAGGGATGGGGGCCAACACTCTGATTGGTTGAGTTCATTTTATGTCCAAAACACCCCTATGAATTATTTAAGAACCCGGGAGTGTTTAATTTACACTTAAACCTGCAGAGCAGGAGTTCTGTCTCCCTCCTGGCGTAATTACACACGCTGAAAAAAAAAGGTTGTGGCTGTTGTAAAATGGTGAATTAAGTCTTCAGAGTGTTATACAACCCCCGCAAAATGAGTCATTTAACACATACCACTGTATGCAAAAATACACAATCACAACTTTATGTACACATAAATTCAGCTGTATGTACGCATTAATTCAACTGTGTATACACATAAATCCAACAATATATGCAGAAATACAATGGTATGTACATAAAAATACAACCACATTCATATAATTACAACTAAATTTGTATAAATACGAGTAGATTCATATAAAAACAACTCTATTCAAGCATTATTCAACTATATCTACATATAATTGCAGCTTTATACATATAAATACAACAGTATGTATGTATAAATACAACTATATCCATATAAATATAACCATATAAGCATGAATACACTACCGTACAAAAGTTTGAGGTTGCTTAAAAATACACTCTATACATTGCTAATGTGGGAAATGACTATTCTAGCTGCAAATGTCTGGTTTTTAGTGCAATATCTACATAGGTGTATAGAGGCCCGTTTCCAGCAACTATCACTCCAGTGTTCTAATGGTACAATGTGTTTGCTCATGCGTCAAAAGGGTAGTTTAATTTCCTATTCATTTTACAACTTATGGTGGTAAATAAAAGTGTGACTTTTCATTGAAAACACAAAATTGTCTGGATGACCCCAAACTTTTGAGCAGTAGTGTATAAACATAACAATACAACTGTATGTATAAATAAAACTACATTTATATGAATACAACTGTATATATGCATAAATACAATATAAAACTATATTCATATAAATACCAAGGGAAATTTAATAAACTTTTTGAACTTTTTTCTCTCATTGTACCGCATCTTGCACAGGCTGAAGAGACACCATGCATTGTGGGATAAAGGAGGTGAAGTAGACTTCGAAGTAGACATTTCATCTTCTGTACCTGCTTATTCCTCATTAGGGTCGCAGGGGTCTGCTGGAGCCAATCCCAGCGCATTACGGCGAGAGGGAGGGATACACCCCAGATGGTCGCCAGCCAATCGTGGGGCACACACACCATTCACTCACACATTCACACATACGGACAATTTAGAGATGCCAATTAACCTCCATGTTTTTGGACTGTGGGAGGAAGCCAGAGTATCTGGTGAAAACCCACGCAGACACAGGGAGAACATGAAAACTCCACACAGAAAGGTCCCAGACCCAGGACCCAAGGAGGTCCCGAACCTGGGCCTTTTTGCTGTGAGGCAACAGCGCTAACCCCTGCACCTTCGTGTCGCCTGACTGAAATGCATATTGCAGATTTTTTTTCTTTTTATCTATTCTTTTGATCCTATTGATTTAGGTCATCATGCAAAATTCTGAACAATAGGCAACAAAATATATGAATATTAACAAAAAGCTGTCTTGTTTTTTGTGTAGTTTAAGCCATAACTTTATTGAACTTGACATGTTGACACATTCACATTCAATTACAGATATAGCCTACAATGTGTGTGTGTGTGTGTGTGTGTGTGTGTGTGTGTGTGTGTGTGTGTGTGTGAAACATTGTAACTAATAGCTGAGCTTGCATGCTGCTTTTTCAAACCGTGGGAGGGGATGAGACACTGCAGACAGCAGATTGAAATATTGCTTTTCTACATGTTTAACTTCACATGTTTATGCGTGTTGATCAGGTGTATTGATTACCTATTGGCCTTCTTACTCTGGACGGTTTTATTGCACTTACAGTAACGAGCAGTCATTAACATTTATCTAGACCTGTCTCCACCGTGTATTTGCGTGTGTGTATGTGTGTGTGTGCGTGCGCGCGTGTGTGTGTGTGGCGGAGTTCAGCGGTGACACACTCTGCTGAGCCGACAGAACCGATGAGAAGCTGCAGCGAGTGAATCACATATAGCTCCTTAATGTTAATGCGCCAACAAATGAAACAAAGTCAAAGTCAGTCCTGAGGCGTTAAGTGCAGCTCAAGTCCGGGTCAGAGGCTTGAGTCCCTGTCTCTGTTCGACAGTGGGGGAGGGGGACAAAACAGAATTTTCAAAAGTGTGCGGGGGACAAGACACCACTGTCTCCAGTGGACATTTTTCTCCAGAAACCAGAAACACTACATGTAAACCCTATTTTCACCTCAAATTTACATGGGCTACACACACCAATGCCATGCTAACGACGTTAGCCATCCTGACAACGTTAGCCATGCTAACTACATCTTTGTACTGTTTGTTAACCCTGTTTTCAGGTACATTTTTGATATTTAGCATATCAAAATAATCTCAAATACGCTTCTCAAATAATTAGATATTGTGAAAACGTCAGAGAGTAAACTTATTATATAAATTCATTAAATATTGAATGAAGTATTTCAAGCCTTTGTGCTAATTTTGATGTAAAAAATAGTGAGTCAACTGTCCCAACATCAGCTTTGTAGTTATATATAGCTTATATATAGTTTATATAGCATAGTATTTACAGTAGTATTTTAGTATTTTTATCTACAAGCAGTATTGTGAAAATATTGCTTCTTTTGAATGTTTCGGTCTTCAGTTGAATTCAGTGACTTAGGCAGAAGTTATTATTTCATTTTTTATTTTATAATTTTGGTGGGCCATTTTTCCCCAGAAACACAGACCTTTGAAACATTAATAGTAGAAAAAAGGAAAAAAAAAAAGTGATATAATTTTGCATCACAAAGGCAATTACAGCCAAACCCTCAGAGCATGAACCAATAAAGTTTATATAATCGATAAAAAAAAATTGGATATTATTGAGAGCAATTTGGGAATCCACAGATGAATGTGTTAATGCGTCTTTCTGAACCATAAAAAACATGCAAATTTTCAAAAATAGACAATGAAAGTTAAAATAAATAAAAAAAATATTAAACTAGGACCCCTATAAAAATAGGCCCCCTTTAATCACCTCCAAGGGTTTTTTTTTGCCAGTACTACCTCTGTGCACATAAATGTCCAAACAGACGTACATGAGGAACAGCACATCACTGAAAACACCAGCGAATTATTCATCCAGGCTTTCTCTTCTGAGTCTCAGTCAATGAGCTAGAAGATAATATCTCTTCTAGATTTGTTTTTTGGGAAAATCAATCTCAAGTTTCATTATGGCGTCTACAAAGAGCGACTTTGTATTCATGATTTAGAAATGAGACATAAAAAAAGGCGTCCATATATGACGTCACTAGGGCTGGGTATTGAAATTCAGGACAGAGCACCGGCAGAGGTCAGAAGTTTCAATGCCAAACTTCGATACCTATTCTTTTCTTTCCTCCTCTCTCATCCAGTCACTTGTCTTAAAATCTAACGTGGCTGCTGATTGGATGGATCTGGGCGGCCTGGTCCAGCCTGAGGCGAGGGAGAAGCGATGACTACTCATGGAGTTTTTTTCTCATCTTAATTCCAGAGCGGAGTCTTTGAATTTGAGAGCATGACTTATTGATTTCACGTTCAGAGTTTGTAATTCTTCCCCTTAAACCCTGCCCTTGTGCTTAAATAGCTTCTGCTCGTGCTTCGATTTGCTCCGCTGCTGCTCTGTTCGCCTGCACTCAGACATACTGTTGCGTGCACAGATTTCCTGATTTAACCCTTCTCCTCAAATTCAGGCCAATTCTGTGGTCTCCCACATTTCAGGCGGTGGAATTGTGCAATATCTGTATTTATTATTCATTCATCTTCTATACTCTATATTCTCCATCAGGGAAGGGGGGGGTCTGCTGGAGCCAATCCCAGCACATTAAAGGCGAGGATACACCCCACACACCATTAACTCACACCTATGGGCAATTTAGAGTCTCCAATTGAACTCAGCATGTTTTTTTACTGTGGTAGGAAGCCGGGGAACCCCCGCACAGACATCGAACCTGTGACCTTCTTGCTATAAGGCAACAACGATAACCCCTGCCCCACCGTGTCTTTATTCATTACATCTATGCAATTACTGGATATATATATATATATATATATATATATATATATATATATATATATATATATATATATACTGTATATAGTGTTGTTGTACAAATGGGCAGCCTTTTAAAAATCCACTAATTGGGTGTATATCCATTTATAGGGTTTTGTGATGGTTTAGTAACCAACAACAAAAACACCCCCTCATATGGTTAGTGTAGTGATTAATTAATACATTGTAATTGTTTGTTGGCATGTAGGTGTGCAGCTTTCTTTATATATATATATATATATATATATATATATATACTGTATATAGTGTTGTTGTACAAATGGGAAGCCTTTTAAAAATCCACTTATTGGGTATATATCCATTTATAGGGTTTTGTGATGGTTAGTAACCAACAACAAAAACACCCCCTCATATGGTTAGTGTATTGCATCATTCAAAATTGTTTTGTTTCATTTTAAATAATAAGGATTTTTTTTATTTCTATTTTTTTTTAAATAAATACGGCAACAACTTGTGTTTGTTTTACTTCTCAGAGCGTCCCATACAGGTTACTTGTGGTTTCATGCGCTTTACCCTGGAACAGTAATTAGCCCATGCCATTGTCGTTATCGTTTTCAGATTTCAACAAAGAGGCCCAAGCTCCACACTGAGGAGGGGCCGAACTCTTCTACAGGGATACACAGAGGAACGTTCCCAGCTCAGAAGGACGTTGACTATTACAGGAGCCGCTCTGCTGCTCCAGCTGCTCTGTCCTCTGTGACCCGGCGATGGGACAAGAGGGATCGCCTGCCACTGCTTCCACTGATCATGGAAGCCCATTTTTCATTCTGTTGTGGGCCACAACAAATAAATCAATGCATGGGAAAAGCGGTCTAGTTTATAAACAATGGAGCGATAAATAATTCATACATGAACTAAATGACTTGGACTCTTTCAATTTCAAGTCAAAGGACTTATTGCAGAAGCATGTTCTGGCAATTGCATTATGAAACATGTTCTTATTTACACACACACACACACATATATATATATATATATATAGTATTTTTCTGGCACCAGCATCCAAACTTTGACACTAATGAAAGTGCATTGAGAAAGCTTCTAGTTGGTGGATATAGTACATAGACTCACTTTGGGCAGATGACTTGCTGGCCTTTCTTTCCCTTCTTTGTAGATTTTCCTTCTTTGGCTGCAGTCAAATGCCAACAAGTCAGCAGCAGCAGCACGATCACTGGCCTCGCTCCAGCAGCCATGGTTCCTGAAACGAGGTTCAAAGCTTTTATCACATTATAACCACAAACTAATCACAGCAACAAGATTGGAATACCCCATATAGTGATTTTCTCTGGCAGGGTGCTGAGGAGCGCTGTAATGAGGCGTCGAGTGTGGTGACAGCAAAAATAAATAAATAAAGTATCCGTGTGTGGGCTTTGTTTCTATGACAACAGCATCTTGACAGTTTCTTCCGATGTGCTCCCACAAATGGGCTTTTCTGTCAGAGTTTATGTCTGAAATGTTAGACATAATCTGGCATAAAGTTCAGAACGGGCAATGCCCACCGGTTCTGTGGAACACTTTGTGACGTCTGCTCTCAAAAAGTTGTACCCATAAGTATAATATATAATAAGCATAAGAATAGCACTGTCTCCATATGTTAAATGAGAGTTGTCAGGCTACAGCCAGAAACTGCTCCTCAGCTTAGCTAAGCCATGTTTTTCAGTCAGTTCACTCTGGGAGCTGAATTATCATTAGAGGTCTCTCTCCAAAATTAACCAACCTGGTGATTATAATCAGTAAAGCAGTTTTACATTAAAAATCTATCTTTCTATTATGCTTGTGGCTGATGGTAGGCTGCTATATGTGGCGGTGACCTCTGAACTGCAGTTAAAATTCCCTCAGCTTGCGCCTCTAATAGTTTAAGAACCACGCGTTCAGAAGTTTTTTTTTTACCAGGAGCTGGATTATCTGGGGATTCTTTCTCCTCTTCAGAACAAAAACACTGAGTAAAGCAGTTTCATGTTAACAATCTGTGTTTCTCTGCAGCAGTTTGGCGATGTGCCCAGAGCATATGTAGCAGTCTGTCCACAGGTTAGCACTGTTAGCAACTAGAACACGGTCACCAGTGGTTCATACATCACAATGTTGATAATCAATTTAATGTCCAAGCATCTATTAAACAGTATGCATCTGTGCAATATACAGTCTATACATCTATACAGTAGCCTATTTATCACTGGATTATCATTCACATAGACTACAATGAAATATATATATATATATATATATAAACAAGAGCTTGCAAACTGGAGATATTCAGAAATTTCTAATACTTAATGCACCCAAACTATTTATTTCAACAATGTTTTAGTCATCATCAATGGATCTTTGTCAGGTCATTCATGTCATGTGAGGAAATGGTTTAAAGGGTACTTATCGTTCCAATATAAAAACCAGCATCGAACATAGAACTGAAAACTACATGCTTGTTGGATACAATATTAAAAGAAGACTAATCGAAGTTGAGGTTTCACAAATAAATTCAACAGAAAACAGAAGTATTCGTTTAATTTAGGTTGTCCACCTATTTCAACATGAAAGTCAAATTCCATAGAGGATTACATAAAAAATGTGACTATAAAAAGCAGAGAAGGTGCAAAAATTAATGAAAATAAACCTGTTCGTCACTCTCCTATATCATGCAATATGTCCAATAACCTCATAAATAAGGGGGTGAAATATTACCTGGGGAGTGGATCCATCATAATTCTCTCTTTAGTAAGAGGTTATCAATATTACCCCTGTGTCTTTGATACATGATAGATAGAAACGTGTTCTCATACCTATGTACCATAACGAAGATACATTGTGGTGTGCGTCACTGAAGTGTGCAGCCACTGCCATTTTTCATCAACCTTTCCTATTGGCTCCCTAGGCTTCGACATGTGTCTCTTTAGTGCCCATTTTGTCTCACCTTTATATGCTTTTCCTCATGGGCACTTCAACATCTAGATCATTTTGATGGCTGTGCATGAAATTTTGCCTCTGGGTGGTTAATAGAAAAAAAGAGCATTTGCAGTTGTGAAGTGACATTGGTCACATGATCCACAGCGTGTGCATCCATCAGGTACTGTAGGTCATGAAGGAATGTGCAGGTTTGTTTAAAGGTCAGTCTGAATGCACCACTAGATCTCTCATGTTGGGTAATAACAGTTGGTTCATGTCAGTTACTGTTGATCAGGTTTAGAGAGAGACAAAGACAAATAAATTCATATTATAAGAATAATGGGGAAAAGCCAGCAGCAGAAGCAGCTGGTCATGTTTGCAGGTTTTTGCTTAAAAAAAGGCAAAAAAAACCCACCTAAAGCGACCATAAATACTTCATTTCAACATTTCTTAATAATAATAATAATAATTTAAAATGCATTAAAATATCTTGATGGAAATATGACTAATGAGTATAAAAGTGCACATTATCTGGCGACGTGTTACTATTCTTTTGTTAACGTGATGAAATTAACATATTTAATGGTACGTGTTACTGTATGATGGAGAAGTGTGCTGGCTATGGTACTGCTGGAAGGTATATGACTGCTTTATGCTTTTACTGAATATTTTCATTTTTATCACTTGCAGTTCATTAGTAGCTTCTAGAACAAATCTCTCCCTTCTCTCCCTAACCAGCTCAAAAATCTAAATGTTGATAAATGTTTTACAATACATTTATGTTATAAAGACACATCCAGGGTCAGGTTTTCTCAGCTTACTATAAACACTAAACAAATAAATCTTATCAGATGAGAAAGTCGTATATTTGGTATAATTAGTCCAGATCAACCAATATCAATATTGAGCACAATTACCTATTTCCATTGGCAGATAATTTAACTCTTTAAAAGACTGAACTGACCCCCCAAAAAATTGAAATGAAGAATCAATGATGAATAACATAATTCTACTCAATATTTAATATCTAGACATTTTCACCTGTTCACATTCGATTTTTTGCAGTGTACTCCAAACCAAACATTTAATCAAGATAACTTTTAATCCTATTCAGAGCTTTGTCAGGTCAAATTTAATTTATGCATAACACCACCATTAAACATGCTGGCAGATTATTGGTAATAATTGATAGAAGTGACTCAAAAGAAATCCACTTCAGGGTTGGAACTATCTGTGGAACCACCTTCTATCTCAGATTAATGATAACAGGTAGTGACTTTAATACAAGTAAGGGATTCATCAATAGAAAAACACTGACCCAAGCAACATTTTTCTGAGTGATTTTGGTCTTGGCCATGCACATAGGTTTTTTTTGGCACATAGATTTTCTCTTAACAAGTAAATGAATTAATCCAAATCTAAACATTAATCCAACCCATCAAATCAGTGACCTTCTGTGTCCTTTATCTGAAATAGAAGCAAGCCACATGCAACAAATCCATCAGCAGAAGGTGTTTTCAACACATCTCCTTAATTCTATTTAAAGAGAATGTGCATCCTTCCTTCAGATACCTTAATATTTTACTACACCAAGCCATGATCCAAATGAACACAAAATCAAGTCAAATCAACAACGGTTTGCCACAAATCACTGAAGAAAAACACGCACAACTCTGGATTTTCCAGAAGAATTATCTAATGCACCGAATCAGATCAGATCTGATGGCCCCCATGCTGACTTCTACAAACATATCTGGTCTATTTTAGGTCCATTCTTCAACAGAACTCTAAATGCCCATCTTAAAAGAATAGTGCTTTAAATAAACCTCCTAAAATCCAGCAAACATCCCACTTTGCTACCTTGGTTATAGTCTTTTATTACTCCTTAATACAGATGCAAAATCATCAGTAAAACTCCTCTGGTGCATTATTCACACTACAGATTCTTACTTGTCTATCTGGATGCAGAAAAAAAATTGTTAATGTCAACAGAACATTTCTATAATACAACACTCTCATTTGGTTTGGAGAATCATTTATCAACTTAATATTCTCTGCACATCACCTCTGACAGCAGGGATCATAGAAGAAGAAGTAGAAGAAGGAGAAAAGGGTTAGAAGCACAAGTTTAAGGTTAACAGATAACTGACCTGTCAAAGCTTCAGCACCGCTCAGTAATTCATGTCCTTTTGCTCTGGACAACCAATACAATATTTATGACTATAAGTCTGTCCTGCCCTTTGCTGACTTTCTCTGGGCCTGTTCTTGCTCTTCTGTCTGTGGGTTTATTAGTTTGGCTTGTTGCAACCTCACCACACTGACAGTAGTGTTCTTGTTACCTTCACAGAGGAGGTTCAGTGCTGTTTGTCTGTCTGTGAGTAGGATTTCCAGAAAACCACTGGGCCCATTGTCATGAAAATTTGTGGTAGGGAGTCGAATTGGCCAAATCCAGCTAATTCTAGTGTGGATCACACTTAAATTTGCACATTTCTTTTCTAAAAAGTCTTAATATTAAATAAGCAACATATGTTGAATACAGACAATATCCTGTATATAATGTCACCATGAAATAATTACAATGCATTTTTAATTATTACTATAGGTAGATAACTGAGAGTAATTAGAAATACATTGCTTATTACATTGCTATACATTGCTAATGTGGCCCATTTCCATCAACTATCACTCCAGTGTTCTAATGCTACAATGTGCTCATTGTATCAGAAGGCTAATGTAATACAATTTTCTCTTCATTTTACAACTCATGGTGGTAAATAAAAGTGACTTTTCATGGAAAACACAAAATTGTCTGAGTGACCCCAAATGGTAGTGTATGAATGGTAGTGTATATAAGTTTTTACAATATTGATTTGATGTATTGTGCAAAAACACATAACTGTCATACTAACAATAAGGAAAAATAAATGACTCTTCAAAGCTCTTCAAAAATTTTCAACACTAAATCCGTCCAATGTTGGTTACTTGTGATGTACGTATTTAATTAATTTATTCCACATAATTTATAGCTATGTGTCTATTTCCCAATTTAAATGCAGAAGGTGATACATCAAAAGAAATAGACAAATACTGGGCTATGTATTTCATAATTCCATTTTTAATACCAAAATCTTTGTCATTCAAGACTAACAGGGGCAGATCAGTTCTTACTGTCTGCTTAGCCACACACAGGCTGTCTTTATTCATGAGATGATTCATTTCATCATGTCTTATTTATTCAATAAACTCTCAACACCTTTGGTCTTCAGTAATCTTGATGACTTCTTTGACTTCTACTTGAGAACAGTGCTGCTTGACCCACCTCTGCAGATGAAATATGAACAGTTGTGGCATGTGTACAATTCCTCCACCATTAGCTTCTCTTATCATAGGAATGAGTCAAATAGCAATGGAGAGCTTATGTAACTTACATAATTACACCAATCCAGTCAGTGCAAACTAACTGCCAGGTTTCCCGACTCTATCCTTTCTATCCTATGTAGACTTATTGTCTGATAATATTCTAATATTGGTACGTTATGTTTTTAAACCTTTTTAGCTTGCAGCACAGATGGAGGTTGCGTCCTTGGTTCAAAACTTGGATTCAGAGGGAAATATCTCAACAACCTTTGTATATATTCCCATTAAATGTTGCATGGACTTTAATTTTATCAGTACTCATTTGCATATCGTCACCCTCTTAACATAATTGCTTAAGTCACAAAGGCATCTGAGAAAATTTGCTTAAGTTATTTAATTCTCTCATGTTCCATGTTTGACTGACCTTGTTGTTGTATGTCAATAGGCATCTGTTGTTATAACTGTTTTGATTAAAATTGTCATTAAATATATTCAACAAATGGTGAACAATGTGAAACAGTTTGGTTTATGACCAAATTCCCCCCAAAAAATAATGCCAAACTCATTAGCCTCAGCTCTATATTGAATTTATAGGCAATTTGCATAAAAACTCAAACCCAGCAGCAAATATGACATCATCAAATGTAAAATATAAATAAATAAACAATTAAATAAATATCATTAGGGTAACAGAAATCAAGGTTATTGATTAAAAAAGTATCTAATTAATTACAGGTTTTGTAATTAATTAATCAAAATCAATCACACACACAATATTGGAACCCAAATCAACATTTATTTTCTGAAAATGAATTTTAGTTGCTATTGGTAACACATTTTAAACCTTATCTTCAACCACTCATAGTGGACTACAATCCTGGGAAATTCCTCAGTGTTTCCAATGTTGACTTGCCATAAAACACCAAATAAAATCTGGGTTTCAATTAACCACTGGGCCCTCTTTAAAACCGTGGTGCAGTATATTTTAACAAATAACAGCAGGTTTCAAATAAACCCTCAATCTAATTTATTAAAAAAAAATCAAGGAAGAAGTTACCACTGATGCTGCACGGCTGCATTTAGACCAAAAGCTGTGCGTGCATGACTTTGTTCCATTTTCATTTAGAATAGCTCCATGTTAACATATTAGACCGTTCATACCGCATCATGTTCTGTGTCGCACGGGGCCACGGCTCCCCCAGGCTTTTCAGTTTTTCTGCGGGATGGTAAGCATGGGGATGAGTAACGGTAGTAATAGTTGCACAACACGTGCTCATATACAAGGTCCGTTATGTGTTGTTTGTATTGTCCACATATATGTTTCAATTAATTTTCAGAGTTGAAATTAACTCTGAGCAATAAAAAGTATTGAAATTCCGCATGGTTCATTTATATAACCACGGAGCCAACAGAAGTCTCCTGAGGGGAAGCTTCTGAGAACTGCCCAATCAGAACAGAGTGGCTCCTCATGAGACTATAAAGAGATAGGAGCTAAAATGGTCATTTTCATGTTGTGTTCACACAAAAAAACACAAAAAATATTCATATGAGTGAGTATATCTCAGCGATTTGCCACCGAGGGTTAGCGGTTAGGAGTTAGGGATTAGAGGTTAGGCTTCTTTCCCATCAGGGAATCCATCTTTGTGGAGCTATGCTAGTTCATTGTTATACAGTACAACCATAGCAGCCAGTCAGACTTCCTCAATGACTTTTTCTGTCATTTTACAACTCATGGTGGTAAATAAAAGTGACTTTTCATGGAAAACACAAAATTGAATGAAATCTGTGTTTTAATCCCAAAGGTTACAAAATTAAACTAATCCCAGTCAGTTTAGTGGATCCATATTATCTGGTTTAACTGCTGTGGTGGTTGGTCTGTGTCAATTACTCAAGAAATCATCAACAGCAGCCAATGGGACTCTGACTCTGCCTCTCTTCCCCGGCTTCTATTTTCTTCTCTTATGTTGGACAGCAGCGGCTCAATCCCCCCTGGTCCAACTCGGTGATACGCGCAAATTGAAAGTTTCCCAAGGCGAATTTTGCATCATTTGCACTGTTTGTGTCACGCCATTCGCACAGTTAATTGCCCTGAACAGATTCACATCTTTGCATTGAGTTTGTATGTAATTGTGTTGCGTGAAAATATTTACTGTCTTCTGACTGAGGCCGTTTTATGGGTCAGTATGAGTTAAACGAATTAATCAGATTACATTACAAATTGCAGATGTTCCAAAAGAGCCCCAGAAGAGCCCTTTGGAAAAACACTTCATTTCAACATTTTTTTTTCTTAAGAACCTTAAATAACATTATTTTTACAACCACCCCCCACATCCCATAATTTGAATACAACCCTTTAGCCTTAGCCTTGAGAAGGTTAATTAGAATCATGCAGAGGCATGGTGAGAGAAACGTAGTTGTACTGGAGGAGAGGGAAAATGGCAGAGGGAGGTATAGAGTGGGTTTGGGGCTGGGGGGGGTGGCTGGGGGGGAGGGGGCTGAGGGGACTGCGGCGTTAGACTACACTAATAAAATGCGATGACACAGCTCGATGAAGCTGTTACAGTGACACAAAATCACTTACACACACACAGCGATAGTGTTCTCTATGCCATAGGCAGGACAACTCTAACAACTCATATAGTGTAATGTATTCCACACACATAAAACAGAACCTGTCAAACACACACACACATACACACACACACACAAGGACGGGACACAGAAACAGCACCAGAACCCTTGTCGGCTTATAACATTGTCCATCTACTCTGCTCTGTCTCCTGCGCTACCTCTTACATCCTCACACACACACACACACATCCTGTGTCCCAACACTGCAACTGCAGAAAACAGTAAGACATTGCAATAGATGTTTGATTCTTACCTCTGGCCAGATCATCAGTTGAGCTGCATTACAGGGATTCAGTGGTTAGTCAGTGAGATGCTGTTCTGGCTCGAGCTTGACTGTACGTCCTCTCTACCGCTCTCTCTCTCTCCTTTTCTCTCTCTCGCCCCTTTCTTTCTCTCTCTCTCTCTCTCTGCTGTGTGTGTGTGTTCATTTATCTGCACTGCTCTGGCATCCTGTCCCAAGTTCCTCTCTGCCTGCGTGCCTGCCTACAGGGCGATATAATAATGCCAGAGTGAGCCGGGGAAGTAGCACAGTAGGCTACTCTAATTGAATCTTAACACATACTAGTACCAAATAGTAAGTAATGTACTAACATTTCTCCAATAATAGGCTATGTTTTGCAAAAGATTTTTCCCAGTTGCTAACGCAAAGAATCAAACAAGACTAAAGAAGGAGAGAGAATTGAGACATATTTAAAAAGGGAAGAAGCAGAACATTAAAGGCTACACAAAGATTCAAATTTGCATTATTTCATGCATATATTAACCCATTTAAACCCACTGGCAACTGGAATTGCCCATGTCTATGACTGTCATTTTCTACTCAAAATAAAAAATATATATATAAATATATGGTAAAAATAAATGTTATTTGGCAATAAATAAATAATTAAGTACTGCAGTGAAACTACAGCTGAAAGACTAGGTACATGGTAATAATATAGTAATACTATGGAAACAAATTTGGCTTCTTTTAACAGTAGACTTTCTGCTTACTTTTTTCGCATTGCTTACTAATGTCATCATGCTGTCTTTTTTTATTTCTTTCCCTTAAAAGGCCAATATCAAGCTTAATTTTACGTTTATCTTGTCCTTCACACTTGGTCTGTAACTCATCTTTCCTCCCTGGGGAACACAATCTCCTCACCTCACTCTGCTCTGTATAAACCAACATTGTTGTTGGTGATTTGAATATATAGTTCCTGAGTCTGATTAAGTGTCTTAAGTGTGGACACACTTGACCTGGTCAACAGTGACCTCGTCCCAGGGGTCTATGATCTGGCTACTTTGACATTCCTATTACCCTTGACCAGCTTAACTCCACATGCTTTTCCGTAACTGGAAAACCAATGGCCCAGCCATCATGACTATGAACCTCCAACACATGTCACAGCTTCTGCAACACCGGATGAATCAGTGGAGCTCTTTGACACATCTCAGAGTGCTGTCTTTGCTCTTTATGCCCCTGTCAAACGTGTGAGTACATCTTTCACACTTTGCCCCCTGGTAGCAGCAAAAAACTGTGACAGGTTAACCTATACCTGGCCGACATGAGTGCAGTTTGATTGGCACTCAAACACTTCCCTGCTTTCTTCACAACCTTTGGATAAAAGACAGCTTTTATCTATCTTGCAACGGTTTTACTTTTGAAAAGTAGAACAATTAGGACATCGTTCCAATATGTGGGACATGGGACAAGGTATAAAAATGCTGTTGCAGTGCTCCATGAAGTGAGACACCCGGTACCCCTACCAAATAGACATATTCCATACACAGAACATACAGACAGAAAAAAAGGAGAAAAAAACATAAAAAGCTCAAGCAAAATGCAGGAAAGCCTGTAAATCATAGGAGCACTGAAGTTCATAGTCAATTGTCAATTTAGCAAAGAGGAGGCAGCTTTGCCTTGTAATGCAGCATAGTGCAGAGTAGCTTCTTCAACTGCAACACAAGCACGAAAACAAAACTTTTGGTTGTATGTAAAGGGCTATGTGCAGATATCCTTACTATAATAAATGAATACACATATAGTAAATGTGTATGTATAAATGTACAGTATGTGCTTATGTATGTGTGGGTGACATCAGGCAAGCTGCAGGCCGTTAGTGTCCATTGTTGATAAGCCTGGTGGCCTGGTGGAAACAGCTGTCCTGGACATTGCTGGTCCAGGCCTAGAGGCTACCAGACGGTAGCAGCTGAAACAGTCCATGGTTAGGATGGCTAATTAATGGCCATTAATAGCCATCCTGCCCGCCTTTGCCTCTATAGAGAAGCCCATAGATTCTTGGAACCCATGTTGAACTTCTTCAGTTGTCTGAGATGAAAGAAGCATTGCTGTGCCATTTTCACCAAAGCTCATCCTAGGTGTGGTCCTTGATAATGTGGTTACAGAGGAATTTCAAGTAGCTGACTCTCTTCACAGCAAACCTGTTCATGTTGATGCTGTCCATCTGGCCTCTTTCCTCCCTGTAGTACATGATCAGCTCCTTGTTGGCAGAGTAGGTAGAGTTTTCGGGATTTTCCGGTTGTTCTTTGTAAACACTACATTTAAAGTTGACCCTCCCCAGCTTTGCACAAGCAAGACGAGACAGTGAAAGTGGAAAGAGAAAGACGTAACAAGAACAACACTGTTAAACAGAGAAATAAAACATCTTAGTCCTAAGGCACAGTTAAAAAACCTGCGCCTCTGCACCTCGCTGCAGCAAGGTGTCACTGTGTAGAGCAGATCAGGGACATAGTTGTAACCTGGATGCTAGTTTTTATACAACTTCACACACCCTGCAATGTTATTAGCTGGGAGCTGGACTTACTGAGATTCAGTTTCAGTTTGAATTTATGAAGAAAAATAGGAAAACTGAAGGATCCAGCTTGACTCACCGCAACTTTGAGTGGCCCACATGGTTTGTTTTCGGGAGCTTTGTGTTTCTATCAAGAATTTGGATAGGGGTCATCTTTGCACAAAAATGCAATGCTGTACTTATCTGCATGACACATCCACGTTTGTGACTCCACACACAGGACAGTCTCCACCTCCGACATGGTCCACGATGATGATTCTTCCATGTTCATCCAATAATCAATCACAAGTGTTGACTAAACTCTGATGCTGGTATTTAAAGATGCCGGGTCTCAGGCTGGGACATCATGCTCAATATGACTCATCCTGTGATGTAAATCTCTGGCCAGTCAGTAGCCAGAAGCAACCACATTAAAATAACTGCTTGGCTTACTTGGAACTCCAATGGATGTCATACTAAAAATAGTACGAGGTAACTTGTACCAGATTTTGGTAATCAAAGCACATCAAAGGCGATCTGATACTATGTGGTGGAAATACGCCTTATGTCAGCTCCGCTAAATTTGCACTTCTGTGAATAACACTGGATAATGCTGGACTGAGGGCCACAAGGTGGTGCAGTGGGTAGCGCTGTTGCCTCACAGCGAGAAAGTTGCAAGCTCAAGACCTTGGTCTGGGACCTTTCTGTGTGGAGTTTGCATGTTCTCCTGTGTCTGCGTGGGTTCTCTCTGGGTTCTTCAGCTTCCTCCCACAGTCCAAAAACATGCTGAGGTTAATTGCCCATAGGTGTGGGGGTGTGGCCTGTAATGCACTGGGATTGGCAAATGAATGAATGACTGACTGCTGGACTGAGGGACACTCATTAGGTTGTAGAGGCGGTCAGCTCAGGGCTATGATGGTCTTCCTCCTGATGACTCTGCTGCCTTGCTGGTCGAAGTTTTTCA
The DNA here is from genome assembly GCA_030544235.1 of Lepturacanthus savala. Taxonomy (NCBI): domain Eukaryota; kingdom Metazoa; phylum Chordata; class Actinopteri; order Scombriformes; family Trichiuridae; genus Lepturacanthus; species Lepturacanthus savala. Next base: position 14,386,878 of record CM060466.1, on the reverse strand, counting down.
AATGTAAATTTTGGAGTGGGTGTTGAGGAAAACTGGAGACAACTGACTACCTTGCCCAACTGTGATCCTGACCACATGGACGGACAAGATCACTGTTGATGGATTGAACACCATCTGTGGTTTCAGCCACATGGATCTTCTGGGGATTCCATCCACTCAGATGCCAGCCTTTTCTCTCTCTAATGCAGTTGAGAGGTGGTGCACCGGGCCGGTGCTGAAGGGCTTCTGGAGCCCCCCCGCTCATGCACATAATGTTGCTGCTAATTTATTGATTAAAGTTAATTGGTACTGAAATAGCTGATGGAATTATATTTCACTGTGACTCCATTGTGATCAGATATGACAAATGAAAGCCCTGTCCCCAGCACTGCAGGTGCTAATTTCTCTTTGACTTTATGCAAGTCAGTCTTTTTCAAAATGCAGACACTGATATGGTGAATCTGTGATGGAATGAAACAGGTGGTCCGGAGATGCAGGAGTGTGATAAACACATCGTTAATTTCCATTTTGTTTTCAGAAAAGAAACTGAATATTACAAAAGAACCAAAAAAAGAGGTAAATGCAGGGAAGGTGTGATGGAAAATCACCCAGGAACGGAGGAGAAAAAACACAAGCAAACAGAAAGAACAAAAACCCACTCAGTTTTAACCAACACACTTTCCTTTAAGTCACTGTGTTGCTAGCATTGGTATACTGAATGTGTATTGTATCTATTGTCCTATTTGACTTGTTGTGTTGTTCTTTTTACTGTGAGCTGCTTGTCACTTGTCACTTTCCTTCAGGATTAATAAAGTGAATCTTATCAGATAGGGCATGGACCATGGTGCATCATACATGCAACATATCATAGGAGAAGCTGCAAAGAAGGAACATGAATGTATAAATACAGAGTATCCCAACTTATTCAAATTACTACCCAAGTATCTATGTTTCCCTTCATCCTCTAAAACTCTGCACTTTGTAAAAATACATAAAACACCTAAGAAGAAAGACAATAACACATTAAACAAATAGGGTATATACAGAATATTTTTCGGTCAATTCATGAAAAAGCTGCTGTAATTCCAGGCTGCCACCAGATGCCGCTCTTCGTCCTCACAGCCAAGACCCGAAGCTTCGAATAATTTTTGGTACAAATAGAAAAAAAGCCTCAGTGCTTCTTCACAAGGCTGCATTCGCCCATCACTGGTTACTGGCGCTGCAGGTGCCGATTGCTGGATGCTGCTGCTGGGAGACATCTTTCAAGGCCTGAGCAAATATGCGCTCCAGGAAGCACAGCTGTCAAATACAGGAAGTGGCTTCTTGGACTCCCAAATGATATTTATATATATGGATATTGATAATGATATTTTGTTTGATTCTTTAGGCTACACACAAGAAGTAAGCTAAACTTAATTCAATTCAATTTCAATTCACTTTATTTTTATAGCCCAATTTTACAACACAGTTGTCTCAAAGTGCTTTACAAAATCCAGTCCAAAGTGACTCAGACATCCCCCGTCCTTAGACCCTCCTTCTCGGCAAGGAAAAACTCAAAAACCCAGTGGGAAAAAGGAGAAACCTCGAGGAGGACCACAGTGAAGGAGAGATCCACTCCCATGGACGGACAGGCTATAGATGAATCAGGACTGACAGACATCTATCTGATGATGAAATAATAGTCTTTAAAGATGTTTTAGTCTGTAGAGATGCCGTAGGGTGGGGGTAGTAGGGTGGGTCCAACCAGGCAGGTGAAGGTTCATCAGGGGCCTCGATGAGTCGCATCAGGAGTCGTCATCGTTGGGCCTCGTGCGGATGAACTGAAACAGTAGCCACTCCCCCGAAGGGGAGTGGGGAGAAGGACTCTGGGTGAATAGTGATGTAAAGACCAAGTATAAAGTAGATCCTGTTTATTAATGACAGACAGTGGTGCATGGTACCAGAAAGAGATGATAGAGCTCAGTGACTGTACTTCCCCCAGTATTCTCACTCCTAGGGCAGCTTAGACTGAACTGTGGTTTTAAGTCTACCTTTAACTACCCTGACCATAGGCCTTTTGAAACAGAAATGTTTTTAGTCTAGCCTTAAATGCACAGACTGTGTCGGCCTCTTTAATATTAATTGGGAGTTGGTTCCATAAGATAGGGGCTTGGTAGCTAAAGGCTCTAGCTCCTACTGTGCTTTTATGGACCCGTGGAACTACCAGTAGACCTGCATTCTGAGACCGCAGTGTTCTATTTGGATGATACGGGACCACTTAATGGCACTATACAGACAGCAAGCGTGTGTGCATTTGTGTTCTTTGTGTGTTAGCGAGAGGTTAGAAAGCATGCACATATGGAGCATACTAACCTCAAACTTAACCATAAAGGCACCTAACACCATGAACATGGGCCTAAATCAATACAACCAGCATCTCATCTCAACCGCAGCAGAGAGAAAAAGCTGCTATCAGTGTGCTTGGGAAACCCAGAAGTCTCATGTGGGATATTCCTCCAAAGTCGGGGGGGGGGTCCTGCTCATCCTTGTGGTCGGGTTTGCAGGTGTTGACCGTCCTGACCACATGCAAAATTGCTTGCAGTTTGATTACATTTTTCTATCAGATTTGGCTGTTTTATCAAGCAGCAGGTATCCACATAAAAATGTAGGTCAGGGTTGCTAAAAAATAAAAATAAAAAAAAGTCAAATTTCATGATGTCAGAGTTATTTTAGGAAGGAATTTGTTGTTTTTTTTCAATGAAAGCAGATAGTAATGGTAATACAGTGGTGCAGTGGGTAGCGCTGTGGTCAAGAACTTGGTCTGGGACCTTTCTGTGCGGTGTTTGCATGTTCTCCCCCTGTCTGCATGGGTTTTCTCCGGGTTCCTCCCATAGTCCAAAAATATGCTGAAGTTAATTGGTGATTCTAAATTGCCCATAGGACTGTAGAAAATGACAGATAGCTAGGGGGCCCTTCTGGTGACATTGGGGAAAACTCAAAATAATGTGAGATACTAACTCGTGGCCACGAGATACTAATGCATAGAGCAGCAACAGAGCTGTAACAGAAGCTGTCCACACCAGTGCAGTGGTTTTAACCAGTGTCAGCTCCTGGTGGTAACGTTGAGAGCAGCTGTGGTCGCAATTCAGTTTCTTCAAACCAGATTTTACCACCTGGTAACTGCATATACAGACATCCAGAGAGTCAAAGCGCAACAGGATGAACTGCCAAGATGCCATAGATGCGACATGTCTTCCGATGAGAGAGGTTTCCCTTGGAGCAGTCGGAGAAACTTAAACGGAGACTGGCTGATTTATCGTACAGTTCTGTGACCGCTGTGTGCTCTTTTCTTATCCTTTCACAGAGTCACAGTCACTCTGCTACTGTGGCTCTGCATAGAGTTGACATTGTACAATTTATATACGTTCAATGCCATAGAGACGTCACGTCATCTCTACTTCAACATTTGCCAAGATTGGCCTTTTCGGAGCTGATTTTAAAAAAAGCAGATGGCTGTTCTGTTGCCAGTTATTTTGAACCCATGAAGAGCAGCATCGGTGTGTTTAATCACAGTACAGTCTGTCATCTCATTTAATTTATAGCACAAAAACATGCTTAAGCTTATGGTTAATAGCTAAAGTGCAGCTACAAGTGTGACGTGTTTACCCTGCATTGCATAACTGTAACTTCCTGAACAACGACAACAAAAAAAAACAGTTTTAATGAACAAAATGAGGGTAAGAGGAGTTGTTCTGTGACAGGAAAACATCTGAGGACTACCTAATAAGCAGGATGTGAGATTACAGAGATGCTGCTGTGACTATGGCACCCTTAACGCTGTATAATCTTCAATAAAATGGCTTGAATTGACTGTGATCTTGTGATTAGTGTCTTCAGTTCTGAGAAGCTGCTCATCAGTTAATTTGTTTCCTGTTGATCCGGAGACAAGAGGAAACAGATCATGATATAACACAGGACAGTCAACAAACGTCAGAACGACAGCGACGCGGGAGAGAACTGGTTATGGCTCACCTGCTGGTTTGGCTGCTGCTGGTCTACTCAGGTAGGCCTTAATGATGAATGTGTGATATATAAAAATACTGAGATCAAGTCGAATAGCAGTTTTGAAAGCTGCAGTGAAATCTAATCTTATTCTGCTGGTTTTGCTTCCAACCAAATTTATATACAAGCAAAATAAAATCTCTCACACTGATATTAATACATGAGCCTAAACCTGAGACAAGTATTGGTGGATTAGTTTATGCATGTGTGAATTTAAGCAATGAAATAAGGCAAATCTGAAAAGAAAATAAAGAAAAAAAGAAAATAACTTCAACTTCAATGACTGGCACCAATTAAAATGAATATTGCCGCTTGGTAGGTTGCCCTTTTGCAGTGTTGGTTCAAGACATCACTTACATACGCCACAACAGATAGAATGCTTTCCTGATTTAGGCAGATGACTGTCCTTAAAGGTGGCACACATATTTCCAAAGTAGTTCAAAGGTAGACTGGTCCAATGTTATCCAAGAAAACCAGATAAATACTGTAATTATTGATTAAAGCAGCTAGTTAGAGAACATTTACTAGTTGTTTGTTAAGCATTTTATATGACCTCATTTAAATGCAGAAATAGGGAAAACAGAAAACAGACACAACACAAAGTGATACAAAACATTTAGATTTTTATTTGAAGAGTTAAAAAGATAGGCAAATGTTACAATTCAGCTCTCAAGCATACCATTGTCAGCTTGAACAGTTCCATTTGATACATGTACCACTGATTTTTTCTTTATTTCTTTCTGTTGTTGTTTTCCCCTTCTTTATTAATTATCAGTATAAAACAATATAAAAATGATACAAGAGTAGTAACACCAATATTAAACTGGTCAAATGATTCCTGAGTAATACTAATACTCTGTGTTTTCACTGAGATGAGCTCAGCTGAGAGGCCTCACAGTGTTCAGGTCACTGCACTAATAAAACACTCATTTTCAGTCAGCATTGTACCATTATTCATGCCTGCAAGATGTTTTTTTTCCTGCGACGGTGAAGGCATGACCCTACTCAGACTCTGATTGGCTAGTATTCATTGCCTTTGTTGTTTGGATTGATCAGGTTCAGGCATGAGGGCTGAAGAGTCAGTTAAAGGCAACGTAGGACAGGTCATGCCTTCGCCATCCTAGAAAAGGCAAATATTGCTTACTGCCAAATGTGTGTTTATCTCATATAATGCAGGTGACACGTCCCTAGCTCCACACAGACCACACACAGACCCTCTCTATGTGGCTGATGACTACGGTTGGTCCTTTTTTTTTATAGTTGGAAATAAATCATGTTAATAACATGTCAGGGCTTAACAGTCAAGCAGCAACCACACACACACACACAGCTGCATCTTGTGTAATTCACCATTAAGGGGGTAAAATTAATAAAATAAAATATAACAGATTAATAGGGTGACAAATTTCCTCTTTTGAAGAGGTTACAGTCACTATTTCCCTTGTTACATTTATAGCCTATAATTTTAATCACTCAGGTTTTTTTTTCTGTAGAATATGTGAACTCCTGGAACCACTGGTCCCCAGGACCCCAAATCAACTTGAGTAAGTTATGGTGACTGGGGAGCTTCTGAAACTGAGGACAGTTATTGTGAGAGTATATTGTGTATGATATCTCAAGCGGTATTTACAGAATATGCCTGCTCTTTATCATTAGTGTTCAGCCAGTGACACCAAATAATTTATTTCAGTTTTAGGCGTGTGCACTTTTTGAGTTTATCTCGCAGGTTTTGTTCTGTGGAAGAGGATGATTTCTATTTTTTTATTTGTGAATTTTGTATTTATACAGTGTGCCAAATGTAGTATTTTAGGACCTGTGTAGAACAGTTTATAAAAGTTTATTTTTTAGACGAGGTTTCTTACAGACTGAGAAAATATTTGTACAATTTTTACAAATTGTGTGGATAGACTAAGGAGTACAAAATATCACCAATACCCTCAAAACTAATAATATACTCATTAGGCTTACCTCCACTTTGTTTTTAGTGCTAATTAGCCATTATTAGCTCAGTAAAATGCTAAACTAACGTGTTGAACCTGGAGAACAGGTTAAATATCAGCATGTTAGCAACTGGCTGATTTAGATCAGACGTCAAGATGTCTGAAATCAGTCTAATACATTAATCAATTTTCACAATATTGAGAAGAAAATACAGATATTCACTCATCATCACAATATTACATAATGACCGTCAGCTGTTGAATTTCACACAGCTGGTACTTGTGTCTATTATATCTGTAAACATGCCATGAACTTGACTTTATTGTTCCACTGCGGAACATTTGAGGAAACTACAGGGTGGTTAAAGTTACGCACAGAAATTAGGGAGCACAGTCTTCATTTTACTTCTAGGTTTCGCATTGTAACACACATTTCTCTGTTTTCTTCCAGATCCTCGGTGTGAAAGCACAGCCAAAGCTGACATTATCGTGCTGTTGAGCTTCAAGTCAACACTGGACAATGAATTTAACATCATTAAGAATTGGCTAATTGAAATCGCTCGCGCATTCAACATAGGCCCCGACAAAGTTCAGATTGGTAATACCGTAATTTGGGTACTACTATTATACAGTACATACTAATGCTCCTACTAGTATTACTCCTACTCCTCATTTTTTATGTTGCAATGGTCATAGAATCTACAAATTTATTTAATGCTTTTTAGGGGTTAACATTTACCAGTTTTCTTTGGATGTTTATTTTGGCCACATGTCTCCATACACACATACACCCTGACCTCCATATGAGCTAAAGCATCTGTTCAAGAAAACTGGAAATTAATATTTTCCTACTCATAATTGCTATTATTATTCTCATTATCATTCAAAAACAATGGCTGGGCCAATTTTACAATATCTGTGTTTGCTGCAGGTTTGTACCAGAACACTTACTACTTTGAATCCGAGTGGAACATGAACCTCCACCAGACCCAACGATCCCTGCTGGATGCCATCAACAACCTGGAACATAAAGGAGGAGGCACCTTGAGAGGTGAGTTAACATCTTGTTGTTTGATCCACACCCTAAACCTGGAAGGTTTAGGATTCAATGAAAGAAGTTGATGATAGAAGTTTTTTTTTTAAATAGTGTTATGTTGGGATGTATGAGGAGCAGGTTTGATTAATAATATCATTAGTCATTTAGTTATTAATACAAATTAAGGAAGAGATCAACTGTCACCGCATCAACACACAAAATGAAATCTCTGTAATAGGGCTCAATCTAATGACTAGTGAAATGGTTGATTATTCTAACGATTGATACAATTAACTGATTAGTTGATTGGTTCATAAAATGGTGTCAAAATACTGTTCACTGTTCCCCCAAACTGAAAATGGAACCTAAAATGTCTTTTTGTTTTTGTCCAGTCCAACAACCCAAAGATCACCAGTTTACTATTAAACAAGGCTAAAGAGACCAGAAAATAATTAAGAATTGAGAAGCTAGAATTTGGACATTTTTTCTTCAAAATGGCTCAAATCGAAAATCGAAATAGTTATCAAAATAGTTGGTGATTAAGGTAATAGTGGGCAACTAATTGATTAATCTGCTTATCATTGCAGCTTTTTTCTCGACTTTTTAAAGCCACTTTATTTCTGTCTTACAGGAAAGATTCTGAGGAACCTGCTTTATGAGATTTCTGACCCCAGTGTAAGAAAGCGTTTAGACTCCAAAAAGATTGTTATCCTGATTACTGATGGAGAGTCCGAGGATGATGTATCCCTCGACTCGCAGCACCTGAGAGACAGTGGCTATGAGGTCTATGCTATTGGTAATTGACTCTCTTACTTCAAAGAGTAGGGTGACATAGTGGGTAGCACTGTTGCCTCACAGCAAGAAGGTCGCACCTTGGGTTGGGACCTTTCTGTGTGTTTGCATGTTTTCTCCAGGTTTATTGGAGACTCTAAATTGCCCATAGGTGTGAGTGTGTGGGTGAATGGTGTGTCCATGATAGGACCTGTCTGGCGTGTATCCCTGCCTCTCACCTGTAATGTGCTGGGATTGGCTCCAGCAGGCCCCGTGACCCTAGTGAGGAATAAGTGGGTATAGAAAATGACCGACTGACTAACTTTGAATAGTGAGGAAGCTGTGCAATCTGTAAAAGTGAAGATAAACTCTGAAACTACACTACTTTATCACAAAAGAATTAAGTGACATTAGAATTGAAAAAATATGTTTATTACAATAGGGGCATTAGCTAGCAAGACTGAATATATACTATTATATTGTGCTCAACCCTGCTGTTTCCCGGTCAGTAGTGCACTTATAGTTCACCTCATTGCCTGTTTTGGTCCACAGGTGGGTCATCAGTGGCTACAGGGAACATTTGGGCCCAGTGTTCCCATTCTATAAAGTCTAGGCTTCTATAAGAGTCTCTTTCTCACCTTCAATGCTGGCACAAGTTTGGTAATATAGCAGCATTAAAGGTGCCCTATTTAGCTATTTTCCTAGTTAAATATGTTAAGTCATTTCTGTGGTCTATTTATAAAGATAAGTATACTTTTATGTTCCAAAAGCACCTAGCTAGACCTGCAACAGTCACGCCCCTCAGAGAGCTGGGGTTGGGCGGAGAAATTGAAATCCAGTATATGAACTCTACAAGCAGGGGGCAGCTACATGGATCCAATGGTGGTTACTATTAACTTCTACTCCTGTTGTGACATCACAATCAGAGCCATTTCTGAACAGCTTGTGTTTCAGCAAATCTACAGAGGAGGCAAGACCAAAACAGAATGAGAGGGAGGTCTTATTTTACAGTTTAGGTGCTAGCAGGACATAGACTTGCCCACAAAAGTTTCAAGACTCAACTCAGACTCACATTTGATGTATTGGCATTAAGAAAATTAGCTGGATGTCATTCCATTGCTCCAGCATCTTTTCTCTGTGTGTGTGGTCAGCACCAACCAACCATCAATGTACTGTGAAATGTAGAAAAGGTGATATTTTAATCTACTGCCCACTGTTTCTCATCCACCATTGCTGTTTAACACAAGCAGCATGCTAGCTTGTCTATTTGTTACAGACAAGCAACAAACGCTAACCCTTATCTTAGTTTGTCACATAGCTTATGTGGCTGTGACTGTATGTTACATCACAACGCAACTGTACAGAGAGAGAGGGTGCAGGAAATGAAATGCTGCCCCCTATTAGCTTGGAGCAGGTGAGCAAGTAGTACACATTGTACTTATATGGTCACTTCATGCTTCCTGTGTTCCATTTCCTCAAACAGCTTTCCATTCTTCATACTTTTTTGTTTCTTTTCTGATCTAAGTCAGGCAAGGGAGATATAACACTCTTATTTGTTTTTCTCACAGGAGTAAAGGAGGCAAACAAGGCTCAGCTGAGGACCATCGCCTCCAATCCTGATGAAATTCATGTTTACAGTGGCAATGACTTCGCTTTCCTCCGGGATATCACTGACACCCTCACCATCAACCTTTGTAACAGTGCCAAAAGCTCAGGTAGGAAAAAGACTCTGTCATCAGCAAACAGTAAGACATGCTGCACTGATCCACTGGTATCACGCTCAATCTTAAAATATCAGTGGTTAAACATTGTCTAAAGTTTACTACTGGTTAGTACTTCCTTTTAATCAACTTTATTTTAATATATAAAATATACCTAATATTTTATAAAAAAAAGGAAAATAAAATAAATAAATAAAATACACCCGTTTCCTTGCTCTAAGCTCTTCCAGAAGCTCTTCCTCTCTCCTTCTCTCCTCTTGCCTTGTCTCCACTCTCCTCATCCCCTCTCTACTATCACAACAGTATCAAACTCTTGTAAAAATAGGTACAAATACTTATCAGCGCAGAAGACAGGAAGGAATTTGTAATGAAGGAGAAAAGATGAAAGGCTCAATAAGGTTTGTGAGGAGATAACTTGATATTTCATCTTATAATCTTAAATACACATGAGTTCAGAACCATCAGTGGTTGAAATTTGGTGGTAATTTTATATTTCAGGTGTATTATTTGTTGTCTCTCTCTTCCTCAGACGACATGACTGATCATCATCGAGTGTTTCTTGCTGTCGGACAGATGCACAGTGTCAGTCATAGAAATTGCATTCAGTCTTGTATATAGTGCACATGCTATGTTCTGGTTCTCTCTCCCTCCAGACTCTGTCAGGCTGGTGAATGGGGCGAGTCCATGTTCAGGCAGACTGGAGGTGAAGTCTGGGCAGGCGTGGTCCTTGGTTTGTGAAGCTGATTTTGACCAGCAGGATGCACATGTGGCCTGTAGGGAGCTTGGTTGTGGGGCTCCTTCAGTCCTCCAGGGGATGCTTCATGGAGAGGTGGAGGCTCCAATGTGGACCAAAGAGTTCCACTGTGGAGGCAAAGAGTCTGCTCTCCTGGACTGCAGGAGCTCAGACTCAACTAGAAACAACTCCTCATCTGGAAAAGCTGTTGGACTCACCTGCTCAGGTAGGTCTTTTCTATTCTAAGCAAGCTCAGTTCACTCCTTTACTGATGACTCTTGGTTCTGTTCAGAGCCCGTCAGGTTGGTGGGAGGAGCCAGCCGCTGTGCGGGTTCACTGGAGCTGAAGCGAACCGAGTGGAGACCAGTGAGTGACTCTGACTGGAGCCTGAAGGAAGCGTCTGTTGTCTGCAGAGATCTGGACTGTGGCTCTGCAGTTTTAACAGAAAGGAAAAAGGAGTCCTCAGACAGATTTTCATGGTGGATCAGATTTGACTGTGTTAAGTCTGGAGCCTCTCTGAGGGACTGTGTACACTCAGATTCTTCTTCCTACATGATGGAGCTCATCTGCTCAGGTAAGCCCACTAGTGACATCATCAATGACATGATATTTCTATTTGACATGATGATATTTCTAACACTGTCATAGTCATGGTTTCCACTGAAGTCAGCATCCTAGAGCAGTGGTGGGCCACCCTGTCCTGGAGAGCCACTGTGGGTGCAGGTTTTTGTTCCAACCAAGCAGTAACACACCTGATTCTACTAATCAACCATTAGGGCCCTTGCTATGGAGCTTAATTAGTAGACTCAGGTGTGTTACTGCTTGGTTGGAACAAAAAACTGCACCCACAATGGCTCTCCAGGACCAGGGTTTCCCACTCCTGACCTAGAGGATAGAGAAATTAACTTGTTCAAGACAATCTGCATCATTATTCAAGAGCTCAGTCACATCCGCATTACAAGCAACAGTTAGATCACTGATTATTAATATAGCAATCAAATCAGTCTTCTAAAACTGTAAACTACAACCAAACCGAACAACAGTGTGGTCACTTCTAACTGTTCAACCTGCATTTTTTTCTTAACAAACAAATGAGGTGAAAAAAAACTTCTCATTCAGGAAGGAGGATTCATCTTCTGTGTTTATAGACCTGCTGCTTCAGCCAATCATCTCTGTGTCTTCTCCAATGACTGGAGTCTTCGAGGCCCAGCAGCAGGGGTTCCAGGTGCTCTGGGGCGCCACCTTCACCATCAGCTGCTCCATCCCGCCTCAGTACCCGGGAGGCTCCTTCCAGCTTGCCTTCACCTCCTCCGCCTTTAACTTCTCCAAAAAGTCACACAACTATATCAAGCCAGCTGTCAATCACACTGTCGACTTCCTGTTTCCTGACGCAGACTCCACCCTCCAGGGAAACTACAGTTGTGTTTATGGCATCAGTGTTTTTTCTCGTAACTTCTCCTCCAAGAGCCGTCTTCTCTATCTCATTGTCACAGGTAAGCAGAGGTGTCAAGTAAGTACCAATAACTTTAATACCTTACTTAATCTATACTTTACTGGAGTAATAATTTTTCACCTGACTTTTTACTTCTACTCCTTACATTTTCACACAATTACCTGTGTTTTTTTCTTATAACCTACCCACATTAATCATACTGCAACAAATTTAATCTGATCAGGTGAAAATATCATGTTTTTGGTAAAGGTAATCAAGTAAAATAAAACCAGAAGTTTTATTTTTAAAGTATAGTATCTGTACTTCTACCTAAGTAAAGAATGTGAATATCTTTGTCACCTCTTCGGGTAAACTGAAGCTCTGTGGAACCGCGACACGCTATAATGATAACAAACAGCTTCACATGACGAGCTGAACGTCATCAGGCAAACTCAAGAGTTTTAACTTGTATTTAACTGCCTAAAGATGTTTAACAATCAGTTGAATCATTTCAACCAGACAGAGATAATCAGCAGACCTTGATTCATTCTTTCAAACCAGCTGTGAACACACCAGTCAGCATACAGAGCGGATCAGATGAATTTATTCTCTAACGCCTGAATCAACAAGCTGCTTCCCTGGTTTTAGGTTTGGTGTCACTGTGGTTATAGTTTGATGGAAGCTGTTGGCCTCATGATGTAATGTGATCTAATTGTAATGACTGAACGTGTCTCATTAGAACCAACAGATACATCTATAAGGCCAGCCATCCTGCTGGTGGCTCTGCTGTTGGTCATCTCTGCTGTCTTGTTAATCTTAAAGGTACTGTACGTGTCTGTTATGTTGAAATAAGGCACTCTTGTTTATATTGAACTGAAGAGAAGAGCAATGCGTCAACTTAGATCTGTGTCATTGTGTCTGTCCAGTTCTGCAGGAGACAGACGTCAGTCCCACAGGAGGACATCGAGATGGCTTCTTATACCATCGGTGTTTCCAGAAGGGGAGCCGATTGAGGAGAAAGAAGCCAAGGGAGCAGAATAGGACATGTCTCCACCTGTACCAGAAACCCCAAATCCATTTGGACAAACCAAATAGATTTGGTGCTGTACTGTATATTTGTAGAACATTTTCTACAGAATATAAGTTATTACATGAAAATATTTTATTCATGTTCAAATTCATAGCGGTCGACAACACAGAGCTCTGTTTGAGCTCTGTGTTTCTTTAACATTCATTTAGTGTCTCCCTGATGAATTCTGTGCTCCAGCAGACTGGTCTAAAAAATAATTTCAAATCGATTTAGATTGATTTAGTTTCTACTGTCCTGTTTCTTTTTTGTTGTTTTTTTTGCCTAAATGTCACAGGTTGGTCTCTTATCCACCACTGCAGACAACAAATTACATTAAAACATTGAATAAAAATAAATCTCAAAAGTAAATCTATTCAGCTTTACGATGTCCATGTACTTTAATATATTAGGTGGTAAAGAGGATATTTTTATCAGGAAAAATACACATTATATGTATGTATTTTATAACAAAATACATACAAAATACTAAGATCCTTTCTGTAAAAGTCCTGAATTGAAAAATGTTAAATAAAATAACAGAATGACTAACAGCTAAATATATATAGTATCAAAAGTATTCAGTATGCAGACTGCTGTATTATTATGGTATATTACACTACTTGTTTTAATCACTAAATTAATATGATCATGTTTAATTGGATATTCTTTTTATCAGGAAAAACATATTATATTCAAATGATATGTTATGTGCTTTTCTTACAGTATGACATGCTCTGCTTGAGTTTATTTCTAAATGCTGCAACCACAGCTTATTATAAGTAACTCTGACCTTGTTTTTTTCTGTGTCTGCAAATATTGCTGCTTATGTCTTGAGGTTTTTGGGGCTTGTGTCTAAAGTGGATTTGCTTGTTTGGACTTGTTCCCTATATGTTACGTTGCATCATCCTCATACACAGTTAGCTATACACATTTGCCCTTTCCTCGCCACTCGGACTCAAAGGTCATTGTCATGCAACTTTGCTCTTGTCCGGCAGTCTTACTGGACATATTGAGCGTCTCTGTAGTTGATGTAGTCTGTGACTCAAAATAAAAGAAAAATGTAAATGTTACTCACACAGTTTTTTATTCATTAAGGGGACAACTTGGACAAAGCTAACAAAATTAGCTTTTCTCATAGAGGTCATTAATTTTGTTTCAAATTATTATGATTTTGAACACTATAATTACATGTAATGTAATTATATGTATATATAATTACACATGTATATATAATTACACATGTGTATATATATATATATATATATATATATATATGCAACTGCATTTTGTCTTTCTGAAATCAGCATCTGTATTACAGCCATTCCATTCTATTCCATCCAGCCTCTGTTGATTCCAGCACATGAAGAACACCTTTGGAATTTGGGAGAAATATCAGTAGTTTATAGACTCAAAGAAAAACGTTCCTTTTGCCCAAACACGTACCATCTAGTCAAATTAGAAACACTGATCATTTTACAGCGGTTTCTTAGTTCCCCCCCCCCATATATACATATCACTGGCTGCAACGTTCGGCTGTCCTCGTGTGTGTCAGTCTCGGGTCTCTTCGGGTCTCATCGGTATTCCTCAGCACTTGTCGGTGCGCGTGCCCGGTCCTCCAGCAGCAGCGGCAGCGGCGGCGGAGGAGGAGGAGGAGGCGGAGGAGGAGGAGCGCGCATCTGAAGAGAAGAGAAGAGGAGAGGAGAGGACCGGGCATCTGCAGAGCTCCAGCGGATCCTGGAATGACGCCATGAGCTCGCACCGCGCGACGATGGAGGAGACGTCCTGGTAGGAAAACCGCTCCACTTTCTCAGCTCGCTCCGGCTGCTGCGGCGTCGCGAGGATCCTGAACATCATGAAGCTGCTGTTGGTGACGCTGACGCTGTTCTGGCGAGAGGCGCTGTGCGGGTCTCCGAGCGTCCAGATCGGTAGGAATTTCATTTATTCTGCCATCCTAACAACCGTTCTTCTCTTCACCTCTCTCGTTCATTCGTCGGTCGGAATTATCCTCTTCTGTACTCAATTCTCCTCTTCATCATCTTCATCCTCCTCCTCCTCCTGATGTGGGCCTCCTCCTTATTCTGCTCTCCCATCAGGAGAGAGACAGGGGCCTTCTGCTGCAGTGTTCTAGTTCTGTCAACATTTTCATTTATATTTGTGTGCCAGCTCATATGCACGGTGCAGTGTGCGTGTGTGTGTGTGTGTGTGCGTGCGCGCGGGTGCGTGCGCGCGTAAGCGGTGTTAACATGGCACACAGCTGAAGGTAGATCAATCCAACACTTATCACATCCAGACACGCATCTTTTCTTATTCCCGCACAGCAACTGAGAGGCCACTATATTCAAATATAGGATAGACTAATAATTACACATGCAAAGCTAAAAAAAAAAAATGTCAAAACTGATGAATTTAATTCGTTATAAAGTCATCCTGAAATGAAAAAGAAAGATCTTTGTAATCCTTTGAGATAGAATATCTGGTTGTAGTGTTCACTTTATTTAACTATATTTGCCAAATTATTCCAAAAAAAGGAAAAACAAGATTATTTGTATTCATATTTTCTTTGGGAAAAAAAGAAAAAAAGCATAAAATAAAACATGTCACATTTCAACCAATAGTATCATTGCATCCACTTGTCAGTCAAGGCGGTTCATTCTATGATAGAACATAAGATGAATATTAGCCGCTGCCCAATTTGTCCTGCACATGCTACAATACGCCCACTTTTCAATGGTCCAATCAAATTCCCTCCAACATTTTTTTGTTCCCGCCTGTATACACTGTTCCTACCAGAAAGACTTCAAGGTACGGAAGTTAGATATTGAACACAATTGTTAGTAAATGTCTCTGACTGTCATTTCATAATCGAAGAAACTGACAGGAACAAATGTCATTCACATTGTGCTCACATATATATTGATATATGAATTTGAAAAAAAAATTCAATTGAAAATTTGACCTCTTTTGGCCTTGAAGAATTATCAGCATGTTCAAGTCCATGCCTGTGATCTAATGTGTAAATCCTTGATAAAATGGACGCTATTGTGATGTAATTCTTATTTAGAGCTGCAACAATTAGTCGATTAATTGATTATTTTCCAACTACCACATCAATGACAGACTATTCTGATAATTAGTTCATTGATTTGGGTCATTTTGAAGAAGAAAATGTCTAAATTCAAACTTATTAAATCTGATTATTTTCTGGTTTCTTTAGTCTTATATAATAGTAAACTGATGATCTTTGGGTCCACAACCCAAAGATCATCAGTTAGCCTATATGAAAAAAATAGATTTTGGATTGCATTTTCTGTTGCGGAAAATGGGGTTTAACATTTATTATTCATTGATTATTCATCTCAATAATCATATTCCCTTTAAACTTATGTTAAGAGTTAGCCTGGCTAACACCAGACCTCATAACAATGTGCATTGATATTCAGTCTGGGAACTTCATTTTGGAGGTGTGGTTTATGAAGATTCAGAGCCGTTTATTGGGCACTATGAATGTCTGTCAAATGCATCTGTACATAGCGTATCACCATTCCTATCACACAAACCTGATGATGTACCTGATACCTGATGATGAATAAATAGTTTAAAAAGTTGCTTATTTTTAAAAATAAACTTAATAAAGTTAATTAAAACGCTTTTGTAAGGTTGCAATGAAAGGAAATGTAACTTATCATCTGCCGCCATTTATCGATAAAGTTGCTTCTGTGTTTCATCATCATCTTGCTGCACCCTCCCCTGTTCTGTGATTGGTTCCCTTGATGAGGGGGAAATGGGTCCTTGGTGTCCAGACTGAATTTCATATGAATGTGAATTTGTGAGCAATGAAGGGTCATTCATTCGTTTATTTGTGTCTCCCAGGCTAAAGTTACCGTTGTTAAAGTTATCATACTGTAACTTAGTTTACATACTCGCCAGAAAAAGAAATTCCAAACTTAGAAGTTATTGGTTAAGTTCTGATTAGCCTCTTGTTACGATCTACAGTTTTTATGTGCATTTGGTGGGATTATGGGCTGTTACCGTGAGGCTGGGTTCATTACTGCAAAAAAAAAACAGAAAAAAACACTTGCTGTTTGCCAATGAAAGTTACAGGAGTGCTTATGGTGTGTAATATATAATATAAACATAGTAATCACTGATGGACGAAATATGAGGCACTCAAGAGGGTAATGATTAAAGAGCCTTCATTTATTCATGGCTATTCAATTCAAACATGCCTACGTTTTTCAGCCATACAGGCCTTCATTGGGATTTTTATTGAATAGCCATGAATAAATAAAGGCTCTTTAATCACCACCACCCTCTTGAGTGCCTCAGATTTCACCCTAACAAATCAGTGGATCCCCAAACTGAAGAGCACCAGAGGAACACTACTGTCACACTCAAGCAGCAAACTCCCTGCATCCTGTCATGTAACCATAGCAACCGTTATTTATTCTTACTTATATAAAGTTCAGTTTCCGTTATGTCGCTGGTCACTTCAGCTTGTCATGCCTCCAAAATAACTAAACAATGATTGTTGTTTCGATATTACATATCACACACCATAAGCTCTCCTGTAACTTTAAATTAAACTACACTGCACAAAAGTAAATCTTAACAAGCGGGAATGTCTTATTTCATTGGCAGATCATATAACTTATTTCAAGTTTCTTGATTTTTGTCAATAATTAGAAATAATAATTTCTAATAATGTTATCTATGTGAATTAATGGTTCAACTGTCAGTTCTGAAATATATAGTGACAACATAAATAAATGTTATTAATTAATATGAATAAATTAATTAATAATAACTATCCTCACATTGATATATGTGATTCAAGTCCTTATTTTGGAGAATTTCCTCTAATTTGGTCCATTTTGTTTTTAGTATGTTCTGAATATGCTCTGTTGCTCACTATTTATGAATGCACCCTGGATAGATAGAAATAGATAGATAGATAGATAGATATGAACTTGACCTGTCTTATCCTTTAAATAGGTATTTGGGAATTTTTAGAATCTAATATTTTAACGTTTGTGGTCTATTTATAAACATTAGCATATTCTTATAGTCTAAAAGCAGCTAATTAGACCTGTAACAGCAATGCACTTACTCTGAAAAAACCTGTTTCCCCTCCCCACTGAAACCATAGTTCTGTTGTGATTGGTCTAATATTGTAGGAAATGTCCTGCCTCTCAAAGAGCTGGGGTCAGTCAGTAATAGAAGTCAAGTATAAGCAACTCCAGAAGGGGAAGGGGGCAGCTACATGGATCCAGAAGCAGCTACTATTAATTTTCACTCTTGTTGTGATGTCACAACAGGAGTCATTTCAAAATGGTTTGAGTTCAGCCAGGTTTCAGCAACACTTGAGAGGAACCAGACCACAACAGAGCGATCGGGTGGTCTTATTTGACAGATTGAAACAACAGAGAACATAGTAGAGCTCCTTTAATTACACACCCCAAACCCTAAAATCTAACTTTTGGGGGGGTTCCCCCCCTAAGCAAATTATTTTTGGATGTTTTTCATCACACGCCAGAGAGAGAACCAACAGTAGAACCGAACCCTCCACCCACTGCACTCCTATTAGTGAAGGATTCGGGAGTGACATCATTGTTGGAAAACCTGTAGGCTTCTGGCTCTAGCACATCTTTTTTTTTTTTTTTTTTCACCACGGAATCTATTTGTGGTGGTAGCTGCTGCAGTAAAAACAACACGGAAAACCACAGAGATACGTAGAGACTAGTTTTAGAAGAATATGCCGGGATTTTTTCCAACTGCTGCTGTCTAATTCATTTGATTATTCAATGGACTTCTGATGATTAGATCTATTGGAATCTATGTGTTTTTCTGAAACACTGTAGGCCAAGGATAAGAAATGAATGACAGATGCGTGCATTTCAACAAAAGAAGATAAAAAAAATAAAACCTTCATGGCCATTTGAACATAGATTGTATGAAGTCCTGATTTTACAGCCTATGACTGATGCTTTACGGAGCAGTGTTGATGTGTTTAAGTTTTGTGGAGATAGTGTCTATGTGGGCTGATGTGAGTGCATGTAAAAGCTCAGAGAGAGAGAGTGCTCAGAGGAGGCTATTTGTATGCAGTAGGGGTAGAAAGAGTCATGAATTGTTTGAGAGAGAGAGAGAGAGAGAAAGTGAGAGAGGTGCACCTCCAAAGATATAAAAATCTATTTGTTACGGTCAGACTTTTATTTGACAGGCTGGCACCAATAAATTAATGTATAGGAAGACTGGTGTTTTATACACTGGAGTCATCATACAGGTCTATATAACATGTCTACAGCACACCGTTAAAGGAATTAACATTTTGGAAAATGCACTTAATTGCTTCCTTTGTGGGAGCGAAATGAGGAGATCAATATCAGTCTCATGTTTAATCATGGGTTTTGAGTTTTCAAGTCTATTTGAATACAATCTCAGGAGCCATCTGCTACCGTCTGTCGATGGCTTCACCTCCGTGGGCAAGCTCTAATATCGCCGTGCTTTCGGTGGAGCCAGCAGATATGCAATCGGAAACTTCCGTTTCCGTTCACCGATCATTGTTTAAGTGTGACATTCCTGTAAGTCCGGAGATAAAATCTTATAAAAAGCTACAACAATCTGAACCTGTCGTAAGTCCCAAAAGTACATTTTGTCCAGTGGTTTCGAAACAGACTTTTTGCTTGTCTGCATCCAGCTCTGGGACTGTGTCACAAAATAATTGTCCCCCAACTACAGATGCATGTTCCCATGCAGATCTGTTCATTAATTTGAATAAGCCATATGTACGCTGAAAGAATTCTGGGTCACTGTAACAATTCCTCCTGCGAAGGTGTAGTGATGTGAAATGATCCCATCATAGTCCAACTAGACTGTGAGAAATGTATAAAAAAATGCATTCGTAATTTAGCCAAAGTTATTTATTTATTTTTTTAATTGTGTCTAGCAGTGGATTTTCTATTTTTTTCTGCATCTTGAACTAGTTTTTTCTGCATCTTTTAGACAATAAATGCCAGATTTTTGCTATGTCATGTAGGTGAAAGAACACTGTTGATACTTTTCTTGTGAGACTTGAAAAATATATCTTAATCAATAACTCCCAGATTCCTTATGGTGGAGCTGGAGGCCAAGGAAATCCCATCCAAATTAGCTATATCACTAGATATATTAGTTCCCAATGTGTTTAGGGCCGAACACGTTAACCTCCATTTTGTCTGAGTTCAATAGCAGAAAGTTGCAGGTTTTCATGTCCTTAAGTTATGCTTAAAGTTGTGCTTATTGGATTTAGCTGGGTTCATTGATGAATACAATTGGGTTTAATCGGCATAACATTAAACATTTTAGGAGGAAAAACTATTACCTGAAAGAAGCATATATATTAAATGAATAGTATCAATCCAACCACAGAACCTTGTGGTACTAACCCTAACCCATGTCTAACTTTTGCATGCATGGAGGTTCCTTTATTACCTGAAATCAATCCAAGAGATAGGACCATACCAATGCAGTCCATTTAAAGATGAAAAAATGTTCTATCCTCTGTAATGGAATGTGATAGTCAGTGGTGTCAAATGCAGCACTCCAATCTGACAGTACGTAGTAGTAAGTATGAAGATAAGTCCTTTGTCCGATGCATTTAGAAGGTCATCTGCACCCTTCACCAGTGCTGTGTCTGCGCTATGATGTGCTAATTCCTCACTGGAAAATCCTCCTATAAAGCTTATTGTGTAGAAAGTCACATAGCTGTTTGGTGACTGCTTTCTGCATGATCCTAGAGAAAAAAGGAAGGTCAATATAGGTCTATAGTTGGCTAATTACAGCTACTTTAAAGAACTGTGGAACATAGTTGGTTAATCAGGACATATTGATCATATCTTGAAAAGGAGCTAGTAGGAAAAGGGCCTAAGAGACGGGATGATGGTTTAGATGAAGAAATTATTAAAGTTAGTTCATGAAGGTTAATTAAGGAAAATGTAAATGTAAGTATATATATATATATGTGTGTGTGTGTGTGTGTGTGTGTGTGTGTGTGTGTGTGTGTGTGTGTATGTGTGTGTGTGTGTGTGAACTTGACAGAAAATCAATGCCAGATGAGTAATAGGCTCTGACGTCACAGAGGGCCTTCATATAAGTTTTAAGACCTATATAAAGTAGAAATAGATATAGGTATCTTTGTATTCCAAGCAAGATTGCATACTAAGCAAGATTCTCCTAGTTTGGTGGAATACCATATCCTTTCAGGTTTTCAAAGTTAAATCCTGATGGAATAAAATTCTTATTTACCTAAAGAACATTCAGTTGACATCTATTTAAGACATCTTTGTCTAGTGGTGTGTAGTCCATTGGTAGAATTATCCTATAAAAGCAGATTTAAATGTTCAACTTGCATGCTGTATGTCCAAACAAGGTCAAGGTCATTTTGGCTGTTGTATGTGTTTTATTCACATCAATACCCCAGTTTTGCAAATGTGATGTCATTCTCATCAAGTTGCAAGAAGGTATTCAGAATCCATGTCTGGTGCAATCTGTAGGTCACCTTCACCGGGGATCCCAAAAATGTGCTGGCTTCAAATCCCCACGTGGTCAAAGTCCTACTTCACAATAATGCCGGATTCCATGCATGTGGTATGCTTCAATGTGTTCATGTATGGATATAGTGGTCAAGTTTGCAAATCCCCATGTGGTCCAACTTGTCAACAATATTTCTATTCATGCAAGTGGTATGTTTTCAAGTGCTTAGTGAGATCATATTAACTTGCCTGAGCACGTCATCACTGCTCTGTATGCATGTCATTATGTTGTGATGCACCACACATTTCTTGCATTGTGTGCTGCCTCACCTATTGGAGTTAGCAGTCACCATGGACGGATGTATTTCTGCAGGTAAACTCCAGATCAGAGCAGAATGTTGCCATGTTATTGATCCAGAAGCTCTGGGTCTACCCCAGATGTTTTCCTCTAGATCTCCCTGGGGTTCGACTGCCGTTTGACGGCGAGCAGCAGCTCTGTCCCTCCCCCAGCTGGTCCTCTGCACACACTCACATCAGCGCTCGTAGTATATCTGGACAATTTTTCTTGCTCCATTGGTTTGAGTTCACTTGCTTTGCTGTATGTTAGGAAGAGGAAAGCCTACCCTCATCCAACTCACGCTTGAAAACAAAATGCTTGTTACGTGTCATGAAAAATAAAGCTTGACAATGTGATAATGTTGGACAGAATGTACAACAACCACATGCTGATAGTGGAATTGGCAATGCAATAAACCTATGCAATGAATTATATCTGCATTCACTGCACACCGAGAGACACTGCTGTTCAGAGACGGGTCAGTTGTCAAGCATTAATGTGTGCGTGTGTAGACGATAGGAAGAGAGATACACACTGCTCACAGCTAATAATGGACTAAATATGATAAATGTTTATAGATGAAGATCAGAACAGCAGCTGCTAATAGCTAGCATGCTAGTACATGCTACAATGGTACATGGCTAACCTTTTCTAACCAAACTAGACCAAGAAAGCGTACTGGAGTGATCATAATAGAACAAACCTGGACCCAGTCCATTGCCGCTTGTGACTATGTTCATAATATTTTATGTGAAACTCAAGTTCAGCCCTCCCCCCTACTTCACACATTTTCCCACAGTCCATAACTATATGAAAGGTTTGACAGCAGGCCAAGAGTTGGAGCCAATGTCATGTCCTGACTAAGTCAATGACCGATTACTAATAGCGGCCTTGTTTCTGAAGATAGAAGCTTGGTGAGCTTGTTAAGACTTGTCAGTCACAGGAACTAACCATTCTGCCTGATCCGGCCTCAGTATCCATGCTCGAGGCCAAAGATTGTGTGTATGAAAAAAAAAATGACCTCATTCTGCCAGCTCCACCACAAGTGGCACAGCTGAGCGGAGGTAGAATTTTTTAAAGTGATATTTCTTCAAAAGAAAACATAGTTGGAATGCCCAGCACATTTGTTAAGATTTCTATTACTATTCTTTATGCATTTGTATTATTATTATCATTATAATGATAATTTAGAGCACAGGTAGACCCTGTGGATACATGCTCTAAATTATCATTATAATTATCTCTTTATCTCTTAAATTAAATAAATACAAAAAATTGAAAAAAAGGTGTAAATATAATATAGTATATAGTTAATATAGTATAATGGATGTATAAGCTATATTAATGGTATAATAGATGAGATGAATAAATACACTTTCATTGGCTGATTCAACATGGTCGAGTGACTTCTGCCTCACTCAGCTCCTCACAGACTCCAGATGCTGTAGTAGGATCCGCAGTGGGACTGTTGATGCACTCAGGCAGTATCTTTGGGAAGTTGGTGCAAAATGAACCCTGGAGTCCAGTGATAATATGCGGATGGCTTTCAGATTTTACTTACAATAGAATAAAACAGAAAATATTTTATCGTGATTGCTTTTTGTAAAAAAAAAAAAAAATCACATCCAGAAAACACAATTATATAAAACATAATGGAAGCTACATTAATAGTGACTGGTATTAGGATTTAACAGGAGTAGGTTTTGTTATTAGCAATAATTATAGTAATTAGGGGTGGGACTTGATTAACAAAATGAATCTAATTAATTACAGAATTCATCATTAATTAATCACATAAAACTATTTCCCCTAAAGAAACATTTATTTTTATGTAAATATCTGTAGCACATTTTCTGAATCCTTATTTTCAACCACTGATAGTGCTCTACAGTCATGGGAAATTCATCAGTGTTTCTGACTTTCTTGACTTACTCATTTTCTTCCTGATGAAGCCTGGTATTTGTTCGGGTTTGGGCTGCTTGTTTGTACTCAAACCAGATCCACCAACAGCAGAGTTTCTGTGCTTGCTGTGACATGTTTTGCATTAAAAATTTAATAAGAATTGATAATACTTGGACAGCAACCTGGTATCAGGGACCAATAACCAACCAGTGAATACTTCTGAAGAAGGGGTTCAATAGTCATTGTTTTTAGATGAAGCCAATGTTTGATTGCTGTTTTCAAGATTTTGATATATGAAGGGACTTGGCCAAATTTAGCTTGGCATTGTTTGTGGTTTTTCTGTGCACCTCTAAAAATAGTATGAAAAATATGGCCCAATTGGGCGTTTGTCCATTCATGCATTCATTTTCTATACCCGCCCACCTCACTACCATAAAGGATAAATAATTCTATGACAAATGTTTTGAGCCATAACTGGATTGGGATTTGAATATACATTTGACATTTTGTTGCATAGAACACCCTGTGTGCTCTCTCTCAGTTCATTCACTGCTGGCTTCAAACTTCCATTGGGATTTATTTTCAGACCAAAATCATTATTATCTGTACAGTTTTCTAATTGGCCAGGGCCAGTCCCAGGTCTGGCACTACTGTTCCTACAGGTCCAGGTTCTGCTAAAAATCCTGTGTAGGAGACAGCAGATCATCTGCATAGAACAGGAATTTGACCTGTGAGTCATGTGCAATGACACCAGGTGCTGTTGATTTTTCTAGGATGGTAGTCAGTTTATTAATAGAGATGTTGAATAGAGTAAGACTCATACAACGGCCCTCTCACACGTCACACTGATGACAGAAAAATGTTGCATTTGCTGCCAAAGTTGCTGCATTAATTGTGTCATGTCTGTCAATTAATTTGTGTAGGCTGTAAATACAATCTGAAGAGCAGCGTTTTTGTGTGCAAATCCAAAAAGAGTTTCAGGATGGCAAATTGGAATTTTGGGGTTGTGTATTTCAGAATCCCATCCATGATGCTATCAAGCCCGCCGGCTCTCTTGTGTTTTAGTGCACAGAGTTGTTCTCTGCTCAGTAATGGGTGGAGGCTAGGGGATTTTGATTTTCTTTTACTGCTATTTCAGGGTATTTGGTTGTGATTAGGGTCTGGGTGGCTTGGTAAAATAAAGTGGTTCAAAGTGACTGACCCTGTGTCTCTGATTGGAAGTGCCAGTTGTACAGATTTCTTAAGAGTATTACATTTTTTTCCAAACTAAGTTTGTGATTTTGGACTCCTTGATTAATGTCACTGTGTATGTTTGTAGTGTTTAGGTACAGTATGTCAATAAAAAGTCCATATTTCCTGTATTTCTGTATTTCTGGTTAGATAATTTCCTAACATGTTGTTTAATGTCTTTACATTCTTTATCTAACCAATTGCCATCTTTGGGATTCATATGTTGATTTTATGGATTGTTGTTGTTTATTTTATGGGTTGTACTATAGTCGGTAAGGAACCAGTGTGTGTGTTCAGGTCCCCACAGATTAGTGGGGACCTGAACACTAATCAGGTCCCCACTAATCTGCAAACTTCAGATTTGCTCATGGAGAAGGCAAAACATATTTTCGTTAAATTATGGTGAGTCACTAGGTGGAATGTAGACAGCACATAGAATATGCCTGTTGGAGGGTTAATGAGGTGTTGTTTTATTTCATACCAGGTTTGTTTTTAGTTTATTTGACTGATGGCCGAATGGTTTCTTTGCAGTGTGGGGACATTGAGTGACCGCATCTGCAGGTCCAGGTCTCAATCCAGGTCTCTTTGAGGATGATGATGACTTCGTCTTTATGTTTACTCTGAATTCATGGGATTCACTCTTACATCCAAACAGTGAAGAGTAAATACCCTAAACATTCCACATGGAAACAGTAAAAAGCTTCATCGTTACCATAGTACAAACAAATATAAACAGTTTTAAAGGAGCCCTATTTTGTCATTTGTCCACTATAATATTTGAAATGTCATGGTCTATTTATGAAAAAATGTACATAAAGGACCATAAGTATCATAAAAGCTTATGGTCCAAAATAATCTAGTTAGACCTGCAGCAGCAATACAGTCTGCCTTCTCACACACTCACTCAGAGAATCCTTGTTTCTGCCCTTTCCCTCTCTACTGAAACACCCTCTCTGATGTAATTGTTGAAAGTTTTTCATCCCTCTAAGAGCTGGGATCAGTCAGACAAACAGAAGTCAAGTACAAGCACAATGGAAGGAGGGGCAGCAACATGATCCAAAGGCAGTTACTATCAACTTCTACTCTGTTGTAACACCACAACCAGAGCCATTTCTAAATGTCTCGTGTTCAGCCAGGTTTCAGCAACACTACAGAGGAGGCCAGACCACAACATAATGAGTGGGCGGTCTTATTTCACAGTTTGTGTGTTAGCAGGACCACCGGAGACCTAAATATTTATAAACAAGTACTGAAAATGTGATTTTAACATAATATGGCCCCTTTAAAGAATTGATAAACTGAACGTATTGAACTGAAATGTAGAGCTGTTTTTTTGTTTTAGTCAACCAATAAATTAGTAATAATACAAAGCTTATTTAGCGTATATGTTTATTTAAAGCTAATAGATCAGATAATTGATTTACTCAACACCTTTGCAGAATTTTATCCTTATATATATATATCTTACAACAGCTATTTGCAGGTGAATACAGCCTTTAATCTGCCTCTTTTAAATTCTAATTATGAAAAGGCTAAGTCATAGTGCAAATAAAATAGATGAATAAATACATCTCTCTTTTGACCTTGGGCCTGTCTCTCTCTCTCTCTCTCTCTCTCTTTATCTGTTTCAGGTGGCTTGTTTCCCAGAGGTGCAGATCAGGAGTACAGTGCATTCAGAGTTGGCATGGTGCAGTTTGGGATGGCAGATTTCAGGCTGACTCCACACATAGATAACCTGGAGGTGGCCAACAGCTTTGCTGTCACCAACTGCTGTAAGTATTTATTTTCTCTTCTCTCATTCCGACCCAACTGGATAAACTACAGCTGATACGGTTGTTGCTGTTGGAGTTGTACATCATTTGTGCATGGGTATATATTCTTGAGATATGACACAAATTTGATGAAAAACTTCCCATATATTTATCAGGGATTATTTGCAGCAGTGGCTCAAAAACATTTGGTGCTTTTAGCGAATATTTTGCGTCTACCTAATCTTTCTCTACGGTGTATTGTAAGTTGTTCTTTAAGCCTTATAGGACCAGCAGGCTACAGGTCTGGTCAATATTCCACATTCTTTCTAAATATTATCACAAAACACATGAGAACTGAAAATATCAGTTTAAAGGCCATGATATCACCACTATGCACACACGGAAAGAAGCCTCAGCACAACATTCAAAGAATTATGTAGAAAATTGTATTCATATTAAAAAGAACTACTAATAAATTAGATAATAATAGTAATTATAATTATAATGATAATATCATAATGTCTGTGTCATGATGTTATTCATCTTGTAGTATTACATATTAATTTTTAATTGGGGCAATGTAGAGTCACGTTATGTTGAGAAGTCAGTGATAGTAGAACACTGCATGCCTGCAGTTTACTCTGCCTTCATTGGAGCATGTTGTAATGTTGGCCTGAGGCTCAATGCTCTGCTATGAAAGTGCATTATATTGTGATAGCAATGAATGCATGGTGGCCTTCTAATTCTCAATGCTCGTTATAAGATATATATGATAGTATAAAGACATATGCTATGCAGCTATGACCACCTTGGTAACTTCACATAGAAAAAAAAAGCCTACCTTGGATAATTAGTTATAGTCATAAATTCCTTTATGTCACAGGCTTGAAAATGTAACCAAACATAGTGTACAACAGTTGCATTGTAAAATAATAAACTGAGCTGCTTATATATTATTTCAACAATTTAAATTTTGCAAACATATTAACACTTCTGAACTTACGTTGGCAGAGGAGTGCATTGAGCTTAATACTAGCAACCGACTAAAGGTTGTAGCTCAGGAGGCCGAGTAATTGTCCACCAATGGTAGATCAGCGGTGTGATTTCCAGCTTCTCTGATGTGTCCTTGGGCAAGATAGTTAACCCCAAACTGTTGTGAATGGTTAGATAACATCCCGATGAGTGGTTGGCGCTTTGTATAGTAGCCCCTGCCGTCAGTGTAAAGGAATACTTATAGTGTAAAGCAACTTGAGCGGTCATAACATTAGAAAGGTGCTACAAATGCAGTCCATTTACTGGTCTAGTCCATGTGTGGAAACAGGGGCCAGACTAGGACCAGAGGGGCCACTTTAGAGTCAGTACAGCTTACAACACCATGCAACATTCTCATAACAAAAATGCACATATAATGCAAGTATAACAAGTTTTCATGTTGGTATTACATAACAAAAAGTTAATTTTAATGTATTAGCAAGCTAACATTTACTAATTAGAACAAAACACAGTACAACTGTGTACAACTGTACAAGTACAACTGTGGATGATGGAAGTGTCATTAGTCAGCTGACTAGTGGAAAGAAGAAAAAAATGTCTGAATTTATTTCTAGATTCTGTGGTCTGGACGTTGATGTTCTAAAGCAGTGATCTCCAACCCCCAGGCCGCGGCCCGGTACCGGGCCGTGGGTCATTTGGTAGCGGGCAGAAAGAAAAGAAAGAAAAGAAAAATTAATTTCCATTATTTTATTTTATTTTTTCGAAAATTATGTTTTATTTTGAAAAGTGACCAGATTTTCTCTGTTACATCCATCTCACTTGACGCACGTCAAGGCCGCGACACCACACGTCACGTGATCTCGCTAACAAGCTCAGGGCTCCCACTGATTCAGTGCTGCTGTGATTAGCGAGCATTTTCATGCACTTTGTTTTTGTGTTTGTTTGTATGTCTTATTTTGAAGGTATGTTTAAACATTACCATAGCGACCAGAGTGTGTTGCATTGTGTTGGGGTAGAAACGATGTTGCTCATGTGATGTTTTCTTGTTGGTGTGACGTTACGAGGACACCGCTAATAAAGTTGCACATGATTACACAGTGGATTTAAGTTCATTATTATTATTATTACTATAGAGAAAATACCACAGTTTTTAATGCCGATCTTGTCATTTTATTTAGTTTTTATCAGCTGCACCTTTAGATTGGGCCGTGAAAATATTGTCAGACATTAAACCGGTCTGCGGTACAGAAAAGGTTGGCGACCATTGTTCTAAAGCAAATGAAGAAAATGCTCAAAAGGTGATTTACTGTAGAGATGGAGGCTTTTGTTTCAATTTCATTTACATGAGAGGAGAGAGAGCAGTGTAATGTGGCTCCAAATGCAACGAACAACCGGAGGCAGGTTAATTTCAGTCGTTCATTGTTCAAATCTTTGAACAATTGACCTTCATCTCTGGTGGACAACACCATCATTAAGATGTTTCCGTCTGTTGTAACTGCATCCGGCGTCCAGATTTAGAGGTATAAAACCTATTAGATGAGCAATACTTGACAGAACTGATACATCACCAAGGAGAGCAAAAGTCATCTGCACCTCTCTTCATGCAACAAGAGTAGTTCTTGGCCATCTTCCCAAGGTCTCTTCTAGGACTTTAGCCTCAGTAAATGGAGTATTTTATGAAAGCATAGCACAGACAGTAGTAGTAGTAGTAGTGCTATGTTTCTCAATCTCCACCTACATTGTGTCTATCCTGGAATCCAGATGGTCAGAGCCCCATGTTGTTTGGTTTACTGCATATAGCACAAACACCACATTGTTGGTGGTGTAAGGGGTAAAATCTATTCTACCTGAGAAAGTAAAAGGTAGGACAGCCCATCTGTTAAGATCAGAAGTACTCTTATCATTCATTTACCTTGCTCTTCGCCAAGAATGTTTTGCTTTGTGTCATTCATTTGTCTGGTTATCTGTGAACAGGGTTACGGAAATTTTACAGATTTTTGTGAAACTTGGTGGTAGGCTGTACAATTGGCCAAGGACAAACTCATTGTATTTTGGGGCAGATTCCTCTCATAAAATTTGCCTTTGTGCAGTATGGACTATATGGAAAATAGTGTATGACATTCTCCATAAAACTAGCTCATGTTAAGACCACACTAAAATTCAACCTTCAAAACTGGATAATAACCAAGCACAATATCAGCTTGCCTCAGCAGAGAAGAAGTGAAGCAGCAAGTAGCTTATAATGAATAAAAATATAAATGTAACACTTTTTTGATTTATTTTGACAAATTCTTTACACACAAAATGCTTATTTCTCTCATATTTTGTTCACAATTTTTTTAAAATTCATCTCAGTGAGCCTTGGGATGTGCTTAAAATGTATGGTTTTATTTTGAAATAAAGACATTTTATTAGGCACAGAACTATGGATTTCATAGGTCTGTGCTCCAGATTTGCACGCACATTGCCTTTGCATAGAGAGGATCAGGTTGGTGATTGTTGCCTGTGGAACATTGGTCCACACCTCTTCAATGGGTGTGTGAAGTTTATGGATATTGGCAGAAGATGAAACATCTGGTCAAGATCATCCCAAATATGCACAATGGGTAACATTTTTAAGTATGCAAACCATGCAAGAATGTATCTTTTTCACCTTCTAGGAAGGAACAGATCCTTGCAACATGGGGCTGTGCATTATCATGCCGCAACATGAGGTGAGGCCGGTGGATGGCATGATAATGGGCCTCAGGATCTTATTAGGCTGTCTCTGTACACTCAAGTTGACATCAATAAAATGCACCTGTGTTCATTGTCCATAACTTATGCCTCTCTTTGATCTCTATTCACATCGTTGACCTCAGCAAACCGTTTACCCGCACAATGCCTCACACACTGTCTGCCATCTGCCGGGTACGGCGAAGACCAGGATTCGTCTGTGAAGAAAACAGTTCAAAGTGCCAGATGCCATCAAAGATGAGCATCTGCCCACTCAAGTCAGTTCAGACGACAATCTGCAGAATATCTTTGGTAAACCATGCAAACATTTGCATGAGCTGGTGGCTGGTCTCATCTTGGGCTGATGTGGTCACTTGTGTTCTGAGTTTGTGAGGCCAGTTGGATGTACTGCCAAATTTTTGGAATCAACATTGGAGATGTTGCTGTAGGAGCTTGTAGTAGTGAATAAAACATTGAATTCATTGGAAACTGCTCTGCTGGACATTCCTGCAGTCAGCATACCATTTGTACAATACTGAAAAACTTTTGGCATCTGTGGCATTATATTGTGTAATAAAACATTTTTAGAGTGTCCTATTATTGTGACCAACCCAATGCACACCTGCATAATCATGCTGTTTAATCAGCATCTTGATATGCCACATCTATCTATCGATCTATCGATCTATCTATCTATCTATCTATCTATCTATCTATCTATCTATCTATCTATCTATCTATCTATCTATCTATCTATCTATCTATCTATCTATCTATCTATCTATCTATATGTAGAATATAATTGTCATTGTTGCAATTTTATACCCAAAGAGATAAAACTGGACTTTTATTTCTAGACTATAGAACAAGGTCAGTAAAATAGGACAACTAAATATAGCAGCAGACACACAGACACAAAGGATTTCTGTGTCCACATATTAAAGGAGCGCATGTCCTAACAGTACAGCAAATGTTTGCCCTCTTTGAATATAGATTATATATAATTGTTGATAAATGTTGATTGTGGAGAAAGCTTGTAAAATTGATGTAGTCCCCCATGGGGGTAGGGCAGATGGTGGGGGAGAACGCTGACAGTGTAATTAATAAAAGGTTAAAAGAAGAGAATAAACTACACTAGGAAAGCAGTTAAAAGCATTACAAATCAAATCGTGTACATGATAAACCGCACGCAATAACATTAAAAAAAAAAAGATCCATCTGTGACTTGAAACACCCAAGAGACCTGACTCCCAGGAGGGAGGAGACTGTTCTTCAGCCTGAGACCAGAACAGTAAAAGCTCAATCCCCTCTAAATGTCAGTCTGCACGAGATACTGTACTATAACAGACCTGAGGGGCCAAACAGGCTTAAGCAATCCACTAATTAACTCTTAAGCAATCTTGAAATATCTTGAAATAAATCCTAAATTTAATGGGAAGCCATTGTAGTGACATCAGAACTGTGAGAGCAATAAAAGTCTTAGTGAGGATTCTTTTCATGCTGCTTAACTAATCGATTATTAGTAATAGAGCGCAGATGATCTAACTGCACGAGAATATTACTGGTGACCCTAAGGATAGCTATCTGTCCAGTTTTACTAAAATCTGAGGTGGAAAAGGTATTTGTCCATTTGTTGGTATGCTGAGAGGGGTTGAACTGAGGCCGCTTCAGGAACATACTGTAGACTGATGAGAGCGACCATTTCATAATAAAGCTAATAGGTTTTATAGATTATCCAGAAGGCACAATATCAAGAGGACACAGGGAAGAGTGTGGGAAACATATATGATACATTGATATTGATTAAATCACTAAGGGAAGTGAGAAAAAAATTGATCTCGGAAGCTTATACAGGATTTCCCTGAGAAAAGTTGCTCGGTGGCAATTATTTTGACTGGGGGGGCGACAGCCACATGTTGTTTTTGCCTTTGGCCCAGTGCAGGCCAGTGACAGAGTGATGTAAGATAAATTAAAATTCTCTTAAGACCAGTCCACATTTTAAATATTTAAACAAAATGTTCCTCACCTGCAGATGATATCAGGTTGTTATTCGTAGCAGGCTTATATTAGGGAGAGGCTTTTATAATTTATAATTCCCTTTGTTTGATGGTGCTCATATTTTAGTCTGAAGCCTCCTTGTTTTCTGATATCTTTACATTTGGTCTGTTAATCCTTCGCTAGTATATTTTATTTCAATACCTAACAGTGCAGTATTGGGATGAAAAGGTGTAATCATGTAGCCGCCTTCTCTGTCATCCATGCTTGTATTTGATCTCTTGACTTGGTCTCTGAGGGGGTGTAAGCCAATCACAGCAGAGCGAGTGTTTCGGTAGGGAGAGGCAGGTGGAACAGGTTTTTTTCAGAGTGTGTAAGAAGGCAGACTGCATTGCAGTTCAGGTCTAAGAAGGTGCTTTTAGACCATAAAAGCACAATATTTCTATCTAAAGACCATTCATATTCTAATGTTAAACATGAAAATGGCAAATAGGGCCCTTTCAGAAGAATAAACATAATTTCTTGGACAAAATTAAGGTGTTTAATGACTTCTTACAGAGGGACCTAAAACTTGAGAGACCAGATTTGATAGATGGGTCTTTAATGTCACGAATGTACATGAGCAGCATACATGTGATCTCTTATTGATTATAACTGAGATGATAGGGAGTTTCTCTGGATTGTTACTAATAAGCCACTGGTTTGTCCAGAGCTATTGAGTCATGAATGGTGGTCGGTCAGGGATGTGATGTTTTACAGTGAGAGGAGGGAGCAGCTGAGGAATCTGTCCATATATTTCTTAAGTAACCCAGTTTTCTTCAATATGCTAAAACTTAAATATCATGTAAACCAGAAACCTACTTACTCCAACCAGGTTATGATTTAACGAAGTTAAACATAACTTAGTGAAGTTTAACAGAAATTAGTCAATATTAGATCAACCATAGACATTCTTAATGTATACAAAGTTCCCAAGGTTCATATGATAGAAAAAAAAGAATAAAAATATTTGCTAAATCAGACAGACAGATAACTTTTCACAAATATGGCTATATGTAAAATGCTTTCTTTGACTCTAAAATGTATTATCATAAAATGATGAACAAAAGGATGCCTCAATGAACCTGTATGCCGGTATCTATTTGTATTTAATTACATTTATTTTGTTAATAATGGATGGATGTCAAGGGTCATTTTCTTATCTGTCTGACAGTTTAATAGCCAAATATGGGTACATGTGTATAAGGGATGCAGCTATTGTCTGTAATACCTTCATTAGGAAGAGTTATAATTAAAATAGTCTCAGGATAGTTTCAGTGCTTGTCACCAGTAGATTAGAACTTATGAATGGTTGGTGAAATGAAAAATGAATTCTGAAGTGTATGAATTATTTATGCCCTTAGAGAACCTAACTTCTCATTCAACTATATTGGAAAATGTATTTGATATTCCTCTTCCTTGATTAGACCAGTTACCATGGTCTACGTTTTTATGGGCTTTTCAAAGAAAAGTGTTTACGCTATGGAAAATAATTGAGGACAATGTGTGTAGATTTTATGGTGATGAGGACATCATGCATTTATTTTAATATTGTCCAGCTGTTGCATCTTTTTGGCAGCAGGTGGCAAACTGGTTACATGAACAAGCAACCCTTTCACCTTTATACCCCTCTTAATATTATTTAGGGTACCATTGATGAACAACTTATGTCATTGAACACTATTTTACTGCTTGAAAGCTTTATAGTATTTATTTACAGTATTTCTCAAACATTAATATTTGCAGGAAAAGATATTATGAAAGGTAGAACAAAAGGCTCAGATATTAGTAATACTGGGCGTGAATATACAATAAAATTATAACCTTATATTTAATATGATCTTTTTTTCATAACTTTCTGCTATAGAAGACATATTTATTTCAATATGTTGAGGATGTTTTGTATATACTTACATTTATGTTTGTATCAATGTCTCTGTATGTACTGTATATATGTTTGTAATGCATCCATGTTTTTTCTCTCTGTCCCTCTCTCAGTTTGTTCCCAGTTCTCCCGAGGTGTCTACGCCATCTTCGGTTTCTATGACAAGAAGTCAGTGAACACCATCACATCCTTCTGTGAGACACTTCATGTCTCTTTCATCACGCCGTCGTTCCCGGCAGAGGGAATGAATCAGTTTGTTCTCCAGATGAGGCCGGACATCAAAGGGCCACTGGTTTCATTAGTGGAGTACTACAAATGGGAAAAGTTTGCCTATTTATATGACAGTGACAGAGGTAATTTTAGTTTTTTATATGATAAAGCACCTTGATATGTGTCCAAATTAGAGTATGCTATATCTCAATATATATTGATATTGTAAAATGAAATTATACATAAGAATATACTGTATGTAATTATTTTAGAATTTTAAAGTCATCTGTAAAAATAACTTCAGTGTACTGTTTATAATTATTTTAGAATAGCAATGTCATCTTTTTATATAGAGTATATCTAATATTATACATTGTAATTTCACAAATTGTGTCGTGTGTTTGTGTTCTAGGTCTTTCTACTCTTCAGGTAATTCTGGACACAGCAGCAGAGAAAAAATGGGTTGTCACAGCGATAAATGTGGGAAACCTGAAAGATGAGAGGAAGGATGAAGCCTATCGCTCCCTGTTTCAGGTATAAATGTTGCTCACACACAGACACACACACACACACACACACACACATGTACAGAGATAGTGCAAACAGTTTTTGACATTTAATTTGGATGAATTAATTGGGTAAAACCTCAACTGAAGAGTTGTGCATAAGACTGTTATGATACTACTTTGATTACGAAGGAGGCTTCAGGAATGATTATGAGCATTGTCACTCAGGAAATGATGTCATTGTTGTTAAAGGCCCCATGAAATGAAAAATACATCTCCCCAGGAAATAATTGTCACAGTTCTGTATTCTGTCCCTGTATTAATTGTTCATTTATCTCTTTGTATATGTTAAATATATGTAAAAACAAAAGATGACTCATCCTGCATTCAGTGGGGTTTTACAAAAGTAATTGAAACAATTTAACTTATAAAAAATACAAAAAATCCCTATCACGCTAAATGCTTAGCTCCGCCCACTTTCTTGCCGCCTAATACATTTTGAGGATTCCATTCAAATCCTTACATAACTATTCAATACTCATATAATTTGTTTCACTGGAGAATATGTCATAAACGTCTCTAAGTGCTGTTTCACAAGACATTTAAAGTTGAAAATGATATGCTGATTCAATACTGATTGTTCAGGCTGATAAGTCCGGTGAATGGACCACAATGAAGGCTTGTATGTAGACCATTTATGGTTGAATGTGGGCATGTAGAGGGATGCATATCTTATAAATCAGATATTTAGTCCGCATATGCCATTTTCTGCTTTGTGCACACGTACACCTTTAATTTGTTCTTTTTTTAATTTAATTTTTTGGGTGTATATTTTAGTTTCATTTGTTAGTGAAAATGGAGAGAGTTGTGGTTAAGTGGGGGAATGACCTGCAGCAAAGTAGTCTCATCTACTATGAATCCAGATGTTTGCTTGAGATGAATTAAGACAGTAATCTGTCAAGTTTATTGGTTGATAAATGTTCAACGCTATTGCTTCTCTGTGATTTAGGACCTGGAAATCCGCAAGGAAAGACGCATTATCCTCGACTGCGAACAAGACAAAGTCAAAGACATAATGGAGCAGGTTGATACCAGTCTTGCTATTATTAATAGTACTGCTTCTTATCAAAGAATATCATCTATTCATTTATCAAAGTCATATTCTGTACAATACTACAGTGATACTATCTTCAGATGATCCTAAAAAAATGGAACCGTGAAGATACTCTCAGTAGGATGGTGTCTCGTGGTATTATTTTCCCACTATAGTTATTTATTTATTTTAAATGACATGAAACATGTCGCTTTATCTTTCTGAAGAAGTAATTGAAGTTAATCGATCCTCAATTCATTCATCACCCATTTGGAGGTCATGGCCCATCAATTTATCTTCTATATTTAATATCTTCTATAATTAAAACTGGACAGTTTTATGTGATTTCCTTGACTTTTTATGGATTAATCCTTATTCTTATTTAACACAGCTTTGACTCTTTTCTGACCAGGTGATCACTATCGGCAGACACGTGAAGGGATACCATTACATCATAGCTAACTTGGTGAGTCACTGACACGCTTTTGCCTGTGTATGGTGATTAATGAGGATGTTAAAGGGATAAAGGGATGGATATTGTTAAAAAAAAAGCATTTTTCTAAGACAAAGAGGTTCACAGTCAGTGCGGTGTAGTCAGCCCAAATGAAAAGTATGAGAGTAGATATGAGGTATATAATGTAATGCAGCCATTCTCAACCAGTCCTCACAGCGCCATCTAGGGGGCTGCAGAAGCCAAAAATTATGTTTTCATGTATTTACAAAGTCTCTCTGTGCCTCCCCACTATGCTCTAGACAGAGTTTTAACTAGCAATTTAGCCAAATTGAATTCACATTTGCATCTATGTTACTGTCATATGTAACTATGCATATACACTAGATTTAAGCTTTATTATGAATTAAATTATTATGACACCTGTTGTTTCTTTCTTGTTGATGTATTCAGCTCTCACATCGATTGATTCCTTTTTTACATTGCAAAATAAGAAATGTTAACAATTGAAATTATTTGATACAAGTCCAAACAGAAAACATAAGGTTTTTTTTTTCAAAACAAGATTAAATTGACCAAAATCAATCTGCCAGAATTCTCATCAATATGACTAGTTGTACTTCATCTGAAGATTTTATTTTTTCAGTGTGTTTTATGTAGGGTTATTTTACCCCATAATGGCTGTTACAATTAGTTTACAGGGAGATGCAAATATACTAACTAGAAAAGAGCATCTAAAATATGAAAATCATTGTTCTCTGAGTGGAGTATGTACCCAGACCAGCCTAAGTCGTGTCAGGTTTTGTCTATCCATACACTTCTCATCTTGTTCACCTTTGTTTGTATGCCTGCAAATGGTTAGAATACATTTAGTAGAATATGTATTCAGGTCAGCTGACAGTGACATAACATATATGTACAGTCCAGATTATTTATTTATTTTCCTTTCTTTGTCATGGTGTGTGTTTTTTTCATATTTATGTGGGAGGTGGATGTTTTTAGAAATTGGCCTTGAGATACAAATGCATGAGAACACGTGATGAAATGTATTCATAGACTATGTTATATCTCAAGACATCAGGTTATCACCACAGCTGTTGGGTCTCTGTGTGTGTTAAATGTTTTCTGCAACCATCGCTGTTATAAAACTGGGTCAAATGGGCAAAGACAATGAGCTACAGTACAAACGTGTTGGATGATGAGCTGAGAACCAACATAACAGAAAACAGCTAAGGTGTAGTATACAGAAAGTCAATAAGTCTGACAGACAGTTCAAGTTCCAGTTTAAGTTCATTCATGTGATTCAATAAAAAAGCACCATGAAAAACAAACAAATAAATAAATAGTGTTGATTGATTTCTGCAGACAAGCCTGTCAGGTCAGTATAAAGATGACGACTTAGAATTAAAAGTCACCAACTAAAGTGAACGCTGTCTCTGAGTTTCCAGGGTTTTGTTGATGGTGACCTGTCTAAAATCCAGTATGGAGGAGCGA
Organism: Lepturacanthus savala; assembly: GCA_030544235.1. NCBI lineage: Eukaryota > Metazoa > Chordata > Actinopteri > Scombriformes > Trichiuridae > Lepturacanthus > Lepturacanthus savala. The sequence goes on along the minus strand of CM060466.1, from coordinate 14,349,048 downwards.
ACGTGTCTGGGTTTCAGCTCGTGGACTTTGATGATCCTGTGGTGGCGAAGTTCGACCAACGATGGGAGGCTCTGGAAGAAAAGGAGTATCCTGGAGCTGATACACGGATCAGGGTAACGTCAAGGATCAGATCAGCATTACCCTGTTGATTATAATAATAATAATGATGATACTATTTAAAGGGGCCCTAATTTGTCATTTCCTCATTTTAATATTTAAATTTTCATGGTTCATTTATAAAATCATGGATTCTTTTATGGTCCAGGAGTATCTAGTTTGACCTGTAGCAGCAATGCAGTCTGCCTTCTCACACACTCCTGTTACCATCTCTAACCTCTTTACTGAAATGAATACTAAATACTACTGAATACTAAAAAACATTTTTTTCATAACAGGGCCCTTTAATGACTAAACTCAATGCTCAAAGTCCAAATAGCTTATCATGAATCACTTTAGAATGTCTGCTGTAGAATTCTATTTGCTTTACTTTTGATGATTGGTTTATTAAGAAACCTAATGATCCAATCATAATCATGATTCTTCAAGAACCGCTCAGGATGATGATGATGATGATGATGATGATGATGATGATGACGATGAAGATGTTCCAATGTGTCTTCGGCCCTAACATGCAGCGTGTGTGTGTTTCAGTACACCTCCGCTCTTACGTACGATGCCGTGCACGTGATGACTGAGGCGTTCCGCTTCCTGCACAAGCAGAGAATAGACATGAGTCGCCGTGGCAACAGCGGAGACTGTCTGGCCAATCCAGCAGTGCCCTGGGCACAAGGGGTGGAGATTGAGCGTGCCCTCAAACAGGTAACCTCAGCGACAGATAAGATGACCTGAAGACTGAGGCCCTGTTCACAGCTCATATTAACACGTATGTGTGTGTGTGTGTGTGTGTGTGTGTGTGTGTGTGTGTGTGTGTGTGTGTGTGTGTAGGTGCGTGTAGATGGTTTAACAGGGAACATTCAGTTCGACCAGTACGGGAAGAGAGTCAACTACTCGGTGACAGTCATGGAGCTGAAAAACAATGGACCTGTAAAGGTGAGAGGGCAATTAATTTGTTATCACCATGGGGATTTAACCATGTGTCTGATATATTTATAACCTTTGTATGTGTGTGTTTTCTTAGATTGGCTATTGGAATGAGGTGGATAAGATGGTGGTGACAAAGTCAGACCTTTACCCTAATGACACCATGGGAATGGAGAACAAGACAGTCATCGTTACAACTATACTGGTAATAAACACTATGACACCGAGGGGCCAGTTCCAAATTCAAGTTGGATGGTAACAGGCCTGGGAAATAAAATGATATCAATATATATCATCAATATCCACATCATTAATACAGTAAGCAAATAGTTCAACATAATATTGACAGTTTCACTCAAGGGTGCAAAAAAACAAAACAATGCTGCTCCTTACTTGGGATAAAACATCATATTTCCCTTGATAAAAGATCATTAGATCTTTTATCAAGGGATAGATAGATAGATCATTAAATCAAACCGACAGTTATTTAATAGACAAATTAAAAAAATGTAAAAACTGTAATATACAGTGGTTACATTCAGCTTTTTTCTCCTCATTCTCTATTAATAATATATAATTAAATATTATCAAAAATTGTCATTATCCACAATAATTTATAATCAATTCTTAGTTAGATTGCCCATCTCCACATTTACATATTAAAAGTAAGTCATTAAAATATTAAAAAGTCATAAAATCCCCTCCAAATATTTAAAAGAAAGTCAATTATTATCAATTAATATGAACAATTAGGCTTTTTTTGTAATGTCACCCAGCCCTAGATGATTATCAATTATTATGTTCATTAATAAAAGTACAAATATACAAGTCTGTATTTCAAAAATTGCATGATGGTAGTGGAATATTAAATGAGCAGCTGTTAACATGTCTTTTCCTGTTATTTGTAGGGTGATTCATGCAAATGTGTTATTTTAAATTATGGAAATCTATGGTCATGTATAGTAATTAACCTTCTTTGTGAGAGAATTTACAAATGAAGAGGGCAGAGTTCTGTTAACTGTTCATTTAACTATTAACATTCCTTTAACCAACAGAATCCACTAATAGCCATTAAACGCTAAAATAATTGTCATGCAAAATCTGTAAGTGGGATCTGCTCCAAAATTTAATGAGTTTACTTTTGGCCAATTCTACAACAAGCTTCATGAAAAATGTCCCAGTAGCAAAACGAACAGTTTGAATATTTCCTTGGTGGAGTTAAATATGGGATTAAGAAATGTAAAACTGAGAATGAGGTAATGTTGAAATCACACATCATAATATGTATGCATTACCCTCAAGTATAAAACACCCTGTTATCAACATGCTCATTCTATCAAATGCGTATTATCCAGGAATACCTATCTGATATTTGTGTGTGTGTGTGTGTGTGTGTGTGTGTGTGTGTGTAGGAAGCCCCCTACGTAATGCTCAAGAAGAATGCTGAGCTGTTCCAAGACAATGACCGTTATGAAGGTATGTGTCCTGTATATAAGGGGTGTCAACATGTGGCCCCGGGACCAGAACTGGCCACTAATGGCCTACTGAATGACTCTAAGTCATGAGTCTAACAAAAAAAGTACCAATTCTGGTTTCTTCACACAAATGTGAAGACAGTGAATATCTTTTAGGGCTCAAGCAATAACATATTCACAGTTGTGTTAATTATTTGTAAAGCAGAAAAAAAATTTAATATTGTTCAGTGAGTAAATGTTTTGAATTGAAATGCAACTGTAGACTGAGTGAACATGGAATAACAGACAGGAAATTATATAAATTACACATTTTTGTCATGTCTCCTGTTTTGTTAATTGAAAGTTAATTAATTATGTAAATATTTATAATGTATTTATTTACATAAAAAGAAGAGGATACATTTGTAAGCATTGCTATTTATACCTTTACTTTAATAATGCTCAATACATTTTTTTTTTCCAAATTGAATTGACTCTTGTTTAGTTCTTTAGAACTACAGAAAATATGCTCCTATAAAGTGGTCCTACTTTTTAAAAACTGGTGTCTTTATCACATCCACAAGTCTTTGGCTGTGAAGATGCTTGACATAAATTATGTCAGGATCAAGTTCTTTTAGTCTCCGATTCCGGCCTGAGGATGGACTCAGGACGTCACTACATGCTGACGTGTCTTCATGCATGTGGTTTGTTTGTCTGTCTGTTTTCGGGGGTGGTGGACTTACATAAGGTTACTGTGTTGACCTGGCCGCCGAGATCGCGAAGCACTGCGGTATACGCTACCAGCTGAGGATTGTGGGAGATGGGAAATATGGAGCAAGAGATGCAGAAACTAAGATCTGGAATGGGATGGTTGGAGAGTTGGTGTATGGGGTAAGATCAACATAATTTTTACTAAACCACTGAACAAGATACTGTATATACAAAATATAGAGATCCCATATTTCCCCACAAAACCAAGATAAGATAAAGGGTAACATGTTAACATGAAGAAATACACCACAAAGTGCATGTTCTAAAAATGTTTTACATATTTAAGAAATTGTCAAAGATGGATTTGTTTAGGATACATTCAGAACATAAAGTATGTGTATAATAGAGTAGCTGCTTCATCACAGGTGGAATGAATCATATTCGCTACTTTTCTCTCCTTTTGTTGGATGTCATGTTTGCAAATCTTTTTGTTGGGATTTTCAGAGGAAATCATTCAATTGAACATGTATATTTGTACATATATAAGTCAGATATTTAAAAATATACACACAAAAATAAGTAGATAAAAAGAAAATAATATATAATAAGCATTTTCCAGGTAAGTTCATGAATATTTATGTAAGTTATACTTTTAAGTCAGTTTGATTTATTTTTTAAACGAACAACTAATTACTGACATTTTTGACACAAGATGGTTGCTGCCTTATTGTGTCTATAAAATATATCTTTACTTATTCTTTATTGTAAAATTGCAGCTATGAATTTATACCACCATGTCTTTGTGGTAGTTGTAGTTGTCTTACTTTGTATAAATACTTGTTTTTTTCTCTTATCTCTTGTTTTCAGCATGCGCCACAATGCCAAGACTTTATGACATTGATGCTGTTTCCAATGTTTTTAACTAAAGTTAATCAACAGAAACAATTTTTTTTAGGAAATGCTTCCTCCGCTATTTGTTTTTATTTAATTTTACATAGTTAATGTGTTATCTCTCCCTTGTAGTCCAGGATAAGACATCATTCTCTTTCTGTCTTTGTGTCTCCAAAAGAAAGCAGACATAGCAGTTGCCCCCCTGACAATCACTCTTGTTCGTGAGGAGGTGATAGATTTCTCCAAACCCTTCATGTCTTTGGGAATCTCCATCATGATCAAAAAGCCACAGAAATCCAAACCAGGAGTCTTCTCCTTTCTTGACCCACTGGCCTATGAAATCTGGATGTGCATTGTCTTTGCCTATATAGGCGTCAGTGTTGTACTCTTCCTGGTAAGTGGGCCTGTTGTATAGATAGAGATGTTGGTATTTCTGTATATCGTTACCGTGCAGGCTGATTCTCCAAATTTGAACCAACAAAAACATCAGTTGATCAAGAAATCATTAATTAAACATGGACATCAAATATTGTATACCGTCCAACATTGATATTATCATGTATCTGGTAATATGTTGGATATGAAATATAAAATAAAAGCAATATATCAGATTTAATTCCTTGAAAAAGGTCAACTTTGCATGGATGAAACACTGTATTAGGGTTTTTTACGCTCAACATTAATGATTAATTTAATATTTATTGCAAACATTTTTGGAGAAGTTGTGGATAAGTTAAATAATATAAAACATATGATACCCTATGATGTCCCCCTGTTTTCTTGAGAAATACTCTTACTGGACAGATAGGACCAGAAATGCCAACAAGACTGAACATCAGTGTATATTAAGGAAAAACAATAAAAAATGCTACAGTTAATTATTAAACATTTTGTATTCTAACTCAATTAATGGCCATTTCATTTTATGGGGTCATTTTCATGTTATCCTCAAGCTATTTTTATGTGTTTCTGGTCATAAATTAGCTTAAAAAATGCCTGAACAACAGGCTTTATGAGTCTTTTTAAGGTGGTCCAGATAATCTGAATTAAGAAGCAGTGAATACAAATTTACATTCACGTCACTGACTCAACTGTAGTTGATAATGTATGTCTTTATCTTAGGAAATCAACCTTTGTTTTTTTGTGATAATGAGATAAATCAAGCAATTATCATGAAAAAAGAAGCTTTTTTATCTCAAAAAATTCGTAACGTGCATTATCTTGTAGGTATCCAGATTCAGCCCTTATGAGTGGACGCTGGAGGAGCCAGAGGATGGAGCGTTGCCGCTGACAACAGAATCCACCAATGAGTTTGGGATTTTCAACTCCCTTTGGTTCTCTTTGGGTGCTTTCATGCGACAGGGTTGTGATATCTCACCAAGGTTGGTGTAGTTGTTCTTTCAAACATGATTTTGTTTCAGCAATTGGGGGACACAAATATACTTCTGTGTTACACTATGAAACAACCAATGTAATGCAATCGATAGTCTCATTGATTGATAGTCCTATTAACACACAATAACAATAGCTTATTGAAGATAAGTGCTGTTATTGACACATTTACCGTCTGTTATACATCTTGTATGAGTTTAAGAGGTTGCAAGGTCATTATATATGAGAGTTTTTAAAACCTCAGGGGTCAACAGGCCGCTATAAATCTAAAACTGCTGTTAATAACGTTGTGCTTAACAAACACCAACTCCCACTCACGGCTCAGTATAGAGGTGAGCTATGAAAATGGACAGAGGACTTGGCAGCATAGCAGCATGGCAGCATGTTTATAGACAGATTACAAAATGAAAAAATATATAAAGTTGACATAGGAAGAGATCCTCGGTCAATACGATGGATACAAATTATGATTTGGAATGCACACTGCTGAGCTGGAAATTCTTGGAGCTATACTTTTTTAAAGGTACAGTGTATAGTTTCTGGTGGCCTGGTGGTGAAGTCGCAGATTGCAACCAAACTCAAACATGGCAAAGCAGGAAAAAAAAGTAGAAAAAAGTGATTATTATAAGGTAATCAAATCAACGATTCTTATTTTGATTGAATTATAAACTAATTAAAACCTTCTTATGAACATTATATTACATTTCTGCCAAGTCATTTCTGTGAACTGTTGCAAACCATTACACACTTGAACCTTTAAATTTGCTGACTAAACTATTATCCCTAAGTTATCAAGGTTGCAAGTGTTGCAGTAGATGATCATTTATCTTGGAATGTCCAGTAAATCTCAGAAAGACAAAGACAAGATAAATGAAACTTTCAATAATCCTCACGAGCTAATGGAGTCTGCTCAGCCTGTGATGCAGCAACATCATTCCTGCTGTGTCCAGACGAGAGGATGCTAATCAATAATCAACAGTAGAGCAGAGTGACTTTCTGCCGCCAATACATTTCTCATCTGGGGCTGGAATCACAGCGTACCCTGGTTTGTTAATGTGTGTGTGTGTGTGTGTGTGTGTGTGTGTGTGTGTGTGTGTGTGTGTGTGTGTGTGTGTGCAGGTCTCTGTCAGGTCGCATAGTGGGAGGCGTGTGGTGGTTTTTCACTTTGATCATCATTTCCTCGTACACTGCCAACCTGGCTGCCTTCCTGACGGTAGAGAGGATGGTTTCGCCCATTGAGAGTGCTGAAGACCTGGCTAAACAGACAGAGATCGCATATGGAACCTTGGATTCTGGATCCACCAAGGAGTTCTTTAGGGTAAGGACTTCACATACTTCAAGAAATTACCTACAGTCATCTTGATCCAGTTATGATTCACCCCGCTGGTTAATGGCAGTAGCCTCCTAGAAATGGTAAAAGAGGAAAAAAATTTAAAAAAAATATAAAAATATTCTTAAATCATCTTTGCAAATGTGTCATGCGGTAGTCACACTCACATCTCAGTAATCCACGTTTTTTATGGCATACCTTGTACTACCCTGTGGTTACAGTGGGCTTGAGCTGCTGCCCCATCTGTGAAGACTGGCCAACAAGGGTACAAAACTGTTTGAGATTTGACTTCTGTCTCCTTGAGAGGTTGGTGTCAGGGTTCTGGTTCCCGAAGCCAAATTTGAACCAGCTGGCATGTTCAGACTGAAACATGAAAAGTCAGTTCTCAGTGAAGCCAAAAATATCTTTTTCCTTGGGAACTGTGACTTCATCAGTGTGCAGTGTCGTTGAAAAAATGGAAGGAGAAGAAGGCAGCGAATGACAACATGGAAAAGAAGTGTTTGCAGTGGTCTGCTTTGGTGGTGAGTTGGGTAAGAAAAGTTCCAAGAAGAAGTGACTTCCAAGAAAAAAATAGAAGGCAGCACAAGAACGAGCAAGTTCTATGCCAAACTTGGAAACTTGGAAGAGATGATGATGAACCAGAACTGGGTCTGTCTGAGAGCAGCCTTGTTTGTTTGGGAAATCCTTTGACCCTCATTTCTTTTTCTAGGCAGCTTGGGCGGTAAAGTTGACTGGCTGGTGGGGCCTTCTTTCAAAACTGACTAGGATTCTTGGCATTGTCTCTCTGCCGTTTTCTTTTGGAGTTTAGTCAACTGGTAGGATATTTAGCTTCCTGAGGTCGACCTGGGTACTGACAGATGCTGATCCATTGCTTCCGCTTGAAAGTACCCATTGTATGAACTGAGCCTATTATCTAATCTAAGTATCTGTGCATGTGTCTAATTTGTTTTTCAGCGCTCCAAAATTGCCTTGTTTGACAAGATGTGGCAGTACATGAAATCGGCAGAACCGTCTGTCTTTGTCAAAAAGACATCGGAGGGTGTCCTGCGTGTCAGGAAGTCCAAAGGGAAGTACGCCTACCTGTTGGAGTCGACCATGAATGAGTACATCGAGCAGAGGAAACCCTGTGACACCATGAAAGTCGGAGGAAACCTGGACTCCAAAGGCTATGGCATTGCCACGCCTAAAGGATCCCCATTAAGGTGGGTGGATCAGTATAACAATGCTAGCCATCCTGCACTGCCATGTACCATTCACACTACTAACCTGCTGCCTAGCATACTGTCCCCTCTCCCCATTCACGAACACTCCAAACTTTTAAACAGACAATTTTAACTCTCAACTTCCAGTGATTGTTGATTCAGAATTGAATTATCAAACTGCACTGGCTGCTCACCGGCCGTAGTAGTTCACAACAGGAGGTAATGAGCCAGTGTGTGGGGAGTGATGTAGTCTGGTCCCAGCCTTAGTGCAGACTGGGTGGTGCAGTATGCAAGTGTGATGAATGGGGCATGGCGGCTTACTCGTTGTTATAATAATCCACCTACCCTGATGACGTCATCTCTGTGGTTTGTATTTTTTTACCATGGTTACCACCCCTGGCCAATGGCTAGTGGTGGTTGCCGTGACAACTGGGGGAGGGCTGTTTGAGATTTCAGGTCTTAAAGAAATAATTCATCACAACAACAAAAAGGCAAAGCATGTGTCGTATTGGGTGCAGAGTTAATATTATGCAGTATAAATACCATAATATAACGATGAATGTGACATAATCGCTGACATTCATTGCCTTACACAGTTTAATTCTTTGTTTTGAGGAGAATTTGGTTGCAGGTTTGCTCAACCATTATGAAACATACTGTCATCCCCTAAATCTCAACATCACTCTTTAAGACCTGGATGAAAGTGTGGTTGATGTCTATATATGTGTGCATTTGTTTATGTGTGTGTATGTGTGTATTTATTTCCATTAGAAATATATTGTGTCCCCTCTAATGAACTAGTTGTACTTCATCATAATAACATATTTGATACAGTGTAATGTTTTAGTTATTGATCTCAAATCATCCTGTTTTATTCTATATAACCCAGAGATGATCTATTTGGTTGCTGCTGTCTCTCAGCATTCAAAGTAACATGTTTCTAAAAGTTCCAGTTGCAGGAAAAAAGGAGGTTTTGTGTTGGAAGACGAAGAGGTAGAGGAAAGCCCGGATTGAAAACACTGACCCGTAATTCAATACACATATTAACAGACGGCCTATTTCAGTATTTTACGTCTTTTTATGAATAATTATCCAGATACATTGTGTTTGTGTGTGTATGTCTTTCTCACTGTTGTGTCTTCTCAGCACACTACAGATCTGTTTACGTCTGTCTGAGGTGTCTTCCTTCTCTCACTCTTTCTAATGTCTCCGTTATATGCTCCTAAAAGTGAATTTACTTCTGTTGAATGTTTTAATGCTGATGGCAGTTAATCTATATTCGTCAAATTCACAGTTAAAGCTACATTAAGCGGTTTTAGAACACCAGAGGGAAGTAGTAGCTCATACTTAATCTATGTGTGCCTGGACCTCTGCTAAATATATATTCTTTTTTTCCAAACAGGCAGCATCGAATTCACTTATTTGAACTTGCAAGTGAAGTATTTTTAACTGGGTCTTGTTGTTATGGGTCAATGAGAATGGTGTTGACTCTCAGTGAGACTAGTAACCCTCTCACATGACTTTTGACAAGGTTGTTTGACATGACACAATTTTAATACCAAAAAAAAATTGCTTAATGGAGCTTTAACCCCTTTATAGGTCTATAGTATGGCTACTATTGTGTTATAACATGGTAGAACCAGAGACACACTTTTTTTTTCAATTTCTTCATCTTGTAATCAGGATCAGAATCTTGATTTGGAGGTGAAAGCAGTTCAATAATTTACTGATGCCTTTCCCCTATGTCTCTGCTCCTAGCATGATCTTACTGTTGTCATTTCATGTGTTTTTAGTTTTTGATATTGGAAGTGGATGATTGATTATAATGTCCATGGTGGGTTCAGTTCACAAAACTCTTATTTAAGTTCTCAAAACCCTCTGGCATGAGAAAATCATTCTTATAAAACAATGATATAGCAATGATTACTCCATTATCAGTGGCATTGAAGTGGAAGCTGACATATATTTTCAACTAGTCAAATCTGAGGTGAACTGAGCCCAGTCCTGGTTAATGTCACATATTCACACCACATACTATACAGAGTACTTTAGCCTCCATTAATCACGACATAATACATAATTACTTGGGCATAAAATACCAAACATCATTAGCAACAATTTCACCACCCATCACATTATTTCTATTATTTAAAAAAAAGCTCTTCCTGCTGGATTGTCCCCTCTTCTTTTCAATAATGTAGGTTATTTAAAAGATGCAAAACAATGAAATCATATGAGAAAAAACAGTAGATGTACCACTGGACTGGTTGCACAGATATATTTAAATTTCCATATTTAGCTCTGGTCTAATGTAAGTTTCACAATCAATGTGAATAATTATTTTAAGCCTGGAAAAGGTGGATAATTGGTAAATAAATGTGTTCATTACAGAATAGATTTGTTTGCTCAAAATAAATGATTTTTTGCATGATAATTTTTGTGCAAACTTTATCCTTTTTTTGTGCAAAAAAATCCTTTTCTGTGCTAAAAATGTCCCCCTGAGACACTGTGCATGTAAAACATAGCCCAATACTGACACATCCCTGAATAAGGTTAGAGTTTAATATCTAAAAATTATGATTTCTAAGCGAGTTAGTGGACATAATATACTAAAATATTTATTAAAACATACAAGAATTTTAAGCATACAAGCCCAATTTAGTTTCCTTAAAATATACTGTGACAATATGGAACATAAACTGTATATGATTAGTAAGAATGTTCCACCACACAGCCAGTGATCCATCGCATCGCATGATCGCAAAACTAAACCAAAACAGAACGAAGATGATGAAATGTTAAAATTAAATGGTAAAATTTGATCACTTGTGTGGGCTATGTGAAATATTTAAAATGGCACAAAAAGAAAACACTTTTCATTGAAACCTTGTTTTCTGCTTTTTGCATTTTGAATTGGCTCTTAATAGTGATCAAGATGTTAAGTAGGAATAGTATGCATAGTAAATGGTTATTTAAGATAGTTTTTTTAATTAACATAATATGAATTATTATTAATGAACAAATAACAATATATAAATGAATCCAACAAAAATTTTATGACTTTTATTAAATTCGTTTGATTTCAGTCCATCTGCCTCACCAAAGTGTACATTAAAGGAGAAGTTCGGCAACCTGGACCCTATTTTCCTAACTTTAGTGTCCATCAGTGTGATCTGAGTGTATTTTTTAATTTCTGTAATTGATTCAGTATTGAGCAAGAACGTGCAGCACACTTTTCAACCAATGTGCTTTAATGGAAGCGGGTGGGGCACCAATGCCCGGCTGTGTTTGTTCTCTATAAGTATTATTTTTGCCGCTGCCAGGCTCAGATTGTTATCATAAAGCAAACTGATCGAAGGTCGAAGCTTCCTCAGGTGTGTGGTGTTGCAGGAAGTGAGCTCTGTTTCGAAACTGGAGGAAGCTAAGTTGCTAAAATGGTTCTGTGCTGGAGATTCAGTCAGTCAGTCAGATAATCCAGACCTGTTTGTCACCAGGACTTCCTTTTTTGTAAATTTGGGGATTGAAACATTGATTTCTCTTCATTTTCGCTTCTGTACTGATGGAGATACAGGTGTTACACGCACACCCTAAAGCTTCTGCTGGTAAGTTTGGAAGAATTTTTTTTTGTCTTTTAGTGTGAACAGATTATCAGATTATGATAACAATCTGACCCTGATGGAGGTGAAAATCAACACACAAAGCCCCACCAGCCTCAATTATAGCACGTTGGCTGTGAAGTTGGTTGCTGTTTCTTGCTCAATACTACTCAGATCTCTCCTATAGACAAGAAAAGTTATCAAAATAGGTTGAAAAATTAAATTTTCCTTTGACCTGTCACTTTGCTCTAAGAGAACAGTTTGAGTTCCTCCTGATCTAATCATCCAATCATTTACCATTTTTCCAAGTGAATAAGGAAGATAATTGTCAGCAATGTAGGCAAGGTGTTATATAGGCTATTATAGGTACCTTGTTGAGTTGCTTTTATGTCTATTTTGGGATTTGATAGCATTGCACAAAATCTAATATTGGATCAACATATTGAATTAAAAAAAACATTTCATAGTCTTTATTATCTTTAATTAGAATCAACTTTAAAATGGATATATAATATAAAGATGCCTCTGACATATTGAAATAATGTGTGGTCTTCTGCTTTTCCACACCTTTTTCTTTGCAAGCTACTTGATCCAAACACCAAAAGTTCTGATTTAGAAATATACATTTGATCATCCTAAATTGCTAATGGTAATACTGATTGCTTGATAATAGTATATGAATGAAATTGTAAATAAGAGCTATGCTTATAGCTTACAAGTGGCCTTTAGCAACATACAGACACTGGTGCTGTGTCAAAGTCTGTTTTACCATCAAAAGACCCAGGTACTCTAGAACTAAAGGAATCCTCTGTTGTGCAGTCCTGCTTATGCTTCCACCGCATCTGAGGAACCCAGACGATCCTGCAAATTATCCCCATGAGGAAACTGATGTATACAGTATTAATACATAACAGTAATAGGTAATAATAATAGGTAACAACACATGGAGCCCTATTTAGATGGTGCAAAGACATGAGAGAGAGAGTGAGACGCTGTTTTTTTCTTTTCTTTTTACCATTCTCTTGTTCTATACATTACTTTGGCAATATTGTTTTTGGTTCAGTCACAACAATTTAAACAAATTAAATTAAATTGAAATGAAGAGATAGACAGAGAGAGAACAGCGATGGTTGACATTACCAGAGAGTGAATAATAGAGTGAAATAAATAAAACATTATTTTCTGATTGTTTCATGGCAGTTGAGGCCTAAAACAGAAATAAATAACCAAACATTAACCATGGAACTTCAGATGATTTACATTTTCCTCCTTTTCATTCTTTTGTTAAATTTAAATCATGCAGCAATAAATACAATCTGATTCCCATTTAGATGGTCTTAAAAGGGATGTGGTGGTCAAATGCAATTATAATTGCTAGTTACCACCATCATCAATTTCATGTCTAGCACCCATGTTGTGTAAATACCTAATACAGTTGTGCTCATGCTTGTGTTGGTTGGTATGTTGGGGAAGAAAGTGTGAGGCTTTTCATTTGACAGGAAAATTTTAATCAGACTAATTGGTTGAAAATTGTTGATTGTAGAGCAGTTTGAATGGACCAAGATCCATTATTATTATGTGCAATAAGTAAAACAATATACCTTAATTTATAGCTTGGTTCCTCCATTGGAAACACAAGTAGGTGAACTGAGTTCTAAGAGACTATGACACTTAGTACCTGGGTATGTCCTTGTAGAAACATGGCTAATTTGTGTTATCATCCGGTCACCTCTCATCCTGGTTTCATACCCAAAACAATATTAATTCTAACCACAATCTATAATCAACAATGCATTAAAGCAAATTGTTGGTTACTCCAGTTTGTCCATCAATTTTGATGTACAGTATTTAATGTTTTGAGGGGATCTTGCAGAGGAACCTCCAAAGACATCTTGAGGAACTCTGCACTCACTGCAATCATCTTCCACCCCACGAACACCAGGCACACTGCAGTAATCATAAATTTACCTCTACTTAAACCAAACCTTAACTCTTACTTAATGTTGAACTTGGGGAAAACTATGTTTATTACAGCTTGGCATCTTATTTTGTAGCTATGGTCACATTGGAATTCTCTCTAGTTACTCTTGTGAAATCACTAAAAAATTCCACACAAGTGGTCAGATGATCATAACAGTCCTAAACAAACCCCAAAACAAGTCCAAAACAAAGATGAAAGGTTAAAATATCACACAGGATTACACAGAAACTGTCAGTTACTGTTTACAGTGACACTGCATTCAACCTGTAAATGATCATTACCAACTTTCAGTTTGGTCTCCAAATAATGTGCTGGCTAATCTGAGTCATCTTGTTTAACCCATGATCATCTTACCACTTGTGTTTATTGCTTTATTTAGCAATGTCTGCTTTCTGAGACCTCACTTTGTTGAGTCCCCATGTAGCCAGTGCCATGGAAAACACTTTTTGAAGGGAAAACAGACTGTCACAAAGCACCTCAACGGCATTTTATTGGCATTTTGAGAAGTAATTTACAAAAGTCATGTTGTAAAATGTTATCTGTTTCTGACAACATTTCAACTGGCAAAAACAAACAACCAGTGTCATTTAAGAATGAGACACTGATACAAAAAAGGGGGAAAAATCAATAGGAGATTTGTTACTTATAAACCTGCTATCAAAATCCAATCCTATATCTGTAGTTCCATAAAGACAAATCAGATGAGTCTGGCTTAGACATGTAACCCAACTTCATATTTCCATGATTATTCAGCAGGTTGAGCTTAGCCGCCATTTTAAAGCTAATTGTATTTAATACTGATAAGTTTGCTAATAAGAAAAGAAGCATTCCAGCTGTGTGTATTCTGTTTATGCTAACGATTAAGAGTGCATATTGCTAACATGCATACCAGCAGGAGGACTGACCCTGACAACAACTTGAACTGCTAACAGCCACTGTGTTCATGTAGAAATGCGGTGAACCTGGCGGTGTTAAAGTTGAACGAGCAGGGGCTGCTGGACAAACTGAAAAACAAGTGGTGGTATGACAAGGGAGAATGCGGCAGCGGAGGAGGGGAGAGCAAGGTTAATACACTCACACATACACACACACACATACATGCACACACACACTCACACACAAACAAACACACACACACTAAAACATGAAGGTAAAATTGGGTTATCAGGTGTAAAAAAATAAAAAGAAAAAAAGCAGAAAAGAAGCAGCACAGTTATAATGCCACGTGCAAATACAAAACAAGCAGGATTAGAAGTGTCAAGCTACAGCATCTCACAAATATGGAAACAAGCGAATACTAGATGTTGCATATACATGCAAGATTACTCCACCAACAGGTGGCATTGTAGTCTGTGCTGCTTCTTTCTGCGATGTGTTGCATTCTGTTTGGTTGAGGTCAGGGTTAGGGCAGGCTTCCGGGGTCAAGGATAGGGTCAGGTGACCTCACACCAGATAGCAGCAACAATGCAGGAGAAGGGCTGTTGATAAAGAGTTTGTGCAACCTGGCCAAACTCGATTTATCTATAGCTCTGGCCTGGACGATTACTGCTGTGTAAAGGCTTTTCACTGCAGCGCCTCTCATTCTCTGTCTCAGGGGCCGAATGGAGGGGCCCTGACAACAAAGGACATTTTCAACAGCCTTGTCTAGTTGATTGATAATTGGGGAAAAATATTTGTACTAAAATATTTTGGCATGGTCTTTAAATGCCAAGGGTTTATTGTATCATTCCTGAGTCGTGACAATTCTTAAAATAAACATTTGTGGGCTCTCTCTTGGTTGCTAGACCAGAGTGTGAGAACCGCTGCCCTAATAACATAAGATAACATTGATAATGATGTTATTTATGTTATTCCCATTGAAGAGTGCCAGTAAACCTTGCCGTATTGAAACTGAATGAGCAAGGGACCCTAGACAAGATGAAAAACAAGTGGTGGTACGATAAAGGAGAGTGTGGCTTCAAGGACTCCACCAATAAGGTTAGTTGTACGTGTCTGTGGATCAGTCAAATATTGTCTCTTCACACAATTATGAAGCACAGTAAGCATGGTTCTATGTGTATCAGGAGTAGACATGTGTGAAATATATGTATAAATCTGAAAAAGCAAACACTTCCACAGAATGGTTACTACAGGTGTTTTACTGTTTTTGGATTAGTTTAAAAAAGTGGTGTCCAGAAAACAAAATGTGAAACATCTTCAGATAAATATGCATTGCGTATTATCAGTTAGACTCACTGTCTATTGAATATGTCCGTCTGTCTGTCTGTCTGTCTGTCTGTTTTAAATGTATTTGTCTGTCTGCAAGACTATTTAGATAGGATGAGTTATTAAGGTAATGCCTGTAAAGAAAAAGTTGGAAATTGATATTTAGTTACAATAATTACACATAAGTGCTGACATGGAGAAGTGATGTGTTGTCAATTAGGCATCTGACTCAAGACAGTGCGGTTAAACTGCATCCATGATATTTTAGAAAAATTGTTCCTTTCAAAATGGAATCAACTTTGCCAGAGGAATTTGTCCTGGCAGTAATATAACTGGACTTTTCACATGCAATTCAACTTTGGGGAACTTTGATTCAACAGATGATGGAAATGATTTGACAGCAACGGGTAGCTCATCAGCAAGAGTAGCTTGCAAACTATCCCCACAAGTATCTAAAAGTCGTTAAGTCACCGAGCTTCCAACACAACATATTTTTTACAAAGATTTGCAAATGAATTATTATATGACAATACATTAAGACTGCTAGACTTAACAGACTGTTAATGACAGCATGAGAAGGAACATTGGAATATATAGATTAAACATATCTGCGATGTTTTAGAATCCTACTACGTAAATAGGTGAGAAATATACTATAAGAGTGTAGAGCACCCTGTTAATATAATATGATGCATAGATGAATACCTATGATGGCATGTGGGCATGTGGTGATAGAAATAGCAGGAAAGTGACAGCTGTGTGATCTGTATGCAGTCACCCATACAGAGCTTGGCAGCAACTTAAAGCTTTCAGTTGGTGTTAACTCACATGAGGTTCTCAGTCAGACAAACCTGGACTTGTATGTAAAAAGATTAATATAAAATGTATGTAAACAAAATAATCTAAGCTCAAGGGTCCACTTTCAGGACATTCATGTTCTTCTTCTGCCAATGGAAGTGGCTTGTGTCATCACGGAACCTAAATGTCAACCTCAGGACAAAGTACAACAAAGCTAGAGCCACATTATGGAAGGACCTGAAAGCTTGTAAATAGACTTCCTTTTGCTTTGAGCTTAAAAATAATTACTCAGGGTAGTTCGTATTCAGAGCAGGCCAATTGCTTTGCCCATGGAACTCTGTTGCATTGTTGTTGGAATGGTATGCACGTTTAGAGACAATTGCTTGGCTCTTGGATATGCCGCTTGCAGTATTGACAAGAACTGTATGATTGGAATGATAGCTTGCAGCATTTTTGAAAACCACTCATCCGATTGACTTCACACTTAACACTGTCCACTCTTGGGTCCTCAGCAATAAACCCATCAAGTGTGAAGTTGAACGGATGAATGGTTCTCAAGAAATGCAAAGGAGCATATACATAAACACAGGCATTCCTTCCTTTATGATTAGGTGAGGCTGCTACAGCGCCACCTGTTGACCAAATGGCACCAAATCAATAATGTTCACTCAGATATCATATATAAATGTGTCCACCAAATGTGTTTGAAATAACAAATGACATTCAGGAGATATAACAATTTTTATAACATAAGCCCTGTCCACTGTCATGACCTGTCCCTCCATGATACCTGTCTACAGTTTCTTCTTCCCTCTTGCCCTCTGGCTCTCCCAGCACATCTGGACATCATCATGCCACCTTTCCTGCCTTCAGCCTACACTCAACTGCACAATAAGAAGACAATCTCTAATTTTTCAACCACACTGTGTTACCATTTACTTCCTGTTCCCCAATTTTGCCTTTGGGTTCTGTCCAATCTGTGACAATAAAATCAACATGAACCCAGTGGATTCATGGTGAAAGATTCATGGAGGCAATCTGCAGGGCAGACACTACCTATGGAGTACATCTTGGTCAGCATAACCAGACTATGCCAAAGGTAGTGGAGCTTATCTGCTGCTTGCCACTAGCATGACTAACATCTAGAAGCACCTAACCTCATCTGCTAGTCCTCCTCCTGGCTCCTTGAACCTTGGTTTAACCAACTCCGGCCCTTAGAACATTGCCCATCAAGGAGCCTTGGGTGTCCCATCATGACCAGTAGGGTGGAAATTTGTGTTTTTGGCATTCCTTCCTATTCCTAAGTGATATTTTTTTAACAGCAGTCCCTGTGTTATTTAGTGAATGAGGCAAGAATTGCCCTCCATATGGGTCTCCTATGGGGAAACACTCTGGTCTGGGCAAGCGAGGTGTAGTATGCTAAAGCATTTCTGACTTTGTCACAGGAATGTAGTTAATAGCAGGATTCCCCCATGGCCTGAGGGAGTTAATTAAGGATCAAAGAATTCTAACAGAAGTTTATACCAACTACAGTCATATTGCGAAACTAACCAACTGCTAAGTTCTACCTCCAGACAGTTCAATGGACCTCTGAAGCTGAAGCACCTCTCCTGGACCTCTATAACTTGTCTACTATGAAGACCCAATTAAGCAATTCATGGCTAAAATGAATGCCTCAGACATTGGGCATAGGATGGTACTCCCACAGTGTTCTACAGAGGTAGGTAAGCTTCACCCTTTCTGTCTCACCAGCTCTCCCCTGCAGGAGGAGAGCTATGATGTGGGCAATCATGAACTCTTGATGGTTCAGCTGGCTTTAAAGGAATGTTGGCTTTTGTTAGAGGGGTCTGAATTGACCTTTTTGGTCTGGACAGACCATAAAAACTTGGCATGACTGGATATTCAGCAAAATAACTCAATACTCAGGCCAGGTTGTCTCTCTCTTTTGGCCATTTCAGTTGTACTTTGACCTACAGGCCTGCCTCCAAGAAATGTCAACCCTGATGCTCTGTGCTGTCTGCATGGAATGGATGGCGGGTTCAGCTTTCAGCTTTTGAACCATTGTTACCACTACTTCTGTCATGGTGGCAGTTATGTGGGTCATTGAAAATGAGGTATAGTAGTATGCAACAGATATATAACAGATGCAACCCACTCTGGGTCCAATGCTGTTAAGTCCTGTGTGTTACAATACAACCTAATCTTCTAAACTGGTGCATCCTGATGCATCTTGGTGCAACCCAAACTCTTGTTTTCATCCATAGACAATTCTGGTGGCTATCTCTGTTGAAGGATACCAAGGCCTATGTCTCTGCACAACCTTGTACTAATCCACTTGACCTCTGCCTATCCCTTGTTGTCTTTTGTCTCAATTGTCTCTTTTGGCTCTTGACTTTTTGCTTCTGGTCTGCCTGCTTCAGATAGTAAGACTGCTTCAGAAAGTTTGCTCATGCCTCTGTCCAAGCTGACCTCTGCCAGAGAGATCAGAGTGGTCTTACAGGTCCTGTGACACTCTTCCTGTCTGTATTCCCTCTTTCACCTCAGTCACAACTTCATCTCTGGAAAGCAGTCCGATAGGGTTCTAGTGCTACCATCAGCCTGTTACCTGGGTCATCCTTGAACTGAAGGTCAAGCAGAGAGGGCAAATCAGGCACTCAAAACCATCCCCTCACAATATTGATGACGACAGCACCTATATCATCTCTACAGACTATTACCATCACAGCTTCCAATACCTTTTTGACTGGGAAGGCAACAGCCTGGAGGAAAGATGATGGATTCCTTGTTGGTTCATGCTTGATCCTGCCCTTATCCAGTTATTCTACACTCAACACCCAGATGTGCCCTCTGGGGCACCCAGAGGCAGATGCCTGGGGGGGAGGCCGCACATTTCCTTCATTTCCTTTTTCATTCGCTCTATAAGCACAATGCAATACCATGGAGAGCCAGTCTTTACGAGGTTGTTCTACTCTATATGGAATCCTAGCCAGTTTAACCTTCAGCTAGCTCCTAGCCCCGGATCAGTCAAGCCACACCTTGGATTTTCTTTCCCATCCCATGCTATTCACCAGTTCACCTTCTGTTTCGGTCAAAATATAGACTTGGTACCTCTTACCTCCTATTTTTTGAGTGGGCTCTGCCTGATCTGTGACACCCAAAACATTTGAGAAAACTATAGCTATAGCAAACTGTATGGAATATCAAACATTTCAAAAAGTACCTTTTTGTGGCTCAGTCCAGAGATGTTCTTTGCCAGATTTGATGATGGATACTCATTGCACACTGGCAATATTCCTATTGTCACAGAACCTACTTGTATGTGGTAGAGCTTTAACAGTTACATGCTGTGCATTCCTTTATTGGTTCTATATTTGCATTATTTACTTGATTGTTGGCACCTGTTTATGAATTGTATGCATACATATGTGTTACTTCCACCTCAAGCCAATGCTGAGGAAGGCTTGGTTTCCACAACATGTACACTGACCCTGCACAGAAGACTATTTTTCCCATTGTGAGTAGTATGTGCTGTTTGGTATTTTTAATTTTGTATGCTAAAATTTACCTGCAGACATCAGTAACTAGACCGATATTGAATGCAATGCTGTATATATACTGTGCATACTTTTATGTGTGTCTAGACAATATGCACATGTACTGAATTTTATGTTCCTACTATTTAAAACCCCCCTATAAAAACCCTATGGAGAAGGCTTTTGAATATTTAAAGAGGAATTTAGCCCTGCCTATGCCGTTGCCCTTTAAGATCAAGCCTTAGAGCTGCCTGTCACCACCGAGGAGGCACCATGAGTAAAGTGGGAAGTTAATATATTGAAGTTAGTCATAAGTTTGAAGTTGATTGGATCAAGTATATGGGCGTGAGAACCATTCAAAGTGAGCACCAAAACTGCTACCAAAGTTTGGCGACCCCAAGCAGCCACACCATGAGCAAAAATGAATTGCAGAGCACAACTTTAAGTCACCATGGTCTTGATGAACTGTGAGAAATTAGAAGTCAATCAGATGAAACCCCTAGGTAGAGTTTGTTCAGATGCAAGGTATGGAAATGGTTAAAATCACTTTTCACAAAACGTCAAACTTTAGTTAAAAACAGCCAATTTCCTGACCCCACAAAACAAACCAAAATGAGGAGGGAATTTTGAAAATTAGCAGGGGGCACTTTTTACATCGACCATGCGCGAGCACCCCAAAATATTGAATTTTGGATCCGGCCTTAGGGAATTGGGGCACGATTTGTGGGAAGAATAGTAACTACAGTGACAATAGAGATATAATTGACCAAACACAAATTCCAAACTTTTTTTTGCGGGTTATGTTCTATCATTTAGGATAGGCCAGGTGTACAAATGGGTGGACCCCAGTCTGTGTATATGTCTCCGAAATATAGACCTGAAAATATGCAGAATATGTCCTATTTAATGTCTTTAACATACATCTTAGAATTCCAGGCAAAATTCCCAACTGACCTACTGTATTAGTTGGAGTTGAATGAGGGATTATTATTAACAGGTGCACTTCCTTTTACTTTTGCCTTCAAATAAAGTGCTTAAAAAAGTCCAGGTACACTGTTGGCTTATGGACAAAGTCTCTGATTGTTGGACTACTTGTGTTAGTCTCATTCACCATTTAATTTGTAAAACACTTTGCCTTATACTTTGAGTGAAAGGTATGACAAAAATATGAAATGAAACCCCAGGAAAAAACTGCTTATCGAGGTCTCATTAGCTCAATTGCGAAATTGACTGCAACACGTAACACAAAACACACAAACATAAAAACCATGATACACGCTTGTATTCGTGCATTGACTTAAACACAGAAAAGTTTATTAAAGGGAAAGAATGTTTTAAATGTTTATAAATGTGTAGCTCATGTTCAGTCAGTTGTCTGTGACTCTGTGTTGTCCTGATGTAAAACTGTCATGTATTTATGTTGACAGGTTAGTTCAGTTTAATTCTGCTCATTAAGGAGAACATGAAACACTTTTCAGGTAGTGTCAGTTATTAAAATTCACTGTTAATATAAACAAACCCACTAACGCTTTTCTCTGGGTGGATGCTGTGTGTGTCTGTGCATGTGTGTGTGCATATGTGTGTGTGTGTACCAGGAGAAGACCAGTGCTCTGTCCCTCAGTAACGTAGCGGGAGTCTTCTACATCCTGGTTGGAGGTCTGGGTCTGGCCATGATGGTAGCACTGGTAGAGTTCTGCTACAAGAGCCGGGCTGAAGCCAAAAAAATGAAGGTATGCCATTTTTTTCAAATAAGGATTTTAATTCACTTTCTATTTCAACTATAATTAGTGTTGCAGTGATATTAATACTCACTCACTAAAAATACTATCTGATTCTGAATTTGTGTGATTTTTAAGAGCGTATTCATATATAACTCGTTTCGGGGAACTGTTTCTGAGACCAGAAGCTTTTACCCCACGGTTCTGTCCATTTGGGCTCGTGTGAACACAGCAATCACACTCAAATGTGGTAACTTGTGCTTTTGCTTATAATAAGTTATTTGTTTTCAAACTCAATTTCTGTATCTGCATACCATTTTGGGTTAGCATAACTCTCTAATAGAGATTATTCAATTTTCATCACATATCACACTCCACACCCATGAAAAATCTTGCTTTGGGATATATTTATACATAGAAAAAGAGCTCTGGTATTCTGGTAGTTTTTATATCAGCAGATATCCAAATTCAGGTATCAGAATCAAATAAGAACTTGGAAGTGTAACAGTGCATTTATATTCAAAAGCAGACTAAAAACATTTTTTGCAACCTTTTACTTAGGATTAAAGAGTGTTGTAAATGTGTCAAACCATTGCTAAGAGGTATTGTTTTCCATGTTGTGCATCTGCTTGTTCATCTGTGAATGTGATTATGAGAAACACTATATAAATACTTGGCCAAATTAGTGAAACTTAGTGGTAGGGTGTCGAATTACCTAGGATGAACTCAGACAAGTATTTTTGTATTTTAGTGGCTATTAGCTCCTGCTGGTCAATGGAATGTTAGTAGTTGAATGAACAGATGACAGAAATCTGGCCTGGTGATTCAGCTACACACCATCCTAATAGTTTTAGAAATGTAGCCACATGTATTGATTGTGCTGCACATTTGCATGTCAGATAGAGAATTGACCATTGGCCTTAACTAATGTGCTTTATTATATTTGAGCTTTTGCTTTGTTTTTTGCTTTTTATCTTAATGCACATTGATTTTATGCATTACCTACTTTTCCTTACACGTTCAATCCTTCATCGGTTTAGATGAGTGGTTATGGTTAGAAGATGTACTTGTTATTACATCAGCTATCGATAACCTCTAGTGCTTTTTTCCTAGTGGAAAAAATGATGAATTCCCCTCTAGGGTGGTCTTCCGATGGAAAACGTGATAAATTGCACTCTCGGGTGCCCTTCCACTGGAAAAAATTACATGAAAAACTAACTTCAAGTTTGTTTTGAATTGTCTTTGGTGGTTTTTAGTGGGCTTTGGTTAGAAATTGTTTGGCATTATATTGGTGTTATCTGCAGAATCAAGAACTCATTTGATGTGTTGCTTGTATGGATACTATAGTGTGAAATGAAAGATATTAGGAGTGCTGTATCTGCGGGGATGTGCCTTGCTCAGGTGTTTTGTGGGTAAAAAATAGTTACGACAGCATTTGAGCTAAGCCTCTTCTGATCAAAATAAATCTATTTCCTTGTACATGATGATCATGCCCTATAATGGGCTTTTTTTTTTTACATAGGGGCAGTCCCGCCATTGCTGGCAGGGGCTCTCAAGAGGTTAAGCCATTTTTATATCACCCACGCACACACACACTGCTGCTATTTACTGTGAACAAGTACATTTTAATGCATCGACCTGGATTCTCTTTCTCTCCCCTCTCTCTCTCTTTCCCTCATAATAAAAACGCTGCTTTTGCAATGTTAGTGCGATAATCATTGTTCCACAAACACAATCCCTATATTAATAACAATGACTTTATTTGTGTTATAAAGGTGGCAGCCAACACCTTGTCGTCCCCCCAGCACACAGGAAACTACACACACACTTTGTCCTCTCCTCAACATGCCCCCAACTTCAACCTGGTGTCTCCCAGCCACCAGCCAAACTACGCCACCTATAAAGAGGGCTACAACGTTTACGGCATTGAGAGCGTCAAGATCTAACACGGGTAGGAGAGTGATGATTGATGGCTACAACCTTCCTCACTTTACAGTCATAGACAATGTTTAGACCATTCATTTGTGCTAACTATCATTGTTACAGGAAACTGCATTCATATTGTGGTGGCGCATATGCATAGCTGCTTCAATGGCAAACTGCTTTTTCATTTACCCTAAATTATTTGCTTTGAAAAATTAGCATGTCATTAGTAAGTGCTGTTGACCTACTGTATAAATTCTGCTGAATTCATCATGGTATCTATAGTAGGATATTTTTTCCTCCAGCTTTAATAAGCCGACTTTTATGTATAGAAATAAACAAAAGTAAAATGCCAATTCATAGTATAACCTGCTATGAATCCACAAGTGAACATGTCATATGATGATCATTACGATCATGTATAAAAAACAGCAACAATAACAGAAAAGCTCCCTTTGATGTTAGCTGGCATTGCTGAATGGTATCATTTACTGTATATACAGTACATGATGTGAGTGCAGCAATTGTTCTTGGTAAACAATAGTAACACTGAGGAGGCATAATAGAGTCTAGATGAATTCTGCATATAATGTTATGGTCAAAACTGTCTATGGCTGAGATTTTTACTTTCCTTTATTTGCTCACTACCCAACAGCTTGCTCACTTCCTGTAAGCCTTTTTGCTATCCTTACCCCATTGTCTTTCTCTCTTTCCTCCCCTTTCCTCATTATTTTCTCACCCACCTCCACTTTCCCCATTTTATCGTTTTTCTTTTCAGATCCTTAATGTTTCCCTTGTTTCTCCTACTCCACTCTTTCTTTATTTGTTTGTTTCTAGCCAATCATCCTCTTTTATGGACTGCCTCATTGGCCAATCATTACCATCTCTCTTAATGTCAGCTTTTCATTAGGCAGCCCCATGAATTCATTTTAGAGATGGGATGGATTGGGCTGGTAGCATCATCTAGCACTTACATTGGTTCTCCAAAAGTGTCTATATGCACCTAACCTTTATTTAATTAGTTTATGTTGTATAATGCATATATAATATGAGATAGCATGCCCCATGTGGCCCAAAAGTCAAATATCCTGTGGTTACATTTGTGAGGCCCAGTCTACAGATTTATGCTTCTGTCACCATAGTATTTTCTCAGTTCTTATGTTCTTATGTTTCCTAGGTTAGAAGACCAAACTCTACATCTAGATACACATAGTTAGTTTAGTGTTTCAATAGCTGGAATTACAGGTCAGGTTTGTCCTGTTTGTGGATCACAGATGAACTTAGAGACCAATGACAACCCCAGTCAAGAACAGATAACCATCGAGTATTTCCCCTCACAGTTCCCCTTTTCTGCGCACAAATACACTTTTTTGTCCCAGGTTGTAGCCCTTGGTTGGAATATTAAAGGTTTTTCATGCAACCACACCAGTTGTTTCCAGAGCTTCCATATTTTGCTTGTTTCACATTGCAGGTCAAATAAAGCAATTCAATTCAGTAAGGAACTGTTTCCCCTCTAGTGCTAGAGATCAGTCAATTTATGCTCACTTTCTGGAGCAGTGTACAGAGAGAACAGCTGCAATTATTTTTTTGCAATTATTGGTTAGAGATTCCGTTATGGCATCTGTTGATTAATAATGTCCGTAATCAAGACAGTTGTTGGCAAAACTGTGTTACGTGGATCTCTCTTCAGAGGCAAACAGAGATTGTTACAACTGCAGTTTCATTATTCCCTTTTAGACCTGCAAACATGTGAGAAGTCACAAGTTCAGAATGCACACACTGAGGCAGTTACTGGGTGTTGTAGGTATGTGAGATATCAGAGACTGTAATACACATGGCCCACTGTAAATTTCTAAGGTTTGGATTAATGACGATCGCCCATTATTCTATTCTCTATATTCTATAAACTGTACAATACCTATACTGGCGGTTTGAGTAACACCTTGAAGGTAGGCTACACTCTGTCTGAGATCTTATCCTGCCAGGATACTTCCAGGGCTCTAGAGTGATTTGGAAAGGTGTCAGCAATCTGTGTTTTGTGCATCCCTCTTGTACCTGATTAGCTTTGGATAGCTTGCAGGTTACATTACAAGATCTATCGTCTCTATCCTTAGACCCTTGAATTGAATAATATAATATATATGGATGATGAGATGGTAAGGGCCCAGGGCATCTTCCAAATGCCACCAGAACAGGATATGCTCTGAGGCACATGACCTCCAATGGGGGTAGACATCGAGCCGAACCTGGTTTGGGGTGGGGTGACCATCCTCCTTAGCAAGCCAGGGGTCTGTGGGACAAGAAAACACAGAGCATGACTCTGGGAAAGATAACATGTAAAAGATTTTTGGGATATGCGTGGAGAGGAGGTAAGAGAAGTTCAGAATATCTCATGAAGCTCAAAAAGGAAAGTTTTCAACCTATTCTTAAATGTGGAGAGGGTGTCTGCTCCCCTTGGATGGAAAAAGGAAGATGGTTCTGGAAGATGAGGAAAACCATGCAAAAAACCATCAAGTCTAGCTCAATAAGAAACTAAGGAGTAGAAGAGGTTGCTCCCCTTGTGTGCTGTATTAGTGCTACATATCTAAATAGGCTGTTCAAAGTTTTAAATTATGTGTCCAAATATTCGTCTGTCTTGCTAATCTGGCAACAGATTAAAGACTACACAACAGCCTTTTCTGCAGAGGTCTTCCATAACCCACTCAATGGGCAGGCATGACAAAGTCCTGAAAGTTGGTAAAAGTGTTTATCAGTGAATGATATTAGTACAATAACCAGTTGCTCTCAATTCTATTGTATTTTGGCCTTTAGATGAAACAGTCCCTTAAGTGGCTGTTCTATATTTTTGGTCAACAATACACTAGCATATTGCAGATTTGTCTCCAGAGAGATGGCTTCTGGGCTGGGCGAATATATATAGTATATTTATATGGGTTGTCCAAGTAATTCAAGACTATAACTTCTGTTTAATGACAGAAAGGAATGAAGTATAATATTGTACTGCCTTGCACTATAACTAGGCTTGATTGATGGAGTGGCAATCATTCTGAGGAATTCAATGGCAGGTTGGACCTGATAGGCAAGGCCTCACATATGTCACCACAGATCTATAGTCAGGCCACACAAGGGCATGACACCCTCTTTGTACCTTCCCTCTCAGGGAACCTCAGTTATAGTGGTGAGATTTTAATTCTTAATGAAATCAGTTCAATGCCACAAACACTTAATCAAGCATATGATTCAATATCAATCTCTGCCACCATAGCAATACATTCTCAACAAAGAGATCATATGAGAAGAATTCATACTCATAAAGTCACAGTCCCTTCCACAATTATTTTGTTTGCCTCTAATATCTTTTCACACTTTTGACCATTCTGCATCAAACAAACATAACCTCATACATTCTCCATTCATTCTTTACATACATGCTACAATATTCAGTGGACTTCAGAAAATGGTGTTAAAGATTTAATACTATTTAATTAAATGTCTCTGTGGCTGTGTGTATGTGTAAGCCATTCATTTTATATTTAATTTATATGTCTACACGTTTATCATCACTGACAGTTATAATGACTTTGTGTCTTCTTGGGGTATGCCTGTATTAGAAAATGTTTTTTTTATTCACAAAGAAACCTCAAAGGGTGAAATAATATTAAGAGTAACTTTATTTATAGACCATTTTTCACCTTTTCAAATAGACTTTAAGCAAATGGTGGACAAATTAAGGTGCTATCAGTGGCCCTGATCCATTCTTTGAGAATTTGCTGATGATATTACAAAGTGAAAATCAAAGAATATGGAATAAATCACCAACCAAACCTAATGATAATAT
The DNA here is from genome assembly GCA_030544235.1 of Lepturacanthus savala. Taxonomy (NCBI): domain Eukaryota; kingdom Metazoa; phylum Chordata; class Actinopteri; order Scombriformes; family Trichiuridae; genus Lepturacanthus; species Lepturacanthus savala. The sequence goes on along the minus strand of CM060466.1, from coordinate 14,321,435 downwards.
CATGTCTGTGATTTCATCTAGTTATTGTATGGTGTATCAGAATAAATAAGCCAATAACAATCCAGCAATAAAATAATATTCGTTTGCATACATATTTCAAAGCAATACCATAATAAAGCAAAGAGAGCAGTATAGTGTACCGACTTCTGAAGGGGGTAATGTTTGAAAGAAAACATGTTCAATGATGTTTGTTTTTTTTTTTAAGATGTCAGTTAAAGGGTTGCAATGCTACAATCTGGGGACTTGCTTCAACTTTTATAATGTTCACATTCTCTGTTTTATTATCACGATTGACTAAATTTCAGGACATCTCTGCAATTTAGAATAAATACTTGACATTTGGATTTTGACATTTGGACAGTTTGACCAGTTTAGTATAAACACAAAAGCAAAGAGGTCTAGATGTCAAGAGGTAAAGAGGTCTAAAGGTTAAGGTGTCTAGAATTTAAGAGGTCTAGTTGTCTAGATGTAAAGAGGTTGAGAGGATAAGAGGTATAGGAGTAAAAAGGTCTAGAAGTTAGGAGGTCTAGTGGTTAGGAGGTCTAGAGGTCAAGAAATCTACAGGTAAGGAGGCCAAAAGTTTAAGAGATATAGTTTTCTAGAGATCTAGATGTAAAAGGATAAGAGGTCTAGTGGTCTACGGGTAATGGTTAAGAAATCTAGTTGTCTAGAGGTTGAGTGGTTAAGGGGTTTATTTTCTTAGCGGTAAAGAGTTCTAAAGCTCAAAACCTCTAGTTGTCTAGAGTGTTACAGGTTAAGACGTCTAGTTTTCTAGAGGTCTACAGGTTAAGAAATGTAGACATAAAGGGGTCTAGTTCTCTAGAGATCTGCAGGTTAAAGATCTAAAGGTTTAGAGTACTAGAGGTTAACAGGTCTCATTGTCTAGATCAGGGGTGTCAAACTGCAGTCCTGGAGGGCCAGTGTGGGTGCAGGCTTTTGTTCAAACCAAGCAGTACCACACCTGATTCTACGAATGAAGGTCCTTAGCCAGGGCTGTATTGGCTGATTAGTAGAAACAGGTGTGTAGCTCCTTGGTTGGGACAAAAACCTGCACCCACACCGGCCCTCCAGGACTGGAGCTTGACACATGTGGTCTAGATGGTTACAGGTTAAGAGGTCAATTTGTCTAGAGATCTGCAGGTTAAGAGGTCTAGAGGTTAGGTGGTCTGGTTAAGAAGTCTTGGGGTTAAGAGGTCTCCTCTTCTATTTCACAATATTTTTGGGTAATCTTTACCAATTCTCTGAAAATAACTTTGGAAACATTGTGTTTTCCGATGAATGTAAAATGATGATTGCTCCAGCAGAGCTTAAGAGGTTAACATCTGAACATGAACTTATTCTTTTCATGTGAGTCACGGAAAGAAAGAAAATGCGCATATTTCCTTAAATAATTAACCTTTCTTTTAAGATTAATTTCCTCTCAGAACAACTGATTATCAAAACATGTAACATCACATCTTTTTTTCTTTATACAGATGAAATTCACAGATGCCATGCGCTCCAAAGCTCGTCTTTCCATCACAGGATCGACCAGTGAGAATGGTCGCGTCCCGGTGGCTTACCTCCGTCCAGGATTACCCATGAGCCTCAGCATGACTGATCTCTCCTGACCATGCCCGAGCCAGTGCCTTACAGCCAATCAACACACATCACTCCTTCCCCTCCGAAAGTGAATGGAAATACTGGTTATCTCCTTCGTAAATCAATCACCGCTCACAATGGGTAATCTGCCCTGATTTTCAATCCGGAGTTTAGCCAACCATATCTCTATGAGGACTCCTGATCCCGCTCTCTAACATCTGGCCTGGAGAGACTGGAAAAAGCTTTTGTCAGGCTTCAGCAAAGACCTGCCCACCTACGAAGCGAATCATGTGACCAACAGCAAGAAAGACGGCGGGTCATTCAAAAATTCATGAAAAACTATTAAGCACAGTTGACAGTTTTGTAAACTAAACACAGACACCATTGTTTCGTAGATTTTTGCCATGGAGACTCCTCTTGTATAGAAAATAAGGACAACAGTGATGCTGGCAATAATAACATTAATCAGGGATGTGATCAGGATTCGTGGGTATAAGTCGAAACTCGGTTAAAATGACGTGCAAGTGCTTTGAACAAAAACTGATGTCCTGAGAAATCACATCCATGAAATAATAGTAATTGTGTTAACAGATAATGATGTTATTGTTGCTAATTGCTTCCCTTATTTCTGCCTGAAAATCCCTAATTAGTAGAGACTTTTACCAAGACCCAAGAGATGCATGGACTGGTACATGCCACACACACACACACACACACATACACACACACACATACACATGCATGCACACACATAACACAGTGATAGACAGGGATGGGCTGATGGGCTAATGTACATTGATATACAATAATCATATTTTAGAACATGAGAGAATGAATGGGATGAAAGCAGCACATTAACTGATTTATTCATTTTTCTACAAACAGAAACTGAAGCATAGTTTCATAGACTCATCTGTGTTCTGTGTTTAAATGAAATGTAGATAGATTTAATTATCACAATGCACAAGAATTCAGACACACATATAAATATATATTAACTGCTTTTGGATCTTGGTGGTATTGTGCTTACAAGTTAAACAGTATCCTTATTAAGTTTTTATAACCGAAGTATTATTGGAAATGACTTTTAAGTCAGTAATTTATATGTTGCTCTTCTTTATGAGTAATATCTTAAGATTCAGACGTGCATTGGTTGTGTGAAAACGCAGAACTCCTCTACCATAGGATCATCAGATAGCGCGTAGCAATAGGGAATGATGTCCATTATAGAGTATGTGAAGTCAGTCAAACTAATTTAACTTTTAGCATTTAGTGTAGGAAATTAACCAGAAAAACACTGGAGCTGGACTTAATCCCCATCAATAAACACTAGGACCATCTGGGGATTAAGTCCTGGAAACTGCACAAGCGACTCCTGAAACTGTTTGCTAAGGGAAGTTTTACCTATAGGTAAAAAGAAGAAGCTCATCAGGTGTGTGTGTAGGTCACACCAGGTAGAAACTTGTGGCCTGGTGAGCTCTAAATTAAATGGAAAATAACCTTTGATTCCTCATGAGTTGAGCTGAATTATGCTACTTTATCTGAACATGATGGGTCCCACCAGTAGATCTGGCTTTTCATGGTTGAAAAAAAAGAGGTAAGATAAACTGCAATTGTAGTAGCAAGTTCAGTCAGAACAGGTTTTACAGAGAGAGAAATTATTGTTATTTTTTTTATTTTTTGCCTTCCTTTGATGTGTGAAATGGCTGAACCAGTACAATACAACCAATACAGGCAAAAAATACATACAACAGACACAACCACAACCTCTGAAAGAAAACTAAACATTAAAGAAATTGGAATAAATAAATACATGAAAATATGACACAAAATTAAATTATAAGCACTCGTAGATATAGAAAGCAAGATGCTTTTTTAATAACCCATTTGATTTCAAAAAAAATTATTTGTTCACATAGGCCTAGACTAAATTTTCAATCATTTATTTTTATCATGTTAATAAAGAAAATATTGCTTTAAAATCTTGCCTTTTTAGTTTGTTTAGATATAAATAGGAACAAATCAAGGTTTAAACTGAAAATTTTACAGTTTACAGTTTTATAGTTTTAGGTCTATTTTTAGACCAAATCGCCCAGCTGGACATGTGTGTATTATACAGGACAGGTGTGTATAATATGTAGTAAATCACTGGTGTGTTCAGATTTCTGTTGTTGACTCTGTGATAGAATTTTTATTGTATGCACTTTGATACCATCTGGGCTATTTTCTCAGTCTGGATAAAGCTCTTCCAGACCCAGACATTATGCTACTGTTAAATTAGTGGAGTGCCCCTTTAAATATATATTACTATAAATATAATACTTCAAATACGTTATTAAGCCCATCCCTGTCTATAGGTGAACACGCGATACAGCAACATATAAAGAAATATCCCATATCAGCACACACTGACATGCATTATCAGATGACACACACATCCACCCTAACATCCACACACACACACACACACAACCTCTTCACAGAAGCGTTATGAAGCCAACTGGATTATGTGCCAAACAAGACTTAGAACCAATCAGAGCTTCTCCATGCTCAGCAAATGGCAGCTGCTGATACTGAAAACCTGAGCCAATAGGAGCTGCCACTGCTGTGAGGTGGACAAACAACTGTGAACAAAAAAAACAAAACAAAAAAAAAAACTTCCTTTTAATAAATATACTGCACTGATGATGGCGATGAAGATGAGGAGGACGAAGAGAACGTTTGCATGTCACTTTGAGTTTTTTCTTTCAGATGAACTTGTCAGCCTGAAGCGTTGTGCCTGGCTGCATTTTAGTGTTTAATAGTAATAAGAATAATATTAACAATATTAATTGCAGTATTAATGTGGTTCTTGTTATGTATAGTGTATGCTTTTAAGAACTCCAGTCTGCTATTTTCTTTCACCAGGAAGCTGTTATTTGTGCTGCTAGTTAGACACTAGCTGGTTAGCTGAGATGTGATAAATGCCAGGTAAAGTGAAGCTGAACATGTTCTTCTAATGGACTCCATATCTTTTTTGCAAAACACATGTGATGATTACCATGAGAATTTCCTGTCATTATAAACAATGACTTATCACAGAATGGCTCTCAAACATGTCAACCATGGAGAGAAAATGTGAAAATGACTCTTCACTTTTGACTTTGCCTCTGGTTTAACTTCAATTTCTATTAAACTCATCAGTTTTGACCAACAACTTGTAAATTGCTTTTCAGCAGAGCGAATCAAGGTTTTGAATATTAACGCAAAAATCAACCACATATATAAACCCACGCTCATACTAACACATAGATGTTACCAGTGGTGGATGAGGTACTCTGGCACTTTGCTTAAGAAAAGTAGAAATAATGTCAATATCAAAAAAATACTTAATAATAATTTAAAATGTTACTTAAATACAAATATGGAATATGGAAGTAATAGCAGTAGCATATTTTGCCTAGATTTATAGTAATAATACTGTATCATAATAGTAATAGTACCGCATCAGTACATACGAGTACTGCATATTAAGGTATATTATCTGTATGTCAAATTTTAAAATTTTCATCAGTAGAGTAGAAAGTACAAATACCTCAAAATTATACAAAATTACAGTACTTATTAAATTTACCTATTTGATTTCCATCACTGGATGTGACCTGACCATTTTCAGTAAATTGTGTCTTGTCTGTCAGGACCTCTGTTGGAAGAAGTACTCAGATCCTGTACTTAAGTAAAGATCTAAATAATAAACCCCCTCATTTTTTAGTTAAAAGTCCTGAATTTAAAATGTTACTTAAGTTAAAGTATAGAAGTTTTATCACCAAAGCATTTGTAAAGTATAAAAAGGAAAAGTAGTTTTGCATATTTTTAGAGGTATTATTTATTATAGTATATTATATTTGTTTTATAAAATACATGTAGGAGCATTTTATTGTTGTCATTGTGGAGTTTTACTACTTTGGGTACTTTGCGTAGATTACTAGTAATGCTGTAGTACTATACTTTTTTATATATTACACAATGTGCATAACAATTTAAAAAAGCAAAGAAACAACAGCTATAATATATGAAGTAAAATCTTAGTGGTTCTAAGTGGCAAATCTATGTAATGGACAAGAAAACACAATATTTCCCATTGAAATGTAGTGGAGTGAAGTATAAAGTAGAGAGAGAGAGAGAGAGAGAGAGAGAGAGAGAGAGAGGCTCAATAACTTAAGGAATGTGAAAAGAATACAATTTTGAAGTTTGAAATTCTTGTATAAAAAGATGCATGATTTGATGATGATGAGGCAAACATTATTGAGCAAATTAAACAGTAAAGAACATTTTGGGTCCTTAGTGAGGCACAAGGGGTCGGGACCGTTATATCAAAGCTCACCACCAGGTGTCGCACTTCAGACGCTAATGAGAGGAAGTGTCACACATGCTGTCTCAACTGGAGGAGGGGGGATGATTTTCAGAAATCAATTAAAATCAAATAACATTCTTTGTGCCCACATGATGACAGTATTTGTTATAGGGAAGTCGCTAGTCTTTGGCACCTTTACTTAGGTGGTATCGGTATTGTCCTTCTTTGGTTTTCTGTGTGTGCATCCTATTTTGGTTTATGACTTTAATTTATTTTTTTCCCTGAATTCTCTTATTGGCTTCTCTGTTGAGAGTTTAAATAATATGTTGCTGTAATATAAAACAGAAAAAAGGAGGCAATTGGTTAGGCAATATGCATTGGTGTTTCTAGAGAGCCATTCATCTGAGGTTTGGGGTATCTGGATGACTGGGCAGTTGAATTTGGAGAACCAAAGTAATCCGCAGTTCTACAAATAACATATTATCCATGGAATTGTTTGGGTGCCTTTTTGTATAGTTCCACAAGATTCTAATCATCCATTGAATGGGAATTCAAGGAGATCAGGAGCTTTCAGGAGACTGGGGTGTCTTATGCAGTAAAATCTGTTGTAATTTAATTTGATTTAAATATTTAATTTATCTTGAACAGGTCAATCATAAAAAATAACAAAATCAGGGTTCTTCTCCATTCTTACAATGTCATTATAATATAACTTAACACTTAAGTGTAAAATAGCTTCTCATGATCATTTTATAAATTCATTATGATTATTTATTTCACTTGAGGAGAATTAATAATAACATATCATCTGTATGAAAACAATGCAATGTCAGTTCCCCAAATTCACTTCCTCATCACAATTTAACCTGACCCCAGACAGTTTACTTCATGTCAAAAATAGATTACATTAAGGTGGTTTAAGCCCTATCTCTCAGATCGATGAAGACATGGAGTTCCGCAAGGTTCCATGCTTGGACCAATACTTTTTACCTTTTATATGTTTCCTTTAGGTAAGAATATTAGGAAATATTTCAAGCATGGCTTAAAGATTTTTAGGGAGTTTCCCCTGTATGCTGTGAGGGTCTAAGGGTCAGGAGATGCTGTGTTGCTGTTAACCTAAAGCCCATTGAGGCGAATCTGTTACGTTCCACCATTGGTTAATGCAGGTATCATCTGGGATCACGTCAAATTTGGATGGCAGGTCAGTGTCCACTGTGACTGTGGAAGAGCGTGACTCGACATATATGTTAAACCACATGCGTGACGTCACGCGCCGTCTGAAGATACGCACGCGCGCAGGAGAGTGTGTTTCTGCGCTGCGGGGAGCGGGAGGGACGAAGACTGGAGCAGACGCCTGCTGCTGGAGAAGAGCTGCGGAGGTTCCAGCATCCTCACTGAACGGTGCGTATCATCCTCGTCGTTTCCGCGGCGGTTGAATATTGACGCGAGGGCGTGTGTCTGCGTTTCAATAAAACCCGACGGAGACAGTTCCAGCCATTAAAGACTGGTCCTGTACCGCAAAACGCTGCGGTTTAAATTGTTGCGTTGGAAACGCGACGCGTTATGAAATGGAACATTGACGCCAACAGCGTTTGTTTTCCGGCATGTATCGCGGCCGCTGACGCTGTTACTGCGGGTTTCTGTCGCACTGTGAGGGAACAGCGTTACTGGGACTCAAGTAGCCTACTCAGATACTTTCCATTCCTGCCATTCCTGAGTAATGGCTACTAGAAATACCGACGTCTAAAAAATACTCAATATCAAAAAGTCCTGAATTGACAAAAGTTACTTACTTTTAGTAAAAGGACATACATGTTATTTATTGAACTCAATTTATAAACAGTACATTTCTGTATTTGCAAGCCTCATTATTCGTATTCCTGCAGAGTCAGTACATTTTAATGTCATATTTTTTATAGGGAGAAATAACCTAATTTATCATTAAAAGAATATGATTACACAAGATCCCATATAATAATAACCTTAGTGTTTTTTGTCTCATATTTTTGGTTTTTGACTTGTTTTTACGTATTTTTGAAAAAAAAAACTTATCATATTTATGAAAAATAATTATGAAAAATTCTTTGCCAATGTAATAAGATATTTCTATTCTCTATTTCTACTCTCTCTCTGTATATATATATATATATATATATATATATATATATATATATATATATATATATATATATATATATATATATATATATATATATACCTAAGAACATAAAAATAAATAGTATTCACTTAAAAACATTGCAAGTGAAATTAAAGGGCAAGACCAAGACAAAGACAAGACAAACAAAAGTTTAATGGCTTTAAGGACTCCAAAGCCTAAATACCACACAGCGGTTTGTAAAACTCTCAAACAGGATTAAACAAATCTGGAAAGTTTTCTCAGCATCCCAGCCTCTGTCAGAACTAAACAGCTGAAGATCTGTGTTCCACCTGTCAGATTACATGCCTGCATCTTTTGTTATATATAAAAAAAAACAGGAGGGAAGTGACATGTAAGCTCAATAAACTATTGAGGGTTTTGTGATATCAATGCGCCTTCCTACTACTATAATATAGACCCATCACACACTGTCCTGTCTTCAGAAATCTATTCTATTATGTATTAAATGCACCGCTCCTTGTCTGTCCTTACGCTCAGGCAGTCCGTGATGACATCACTCGGGTATTGTCTGACACCTCCCACTTCCTAACTGCATTACCATGGCAACAGGGAGAAAAGGTACGTTTAACACCGCCTGTGTTCATGTGTGTGTTGAATGCCATTTCTTCGTCATCAAAGGTGCTGTACGCATCTATCTCCAGGCTCTGATCATAGTTTCTCTGACAATTCTCCTCAAGCATTGCCACTGTGTTTTTACACCTGTTCTGAAAACATTTTTATTATTATATGACAAATAGTTTACTGCAAAATTACATATAACAACATTTATGTAATTTGCCAGAAATGGTCATATACAGTTACTGACAAGATAGAGGCGAGCTGCCTGGAGTCATCAGCCTAGAAAGAATAATGTTAACCATTGATCCAGTAATCTAATCATAACCCTGGATGTGTTGCTAAAAAAAGCAAATCTGTAACCCCAGAGGTCAGTTCATATTGTTTTCTGTGTGTGTGTGTGTGTCTCTGTGTGTGTGTGTGTGTGTGTGTGTGTGTGCGCGATCTAACCAGTAATACATTCATACATCAGTCTGATTTATTTACGTTTGCCAGGCAAAGACAAACTGTCGCGTCCTTTCATTTCCCAAAGATCTGTTTTTTTTTGGTGATTCTTAAATGGAGATAACTTACGAAGCTATATAAGAGAAAGGAGACCTTCCCAGACCTTTCTTTACTGTTTGGGTCTCAGCCGTCATCTAGTTTGTTGCTGTTGCAAAGAAACTCTCAGAAAATGAGAAACATTACGAGATGATTCACAACAAGATTCCTACCAGTGTTCATTCAGTTTTTCACAAAGTAAAATAGGTTTTTCTGCTAGGATTTAAATCTACCCAGTGCAATTCCAGTTTATGGAAAAAACATCTGAAGGGAAATCGCTACCAAGCTCAATACTGGAGGGAATGGTGAAATGAAATTATGGTCTCAATGCTTCAGACATATGCCAGGAACAAGGGAAATGGGACTAGATGTCCAAAATACAAAACAATCCATTTAAATTAGAAGAATGACTTTGGCAAAAACCTTTCACATGATAGTCCTTGGGCCAGACCACCCAGTACCGCCCAAGAATATTTCACTGGTGACATTTTATTTGTTGCACCAACAGAAGTCAAGTGTTATATGATAACCTTTCCAAAAGAGCAGATGTTTCTTTTTTTCAATTTTACTGTGTCATTGGTGGTTTGAAGAGTTCTAAGGGACCTCTATGAGAAGTTCCCCTTTTTAAATGATACCGAACACGATATTCTAATATATAGAAAAATGTCCTAACCATAGGCCTAAACCGGGATATGGCACCGGCTTCTAAAATTGCATTTACTTCAGCAGGTGGTTTAAGTTCATGATCTGGTTACACACAGCTGCCACTCAGGAAAGTCTGTTGTTATACCAAAATATCATCTACAAACATGGATCTTTTCAAAAATCGTACATAAGTTTTGCCACCTTTAAAGGTACTGATAAGAGAAAGGCCTCTGGTCCATAGATTGCTCCGATAAGTGCGATAGTTTTGCATCCATTTGTTATAGATTCACAGGTCACAGGTTCAAGACCTCCTTGGGTCCTGGGTCTGGGACCTTTCTGTGTGTGTATGTTCTCCCCGTGTCTGCGTGGGTTTTCACCCACAGTCCAAAAACATGCTGAGGTTAATTGGTGACTCTAAATTGCCCGTAGGTGTGAGTGTGTGAGTGAATGGTGTGTGTGCCCCACGATTGGCTGGCGACCATCTGGGGTGTATCGCTCTCGCCGTAACGTGCTGGGATTGGCTCCAGCAGACCCCTGCGACCCTAATGAGGAATAAGCAGGTATAGAAAATGACTGACTGACTGGTTGACTCTGATTGTCCTGGTCGTGTATCCTCTCTGCCACCAGGCTCCACCTCCAAAGCAGGCGGAGTGCATTTCCCTGACGATAACGAGCCACCTGGTTCTCCAACGCGCAGAGACGACCTGTCAAACCTCTCGACCCTCATCGCCGTCCTAGAGAAGGATGGCAGCTACTTAGTCAAGGTGCGTCAAGCCAATTTACCGGACAAAGGTTCCGGGTGACATATAAGAGGTGGTGGCATTTAACACTTAGTGTCTTGTTATTCTTACCCAGGCTGGTTTCCTGAAGAGCCACCACTGTTACGAGATCATCTTCACCGTCCCAGATGTCCCCACACTGGGCAAAGAGCTCTCCTGCCTACCTGCCTCCTCTTCAACCCGCAGGGCCGCCAGCCTCCGGATCCATAATATTAACTCCACACTGGAGGGTAAGGCAAGGTTCAGCACAGATTAGGAATAAAGTAGAAAGTCGACCTGTTGTTATTATGGAGGTGAGATGGATTTATAATGTTTTAATATTAGAGGAATGTTTATTTCACAAATACAAATACAAACACAGTCACAAATATTTTTAATGGAACGATGTTGAAAAATGCATTTTGTATAGTGTTTTAGTATTTAACAGAATTGTATTTTCTATACCCACTGACCAGTAGTGGAAGTGTAAAGTTGTCCTGAGGGTGGCATCAGAGGAAAGGCCATGTGGTTTATTCCTCTGGGTGCTCAGTGAATGTCATTCTAACCGGCCCGTGAGATTAATATATTTCTTTTCCACTAGTATAATTTCTGTACTAAATGAAGGTCGGTGTTTTGTTGATATTTAAACAGCTTCTATTTAAATTCTCAAACTGCATCCACACTGGTAAGTGCAGTGTTGGGTGATTAATATATAGCGAGCAGGCTTCTGTATTTTCCCTTGATTATAATTTGCTGGACTGTGTTCTGATTGGCTCGCTGCCCAGTCTGTCCATCTGCCTCTCTTTTCTCTGTGTCCTGCTTTCTGTAGAGTCTCTACATAATCAATCCCATAGAGGACACAGGGGTTAAATCTTTGTCGTCATCAGACAGTATCCAAGAGACTGCATTAGTAGAAATTCTCTAATTACAGCACACACATGGGGGAAATTTGAACTGACCTCTGGGTCATCGTATCCCAGTTTATGGGCAGATTACTGTCATGATGAATGGCTTTTTTCTCTCAGGCGGCTCACCACCATTTTGTCAGTTACTAGAGCCAGAGAAACTGAGATTAAGCAGTTTGGAGCCTAGCCTAGGGCAAAATGGGATGAGCACACAGCTAATCTCCTCTCATAGCCCGCTGATGTTCCCCTAGCACTGTGTTTCTGTGGAATTTCTTACAGAGGTTTCCTCAACAACATATTCGTTAGAACAGACGCTAAGAAAACAGCATTTGGTCAGATGGACATTTTCAAAACAAACTGCATAAATAACGGACTCGGATTTGAAGCTTAAATCTGGGTGCCTCCAGGAGTGTCTCTCTTGATAACACATTTAGATGAGAATATGGATCTGGGTGGGAGCTGTGCCCATTGGACAACATAATGCACCCCCTTAGTGGAGAGACACCACTCAAAGCTGTAACTCCTTAATAATGCAGAAGTTTAAAGGGATAGTTCATCTAGCCCCATTTCCCATGTTCCTGGCATATATCTGAAGCATGGAGACCATAATTTCACATATCCCTCCAGGTTGGAGCTTTGTAGTGGTTTCTCTCTGATTATCAGTATATTATTTAGATATTATTTCTACTGTAAGGTCAGGCATTTTAAGATTGGAGGTCTATGCAAAGGGGTGACACGGCGGCGCAGGGGTTACCGCTGTTGCCTTACAGCAAGGAGGTCGCAGGTTCAAGACGTCCTGGGTCTGGGACCTTTCTGTGTGGAGTTTGCATGTTCTCCCCATGTCTGCGTGGGTTTTCACCGGGTACTCCGGCTTCCTCCCACAGTCCAAAAACATGCTGAGGTTAATTGGTGACTCTAAATTGCCCGTAGGTGTAAATGTGTGAGTGAATGGTGTGTGTGCCCCACGATTGGCTGGCGACCATCTGGGGTGTATCCCTGCCTCTCGCCGTAATGCGCTGGGATAGGCTCCAGCAGACCCCTGCGATCCTAATGAGGAATAAGCGGGTATAGAAGATGAGTCTATGCGGATTAAATCACTTCTGTAGCCAGCCTCATTTGGCCTTTTTTTTTTTTTTAACAGGGTCTGTAGATAATCATGAGTAACCATGTCTGTAGAAGAGACATTGCTGCTGAATTTGAAATATATTCTTTTGGCACTTTGGCCTCCACAATTAGCACAATTTAGCTTAAGTAACTAAGGTTAGCCCAACTGCGCAGCCTTTAGTTTTTCCAGTAAGATGGCGTTATCTTAAATCTGTGGTAGACGGACGGAAGTAGCAACCTTATCTGGAATCTCCTGGCTCCATATGGAAAAGATGGTACCAACCAAAAGCAGCAATTCTGGGCTTCAAACCACCTCCAATGCGAACAAACAGGTGACGTCACACATCACTAAATGCAAAGAGTCAGCATTTAAAGCATAGATGAAAAACACAACTCCCCTATGTCAGCATTTGATTTGATGACCTTACGAGGCAAATGAAGGATAGTACTGCACTCCTCTCATCCTATCTCTTCTGATTTATCTGTACCTCAATATCACTTCCTTCATCTCTTCCAGCCAAGTCTGTCATCTGAAATTTCCCTGCCTCTCTTTAGGAGGAGTAAAGGTGACGTGCGAGTACAGGACTCACCAGGAGGGGGTACTGCAAGAGGAGATCACTATGGCAACCAGAGGGCGAAAAGATAGCAGTCTGAAGGTCAGACTTCAGGCCAGGGTCATTGGTAAGTGCATACACAAAGAAAACCAATACTTTCATAGTATATCATGGAGCTTTTTATTATTATTTTCCTTGAATTAATTTAAAAAACTTGATTAAAAATTTGATTAATATAACTAATACAGTTTTTTAAACTTTAAACGCCAGGTGCAGGTGTAAATTTTGACAAATAACCTCAGGTTCCAAATAAACGTGGAGTAGCAGTTGTGTGCATTAGTAAAACTTTCACATCACATGGTGACTAACAAACATTCCGTGTTGTTTGGCATGCAAACTGCGTTAATATACACATATATTAAATAAATGCCAGTTGATCTGTGAACATCCCTTTAGAAATCCTGGGTAGGAAGTATATTTAGACATTTGATATATTCATTAGGGGTGTAAGGGACATTTGTATCTGTCCAAAATTTTCAAGCCAATCTAGGGTTGGGCCAGTGACTTAGCTATCATCTATAAATGATGGCTGATTCATCATCCAATGAGCCTCTACCATCATGACATCATGATTGATACATTTTGCGCAGAATCACTTAGCTTTATTGCTCTTACAGTAACACACACACAGAAACAGCCCCGTCTTCACTGAAAAGGAGCATTGCAGGCAGGGTGCTGGAGAGAGAGGTGCCGGAAACTATAAAATACAGCAGGATTTATCTAGTTTATCTTTTTCTCTGCTGCTTTTCACCATGTGGATGTGTGAGAAGGGGTGGACACATACGGTATGTAAGTGGAGTTAAACATGCTGACGCAGCACCCAGAATGTGCTAGATGAGCTACATGGAAATATATGACAGGTCGGCCTGAAAGGAAAAAGAAACATTCAAGACAAATGAGAAGCACTCTAAATCTGGTGAAGATATATAGTATTCAACAGTAGTTAACCATAATAAAAGTAATTATGTTTATACCATAAACAATATCAATATATTGTCAATATTTATATCATCAATACAGCAAGAGAATAGTTAAATTTAATACTAATCATTTTGCATATCATTTACATTTACAATGCTGCTCGCTCCTTGGCTTATAAACATCATAATTCTCTTGATAATGGATCAATCATTGAATCAAACAGCCAACGATTTAAGAGACAAAATGCCAAATAAATTAATAAATTAATTTTCAGCCTTTTTTTTCTCATCTGGTCATTATTAAAAATTGCTAAATAAAATTTTTTTTTATTGTTTTTATAGCTTGTGTATTTCTTATGTTTTTAACTGTCAGTATTATTATAATTATTTTACAACAATATATGCTGTAATTGTATCACCCACCTCTACATTTATGTATTTATTATTTAATAATTTTAAACAAATTTTATTTAATCTTTATTTATCCAGCAAGCAAAACCAATTTATTATTTACAAGAAAATTTAAAGAGAAAATCATGAATAATTTTTTATTAATACAAACACGTTTTTTATTCATTGCCTTTTAATTCATCGACCATCCCTACTAATGCTTCACATTACTAGGTCAAACTAGTGACGTGGAACTACCTGTGTCCAGTACACTGTCAATGGACTCTGCAGTGAAAGAGGGGACATTTTTGAGATTTTTGCATATTCATAGATTCTGTGATTTTTAACGAGGGAAGAGATACAGATGTAATTTTAAGGATTCTTAAGAAGATGTTTAACATTTTTTTGTGGAAAACTATTTAAAAAAATACCTTTATAGTAGAGTATTATACATCTTAAACCATGGAAAACACTCTAATACTTTATTCTTGATGGATCTTTAGGTTTCTTTAAGTTCATTCTTCCAGCAACTCAGCTTGATGTTTTTTTTGCTTTACATCTTACACCTGGCATTCATCAGGCCAGGAATGAATAAAACATCAGATCATTTATCGAACATCAATTCTTTTCCTGTTTCATCTATTTCGATTTCTATCTCTCTGTCCAGACCCACACCATGGGACTCCCATGCTGCTGGAGGGGGTGAGGTGCCTGGGTGCTCAGAGAGACGCCCACACAAAGCACAGCAGCGACCGTAAGAGGATTTGATTAAAAGGCACAAGCGTACAGTATATTTACATGTATCTACGACAGTATTTATTCAATGACTGGGTTGAAAACCAGACTGTAAGTATGGAAATATCACTGTGCATTCCCCAAATTAGAAACAGGTACACTTGACTGGAAAATAATGCCAGGGGTCTATTTGCTGTTGCAGAATTTCAGAGTAATTCCAAAAGAAATTAAAATGGATGAGTTTTCACAACTCAACTTTATTTATAAAGTGTTTAAAACAACCACAGCTGAAACAAAGTGCTGTACATACACAGGCATAAACCAGCAGTGAGAAAATAAAACAATACCACAGTAAAAACAAATGAAATATATGAAGCAATAAAACGGATCGAGGTCTCAACTAGGTTAAAAGCCAGTAAGTAAAAACGGGTTTTAAGATTGGTTTTAAAAACAGATAATGAAAAGGCCTGTCTGATTTGTAAAGGTAAAATATTCGACATTTTAGGAGCAGAAAAAGAGAAGGCACGGTCCCCTCTGGCCCTGGGTGCCAAGCAGGGGACTATTGAAAAAGGTCAGAGGTCATGCTGTGTCATGGGTCAAAAAAATATGTGCTTGATAACGAGACTGCAGCTCCGGAAGAGCATTTGACAACTGTTATCTAATTTAGACAGCCATAACACTTGTTGTTGGGGCAACTGTGGCTCAGAAGGTAGAGGTTGACCACTATACAGTCAATTTTTCGATGTAGAAAAGGATCATTAGGAACTACAAAGGTCTGAGTAGGAAAAACATAGTTCCAACTCATGATCTTCTCCGATGCCCATGTCAATCTACAGATGTGCAAAAGTTCTGCTCCTTGAAGATACTTAATCCCAAATTGCTCCCGAATGTGCCATCGGTGTGAGTGCTGCAATGTGTTGTAGAGCGTTTGACAGGTTGGTCGACTAGAAAAGTCCAATATGAATGCAGTCCATTCACCATTGAGTTCAAAAACCAGCACTCAACACATGCCACGATAATTCTTCAGGAATTTTCCATAATCCTTTAATGTGTATACCACCTCCCATTACCAGGAGCCTGTCACTCCACTGTTACTTAATGGCCTCACAAATAAAGCCAGCTGGCCTGGTGTCGCCCACATTTCTTGGGTCTTTTATGTTGATCCCAGAAAAAACAGGAGCCCAATTTCGATGGCGCTAAACGTAATTGCAAGCATTGTTTACGGGGTGTGTCCAACTCATTTTGCTAGTTGCGTACATAATCAGGAAAAGCAGAGCGCACGGCACAAAGGGTTTGTTTGGGGTTCTTTAATTATTAATAGGTGTATTTTGGGCGTAACATGAACTCAACCAATCAAGGTGTCATTTCCCATCCCCTTTAATCCCCTGGGTCCAAACGCAGGTCCTGGCCGTTCATTAAGAATGAAGGGTCACTAGAAGAGTTTACAGGGCTATGAACTAAAAGGCATTGTTTTCCCTTATTGTTTCAGATTGGCTTCCGTTTTAACAAATAAACCAATTTGTCTCCTTAATTTGGCATTATATAATCATTTTCTCATTTTCGTCAACCATTAGTAGCCTCGTGGTTACAGCAGGTAACATTTCTCCCCTAATTTCTTTTCAACAGCGCTATGATCTTTCAATCATATGCTTTGACCTGGTTCTTTTCTTTCTGCTTGCACAGACTGGACTGTGTGTATAAATGGTTACATGTTGGATTTGTAGAAGAACGCGTAACATTATTCAATATTAGATCCCGATGGATCAAGTCTGCATGTCTGGAGATATAAATAATCAATTAAATTATGTTGCTGCCTTGTGGGTACATGTGCAAATGAGTCTCTTTGAAATGGGGAGTTAAACTCTTTCATCTGTGGAGGAGACACAGGATACAACAACTGTGATCTGTACATCACTACAAGTCAGATTTATTGAGACATTTCTAACACACACATACAAAATAATACTCTTTCACGATGTAGGATCACAGGATTATTTGTGCAGAACACTGCGGTAGGCACCAAATAATTTATTGATTTCACTTTTGCTGCAGAAGTTATCATTGTACCAGTGATATATCATGTTAAGACAAGGGAATTCAATTTCAGCGCCTGCAGTTTAGCTGGCACCACTTGCTCAAGTACACTTTGGACAACACTGACAGTTTGAAATACAAATTCTTTCATAACAATCAGCCCGTCTGCCATTACCCTTTACAATCACATGACAAAATGGGGTAAATGCCAATCTTGTATTTAGAAGTAGCCATAAATGAAAAAGAGGAGGGAATGAGGAATTTTCCATATAAACACACTGCCTGTATGTATTTTATCTTTGTCTGGCTACTAAACGTGTATAAAATGCAATATCGCATTTCATTATTAAACAGCATGATTGATAGGAAAAATAAGATAAATAATTCACTGTGTCAAAACACCATTCTTCAACACTGCATTTTTTTTTTTACTGTTTGTGGCACATTATTGACTCTTAACTGAAGAAAAAACTCTCAGATTGCCCAGGAAATGCTATTATGATGATTATTATTATCATCTGCAAATATTTTATAACTAAGGAGTACTTTGCATTTCCTGTTGTGGGAAAAAAAAAATATCTGCCTTAAGCTTATTTCCATTCTTCATATGTATGCTGACAGCTTTCATCAGGTAATATACTAATTCTCCCTGATTTGCATGATTTATGTCATGAAGTGTAACCAAATCAACTGTCAACCAAATAAATTAAGACCAGTCAGGTGAATCGTTTTGTTTTTACTATATATATCAACTTTATAACTCCAAAAAAGGAAGCTGCAACCAATACTGTTTGTATATAAGAGGAATTGTCCCCAGTATTTGGTAAATTGTCTGATGTGAAAAGGTTGGAATAACATTATTATATAAAGTATTCTTGGTAGATCATTAGCACCATGCTGAGATTTCAGCGTACACACTGTGGAGTTAAGTCACGCTAACCCTTCAAGCATTCACTACATCAGGTGGGTTATAAAAATTGCAATCAGAATTTTCAACCATTAAACTGTAAGATCTGTAGAGCTGTTTAGTGCTACCACCAGTAATAGCCTAATAAAAATGATATCATCAATTGCCAGTAGTTTTACAACTGTAGTGAAAACTGTCAAAGGATAAACACAAACTAACATAAAATAAGATGACCAAAACTTTGTAATTTATTTTCAAACAGAATTAATTGAGCCCTCCCCTCGCCCATCCTCGCAATTACCGCAGATAGAAAGCATATAGCATTACCTGTCCAACAGAAAGGCTGCTACAAGAGTGGTTCAGTCGATGCAACCAAGCGAACTACTCACTCAGTCGTCCAAAGGACCTGACCAACCATACTTTAATCATCAAATCTGACCTTTTCCACAGGTTTCTCTGGTGGCTCTTTGGGTCCATGCTCCTCACTCATCCCAGTAACCTGCTAACAAGGTGTTATTTATAAGCAGTGGCCTCTTATCACGGACAGTTAGGCCGCCCAATCAGGTGGATTGATTCTGGTTTCGGCTGTTGACGGCCAGCTATGCAGGCCAATCAAACTTACTGGTCGGGAATTTTGATTGGCTGGAGGTAAATTTGCTCTTGTACCTCTAATCTACGATGGATTTCGGTGATTTCTTTTTTGAACATCATAATTTATGGTTTACCGTCAATATATAATGACAAATTCAAATATAGAAAATAGTGGAAAAAGAAAATTGACTGTTCCCAATAGGACTGTGGGGAAGTAAGACCACAGGAACAAATATTACCACAGTATGATATGAATAAGAAACAAAAATAATATTGGTCAAAAAAATCACAATTAAATATTTTTCCTCTGCTACTCAGTTTCATAGTATCACATTTTCATAGATGTTCACTGTGAGTGCTGACACAAAGCTCTGATGCTGATCTACCAAAATACTTTACTGGCCAAATACGATGATTATGAATTTCTGTTCTGTTCCTTTAAACATCATTGACTGTGGATGTGGGGCCTGCATTTTGGGTTCATGTTGTGTTGCTTTGTTTTTTGCCACAATACAGTTTAGTTTTGCACTTGTGTCGTCTCCATCGGGACAATCTGTCTTTTTACCTGAATGTAAATAAAGTATCCTCTCACGTCTGTATCGTACAAGTTTGTGCACTTTTCTGTTTAAGCGAATGTATATTACACAGATTTCTCTCATGTCTTTTGATTCTACATGTGAAGGTCGTGAACAGTCAGATAAAATAGTTCCAGAGAAGTTATCTTTCTTCTGCTGCAACAAAACATCAAAGCTGAGTAACGAGTCCTTTTTGTCTCCTGTGATAGCAAGTGGGCTTTTAAAATAATATCAGACATGCAGAGCGATTTTTTTCTTGGCAAGAGGGTAGATTATATATGTGTGTTGGCCAGGTAGAGAGCAATGAACTAAATTGTATTATAAAGACCACTGACAAGATGTGAAGGAGCCCATTTGTAGCTCAGGTGAGTGAGGAGTGAATTAGTGTAAAACAAAGTGTTGGTGTGTGATGCTGGTTTCAGAATGATCTCTCCTCCTCAGCTGGATCATTACAACCTTCTGCAGAGACACAACCGCTGTCCAAGGTGCTGATCCTGGAACAGTCAGGGATCATGGAGCTGTCTGGTCTGACTCTGTCCTCCACAAGCTAACACTTAGCATCCTCTCTGCTAACAGGAAGTCTTCAAGTCATCTGTTCCTTTCAAACCTTCAGACTCATATTTACTGCACTGAATCGTGGAAAATGCAGATTTTGATTGAGTATACAGTATATTGAGCATAATATCTAAGTAGATTCAAACTCCAACTGTCAATATTTGATATATAAGTTTACAAATAACAGCCAAGACAGAAGAACAACAAGACACACAAACCAATAAAAGTTGAGTTAGAAATTTGTTTTTACAAACATGTAGATCTCACTTAAACTGGGTGCAACATTATATGAGGTTGATGTTGGAAATGATTTCAGAATAAACTAATGATGCGTTCGTGGTGCGACAGTCTGACCAGTTCCATATTACTGTGCAGTCAAGAGTAATACGTGTAGCAGCAACTGCAGAGAACAGTGTTTTAGATTATTTATAATGAAAATAGTCCTCAGAAGAGAGCGGATGTGTCATCTTTCTTCTCTCTGTGTCAGGTACTGTATAGAAATATACATTGTAGAGCATTTACACATTTATTCAGAACAAAACATTAAAAAAAAAAAACTATTGAGCTATAACACTAAATATTCTCTTCTTTATATTACTGTGTGAATGAGCTGTTGCATTGAGGTTCAAATAATATCAGGATTCACTACTGAACACTTTAATTTTATTATATATTGCCTCACAGCAAGAAGGTCGTGAGTTCAAGACCTCCTTGGTGTGGGACCTTTCTGTGTGGAGTTTGCATGTTCTCCCTGTGTCTGTGTGGCTTTTCTCCAGCTTCCTCCCTGTGATGCTAGTGAGGAATAAGCAGGTATAGGAAATGACTGACTGACTGTTTCTGTGTCATGAGTATTGGGGGTGTTTAGCAAGTAAGGTTTGTCCCCCCTGTTTCCATTGATTGTAAGAATCATGCTGTTTTTTATATGCGTAGTTCTATGATGGTGCAGCAATGCACTGAGATTTTCATCTGGCCATGATGTTTTAAATATGCGTGGAGTGTGTTGTAATGTAGAGCTGAGCAACTGTGAAAACCTGACACCAATTACCATGAATAGTTTCTCTCATTTCTGATGTGAGGAAAAAAAAGAAGCAATATGCAAAGTCAAGCACAGAGTAATGCTCCAAATTACTAACATGAGTCAAAGTAATATATAAAGAAAAGGAACATAAGAAAGATTTATTTGAGTGCCAAATATGCTTCAAAACTCCTTTCTTTCTCCCTTCCTACTTTTCTTTCTCATTCTTTCCTTCTTTTCTTATTTCCTTCCATCCTTCCTCAGTCATCCTTGTATAATGTATATTACACAGATGTCTCTCATGTCTTTTGATTCTACATGTGAAGGTCGTGAACAGTCAGATAAAATAGTTCCAGAGAAGTTATCTTTCTTCTGCTGCAACAAAACATGAAAGCTGAGTAACGAGTCCTTTTTGTCTCCTGTGATAGCGAGTGGGCTTTTAAAATAATATCAGACATGCAGAGTGATTTTTTTCTTGGCAAGAGGGTAGATTATATATGTGTGGTGGCCAGGTAGAGAGCAATGAACTAAATTGTATTATAAAGACCACTGACAAGATGTGAAGGAGCCCATTTGTAGCTCAGGTGAGTGAGGAGTGAATTAGTGTAAAACAAAGTGTTGGTGTGTGATGCTGGTTTCAGAATGATCTCTCCTCCTCAGCTGGATCATTACAACCTTCTGCAGAGACACAACCGCTGTCCAAGGTGCTGATCCTGGAACAGTCAGGGATCATGGAGCTGTCTGGTCTGACTCTGTCCTCCACAAGCTAACACTTAGCATCATCTCTGCTAACAGGAAGTCTTCAAGTCATCTGTTGTTCCTTTCAAACCTTCAGACTCATATTTACTGCACTGAATCGAGGAAAATGCAGATTTTGATTGAGTATACAGTATATTGAGCATAATATCTAAGTAGATTCAAACTCCAACTGTCAATATTTGATATATAAGTTTACAAATAACAGCCAAGACAGAAGAACAACAAGACACACAAACCAATAAAAGTTGAGTTAGAAATTTGTTTTTACAAACATGTAGATCTCACTTAAACTGGGTGCAACATTATATGAGGTTGATGTTGGAAATGATTTCAGAATAAACTAATGATGCGTTCGTGGTGCGACAGTCTGACCAGTTCCATATTACTGTGCAGTCAAGAGTAATACGTGTAGCAGCAACTGCAGAGAACAGTGTTTTAGATTATTTATAATGAAAATAGTCCTCAGAAGAACAGAAACAATGTTCACAGCCACACAGAAAAAAAACAGTAAAACCCGGTTCTAACATGAATTTCTTGGTATTTTGCTCCTTTACTCATGAAGAGGAAGTTAATGAATTAACATTATTTAAGCCTGGTATGTGCCTTCTGCTCACAGCCCACAAAGGACGAGCATTTGGATTAGGTTTGTCCCGATCCAATATCGGTACCGATATTGGCAAAATATGCGTATCGGTATCGGCATGGCGGCACGGCAAACAATCCGATCCGTTAACAAAAGTCCGGGTTTTCCAGCGCACCTATTCAGATAATCCATTCCAGTTTTTTGCTGTTGTTTCGCTAAGATCCGGTCCGCATTTTCCAGCACACCAGCATTAGCGTCTCCCCACGTTTGTTTAGCTCGGCTAGCCTCGTTGCATAGCAACCAGAGACGCGCTCAGACTTGTCGCTCCGTGGCAAACGGCACAGACACCAAAACAGCGGAGATTACACTGAAACGAGCACAGTGGAATTATTCCAGCACTCGGATAATGTAACTAATGTGACTTTAGTACATCGTTTTCTTTATTTAACATGGGATTTTGACTTCTTCTCCTTTTTTAACGGAACGCATCTCCGCAAATCTGCGGAAATGTGAGCGCGACTCCGATGACTGGACTCGACTGTGTCACCTGATGCAGGGATAACGACGCACCAAAAAAATGAATGAAAAGTGTTAAACCAGCATGTCTAAACAGAGAGAAGCTGTATAACAGGATGTTGAATATCCATTCAATGTGACAAATAAAACGTTTATTTAGACGTCTTTATTCTGTCGGAAAATCCCACTTTGAAAAAACTTTATTAAAAACACTCCAGACCGCCTAATATTTTTAGCTTGCGCACCCCGAGTGCTCGGAGTGCAGTCAGGGCAGTTGAAGGCAGTGTGTAGATAGAGATGGAGCAAAAAGTGTGGAGGAGATTGGGGAGTAGAGGGGCATTTTTGTTTTTAAATAGTTAACAATATTATTTGCACTGGTTTTTAAAGCCTTGGTTTACACCTGCTCAAGAGCAGAGTACTGATGCTGAGTTAATAGACTATTTCGGTATCGACCACCAGTATCGGTATCGGATCGGAAGTGCAAAAAGCTGGATCGGGACATCCCTAATTTGGATGGAACATTCCTTCTCTATTGTAAGTAGAATAGTTTACTGACATAATTATTACTTTGTCTTGTTCATTATTTTATTCTCTCTAAAGCCTCACAGAGAGCGGGTGTGTCATCTTTCTTCTCTCTGTGTCAGGTACTGTATAGAAATATACATTGTAGAGCATTTACACATTTATTCAGAACAAAACATTAAAAAAAACAAAAAAAAAACTATTGAGCTATAACACTAAATATTCTCTTCTCTATATTACTGTGTGAATGAGCTGTTGAATTGAGGTTCAAATAATATCAGGATTCACTACTGAACACTTTAATTTTATTATATATTGCCTCACAGCAAGAAGGTCGTGAGTTCAAGACCTCCTTGGTGTGGGACCTTTCTGTGTGGAGTTTGCATATTCTCCCTGTGTCTGTGTGGGTTTTCTCCAGCTTCCTCCCTGTGATGCTAGTGAGGAATAAGCAGGTATAGGAAATGACTGACTGACTGTTTCTGTGTCATGAGTATTGGAGGTGTTTAGCAAGTAAGGTTTGTCCCCCGTTTCCATTGATTGTAAGAATCATGCTGTTTTTTATATGCGTAGTTCTATGATGGTGCAGCAATGCACTGAGAATTTCATCTGGCCATGATGTTTTAAATATGCGTGGAGTGTGTTGTAATGTAGAGCTGAGCAACTGTGAAAACCTGACACCAATTACCATGAATAGTTTCTCTCATTTCTGATGTGAGGAAAAAAAAGAAGCAATATGCAAAATCAAGCACAGAGTAATGCTCCAAATTACTAACATGAGTCAAAATAATATATAAAGAAAAGGAACATAAGAAAGAATTATTTGAGTGCCAAATATGCTTCAAAACTCCTTTCTTTCTCCCTTCCTACTTTTCTTTCTCATTCTTTCCTTCTTTTCTTATTTCCTTCCATCCTTCCTCAGTCATCCTTCTTTCACTCCATTCTTTCTTATTTCCTTCCATTCCTCCTTGATCTTTCCTGCTTTCACTCCTTCCTTTCCTTATTTCCATCCATCCACAGTCCTTCTCCTTTCACTTCATCCATTCTATCCTCCAAGGATAGTTAAAGGAAATACATTTTAAAATTGTAACGTGCCAGTTATCCTGGCTCTAGTATCGGCTCACTGCTATATCTAGGAAAAATATAGTGAGTCTTATAATGCTTCCTCATTACCTCAATTATCCTAAAATCTCTTCTATGCTCCACCAAACTCTTTGTATTTTGAGCATTACGGTAAATTATTTTCAGCAATAAATCATCTCTAGGCTCTACTCTTGTTTTTAACCTCCTGGTGCGGAAGGGTTTGGGCCCCCCTGCAGTCAGACAGTCACACTCAGGTTATTAGAATAGTAGGGTGTAGCCTGTAAAGAGAAAAAGAGAAAGCAAAACAAACAGAGAGCCAGTCATCACACGTAGAAAAGGAGGAGCTGGAGAACGCCTCCGCTTGCCCATTACACACTCACACATTCCTGGCACAAAAATCTGGAGTGATCAGGTATCGTCTTCAGAGTATGTTCGACAGCTGTTAATGTATCACAGTCAAGTTTACAGGTTGAGAATCTTCATAACAGATAAAGGAACATAATATGAACAGATAAAGGCAATGGGACACTAAGGTAAGAAACCTTGTAGATTTCTCAAGTGTTTTAAAATTTAAGCTCTGATTTCCTTTCTTTTGCCTGCATTTAACAATAGTTAGCTAGTATAATGTATTAATTCCTTTTAATATATAATGTAATTTCCCTGTGCCTCAATCTATCTCATCAACATTATGTAAAATCTACTTTTTATTTGAGTAGAAATATAGAATATAGTAGAATATAGTAGAAATATAGAAAAAAAAATACTCAATAACAAGTAAAAGTCTTGAATAGATAATGTTAGGTCAGAACAATCCACTTAAAGTATAGTTAAAGTAGTCACTTATACAGACTGTGTTATATTACTACAATATAATACTTATTTTGAATGACTATATAAAATGATATAAATTAATGTAACATCAGATGGAAAGTAAAGTACAAGTACCTCAAGTAGTGCTCTGATTGGAGATCATTAGATTGGAATGCAGACAGACTGGTTTAGGTGTGCCCGACTTTGAGGTTTCACTTGAGTAAGAGGAAGTATTATTGAGAGAATAAAAAGTTATGTTAGGTTAAATCAGTGATTTCTTGTGAACTCACCAAAAACTGCCCCCTCCCAAATTATGTTGCTACACCATGATCTAATGTTTTTTTTGTTGTTCATGTGTGAGTCAATGTTAGAGTTTTGAAGATCAGATTAGTTTTTCCTCCAGTGCAAAAAGTGAACATCTGCAGTGAACAAAGAAATCTGTCACATAAAAAGTGTCTGTGTACATGGCATTTAATTTCCTAACAAGCTGCTGTGACTAAGAAATGCCAATCCCTCAAAATGCACAAAAATATGTACAACTGCTTTTAAATGTATTATACTATGAAAATATTTAATGTATTTTATTTTGTGTATTACTATTTCTATTACATTTCTATTACATTACTCAGCAATAGATGATGCAAACGACTTCAGTATGATGGTAGAAAGGATGTCTACTCTGTCTAGTATCTGCTTTGATAAAGTTGTCCCTCTGCACTGTAGGAGATAATAAAAAGTAAATGTGGCCTGCAGGTGTTACCCTCATGACGATCAAAGATGGATGCAAAGCAGAGGAAGCAATCCAGCTCCTCGATCTGTCAATCTGTGACGAGTGACACCTCAATAGAAGAGCCGCCTTATTTCAGCAACAAAGATGGGTATGTTCATAATTATTATCATTCTCCTGTAGGGAGTGAAGCAATGTAGGGGGTGATCTGTGTCCTAAGATATTCTAAATGCTACTTGTGTAATGGCTTTATTGTTCATATCAGAAGGTTTTGATGTGGGAAGTCCATTATCTTGGCAGCAATACGGATGATACTGAAAACATTGCTTCTGTTAGGCCTGGATAATATGATAACATGTGGAACAGTACAACAGAACAGGTTGAATGATGCTTTCATATGATATTAACATTAATATCAATAATAGATGGTGAGAGGCAACAGATAGTGATCTTAACTTATAGCTAAAAAGCAAGTGGATAGATGTGATATGTTGATCAAACATAAGTCTATTGTCCAAGATATGTGAAATTATCAACCTGTCCCATCACACAATTGCTTCCTTTTGGTTTCCTAACATATCAATACTATATAATTAAGCAAGGATTTTTGTTGTTGGAAACTATATATATATATATATATATATATATATGTGCATAATTTGATGTTTATGATTATATATATAATCATAAACATCAAATTATGCATTTTTATTAATTTAAATGAAGTGCTTTACAGCTGTTACTTTTCAATATACTTGTAGGAAGCCTCCATGTGCAGAGACAAACAGGATGGATGCAAACTACAAGGACACGTGTATGTCTCTGAAGAGTGTGAGGTCACATAGCCCACCACCAGATTTTAACTCTGGAGAAATAGAAGACAGGCAAGACTTTTTATTACCTATGTATGTTACAATGAAAATAAAGTGTTAGTTCAAGCAAAGCACTGAAATTGCACCTATATTGGATGACTAGCATAAACTAGCATGCACAGGTTTTTAAATACCTCACCAGCATTGGCTATTTCATAATTTGTGTGGCTAGTAACATCCAATCATAATGCAGATATTATAATCTGACAATAACATTGTTTATTCTGGGAATTATGCTCATGGCAATCCTGCCGCTCCCTCCACCACCACAATCTCCCCCTTAAATGGTTTTAATGTGTTGATATAGTTTTTTAAGCATAACTGTCAAATCTCACTGTATAATAATAAGTTAATGGTCATCTCAATTGTCCCTTACTAAACTAAGATAAAACAAAAGATTAAGGTATGTGAACCTATTTAATGATATTTTTCAATATATTTAAGAACACATACAATACAATGATTTTACATGGATGTACAGTACCAGTCAAAAATCTGGAAATATTTACTGTACATTACTCCATTATTATAAATGTGAACCAAATTTTAGTCTTAAACTCAATATAAGGAACTCATATTTAGTGTTGATTTAAGCATGTTTTTGGACTGTGAGAAGAAAACAACCCAAAGAAAACCCATGCATGGAGGACATGCAAACTCCGCACAGAAAGGTCCCAGCTAAAGGCCTTGAACCCGTGACCTTCCTTCTGTGAGGTAACAGTGCTACCCACTGCAATGCCCCAATTAAAAGTTCCTTATAGTAAATTTATGAAAGCACAATATATATCCGCTCTTACTATATTTGCTGTCACAGGCTGAATAGAAGTCAATTTAAAATATGTTGGACAAAAACCAGTCGATTTACCAGTCGGTCTACGTTCCTACCCTCACCTATGGTCACGAGCTTTGGGTAGTGACCGAAAGAACGAGATCGCGAATACAAGCGGCCGAAATGGGTTTCCTTCGCCGGGTGGCTGGGCTCTCCCTTAGAGATAGGGTGAGAAGCTCGGTCATCCGCGAGGAGCTCAGAGTAGAACCGCTGCTCCTCCACATCGAGAGGAGCCAGTTGAGGTGGCTCGGGCATCTAGTGAGGATGCCTCCTGGACGCCTCCCTGGTGAGGTGTTCCGGGCACGTCCCTCCGGGCGGCGGCCCCGGGGAAGACCCAGGACACGCTGGAGAGACTATGTCTCTCGGGTGGTCTGGGAACGCCTTGGAGTCCCCCCGGAAGAGCTGGAGGAAGTAGCTGGGGAGAGGGAAGTCTGGGCTTCCCTGCTGAAGCTGCTGCCCCCGCGACCCGATTACGGATAAGCGGAAGAAGACGAGACGAGACGAGACAAAAACATTGTTGTAGTCTTATAGAATATTTAGCTGTCTCTAAGTGTATTTCTTGTTTTTTGTTCACAGAAATGTGATACCAGTTGCAGAGCAAATTCCTGTTGGCGGGCCACAGGTAAAAACTGTTAAGACTCTGTGGTGAAAGACTATTTGCATTCAAAGTATTCATCACTATTAATTTATCTTAACTTGCTGGTGTACAGGAAGGATATAACCTTGCACTTCCACCTTTGATGGAGGACTGGACCAAAGAACATGTGAAAGACTGGCTGATCGTTAAACTTAGAGTACCACAGCAAATTGCACAGAATCTCTATGACCAAGAATTGTCAGGAGCTTGCTTGATCTCCTATGAGAAACAAGACCTCTTAGAATTAGGTGTTCCGCGAGCACCAGTAATACAAATCATACGGCAGGTTGAGAAGTTCAAGAGGCATGCAGAGACATGTGAGCGACGTCTAAGAACACCAAAGAGTCAATATGAATCCCCAGAATATGAACAATGGAAAACTACAAAGTCACAGGGTGTATCAAGAAATATGGATGAATTTATGGAAGTTGAAACAATGTCATCAGATTCAGGAATTCAAAGTCTAAGCTCCACAGTTCTGATGCTAGAAGCAGCAAGAAATAGAATACGATCTGTAATAGCTAAAGGGGCAACAGATAATAAGCAGTTACATACTGCAGAAATGACAGATAATTCAACAACTGTGCAACTTATGCCACTA
The DNA here is from genome assembly GCA_030544235.1 of Lepturacanthus savala. Lineage (NCBI taxonomy): Eukaryota > Metazoa > Chordata > Actinopteri > Scombriformes > Trichiuridae > Lepturacanthus > Lepturacanthus savala. Next base: position 14,292,563 of record CM060466.1, on the reverse strand, counting down.
TGTCCAATCCGGCCATTTGACCAAAACAGCTCAATTTTTTATACACAAAATGGCAATCTTCCTCCTGTAGCAGGTCCAAGTAATCTTCTTGACCCTGTCCATGAGTACCAGCTTCTGCCTAGTGCAAGTGAGGCCAGTGAAAGAGAAATTCTTTATGAATTCACAAAAGAAATATTTTGTTTTTCATCAAGCTGCATGAACTCCCGAACCAATGGGACTATTCATTTTGGAGTGAGTAACCAGCCAGGACAGGGACATGGTCAGATAGTTGGTCACAAGATCACTGACTTCAGTAAATACAGTGAAGCATTTGAAGGATGTCTGAGTGAATATTTTGAAGAACATCACAGAAATACTGCCAGAATGTGCATAAGGCCTCCTAAATTCATCCAAGTTCACAGTCAAGATGGAACAACTTCAGACAAATGGGTGATTGAGGTTGATGTTGTTCCAACATATTCTGAGACACAAGAGAATCTCTTCTATACTCTATTGAGTATTTCATCAACAGAAAAGAAGCAACAATCCAAAACTGAATGTCTCTTTGTCCGGGATGGCCCAAGGTCCATCAATATTTTAGCAGATCCAAATCCTCGAACAGTCCAAGAGAAGATAAAGAGTTTGAATGATAAAGTCAAATGCTGGGCATTGGCACGTAAGTCAGCTGAGGAAAAGAATGAAACACAGACCTACCAAGGCCACCAGGGTCAAAGGCTAAAACAACTGATCACTCGTGGAAGAGATACATTTGAGAATAACAATCATGTCATTGTTGTCACAGACAAATGTCACTCAGGCCAACTTGAGCACTTGGATTTTCTGAAAGACATGAAGTTGTTTGCTGTACTTGAGTTTGACCCAGAGTCTGATCTGAATGGAACATGCAATTTTTACAGAAGAGATCGCATAGCCAATCTGCACTACCCACGTATGTACACCACTCAGGAACTGAGTGTAACTGCAATCATTGGAAAGCTGAACTTGTTTAAGCAAACAAGTTGGATTTTCTGTAATGGACGAGTGAATGAGGAGGATGACACAGACAAACCGCTAACACCTAGTGAATGGATTAAGAAACGTTCTGGTGATACCAACACAATGATTTCATTTCTCTGTAACCCAGATTTGCTTTCCAAAGATCGACTCTTAGTAATTTTCATTCTTCACTCAGCTGTTACTGATATCTCAAGCCCCATTTTGGAGGCCTTCTGTGCCATACATCGTACACTTGAAGGTGTCGACAATATGTTGTGCATATGTAAAAACTCCACTGTGTTCAAACACTGGAAGCAATTGATAGAGTGTCGCTGTAAAGAAGACATCACCAGAAAATGCATCTATGAATTGAGCCTGAATGAAATATCTAGCACCATCAAAAAGCTTAAAGAACCTCAAACAAGATCTTTTGAGAGATACCTGCCATCCACAGGTTCAAGCTCAGTACTCCTTGTAAGGAAAGAGGAGTTGCTGATGAGTGATTTGGACGTCTTGTGTGAAAATGAATGTGAGAACACAGAAATTGAAACAAAGGAGTCTTTTCAAGAGTTCAAAATGAAAACAGAGGAGACTTTTTACAGAGGAGGACAAGTCACATGGTGGAACTTTTACCTCTCTGAGAAGCCAGGCTGCCTGCCATTCATCACACGAGATACATACAAAGAGCTATGTGACCTGATCACACCTGTAGAAGGCCACACACATCCTTGTGTTCCAATCAATCTCTTCCATCACCCAGGATGTGGAGGCACAACTTTAGCGATGCATGTTCTTTGGAACCTGAGAAGTAAATTCAGATGTGCTGTTGTCAAAAACAAAATGGCAACAAATAATGAAATTGCAGCCCAAGTCACAAGACTGTTGACCTACGGCAAACAGGAACAGACAGGCTATACACCTGTTCTCCTCTTGGTGGACAACTGGGATGATATAGAGGACCTAAAGCAGTGTATACTGAATGTTGCCAGTGGTCGGAAGCAGCAAAACATCCCCATGGTAATCATATTGAACTGTGAGAGAACCCAGTTCCCTTCTGAGAACTCAAGAAATAGCTGCTTTGCAAATGTGTGCATCACCAACAAGCTGTCACCCAACGAACAGATTTTGTTTTCTGAGAAACATCGGCAACTTAAGGAAAATCATGAAAAGCCGGAGACTTTCTATGCCTTCATGATCATGACAAATAATTTCAGTGAGGATTACATCACTGATGTGGTGAACAATACTCTAAAAGGTCTAGACACCACCTCCGAACAAGGTAGACTTTTCTCCTTCCTGGTTTTGTTGAACACATATGTCAATGGATCCTACATGTCACTCTCTCTGTGTGAAGAATTAGTGGGGATAAGAAATCCACTGTGGAAGCAAGAAACCCTTGATGAGAAAATGAATCCCTATTCCACACTGCTGATCACTTTCTATGCTGAAGAGCATGGCAACTATCAAGCAGTGCGATTCTTGCACCAGATGATTGCTAGAAGCTGTCTTCAAGTCATTACCCAGAAACACAATGTTTCTCTAGCAGAAATAACTATTAACCTTTTGTTCTGTGACAAAGTCTACAAATCATGCATGGGAAAGGATTTCCTAGTCCAAAGCATCCAAAGCATGCTTGTCACACGTCACCGAAAAGCACAAGGAGATGACAAAGACTCATTTTTCTCTCCATTGATTGAAGACATCAGTAAGGAAGGACCTAACAAAATTGAAGAAGTCTTGACAAGAGCCACTGTGAGATTTGATAGAAGTGCAACAGTGCCACAAGCACTAGCAAGACATTTCTTCTTGAGAAAAGAGAAAGACTTTGAATCTGCCCTCAAGTGGGCTTTGGATGCACAAGGGAAGAAATCAAATTCATACATTTCAGATACAGTTGGACAAGTGCACAAGAGCCACCTCAAAAATGAAATTGAAGATTTAAAAGATTTTACTCCTGAAGCACTTGACAAATGCCTAACATTGGGATCCAAAGCTGTAAACGCATTCAAAGAGTCACAGGAACTTGCCAAGAAAGATGAACAAGTTGATTCATTTGATCTACACAACCGAAAGAGACCAAAGTCCTACAACACATCAGGCTATGTTGGAGAGTCAGAAGTTATGATGAGCCTTCTTGACATCATTAAAGAACTTCCGCTTTTCACTGCTAGTGACCGACACAAACAAGATAAATTGTTACAATTTCTCAAAGGTCATCACCCAGTGAGCAGTATATATGATCACAGCAAAACAAACATTAACCAGTTTGTTGCTGTCCTGGAACGCCATGAGAAATTTCTGGTCTCTCTGAAGCCAAGGCTGAAGGAAATTTTCAGTTTTTTTGAGAACTACTTCGTATACTTTAAGCCTAGGTCAGTGGTTGGGGAGACGGCAGAAACAAGAAACAAAAGAAAGGTTTCTGAGTTCTTCAAAAAATACTTGCAAGTATTTAGCAATACAGAAGAGGAGAGAGAAATGGAAAAAGCAAGAAACCCCAATCTGAGCCGCCATCAGGATATAGCGGATCAGAGGCAGTATCTGGAAATGAAGCGTGCAGACTCGTTTGCTGGACTTCTGCAGCACTTGACTTCCAGTGGTTCTGAAATGGAGCACTTTCTTAAAAAATGGCAGTTTATCTTTGAAGAGTCAACAAACAAATCTGTGTCAGATACAGTTAACTTTATTCTGGCAAACATTGTTCTACACAGCATCAAACCCTCCTCCAAACTGCTGTATAAATATGAGCAGTTGGTCAACCTCCTCAATGAGGCACTGCAAAAACAGGGTACGCACTCAAATTTGACAGAGCTGTACTACCTCTCAATGCTGCTCCTGTGGCCTAGAAAAGACCAAAAGCATGAAAATACAGGGTCATACAAAAATATCAGCATGTATGTCACATCAGCCAAGAAATCTTTTCATCGACGCTTCTCCTACATGTTTCCAGCAAGAACTTCTATTGCTCACTTCTTCCTTGGGAAATCCAATGGACTTAAGCGAATAGTTTCCAAAGTGAAGCTTGAGGAAATGTTGACAAATACTACAAGGCCACAAGCCTCTTGGGATGGTCAAAGCCAACCATATAAATTAAACCGTCTCTGGCAGAGCGGTGCTGCATGGAAGGAGCCAGAGGTCCAGCAAAAGCTGTTACGGATGAAAGGAAAATCAGAAAATGGAGACATTTATGTTATCTGTAGTGGTAACCTGAAAATACCAGTCCGCCCAGTTTACCTGGGTGATATCCGAAGTGGATGCAGCCAGGAGGAAGTATCCTTTTATCTGGGATTCACCATGGAAGGCCCTGTGGCCTATGATATTAGGTATGAAAATGACCAATGAGTAAATTTATTATTATCACTGTCAGTGACTACAGCTGTAAACCAAAAGTCTCTTCTCCATGATAAATAACCTCCTCAGGCCCCATGTCCATACTCTTTTCCCCTGAACTTTGTAGCTCCTTCCTTCATTGTTTTGCAGACAAAACAATATTTACATTACGTAAACATATGTTTCACTGCCCCCTATATCTGTCCCAGAATCTGCTATCCCATCCTGCTTAACTTCCCTCCCCAGTTGGCCCTTAATCTCAGCCTTTGTCTTAAAATTCTGAGGATTGGGATAGTACTTACACCTGCATTTTTGTACGAAAAGATGCATTTTTGAGATTGTGGATTAAGGGAGGAATTGGGATTCACCCCAAATTCATATCACACATGGTTTATACTGTTTATACCATGCACCCCTACACAAATGTGTATTGCCTGTGAAGAAAATGCAGAATTCGTTTTTGTTATGAGACAAACACACCGCTGCTCACCCCCCCTCCTGAGCGACACACTATGCACAGTGTTTACATCAGAGAAGCTGCACCACCACCAATTATGGTATCTAAGGAAAAAAAGTATACCTTGAGACCAAGACCAGTCTTGAGAACTACTAAATCTACTCCACAGTACAGAAACTGCACACCTTAATATACTTATCCTCCTTGACCTGAGTGTAGCCTTTGATACCATGATCCAGAACATTCTGCTCACCAGATTACAAGACCTTGGTATCGAAAACACCACACTGAGATGGTTCAGTCCTTGTTCTCAAACAGATCACTCTTCATTTCCCTCCACATCCACCACAATTAACTACCTGTTTGCAACTAAAGTTAGGATGTAACAAAATTTTATTATAATCAACAGTGATGTCCTCCTATGCAGGTAACCTTGGCATAACCCTTAACCCCATCCTTTCATTCAAGAGAGAAATCCCCCTTCTACCACCTTCACAATATCACTAAAAGCCATGCCTCTTACACTCTCAAATGCTGGAACAGTCATTTACACCTTCATTTACGTCCACATGGACAATTGAAATTGAATCTAGCATGGCATCAAGGCCAGCCTCATCAATCCTCATCATCCAGAACTCAGTCACTAGACCTCTCGCACCAAATCAGGACACCACAATACTCCTCATGGGTCGCTCATGGACTGTGCTTTCTCCTTACTTAACTTGTAGATATAAAATATAGTTTGAAGACCTACATACATATTTGCATAAAGACAGGTTAGGTTGTAGGGGTAAGGCCTGTTTTCCACTGATTAGGGCTAAGCCAAGCAGCAGTGAGGGAATCCTATAAAAGGAGCACACCTGAGAGTCTCTCCCTCTTCTCTGTCTTCTGCTTTTACATGGTGGGCAGCTCCCTGAGTTTTGTTTGTAATGCCGTTCAGTGTAAACTTGTTAACAAAGGGACCTGGTGGGGAGGAAGGAATAGGTAAGCTGGGTACCCTACATATGTACTTAAGCAGTTGGTCCTTTGTTAAAAACACTACTCAGTTTGGTTGTTGCCACCCATGTGTTTTCCTGTAAAAGCTCTTTTTTTTAGATAATCAGCCTAGGTTTTGATTTGTGTTTTTGGTTAAAATGGTACTGATCAGTCAGACCTAGTTTTCTTATATTTTTTCATTGTTTTGGCAACTTCCTTTGTTTCTCCTTCATGTACAGTTTATGTTCTTTTATTTACTGTGCACTTGGTATGTGCTTATAAATAAAGACCTCTTATATTGCTGCATCTGTTCTGATTTATTAATGTGTTGTTGTGTCGCCACCCTTCTGCAGTCCTAATTCCATTAAAGGGAATTAACATTGGTGTAACAGCGTACATATCTGCATCTAAAAAAAAAAACTACACACACACACATCAAGAATAAAATATTACAACTTACATACAGTACATTGTGGTCTTTGGTCTCAGACAATAGTATAACCATAAAAGAGCAAACAAACCATAACGACACATAAAGCACAGGCCAAAAGTTTGGACACACCTTTTCATTCAATGTGTTTTCTTTATTTTCATAACTATTTACATTGCAGACTCTCACTGAAGGCATCAAAACTATGAATGAACACATGTTTATGGTGTTATGTACTTAAAAAATGTGAAATAACTGAAAACATGTTTTATATTCTAGTTTCTTTAGAATAGCCACCCTTTGCTCTGATTGATAAAGCAAGAAATTCCACTAATTAACCCTGATAAGGCACAACTATGAAGTGAAAACCATTTCAGGTGACTTACCTGAACTGATAGTTCATCAGGAGAATGCCAAAAGTGTGCAAAGCAGTAATCAGATTCCAGTCTCATTCACGTGCGTGAAATACAACATGACGGCATAATACACATGATACATGGCACTTATCTGGAGATATTTGTTTTTATATTATATATAAGTGTAAAAGTGTATAATGACAAAGTCAAAATCACAATTTTGATCATTTGATTTGTTTAGAACATCTATTGATCAATTGTAAAAAAAAAAAAAAAAAAATGGTATACAATACAATTGAATACAGTCAGTTTGTATGCTAAATGTGCTAACATGCTAAATGGAATAACCTGAAACAATGCTTTTTAATTCCCTTTTATTAAAGCTCAAAGTTTCCATGCTCCATGTGGATGATTGTAGTGTGTCAGAATACTTCTAATTTTTGCATAATAAACAGGGCCAAACAAAAATGGCTGTAGTAGAACTTCAGTCTAAATGACTGGTCCATAGAACAGGCACATCACTGCTGCAATGAAAGGAGGAAGTATAGCTGTAATCATATCTAGTCCAGTGGTATATTTGAGCATCTCAATCTTCTTCCAACATACGTGGAAGCATTCCTCATCTCATTCTGTCATCGCAACAGGGCAAATGATTATCGGAGCTTCGTTTCTCCCTGATTTATTGGTACAGGGGCTGAAGAACGGGTGGATGGTGTCAGGAAAAGCATCTGTGAACGTGTAGATGAGCATTCGGGCCTCCACATTGTAGAACGACACCAGACCCTTGTCGCAGTCCACGTAGATTCCAATCCGAGATGGTCTGAGGTTGATTGACAGGCTGGTCGAGGGCTCTGTCCGGAAGGCATAGTCGTTCCTGTCCCGCAGGCTGAGGAACCAGTAGCCGTGGGCGGGGCTTACGGTGATTTTCCCTTTTCGATTGACAGACCGGCTGGCCACTCCCAGGTCCCAGTCAGTCTTCCCTCCCACCTCCACCTGAAAGAGTGGTGCAGGTGGGAGAGGTTAAAGGATTGGTTCACAATTTTTTGAAATCTGTCTTAAACAAAGGTGAACACCGAAGCAGGCTTTGTTTGCTACTTTTAAATAAAAAATGAATTTGTTTAATTTAGTAGAGGCAAATTATACACACACAACAATGAGATGAAATGACAGCCAAACCTCAGAACCAAATAATTAAAAATGATTTAGATTATTAAAAATTATATAAATTAAAAATAAGAGACAAAATGAAACCAACATGATCAATTCAACTAACCAAACAATAGACATCAATATAAATATGATGGATAGAATGTATTTAAAAATTCTATATAGTCCCACTCTTGACTAGAGATTTTTTTCTCATTTCATATTGTGTTGTGCTGCTTTGTAATAGTTTGAATCAATCATTTGCTAAATTAACATTTGCTAAATGAGTTCTTGATTTAGCCTTTGACATGTTTCCCCAACAGAATAATTGTATTTATTGTTTGAGCACAATTTTCATGCAGAACCCCAACCTGTTTAAATACTGTGTGGCCTTATCCACTTTTGGATCGGTCCATCAACTTGCAACATACAATAGAAGAACAAAAGTAACTGGTAGTGAAACTTCCAATTCCTCATTACAAGATCTAGTAAGAAAAATCCATAGTCCTTGTTCTCTGCTAAATGGTTTTCCTTAGTTTATGTGATATGAATTTAACAAGAGACTTCAGCACTCAATAGATTCTAGGGGATAGGATAGATTCTGAAAATGACGACTACAGGAGTCGGGTTTGAGTTCCAAACTAACCTTCATCATGGTTTGCATTGTTATAATAAACAACCATTATTTATTTAAACATGTACTAAAGACACACTGAAACTTTACATCGTACAATTCTACACAAAACAAACAACTCTTTGGAGAATTTTAACTTATCTATTAATGAGAATATTTTCTTTTATATAGATGCAATCATGCAAAGCATGGTTTGCTCAGAAGATGGCAGTATAGGCTATGTTACACAGAGTAAAAGAAGTAGTTGTGACATAAAGTTGTGACTGATGTTTCTAATAATTTTGTTTATTATTGATGTATTAACCTAAATTATTCATTAACCATTTAACAAGGTATTATAAATGCAAATGTGACAAACCAATTATTGACCATTAACAAACAGTCAAATAGCTATTTACTAAACTTTAACAAACTATCTATTAAGCATTCATCAATGATGGGTATTATAAAGTCTTAACCTTTTCTAATTTTCTAACTCTAAGTTAATGGAAACACAACTTTTGTGTCATCATGTGTAACTATATACATGCATTCTATGCATTCCTGAGGATGGAGATCGTCTGAGATTTAAAAACCCAGTTTGGGGCAGAAAAGAAGTGGTGTGATAGCAGCCTAACACACTTGTTTGATTCAGCTTTATGTTGTGTCCCACCTACCTCCCAGTAATGTCGCCCCGAGCTGAAGCCCTGGCGAGCCAGCACACACACCACCCGGTCAAAGCGCTCTGGGTTGTCTGGTACCGACTGATGGCGTTCACCACAGCACACCTGCTTCCCATCCACTGAGATGACGAGTCGTGGGTGGGCTGTGTTGGGGTCTAAAATGATGTCGGCTGATACATTCAGAGAGAGTGACCGTTAGTTGTTAAACTCATGAATGGTGGAGACAGTGATATTAAGAAAGAGTATTAAAAGGGAATGAGAATAAAGACAAAATGAAAACATACTTTTCAATAAAAAATATATATATACCTGCATATTCTTGAACCCTTTTGATCTCTGCATAGAAAAAAAAAGGATTTTCTTTATTTACATAGCTTTTTTGTGCTTCAGTGAATGCACCAGTATCTGAAAAAACATTTATGATATTAAAGGAACCTTACTTGGGTTCGGCCTGGGTACTGATTGGTCCACTAAGCATTCCTGGTCTGTTAAGAAAACATAATGATTAAAAAAAATTGTTATAGTTTACACTTCAGCCTTCAACTTCAAAGTCTGGATCAGTAATACAAGAGGCATATTCAAGCTTACAGATATGTTGCAGATCAGTAGCTCCATTCAGTTTTAAAGGAACCTAGTTTGATATTTAGATTTTCATGGTCTATTTAGAAAAAATGTGCTTGTTTTTATTGCCCAAAATGATCTCGTAAGACCTATTGCAGCAATGCAGTCTGCCTTCTCACACACTCACTCTGAATAAACCCTGTTTTGCCCCTCCCCCTCTACTGAAACCCCCTCTACCCACTATGTTGTGCTCTGGGGGGGGGGGGGGGGGTGTCACTATTTGCTTCTTGTGACATCACAACAGGAGTCATTTCGAAACATCTTGTGTTTCAGCAGCACAGAGAAGGGCATTCTACAACAGAATGAGTGGATGGTCTTATTTCACATTATGTGTTATCAGCAGCTAGAGACCGAAATATTTACACACAAGCACTGAAAAAGCGTTTGGTGGTTTGTGTGATTTACATCATAGGTTATAGGTCATAGGTCTCAGTTGCTGTTTTAGATGTGTAAAAATTACCCCCCCTATATTAGTCTGAATTAAGTCTTACATGTCTCAGGTAGTTTTCGCATCTCTTCCTGAAAGCGCACCATTATTTGATTGACAGTCCTGAGAATTATCCCTGAGGTGAGCTCAGACGACACGGAGACATTGGACCAGTCCCTTGCTTGTGCAGGGGTTGACACTGCAGGGAACATCTGCAGAAATAAAGAGAAATAGGGCAAATCCAGATGTGGCTAAATTATCTTTCTCCATTTTTCCTGCGTAACGTATGGATACATTCACACCTTGAGAAACAGGATGTAGTCTTCTGTCAGAGCCAGCTGGCTCAGTGCCGTGCTTTTCTTCTTTAGCTCAGCTATCTCCTGCTCAAGCTCTCTCAGGAGGCTCTGTGCTCTGTGCTCGGCTGATCGACGTCTCATCTCTATCACCTGGTGGTAACAGCAAGAATTCTATTTAACAAATAACCTTAAAACATTAAAACAGGAACATACAGGATTTAATTAACTGCCACTTTAAAAACCAAGCGACTTAAAGAGGCTGTGATTCCGTTGAAATGAGAAGGAAAATGTGTTACATCTTCCTTCCATCTTCCTCTACCTCCAAAACCTCAGCTTGGCAGCGTTCCACACAGGAGATCAGCTTGGAAAACTCACAAACAGCTCCACCTGTCTCTCTCTCAGCAGCAGCCTGAATAAAAGATGAACAGCAAAGCATGTGAGATGTTTAAAGACGCACACACTGGAGGTGTGTTAAATACTGGTAAGGTCTTAGTGGGAGAGCAAGCCATTATTAGGAGGCTAAGAATTCCTAGAAAATTCCTTCAAATTAGAAGAAGAATTGTATTGACTCTTGATTGGCTCATGATCGTGAGCTGCTGAGGGAAAAACCAACAGCGAAATTCTTGAGAGGCCTCTGCAGATAGTCATGGATCATGGAATTGCATGCAGGTGCTATTTATCAACCTTGGTAGAATGGAGGCTCACTTTTATGTCCCTTAATGAGCTGTGTATTTCCTCCACTTTCCTCTCTCTCGCACAGATGAGATCCTTTAGCTCCACCTCTGCAATGCCGAGCTGGGACTGGAAAAGACACCAAACATAAACCTATTACCGTTACACCTGATGTGAACCCTGTAACCTGTTGCATGCACCAGGCGCACATAGAATATGCTAACATGTGTGTGGGATACACAGGAGTTTCTATATTAGAATAACTACAAAAAGCCTCCTCCTACTCCTTATAAGAGTCACATTATAGAGCCACACAACCAACGCCCCTTAACTCCAGAAATACAATTTTTCAGGAAACGAATAAAACTTTCTTCTTATGTCGTTTTAATGCTTTCCCATTGGTTAAACTTCCTAAAAATGACATACAATGTAGAGAAGAATCTAATGATATCTAATCAAATTCTAAAATATCAATTTTTTTAAATTTAAAAACTAAACTGTGAAAAAATGGAGTCACCTACTAGCAACAATAAGAGTATGGTGAGTTGTGGAAAGTACATTTACATAAAGTGTAATAAACACATCAATGGATCAATAATTATAGTCCAATATGTTTCTGAAATGGGTAATTCTGCATAATTAATACTTTTATTTTAAATATATTTTTATACTATACTTTTGGAACTACATATGATTTTGAATGCAGAACTTGAAGCAATATATTGTTTACACTGTGGTATTGCTACTTTTGTTTAAGTAAATTATCCAGAATATATATTTACTATAGTTTTCCTTCCATTATGTAGGATTTGTCAGTTGCTGTACATAAACACAGCATTCACAGTCGCGTTGTCTTTGCGAAGAAAGGGCAGTAACGAGACCAAATCAGTGTCTGAGCTCAATAAACCATTATTTTCTGATTGTCTCACAGCGATCATGTTCTTATCTACAGATAAATGTGCACACAAACCTGTAGGAATCATATTTGACACCCAGATAGAGTTTCTGATTGTGCTATTGTAGTTAAAAAAAATAAAATAAAATAATGCAATGTTTGTCCAAACTCCCTGACACACAGACAGATACACCCACATAGATACCTTCTTGATGTGCCACTCTCTCTTGGCAGGGATGATGTTGTGTCCTTGGTGCTCTGCTGTCTCCACACACGCGCTGCACACGCATGTGTTATCAAATCGACAGAAGAACTCCAGACCTCTGTGGTGGACGGGACACAGAGGCAGACTGGAAGAAGAGGCACCGCTCAGCGTGTGCCTGTCAAAACATTAAAATAAAGTTGTCATTTTTGCTGCTATTGCAGTTTATTCAGTCTAGTGTAGTGCCAGGAGTGCTGCTTATATCATTGTTGGGGGTTGGCCCGTTTGGAACATGTGCCTATTAGAAGCACTCTATCCTGAGCACTGCTCATCTGATTCACTTCACACTCAACACTACACTCCCTTGTTTCTTGAGGACCAATACACCAACCAACATAGTTACATGATGGTTGTGTAAGGCCACCTGCTGGCCACCTACTGGCCACCTACTGGCCGACTGGCAAACAAAGGGTTCAGGAGTGTTGGGCTCTGTTGGAAGCAGATTTGGTTATTAATACAAAACAGCACCAAGCAGGATGACAAGACCTTGCAAAGAGCGGTTCATTCAGCTGAATACACAACAGGGGGTGTCTACCTGCTTTTAGGACATTTACATCAGACGTTGCCAGAATAAGGCAAAGCAGACTTGTTTCCCTGCTGCGGTCAGGAAGAAGGTACTGGATGCACTAGTCCAGCAGTACAAGGCTGAGGAAGAGCTTCTATCCTCAGATAACTATCATTAAGGAGCCTCCCCCACTGATCACTGAACATTTACGATTGCTGATTGTTTGTTTTTTGAGTTTTTGTTTGAATGATTACAAATGAATTATCATTACTTTTTTGTTGTACAATTGAATGAACTGGTAGGAAAGGAACACATTTGATCTCATGTGACGATTGATTGAAAAGAGAGATTTGGCGGCAGTGCTAATATAAGGTATAGTTTGATGTTACTTCTCTTGAGGTGGGATCTGGCGTGACTCTCATTCAATGAGATCAGCCTGAAGGGTTGATGCTCATATACAGTTCAAAAGTTAGAGGGCAAATGTAAAGGTTTTTGTTCTAGCACTAACATCTAGTCAAATCACACCAAATTCAACATTGCACTTCCTTTCACTTGCACTTCAATGTAATCAAAGGAGGGCGGTTTCATACCTGCGGGGCGAGTAGGGTGGAGGTGGGTCATGGGGCTCATCATGATTTTCAATTGACAGGCTTCGACTGTGGCTTCGAGCCGGTGGGAAACCGGGATGGAGGAGATTGGGGTGAGGCATCCCAGGTGTTGGCAGCCGCTGAAAATGGGCCCTCATCTCAGCGATGACACTCTCCGGCATCTCCCTTGGCCTCGGGGACGAAGACAGGGCCGAGTGATGTTGATGAGGAGGGTGTGAGTTGGGATTTTCCACTCCTCCACTTTGATCAATCACAACTCCAGGATCAGCCATCTGCTTGAACTGCTCTGTGATTTCCTTCAGGGTTCGGTTGATGTGGAGCTCTGGTCGCTTGCAGAAAGACTCCTTGCAGAGGGGACACTGGTAGGCCTTACCGCCTCCTCTTCCTCCATCCCAGTAGCAGGAGATGCATGTCTGGCAGAAACTGTGGCCGCATGGTGTTGACACTGGGTTGGTGAACACATCCAGGCAGATGGAGCAGGTGAACTGCTCCTCAGACAGAAAGGCGGCATGCAGCTCCATATCCGTCCAATGTTAAGCTGTATGAGATTCAGTGTTACCAAGAGAAAGTCATAAGATATCAGGATATCTAAAACTGTAATCATAGACATACTAAATTCTTGCTGTCTGAGCCATTTTGTAATCGGTTCATTTTAGAGTTTTGCTTGTGGTACGGTCAGATCTGTCAAAGACTTATTTGTTGCGTTTTGAGCATGGAGCTCAAGTCTCCAAGGCATCCCTGAATATTACACCAGCTGACTCCAGCCTGTGATTCATTGTCTTGACTTAAGAAGAGAACAGTCTGGCTGAATTTGAATTTGAGTGTGAGCATAAGCAAGGTTCCTGGTCCTTGCAGAGAAAGATGCATTCTTTAGCCACTGACTTTTGCGACAGTTTAGCTGAGACCCGAAACCCCAGACATTCCTGTGTTTCACTCGTCATCTGTCTAGCTGCTTTAGTATCCTCCTAGGTAGTAGTTGAGGTGGAGGGTGTAACCAGAGGCTACTGAAGGAGAAGTGGACTGTGGGGACCCTTCCGGAACCAGTATTTTTGCCACAAGGACAGTCAAGAAGGACACACAGGAGGCAAGGTGGAGCCTGTTGGACAACAGGTAGCTTCACCCACACTCACACAGCTAACTAAGCAAATCCCCTGATCAAGCAAACAAATCCTACTCTAGGAAAATGTTTGTGTTTATCCACCAATCATGAAGGCTAGAAAGAGGTTAAAATACCTTGTAGCGCTGTGTTTACTGGTTGCTGTATGTCATTGGAGGAGCAATCTGATCTCACAAAAGTACAAAATGTCATGCAGTATCTTAGCATCTATCAAGCCTTCAAACTGGACTTGCTGGTTTGTGCTTTATCTTCTTCAGCTGTAACCCACAGTAACATGCACCACACTGATTTAGATGTTAGTCTGTCTGAAAACTCTGAGGAGAGAGTCAGTACTGTCCAATGGTGGATAATAATAAGTGCATTTAGCACTGTACTTTTTTACATTTTGTTTTTGCAACTAGTACAATTTTGGCATAATTCTACTTGACTATTATTTCCATTTTATGCTACTTCATCATTTTTACTCCACTACAGGGAAATAGTACTTTCTACTCTCCTACATTTATCAGTTTTAGTTTCTTCAGATGAAGATTTGACATGAAATAATATATTTTAATATTCTGTTTAAATTGTCATTGTTTTATTTCCTTTCCTTTAATGTGTTATGCACTTTGTATGTAACGTGTTATATAAAGTATTTTAAATTCACGCAATACACATATACAAAAATAAAATAAATACATATATAGGATATATGATAATATAATATGATGCATGTTTGTTAGTGATAAAAACAAATTATATAATAAATTATAATAATATGACTATAGCATTACTGTCTGCCTTTCCTTTTCCTCTTCCTCTGTGTTATAGAACTAAAACTAGAACCAAACGATATACTCACTCAAGCACCAAATGTGGATTATGAGATTGAGTAAGGTTTCTAAATCCCACACTCTTTACGTTGCTTTAAAACAAATACATTTACGAATGGGTTAAATGGTAGGAAAGCATTGAAAAACCCATTGCTAATTTAGGTATTTTAACAGTTTGATGAGAGGCAAAATACAGAATAACTCCACCTTTATCCTTTAACAATGGCTATGCAATAACCATCCTGTTCTCATTCCCAGGATATTGTTGTTTTGTTCTCTCATTGCAGAAGAAGAAGAAGAAACTTTATTGTCATTCTATAAAATACAACCAGAGTATGTTTGTCAGGATCTCTCATATAGCAGCTTAAACTTCACAACACAACACTTCACTATATATATATATATATATATATATATATATATATATCTTTCCTAATAGTCTGTCTCTCATTGCCTGCTATGTGCACACACATACACACACATACATACACATGCACAGCTGCAGTACCAGTAGTGCCACATTGGTGAACCAGAGCTAAAGAGGTTAGGTATGCGGTTAACAACCTGTGCATAGTTATCATAGATGGAACTGAGGAGATAGACGCAGTGATGACTGCGTGACTCTCATGTGACAGTCAGAGCGTTACGGTATATTTAGAGGTTCGGAGCCACATGTATTAATGCCTCACATATATTCATACATAAAAGCTTTGTCAACAGGAATTAAATATAATCCTTTAGATTTCTATTCCTTTCCATTCTCATTACATGTATATGTAAAGCATTTTAACTTTCCACAGGAAACAATTAAATAACATACACTTAATAACATGTTAATAAATTGTACTACTAACGTCCTATATTCACTTTTTTGGTTTTATGTGAAGTTGTAAGTACCTCAGTATGATTTCACAACTCCTCTTACAAGCTTAGGAAGTATTCTAAGTAAGTTGTGTCTGTCTTATTAATATTAATGAGCCTTTCTGCTTCTGCTTATGTTTTTTTTTTCAATCATTTATAAAAAAAAAAATCCTTTAGTATAAATACAAATGTTCTTCAATCTAGAATGAAAGCGACCAAACTTAAAAAATAATAATTTAAATTAGCAAAAAATGTAATTTAAAAAGTATTTGAATGACTGTGAATGGGAGGGGGCACTAGCTGTATAGTTGTGACATCACAACTTTACAGAAGTCTTTGTTTTTAAGTTTCACAGTTTCTGAATAGGTGCTGTGTGCATTTCTCTGTGGATTGAGCACTTTTAAACAGTATCTAACAACTTCCTAAAATCAATAAAAATATAAAAAATGTGTCTTTTTACAATATACGGCTATGGATTACAAATAACTGCATAATTCTAGACCATTGAATCTCTACTGACATCTCAGATTTATATTTCAAATCAGAATTCTGATTCGAATTACAGAAGATGAAAAATATCAAGAAAATATAACAACAAGCCTGAAAGACATTGACAAAAGCTGTAAAATTGTTGATAGTTAATAAAAAAAAAACACTTAATATGTCAACATTGCCAGCATTGTATGATATAGCCTTGCTTACCATAACGACATAGAATACATACAGCATGTTGGTGGTGTAATTATCTTACCTGTGTGTGGTTACTTAGGCCTGGTTTAATTTCACCTTTCTCTATTTTTAAAAAACAAAAAATAAAAACTTTGTTCTCCTCAGGTGTGGTTTGCTATAGAACGCAGCTCTCACCTGTCAAAAGTCCCATTCACCGAGCTGATAAACGCTGAGAAATCAGTCGTGGGTTGAGTCTGAACGGTGAAACTCTGAAGCTGCATTGTAAACATTCCTTTATGCCATCGATAAAAAAATGAGGGCACTTTGCCACAGTCACATTCTTTCTCACTACATTTACATCTACATTCGTTCAGTAGACACTTTGCCAAAAAGGAACATGAGCGATAGGCTCCACATAACAAACACTGTGGTCAGTTGAAACCTTTTAACCCCTGTGTGACAAAAAAAACTCCTGATAAGGTCAGAACCTTTTTATCTTAAATTTAACATGTGATAACAGACAATTGTCTAGGAAATAGGTTTTGGGTTATTGCAAAATGTACAACAGAGACTATCTGAACACTGTTTTTTAACATACATGGTGACAGCAACACTTGAGACAGATTCCTATTGAATGAGATATGTTCTACATTATTTAAACATGGTTTTACCTGCTCTCAAACAGATTTCCAAGTCGTTCCCCTCTGATTGTCCCGGTCCGATGTTTTTTCTTGTGTTTAATACTTTGTGGCTGCTTGTCAGGTGTTTTTTTTTCTTTTTCCCCACCTTCTCTCTGCCATTGTGCTTTTTGATCCCCACCCACAAAGCATCCGATCCGACCTGTCAGACAGGTGCAGCTGCGCAGGTATGCCCGGTGAAGAGGGAACAAAGACAGGTGCTAATGCAAGATACCCAATGTGACTCTGAAAAAAAAATAATAATGCCTTTATTTCAGGGGTGTCAAACATGTGGCCCGTGGGCCAGAACTGGCCCGCTAAAGGGTCTGATCCGGCACAGAGTGACAAAAATAGGCCGGTTCCTATTTCTTGACAGGACTGTGAAGTCATTTAGCATCTTTCAGGGTTAAAGGGATAAAATATTTAGAGTTTTGATATGTAAATGGTTTGTAAGACAGGAGATAACTTCACCTCATGCTTAAAAATATCGTTCAGTAAGTAAAGTCAGTTGAAATGCAATGCAACTGACTGAATATGGAATAACAGAGACATATTGTAAAAGTGGCAGTTTTGTGAATTGAAGATAACCTAATAGTGCAGATATTTATAATGTATTTATTGACATATAAAATGAGGGGAGAAATTTGTAGATGTTATTTTTATTAAATTTGTACGGATCTGGCCTATTTCAGATCAAATTGTGTATGTAGCCAATGAACTAAACTGTTTGGCTCCCCTGCGTAATTTAAATAGAAAACAAACAAAATGCAGCTGAAGGTGCTTTATAGGCATTAAAAACACAATAAGTGAGTACAACAATGTAAAATAAGCACAGGTTTGACTAAAATCAGATGCAAACAGGGGGAAGAAGAAGTATATAAGTGAAGTATAAGTATATACTGTATAAGTAAAGCAGCTGCAGCAATCATTTGTCTATGACAATCTGGGGTGAGGGGCTCTATATACATATAGTATCATATATTAACTTGTATTATGTGATATTAGGTTATTATACTGTTACAGTATATCTTATAGTGACATTATATAAATGTATTATGTTTGTATATGTATACATATTTAGAAATTATGTATGTTTTTTACTCTTTATTTTCCTCCATTATTATGCCACATTTTGTATATATGTATTTCACTTTATATATAATCTCTGTATTTATTTTGGATGTTAGACCACTGGATGTAATAATCTTATTTAGTCACTTTATTACACACATACGTCCTCCTATCACATATAACTATTTTGTGTTGCTTGTTTCTGTTTGTCCACAGCATCTAATGTATTTATCGCCTGTGTTACCTTGATTGTTGCTTTGTAATATCACTAATAAAATAAAATAAATAAATCCATGTCATGTGCACAACATGATTCTGTGTTAAATACAGATGAACTGGGGATATGGTTTTGGTTTTTCTCATTCTATCTTTTCCTACAGCTCTTGGTTGCACACAGTTTAAAGTGAGATAAATGTTGATTATAGAAATCATTAGCATCATGTTTTCAACAGCAAAGCTGCTCAGCCTGTCTTCTTAACATACTTCAAAGATTTGGCAGCTTTGCAGTGTTTACAATCGCTAAAGCATCATGTGCCAGCTGTGTGTGTTAAAGGGTGTGGCATGGTGTTGTTTCACTTCACTGTGTATGTGTGTGTGTGTATGTGTCTTAGAGTTCAATTCACTCAGTAAAGACTCAAAAACAGTTGAGTTTAATCCAGTTCACGGCCACAAAAAGAAAAAAATGATATATATATATATATATATATTTATATTAAGGAGTTTCAGGAGTTGCTGGTTCTTCTACCAGGCACACACAAAAACTTGACTAGCAAATATAAAGATCATAACTCAGACTTTTGAGACAAGTTTTATATTTACCACAAATTGGCTACAATGACACAGAATTTACATGATCTGAAGCCGAGGATGAAACATATACATACATATATATATATATCTTTTTTTTTCCTGAAAATTATGCTCATAAAAAAGGTATCAACCACACTAGATAGTCCTTTTCCTATTCGGCTCGAC
The DNA here is from genome assembly GCA_030544235.1 of Lepturacanthus savala. Taxonomy (NCBI): domain Eukaryota; kingdom Metazoa; phylum Chordata; class Actinopteri; order Scombriformes; family Trichiuridae; genus Lepturacanthus; species Lepturacanthus savala. The sequence goes on along the minus strand of CM060466.1, from coordinate 14,273,130 downwards.
CCAAAAAATTTACCATCGATCCAAGCTGCCAAGAAACAAAAGTGAAATTATCTGTGTGGAATCAACAGAATTTTCTTTTGCAAATGTTTTATTGATTTATGGTCCTAGTAAATATGGGTTTGGCTGTGCTGCTCTGATCAGCAAAATTATAACAAAAACATAGTCTAACTTCCCTTTATTTGTTTTTAGTCTCAATATTTATACCTTCACCACAACACGTTGAAGGGGAATGAAATATTACAGCCTTGAAAAAGGACTTTAAATTATTCACCAACACATCTTGTGACTAGTCCACTGTATTATCTAGAATAATCTAGAGGACATTTGTTTCTGAAAAGAGATGCTGCTGATGATGATTTTTGAAAATTTCTAATATTGTGTTTCCCGTGGCTGGATAAGGCTATGGGGTCAGTCTGAAAATGTGTTTTTGTTCCCTGTAATTGGGGCCAACTGAATGTGTTTGTATCTATATCATGATGTAATCATCATTCATGTGTATTCTTATCAAGTACTTTTTTACTGCAGTTGAAGAAATGTCTGACAGATGATTCAATAAAAACATTTTATTGATTGCGCACAGAAAATGAACAGCACATATTCAAACAGACGGGGCATGAGGCTAATCTACACCGATCTGAGAATCTGGACCCTTGGTGAGGAATGAGCAGACATAACATAAAGAAGGGCAGTAGCAAAATTAATTCAAAATGTTTACAGCAACATTCAGCTGGAGTTGGCGGCATTCACGGTTTTCTGGTCTGCAAGTATTTCTGGAAGAGAATGAAGGAAACTGAATAAGACTGGATATATCCTGTTTTATTCATTAGTAAAATAAATAAAGAGTAAAATCATCTTTTTTTCCTGATGATCACTGTTCTTTACATAGTATTATCCTTGTGTGTGTGTGTCTTTACCTGTAGATTGTCATAGTGTTTGAGGGTTTTGCAGTGGTTGAGTTCAGCCTCCTTGGCGCCGTTGAAGAAGCGATTACAAACCTTACAGAAGAAACCTGTCTTTGGGACCAAGAACTCCATACCTGCAAACACACGCACGCACACACACGTTGCAGACCACGATCGACTTTGTGAAGATGGTGAACAAACAGGTGAGTTTCTCACCGACTGGGTTGCTGGAGTCATAAGGAGGGAGGGAGTCATTAGTTTCTGTCGTCTTTGTGATCGTCTTCACACTCTCCTCTTCGCTTTTACTTTGGTCATCAGACTTCTGGTTCTTTCCTAGAAGAGACACACAGCTCTTTAAAATCTGCAAACGGACTGAATGGGAAAAAAAGACCAGTGGTGCGTTCAACGCAGATTGCTGTAAAGTGTTTAGAATAAACACGGTTTACGGTCGACGCTGTTACTTGAATGTTAACAGTTTTAATAAATCCTGTTTCATTTCGTTTGATGGGATTTCTACAGCCAATCCTAAACACACATGCGTGCTGACATTTTAGTCTGATGAACCACCAGATCTACAGTAATAGAGAGCACCAGACCCAGACCTGTCTCAGCGGCTGGAGCTTTTGTCGTTTTGTCCTCTTCAACCTGCAGCTTCTCCTCGGTTTTGTTTGACGCCGCTACCGTCGTCGTCTCCATCTCCTCCTTGGTCTGGCTGTGGTTCAGAGCCTGAGGTTTGACCTCAGGGGTGGAGTCCGTGACTACTGGGGGTGTGGTTTCTATAAAGTAATGACATATTTCATTATTCTGTTTATGTTTTTAGTAAAAGGTTAAACAAGAAGTGATTCCGAGTTACATAAATCAGATTGGGAAAAATATCTCTATTGCAAATCATTACAAAGTAACACAACACCATATGAAAGGGAATTTTGTTCTTGTTCCAGATGTTTACCTGTCTCAGTCTCAGCCGTGTTCTCAGTAGATCCAGATGTGGTCTTGGTGTCCGGTGCTTCTGGTTGACATGTGGGTGCACGTGTCTGACTGCAGGGAGAAACAGCCTGTGGAGCCGCTGAAGGTGATGATGATGACAATGATGATGATAATGGTTCTGCTGCTGCTGTGGGAGCGAGAACTGGAGTGGCCGTCAAATCTGATGAGGTCAAACTGTCCGAAGTGTCTGTGGTTGTGGCGGCAGGTTCAGGTTCAGGCTCTGGTCTGGCCTCAACAGAATTCACTGGGGTCACTGTGGTGTCAGATGCTGTCGTTTCTTTCGTTTCCTCCATGGGTGTGTCCTTGAATCATGAAAAAAAAAATGTAAGAATTTAAAGTCTCCACAGCACAATCGTGTGAAAAACAATGTATTCCCAAAACGTAATATTATAATATATAAAAACATTTTACTCCCTTTGCGGGACTTTGATTTAAAACAGGTTGACCTATATAGTGATATAGGACACAATAATGAGGCTTTTACTAGAAGAAGCAGAGGAAGGGAAGAGGAAAACAGGAGAAGGAGCTACCAACAAATGCTGCAAGTCTAATCGTTTCATAAGATACTAGCATCTTCACTAACCATTTTTACATTTAGTATAGGGCTGAATTGATTGAATGATCTGACTGTCCAAAGCTAAAGATTCAAGCTAAGATGTCTTTATTTGTCCAGACCAACAGTCCATAACCCAAAGATTGATCCGTTTACTATTATAGAAGATTAAAGAAACCAGAAAATAATCAGATTTGAAAAGCGGAAACCAAATAACTTGGACATTTTCTTCTTAAAATGGACTCAAATCGATCTTCAAAATAATTGTCAATTAATTTAATAGTTGGAAACTAATTGATTAGTCGACTAATTGTTGTAGCTCTAATTTAGTACATTATCTGTATCAGATTACACCAGAGTAACCCGCTATGGTGGAAAACTGTTTCCAGGCTTGGAAAACTTTTTTTTTTTTTTTATTTCATAACTTCTCCAGGAATTTCATGACTGTGTGAACCCTAGAAAAAAAAAAGCTTTCAAGTGCTATATGGGAATATTTACTTCTGTAGTGTCCTGTTGGACAGATGTGGGAACGCCGCCCTCTCCTTCTGTGGTTTCCACAGAAACAGCGGTAGGGGGAGAGTGAGGGAGTTCAGCCACGTCTCCTACTTCGTCCACCGTCACAAAGTCGCTCAGGTTGAACGGGAAATCCTCAAACTCCTCCTCTTCCTCCTCCACCTGTTTGCACAACAGGACAAACGCAATGAAAACTTGGGAGGAAGAATCAAGCAGTCGTCAATTTTTTGCTCCGGCAGAATCTCCTCACCGTTCTGGACCTCTCGGGCTCCGAGTTGTAATACTGGTCGTCCCTCCAGGAGCTCTGCCTGTATGATTCGGACCTGCCGTATGACCTGGATCCAAACGAAGCCTCGCCGTAGGCTCTCTTCCTCTCCCTCCTCTCCTTTTCCCTCCTCTCCCACTCCCTCCTCTCCCACTCCCTCCTCTCCTCCTCCCTCTTCTCCCTGTCCCTCCTGGCTCTTTCCTCCCGCTCCCGCTCTCTCTTCACCCTCTCCTTCCTCTCCCTCTCTTTCCTCTCCCGCTCCCTCTCTCTCGCTTCCTTCTCCCTCGCCTCCTTCTCCCTCTCCCTTGCCTCCCGCTCCCTTCTCGCCTCTCTCTCTTTTCGCTCCCTCTCCTGCTTCTTCTCCTCCTCGGTGGGTTTTTTCGGCTCGTGTGGATCCTCTTCTGCTTTTTCGCTCCCTGCCGTCACCGTTGGTGTTTCCCCCTGCTCTTGCTCAGTGCATGGTGGTGGTTTGTCGGGGCGGTTGGCCGTTCTCGTTCGACACTCCACCAGCAGAGCATTAACCATCTCTTGAGTAACCTGGTAGAACAGGAAACACAATGAAGTGTCAAAATTTTTTGGTTACTGGGTAGGAATTGGGAGATTTGTGACATTTAGCAAAACTGGACTGTAAATTCATTAGTGTGTGTTTTTCTTGCATATGGTTCCACCCACATAGAACAACTTGAGCACAGGTGTCCACACTTTCCCCCCATAGTCCACAGGACCCATTTCTTTTGCTACTGAAACATTAAGGACTGCAGCAACACCAAAAAAAATGATGCAAAAAACAAAGAATTAGGGAGGAAATAAGAACAGGCTGACATGGAGACAGAAGATCTGCTTTTTTTTCGGTCTCCTGATTGCAATGATGCAGAGAGGATGTAACAACATGATAGCAAGTAGGGAAAACCAGGCCAAGATAAACTGTTTGGAGTCAGGCCTGTATGACGACATCCTCCGTGCCAGACTCGTTACCGCCTGAGGAGGCAGCTGGCGGTGGATGAAAGGATGGTGGTGATGAAGGCGAAAACTGGGATAACAGTACAACGAAGGACAAGCCAAGCAGATGAGAGATAACACTTTTGGATTTGTATTGGCTGAGACAAGCACTGGCTACACTAGGGGTGGGTTTTTAATTAAAAATCTCTATACATATCGATAGATATTTGCTTAAATTTGATCTATACTGATAATTATCAATGATTTTTACAAATATTTTGTGGGCATTTTATGCTTAATCACCTACTTCTAATAATAGCAGGCCAATGTGACTAACCAGATTAATCCAGGTTTTTATTATATTTTTTATTTCAGCATGGCAAACAATTTACCAGCAGGTGCAGTAGTTTCTCAGGATATCAATAAGACCCAGCATTCATGATGAGCAATTAGAAGAAAGGGGTGTGAGCTGGTGGAGCTGGTGTGTCGGGGTTGTGGTATAGACGAGGCAGGTGTTCCCCAGAGCAGGAGAGTTAAACCACATTCCTGCTTTAACTGTCACAGCCACAGATGCCGCCCAAAAATCAGCCAAATACTTAAGTGTAAACGCTGCCTCCAGGTGGACAACAGGCGGCGGGATATTAACCGTGGAAGCATCAGGCCTGTGATGTGGTGGACAGGAACTGTTTTTTGAAGTGGCACAAATAATTTGTGGCGTCTTATCATGACACCTCAATGTTTTATAAATAGTTTGAGTATGAGGTAAATTCTCAGACTCTTATCAGACTTTTTATGTCAATACTTAGTGTCTTAGTGTATAACTTTGTTTGCTAAATTTCTATATAGGATTTTGAAATTTACAATTTAGATTTACCTGCAAGTCAAAACGGCCAATTACACGCTTGACCCCAGAGAGTTAAAGAACCTTTTGGAAAACTCACCTTAGGGCTGGGTGATATTTTTTCAAAAAAACGTGCTATCGACAAAAATACGTGTTTATATTATATATTTCTTATAAGTATTTGGGGAGAATTCTATGCTTAATGGCCTATTTCAATACATAAATGCAGGCTCAGGCAATATAATTAGAACATGCATTGATATAAAATACTTCATATGAGTGGATAACAATGATTTTTGATGATCTTTATGATTTGACTGTTGTCAAAGCTGTAGCTTTTTTTCCCTTATTGAACATAGTTTTTTTTTAAATGAAAAACATTTAAGTTTGACTCACAAATTGCGTCAAAGTTGTTTTTTTTTAAATCATTGAAAAATATCTCCAAATTTGAATAAAAACAAAAACAAGGAATAACTCAATTCCTGATTTTGAGCACATTTTACCTTGGGAATCTTAGGAATTGCTTCATCTGTGGAGGTTTCTTCACCAACTGCCGTCTTGTCATTTCCTGCTTCGGCTGCTTCTTCTGGTGTCTTCATCACAGACTCGACACCTGCGTTGTCTCTCACATCTGCCTCTGGCTCTGCTTCAGCTGTGGAGTTGGAAACAACATCTGTCGGCTCATCTTCTATGAGCTCGTCGGCTTTGCTGCCGTTTTCGTCTGAAGCTTTGTCTTCGATGACCATCTTCTCGTCCTCTTCCTCCCCGTCTTTTTCCTTCCCCTCCAATGGAGATTCAGAATTCTCTTCATGTGCGGTCTCTTCTTCCTCTGCAGCTGCCGCTGCAGTAGTTGTGGCAGCTGTTTGGCCGTCTTTGCCATTTGCAGGTGTATCCTATGACCAGACACAAGAGCCACATCAAACAAATCCACCCAGGTGTTTTATTTGAGTTACAGCATGTTTAAAATAACGTGTCTATCTGGAACGTCAATCAATAAACCAAAGTTCCTGACCTCAGGCGAATCGAGGTATGCAGTGAGGACTTTGGTCTGTGTGTTGGCTTTGGGGTCTCGTTTGCGGGAGAAAAACAGAGGGTTGTTCTGGATAATGCATGGAAACTTCTGGAAGCGCTTGTGAACAGACCGCGCAATGGAGACGGTCGCCATTTCACAAATGACCTGAGCAGGAAGAAGAAAATACATGAAGTCATTTTTCACTTTACCACAGGCTCTTTGCTGAAAGAGAAGCTGCAGTTTGAGCATTACTTACACAACAAATTATTTCTACAAAGGGCTGCACAAGGTACTCAGCACGAGATACTCAGTAAAAAAATCAGTAACATTATCAATATTATTTTGATTATTTCTTTTATTGCATTGATGATGTCTATATTGACAATACAAATTAATATTGTTTAATTGCTGAGGCCTATTTTCACAGATGTTTTGCCTATTAAATAAAGAGGGGGGGGGTTTAGAGCAAAAGGAGGCTGACACGGGATATTTAACAGGATGAATCTGTAACTGAGGGCACAGATAGTGTCGTTGTTTAAGGACGTCAGGGATCAGGATGTTTGTGGCTCTCACCATATTTTTGAGTGCGAGGGTCTTGATGACTGTCCCAAAGCGTTGAACAAGTTTCTGGACCTCAGAGGAGCCGGATGGCGTGTCAGGAACATTCCGGATCACCAACAGCCTGCCCCAGGCCAACGGAGACGGACTCTCCTACAGGATACAGAGTGACGTTCACTCACTTGTTATAAATAAGGCTGAACTAGCGATGGACTAGTAATTTTACATTAAATCTGCTGCAATATTTAATATTCATTGTTCCTGGTAAATAACGCAATACATAACACAAACTGAACACAGTTCTTTATTTGTAGTTTTACTTACTAATGGGTCCATTGATCCCATCAGAAGATTGTAGAGAGCCACCTGTGTAAAGGGTGTAATGGTATTTATGGGTTTTTGATAAAGGTTCAATGTTCATCACAAACGAATGAGAAATTTATTTTGTCTCAGATAATTGAAAAAGATCATTAAACAACAGGAGAGCAGAAGAAAGAAGAGGATCAATGCAATGTGTAGGAAGAGTGTTAATAAAGAGCCTTACAGGAGTGTCCATGCCAATATGCTGTTTCAAATGGATCATCTTCAGTTCGGTGTCTTGAATTTTCGCAGGAATGAAGGCATGGATTTTCACAATCTCTTCAGCAGTCTCCATGTCATGTACAGACACAAGAACCTAACATGCAAAAAAAGATGTTTTTAATATTGTATTGTACAATATATTTGACATTTCTACAGAGATAATTTCACAGTTGATTGACATTAACATAACAGAAATAAAATAAATTAGATGGGCATGAAGAGAGCAAGAGCAAACCTGACTTGCAATTTATTTATATGGTGACAGCAATGGGCCCAGGCTGCTATGGATACAGGCAGGGGTCTTTGAACTGAACGTTTCTCTGGCACTGAGGAAATTAAGCCTCAATATCTTCAAAAGGATAAGCACCATCCAAAAACGTTTTACTATGAGCATCCCAAAACTTTACTGTGAGAATTATATATAATGTGTCTGATGTGTCTGTGTATGATTTAAAATAAAGGGCTTTTGGTGTGCAGCTTGAGAGCTGAATAAACATGCAGTCAATTCGACAGTTAGTCAGCACTTTCTGCACTTTTGGGCCATTTATGGAAAATATGCAAGTCCCATTTCAATGGAAGTAACACTGGTGATTACTGGTACAGTCTGGTACACCAATTATTCAGATGGAGTGGAAGCTGTGGGAATAAAATGATAATGTGTTGGAGATGTTTAATAAGAAATTTGGACATTCTATACACCCTTCCACCAAGTTTCACAAAAATTGGCCCAGTAGTTTTTCTGTAATCCTGTTCACAGATAAACAGACAAACCACCTCCTTGACATGGGTAATAATTATTCACCAAATACTGATGAGGGACTGCAAAAAACAATTACAACAATTTGATCAACACTATATAGTTATATCCATGTCAGTTGACACAATTCGAATTCGAACCTTTCCGACTGATGTCGCCATGATGATGTCAGAGGGAGTCCCAAACGGCTGGAAGAGGTTGATAATATCACTTTCTGACCAGCCGTCTTCAGGAAGTCCTGTAACCAACACGATGCCCTTCTATAGGAGACATTGTGTTGGGATTTAGGCAAATATATAAATATTTTATTACTACAGATGAAGCCCAATTTCAATAGACATTTATCTTACAAAAATTGTACAGCAGAATATACGCAATCAAAGACATGGGAGTCTGAGTCTTCTGAAGAACATTAACCCACCCTTTTACAATTTTGTCATTTAAATTTTAAAAAAAGGTATGTGGATGGATCATATACCTCATCTGAAGTCTTCTGGTCAGCCTCACCTCCTGAAGTTGGGAGTCAGATGACAGGGAAGGAAGGGGGATGACAAACAAGAGGCATAATCAGTAATCTGTGATGAACCATAACCATGAAGCGGTCTACATGTGCCTTACATACAGAAGTTACAGCTTTTAATATAGATAATGCATGTAATATAGGGAATATATTGACAATAGGTTGGGATATCGTAGCATTAGTCTTCTTTCATTAGTGGGTATTGCAGAGGGATTTTCTTTTCCTACCAGATTCTTCCTGAGGAGCAACTTTGTCCTGTGCTGGAGCAGGTTTGCTGTGAATAGAGAAATATTAACATTACAGACCAGGCAGACCTAGTTTGAAATTATGAAACTAGCAGGTGAGGGTGCAACATGTGAAAAAGAAAAATGAATGCGATGATATCCATGACAAACCTGGTAGTGTCAGTTGTGGTGTGGTGCTGCAGTGGTTCCGGTTTCTAAGAGAAAAAAAAATAGGTTCAACTTGGGTGCAGTATACATACTGTAACTGTGATCAAAATATTCAACAAAGGCTGAATCTTACTACCACTTAGAAACTGTTTCTTGTCAGAAATCTCTGAAAAGACTAACAAATGATCATCTTACATAATTGATGGCTTTAATAAAAAAAAAATGCAAAAGAAAATTATAAGCCATTTTTTGTGTGGAAGCCTTATTTTTCCAAAGTATCCAGAAGCAAAAAAAAAAAAAGGTATTCCTCACCTTTGCTAATGATGCCGTGATTTGCTGGTCTCTGATGGAGAGGACTGTGGAGTTGGCCAGAGCCTGGGCATCTTCAGCTTTCACCATGCACACAGATGCCTGCAACAGGGGAAGGTGACAAAGTGATGATGTGGGCCAGACGCCAGAAATTATGGCATTCTGCAACATAGGATCAGGAAATGTTCATAGTCAAAAATTTCCACAGCTACTATTTTAAGTAGTCATGAGTGACAGACGGAGAGAGGTGCTGGCTCTGCTAACAGTTTACATACCGACTGCAACTCCAAGTAGTTGTGGGTCTGTCTTGTAAGACACATCTATATTTAAAATGTAGGTTTGATCCCATTTGAAATACAGAACCTTCCCATAGAAAATGTAAGTTCAGATGCCAGAGATGCTAGAAAGTGGCTTAGAACCAGAAAAAAAAACTCAATCGATGACATCATCCAAGATCTCCTTGACACTAGAAAAGGATGAATTTAAGATAATATGGGGAAATGGATCATATACATTCACCTGTACATATCTGTTTTCTTAGACCAATTGTTCCATTTCTTTTTACTTTTTAGTTGTGTTGTTTTGGTTATGTTTTTTTTTTAAACTTCTTTATCACTGTTGACCATGACTCAATTTTGAATTGTTATTTGCTGCAAATTGTGTTAAGTTTCAATTAATTCCATGGGAGGTAATAAAGTGTATAAAGTGGAAATTTATATTGAAAACTTTAACTCTATTTACCTTGTGATACACAGATATAAATACATTGTTGTGTTACATAGCAGACATGCAATGGAAGTAGAATTCTAAAATGTTTTTGACGTATTCTATTGCAAGCAGAACTTTAATGGTTTCTATGTCTGGCATAAGACACATAATTCTTACCACCAGGCTGCATGAGTTCTGGATGGAGACCATCTGCATGCTGCCGTCACATGCAAAGATAATTCCTAACGTTCTCCCCTAAATACAGCAGGGCTGCATTTGGGCTCAATAAATTCTATAATGTATTTAAAGGAACTTCTTTGGAAATTCATGTGTTTGAAGTTAGATGCCATTCTGTGCCTCCCACTAGTTACCTTAGCAGAATCAATGGCGTGGTAAATGCTGACTGCCTATTTTTGTCAGAAACAAGATCAGAACGAATTGACTATATAGCACTGTAAGCATTTGATTTTTTGGTGGTTTTTGTTTTTTTGTTCAATGAAAGAAAAACAAAGTTTTTCACAAATAAATTCTAAAAATGTAATTTTTGTGTAATCATGATGTTAATTCTCAAGGAAAGTTGCCCACTTTTAATTGAAAAAAAAAACAAAAAAAGGTCAACATTACAAAAATTCCAGAGTTCAATAACCCTTTGCCACCCTAATTGCAATATGTAATTACGTAGTTCCTGAAATATAAACCAATTCTAGTAGGATGAAAAAAAAAAAAAAAACTTGGTCCACTCTATCTTTTCTAAAGCTCTTTATACAGCATTTTGGATAATAATGGGTTTCTGAAAACTAACTGTGCAACAGAGGTGCTTAACCATTTGTCTAAATATTTAATTCATTGGCTATCATCTTTTTTAAACTAAACTATTCTATAACAAACCTATTATCAGTATTATTTTAGATTTAAATGGTACCTTCTGTCCTTCACCCCTCTGGCTCTCTTCCTCGGAACATGGCATGAGGACCACGTTGTTGATGGAGCCGAAGGAACCCACCAAGTCAGTAACTTCCTGCTCTGAGGCATCCTTTGGGATGTTGGCCAGATAAACCAGACGATGCGTTACAGATGAGCCCTGGGAGGCTGCTGTCAGTATCTTCTTCTTCTTCTTGGCTAGTGGCGGCTTGGCAGACTGGCAAGCAACAGCAGAAGTTTATGGTTAGTTTTAGGAGGAAGCCAGTTTGAATCACAATCATTTCATTAGCTACGAGCACTGTGCCTCAAATCAACCTGTAACATATTCTATGAGGGAGCTTTACACAATGAAAGTGAAAAATACCCACCGTGTCAGCAGCCTTGGTACTTCCCAACTTTATCACCTTGGTTCCAATTTTCGTCCCACTCTTGACAAGTTTGGTGGAGGTCTGCCACGGTCCGTGTTTGAAGCCATAGCCTGCCTTGGAGAAGGGTGGGTGTCGGCTGGTGTCAGTGAAGCGCTGAGTTAATTCATCACGTGGACGCTTCAAACCACCGCGAGAGGAAACCCCTGTACACACATCGAAAAATAAGGGAAAGCAAAAAAGCGAAAACAAACTGAAACATCGGAAAATATTCAGAAACATCAATCAAAGTCTCCAAAACCTTGAAAGCAAGTTACTAAAAAAACATGTGAACTGATCGACTAACCTGATGATTCCCGCTCTCTCTTCTCAGGCCGCTGCTCTCTGAAGGATGCGGGGGCTCGATGTGAGTGAGGGGGACTGTGTGAACCAGAGTGTTCCAACCGATGGCCATGTTCTTAAGACATCAAAAGAAAACAGGTGAGTTTGGCATTGGACAATAATAATATTCAAGACATGATTTCTTTAATCTGTGTAACTGATTAGAATTAATTAAACTCCCTAAATATGCTTTCAAATTATTCACATCATGTTAAGATTATTGACATTCCTTAGCTAAGTCCTAGCATCGAAAGTAACACTAGATATTTAAATATATAAGCGGTGGAAAAACAACTTGTACAGTAAATCATTACAGTGTCTATACTCCAGCATTTGGACTACCTGGGTAATGGTGATGGCGAGGCTGGTGGTGAGGAGAGTACGGTCTCCCGTGTGGCCTATGGACATGGGCAGGGTGGGGCCTGTGTTTGCCGTGAGGACTTGGGATAGGAGATCGAGAGAACGATCGAGACACGGAACGGGGCAGGGGGTCGTCCTTGGGCCGGCCTCCATATCGATCGCTTTGGGTTAAAGGACAATATGCTAATTATTTATTGGCAGGTAGCAAAAAACACTATGTTGCCTCATTTTATCCAAAATTTCCAAACACAACATGAAACTATTTTTAAAAATGTGCTTTTGTCACAGCTAAAACACATTTTTAAAACATAACAGAAGTCCAACTGACCTTGGCAGAGTTGGTTTCCAGTCTGGATACCTTTAGAGACACAAAAACACATGCTTTGTATCAACATATATAAGTGTCTCATTACCCTGGATGGCTTATTGAAGCTTTGCATTTGACAATTTTCTGTGTACTGTGGAACGCTTGTGGTATCAGACCTCACCCTAATTGAGATTTATCCAATTTCAGGTTGCTTTGGTTGTATAGTCTGCTGCATATTCGTAAGGTTAACTAATTATTATGACCAATTTTTCAATAGGCAGCAGGATTTAAAGGCCAAAATGCCTTAAATTTGACACAGATACAGTGAAGACAGTGATGCTAGGCTTCATTAGCAGATTGAACAGTTTCTCACTTGGTGCGCAGTTCTCTGCAGGCAGCAGTGTGGTTGACGGTATTATTATGGTCAACCCAGTCCTGTAGAAAAACGACAAATGAGAGAGACACAATCAGACAAAAACGGGGGTTTTCAACGAAGCTAGATTCACGTTTCATGTATGAAAATACACAAAATGAGCAAAGTCTAAGCAGCGCAATAAACTATTCATCGTTCATCTTCGGTGAATGCCTTCACGCCTGAGACAAAAGTAGACCTTTGTTCCCTAGTGTCATTTTTAACATGGTACGAACACCCTAAAGAGAAAGACAAGCTCTGGTTCTTTGATCGTGAATTCATGTTCAAATTATGTTAAATACAAATAATGAGTACAAATAAAATGTGAAATCCTTTTGAGTATCAGATCATCCGTGTCCTCCGTATACAGGGTCTGCCTCTACTCTACCTTCCGCTATCTTCAGTGTAACTATCAATCTTCACCATTAATGCTGTATTTACAGAAACAAAAAGAATATTTTAAGACTTCTCGTTGAAAATTATTATGAATATTCAGTTAACTTCCTAAGGTATATTCCAGGGCCAGAAGAAGACAAATCATTTATGGACATCATCTACTACTACACCACTATCTGTTGCATATAAAATAATATGAAAAACAAAACAAATTCTTAGGGTCAACACGTTCATCAAGTCAGATAAATAGATTAAGAGTTACATACCTAAAACCCTTATCTTACCCTTTGTCCCTTTTGACAAAGTCTACTTCACATTCTTCTAGATAAAAACACGCAATTGTGTAATTATTAAGGGATTATTTATTCATGAGGCTACAAACCTTATTTTTCTATTGGGGAATGAGGAGATTTGGTGTTTTAAGTTTTTATGTTACAGTGAGAGAATGTAAGATGAAAGACATGCCTGGTTAACAATTGGATTTTTCCCCCAAACATACTCGATCTTTAAAAAAAGAACTCAAATTGGCATATAATAATCAAGAGCATCACATTCACAACTATTACTGTTATGATATGAAGCAGAATACAAATGTTATACCTTTTGAGAAAAGCAACACAATTTGTTTACTGTTAGTAGATATTGTCACTTGAGAATTCAGTTAGTTAGCTTGTACCAACTTTTTCATTCAACCATGTAGAGAAACAAACAACTCTAACGCTACTGATTGCAAATTTAGTCTGTTCGAACAAAAGTAAATAGAATTAGTTATCATGTAGACAATATCTGTATCAGTTAATCCATATGTAAACATTCAGCTAAAACACAAATGTTCATGTTTACAGTTATGTAAATTAAACTGTACTTGATAACAAACTGAATGAAACTTTACTTCCATAAAATACCATATGAGACACCATCTCACTACCAATTTGATATAGTTCTTGGTTAAACTGTATATTGAGACAGGAAGAACCAATGGAGTGTTATCTGGGAAGCAGTAGTTCTATTTGATGTAAAGGGTGGTGAACCAGGGAGGTCAAAGATTTGTGATGTTCTAGTTGACACCAACTGTTACTGGATGAGGTAAATACACAGGGCTTTTTCAGAAATACATATTTGAGTTTTATACATCCCATGGTCTTTAAAAAGGTAGAGTATGCAGGATTTTCTCAACCAACAATGTATAGCCCCATACAACATAACTGATGCCCCATAACACCCTAGAAGTGTGTGGCAGTGTATTTATTTAGAGTTTCTGTCCTTTGCCCTATTTGATGTATTGCTGTGTCCAGGACATTCTGGGCGGCAACAGTTTGGAAGTGGGTGTTTAACCCCCAGCCAACACACACAGGGTGTGATGTTGTATAAAATGATAATGACCAGGTTACATCACTGTGTCTCGCCTATGTCCTCCACTGTGTGCTAAATGCTGCTTTGTGTCTGTTTAAATGACACAGGACAAGATGAAGTTCTACATTCCAGCAGTATAGAACGTTCCAACAGAGTTGTGTGGAGGTGTGGCTGTGTTCTTGACAACAGGAGTGCAGTGCTTGTACGGAACAGGCAGTATGCTTAATCCCCAGAAGTCCTGCTTGCAGGATTGTCAAAGGTGTCTCCGTTCAGAACACAGACTTTTCCCCCCAACAGACCGGTTGCATGGCTACCGGTAATGCTGTTTGCACCATTGTACAAGGCTGTGTCTGTTTGGAATGTGTGCCCGTTTAGAACTAGTCTAGTGTTTGGCCCCCAGAGGTGCTGCTCACAGCAATGTCAGGGGGGCGTGTCTGTTTGAGACATGTGCTCGTCTGGAAATGAGTCATCCAATTGTCTTGCACCTCCTTGGGTGCTCCATATAATAATACACCTGCCAAATGTGAAGTTGATTGGATGAAGGGTTCTAAAGATATGCAAAGAACAATCACAGAAAGATGATTGTGCTACAGCACATCTACTGCTCAAATGGCACCATATTTGTTGTGATCGCTCAGAGATTATGTGTTCAGGAGATATTTTTTATAACATAATCCCTGTCCACAACATTGGAGCAAACTTTGAACTACAGCAAAACTGTATGGAACATTAAAAATGCCCCCCCCCCCCCCCCAAAAAGTGATTTTTTTGCTACAGTCCGAAAACGTTCGGCACTGAATTAGTCATAAAATTGCCGGATGCACAGAATCCAATGGCAATCCAAGGCAATTTTGATTTGATTCCACAGGGCAGTAGTGTAGCGTTTTAATTTGAAAATTGACTGGTTGATTTGCAGCTTTCCTATCCAACTTCTTCAGCTTGATGGAAACTAGACTAGGGTAAATTCGAGTAGATTGGCAGCGATCAGCTCTGATGCTCGCATTGCTTACATTAAACGCCTGATGGAATCAAGCCTTTATGATTCAAAAGTTAAAGGGCAAAGCGTAAAGTTTGTTGTTATAGTGCCACCATCTGGCCAAATTGCACCAAATTCCGCACACCGCTTACTGGGTCCCCAGCAATATATCCATCAAATGTGAAGGTGATCGCATGAACAGTTCTCTGAGTATGCGATGGACAGAGATGTGCACACGCGCACATGCATATACAAACAGACAGACATTCCTCACATTATACTTAGTTTGATAGCTGGTGAGAAAAAATTTTCACAAAATTGTTCTGGCTATCACCGCGCTCTCTTTATTCAATCTGTATCTTGCTCATCCACCACTGGTCTCTCTTTTGTGCTCACAAGGAGTGGCAAAGTTTGAAAGTTGGTTTTACAAACACAAACCGACATATCCTGCATACTCTACCTTTAAGCAGTTCTAGTAGTAAAACAAACATTGTCATATGTAAGTTGTGAATGTTTAGGTTTGCGTCATCTTCAGCATGTGCGTCAGCACTTTTTAACACCCTTTTTCTCTGCAGTCAACTCTCTTAGATGTCATAGTTTAAATTTTAAAGCTTAATCAGTCAAAGTTAGAAAGCTATGTTTCAATTCAGCGTGGCTGAGCCCTTATTAGGACATTGTTCCATTTAAAATCAAGTCTTGAACTTCACCAGCCAGTTTTCTTCTGACTGTACAAATATGTGATTTTGGTCTGATTTTGATCTCTGTCAGAAGAATGAAAGTCCTAATTTGGATAAACACAAGAAAGTGAGGAAGTCACACTTTTAGTGGTGATAGTCTAAGACACCTGTCAGTAAAAATAAACCACATCCAATGTCATATTTGTTCTTAATGTAACAATGCATTCATTGTCCACTACAAGAACAAACACATTTGAAGAGAATTTAATTAGCAGTAATGTCTCATAAATATTTGGCCTGATGCTGGGTAAAAGCTATCACAATCAAAAACTGTACCCACTTATTTCAATGATAATTACAAACTGTGCGAAATAGTATTTAAATTACATCATCTTGACAACTGCCTGGTGAAGAAATATAGCAGACAAAAATTGTGTGAATGTATTCCTTACAAGGACATGTTGGCACTCACCTTTTCCTGATCACACTGTATGTGGCACAGGGAGCAGGTATGAGGATACACCTTTGGAGACACAGCTGAGAAATCACTTATCATGGTGGGGGTAGGTAACTTCTTGCCAGTACTCTGTAGTTTTCTGCCAGATGAAGAGGAGACAGATCGTCTCGAAGAAGCCTCGCTCCTGGTTTCAGATGAGGGCCGTGGTTTAGGTCCTTCATGCCGGTAGTCTCGGTCTAGATTACGAGATTTGGTTGATGTTGGAAATTCTCTCCCAGGTGAGCGACTGATCTTACGATGGCCACTGCTCACCCTGCGATAGTCCTGGTCTCCGTGCTTGCTCGGTTCTGTGTGTTCCAAACGGACCTGTCGCCTCTCAGTTTTCTCTGCCACTTTTGGAGTTGATGTGGGTGAAGATGGGTACATTTTAACTGTTCTTTCACCAGAGAGCTGCTCTCTTTTAAACGTCTCTCTTGTACTATTCTCTTCCTTTGACCGACTGGCATGACCATAGTCAATCACTTTTCCTGCCGTCTGTGTGACAGTAAGAAGACTGGGTACTTCCGGGGAGCATGAACGTGGCAACGGTGAAGAGCGTGAAGGAGGCAGCAACATATCATGAATGTTGCGTACGAATGAGGTTGACGAGGCAGAAGTCGCAGTTTTCTGGTTGCCCGACTTGTTGATTTGGATGTCACGGAGGATGAATGGTAAAGTATCTGGGGTTAGCTGATCATCTGGGTAGTGACTCAGCACTTCGAGGTCCTCATTTGAAAGTCCAAAGCTAGCCAAGATACTTCCGGCACTCTCTGGTGTGTACAAACCCTGGCCATCCCCACCAACACCATGGGGGTGCCGGGCTTGGGACGACGGCAAGTCGCTTGAAGGCATAGTCCAGCCTGGGATGTTTGACCCAGTGTGGCTGCTCTGGGGCTGCTGTTGAGGCCCCTGGTGTCGGAGGGACTGGTTGCTGGCACTTGGCGGAGGACTGGCAAAAAGTTTAGTTGGAGGTTGGTAGTTTGACCAGTCTACTCCTTGCTGGTGGCCAGACTGATTATCAGATGTATGTGTTAATGAGTTCGAACTGTAGCTTCCGTGTTGACCGACCCCAGAACCTGAGCCCTGGTTCGTGTGTTGGTTTGGTCGGTTCATGTGGTCAATGAGACGATGGTCCATGTCCCGTGCCCCCCGGATAGCCAGAGCAGACTCTAGCTCATCTGGGAGCTGGGTGGGACGAGGAAACTGGAAGCCAATCGTTTGTGACAGCATGTCAGTAGAGGGGCGACTCTGATGCTGATTTGGAGGTGGCTGATGATGAGGAGGCCTGGGCCCATTAGAGAAGGGCTGCGCCCCCTGTTGCTGAGAGTGGTGGTGGTACATGGCAGCAGATGTATATGGCTGTGTGGTTTTGAAAGTCTTGCTGTTTGTGTCCACGTTAAACCCCAAAACTGACACCTGCTGTCTATTAAGAAGACTCAGGAGGGCCAGGTGGGGTGGTAACGCTGCTGTCAACCGGTTGCTGTTGGGATGCTGGTTGTTTACTGTTATGGCCACTAGAGTGGCAAGTTGCTGGAGAGCAATATTTGCTTGAGTCTCAATCAATGCCAATCGCAGCGCTGTCACTGCAGATACACCAGCCACGGGCCCAAATGTAAAATGAGTTCCTCTGGTGCCGTTGAAGAATGTTCCACTGGGTTCCAAACGAAGGGTAGGAGTAAGATGCAAATTACTGTCTGTGTGCACAGCGAGACTGTGAGATGGAAAGCAGAAATATACTATTACAGATAAACAGGCTTCAATTTGTCACTTCAAAAGCAGCTTCCAGATGATGTCCTTTTTCCCCATGCTCTTTTTTTTGAATAACATGTTGGTTTAGTCCTCAATTCCCTTGTAGTTCTTTACTCAAAAATTTGTCAAAGAAAAGAGAAATGTGGTCAGCTCCGAGAGATCCTTCTGGAAGTCAAGTGTGCCCATCATGCTTTTCTTTCAGGATGGGAAAGCAAAGCAACATTATGCAGCAGCATTAAATCAGTGAAAAGCATGAAAAACCCAAATAGCAAATATGTATTTAACCTATGGGGGCACTACTCAAAAGCCCAACCCTCTGGGCCTGATAGAAAAAGAAAAAATATAGTGTCAAAGTAACATTTTTGCCTACTATGCTCAATATTACAAGACAAACTTCTTTGTCAAAACGTGGCATGTGCCTCTTTGCCAAATATTCACAAGAGAAGAAAATAATTCCGGAAACAAATGTAGGCTATGGAAATTATATAGCACACTTACCATGTCCTGGAATAGATTCAAAGCTATAACAAGTCACGAATCATAGTGAACTTTATACTTTATGTAGTCAGTAAAACACCAATAATACAATGATGAGCATCTTGAACAAAACTAAGGCCTGTATGATACAAAAAAAGCCTAATAAAAAACATAAAGGAGATCCACTGGATATAGATTTACACATGTGAATTAAGTTTTGGTCAGTGACAAGCATAAAAAAATAGCCAACCCTTTTAATGCCATTGTGAATCTCATCCAAAACATCTTAATAGGTACTGTCAGTTTTTTGTTAGATTATTGTTGCTTTGCTATTGTTCTTTGGTGATCTCACCCAATAGATTGCTGCAAGAATGAGTCTTAACATAAGTGAGTTAGCATTTTTGTGTTTCCCTTGTCTTGAAGTCAACAGGTCTTTGGTTAAATACCTAAAATAAGTTTTGTGTTTAAAACAAGCTTGAGGGCAGTTGCTCTCAAGTGGCTAAATAGTGTTAGGGACATAATGTCATAATGCTAAAACACGCCAAAAATGTTGAAGTTATACGATCATGTTAAAGTTCATTTAAGTCTTATGTTAGTTAGCTTTTTACTTCTAACGAATGTTATCAGTGCTCATTTATCAGCAATAATCCAAAGGAAATATCCCACAGGCAAGGGAAACAGTGCAATGTTAATTTCCAGATTGGCCTACAAAAATAGATCATCCCTGCAGCACACTATTGGGATTTGTCTAATGGAAAAAAGCAGTGGGAATGAAACTGCTATGGATTCACACAGTAAGGTATCTTTCTCTCAGTGACTGCCTTCACCAATAATTCATTATTCACAAAATTCCATTTGGAAATGGACAACATTCAAGAAGCAAAGGCTTGGAAGCTGGCATGTCATTTGTGGAGGGAAAAATGTGAGTAGCATTATTTCCTATTTTCACTCTGCATTCACTTAACTTATTGTTTTGCTTGCAACTACAAATGCATTCTGGGACAACTCACTACCAAGCTATGTTCTTACCTAGCTGACATAAAATACAACTCAGTGACGCACTGCGTTGGTCCATGAACATTTGGTCCAATCAGTTGTTCCATGCAATCTTCTAAACGAAAAAAACAAGTCAATGTTTGGTTTTCTGTATGCACAAAAATCGAAAACCGGGCATTATTTCTCTGTTTATAGCCTGAAACAGAAATTCCACAAGGAAAGCAAAACAAAATA
Source organism: Lepturacanthus savala (assembly GCA_030544235.1). NCBI lineage: Eukaryota > Metazoa > Chordata > Actinopteri > Scombriformes > Trichiuridae > Lepturacanthus > Lepturacanthus savala. The sequence goes on along the minus strand of CM060466.1, from coordinate 14,253,192 downwards.
AGTCAAATATTAGTTTATTCTATATTTGTCCCTATTTATTTTTTTCCCCATTTCCCCACTGATTTGTCCTGCGCATGCGCAATATAACTAGCCAGCTGTGAGTTAGTACATTAACGCAGCTGCGGCGCTCTTGGACACAGACTTCCTGTCATATTGATGCAACGGTATTCTGCCTTTACCAGAATTACAAAAAAAGGAAAAAATAAAAGCTTTTAATTAGAAAGTATGGACACGAGAAGTGCAATAATACAAAAAAGAACATTAGACTCAGTATTTTTATTTTATTTAACTGGTTTTCTTTAGATTTTCTGATTCGAGTTGAAGACAGGGAGATAAATACGAGTGTTAAAATGATGATGTACACAGAGATCGCATGAAATAAATGATTGGACAGTGGCCACACTGTTCAGGGCTGTACTCCTAGTGTATTCTAGCACAAACCAGACTCCAGAGTCTATGAACCAGGCCCAGTCTTACCTAAAATACCCGAATACAACCTTACAGTTGTCTTACAGACTAAATGCAGATTCACCCTGTACATAATCCACACACCACATGCTCATATACACACCGATCGATATCAAGATAGAATAAACCCTGCATTTGTTCCTGAACACGATACAGAGGGAGCCTACACAAACCGAACGGTACACATACCAGCCATTTTGGGTTTTCAACCAGCTAGCAGGCTAACGTTAGCTCCCATGAGGAATGCGTATCTACAGCTCCGTTAACGTTACATTCAATGGCCGCTTGCAACGTTTCTGTATCGGCAACACTTTCCGTAAATACCTTTCACAAAGAGCCAACGAAGTACGTCTTTGTTGTATCCGGCACGTCGTAAATCCTTTTCAGTCACAGTCGAGACCTGATAGTCAACTTACGCTGGTCGGTTCCGCCATTAGCAACAACAATAAACACTTCCGTCGCGTTTTTTTCACAATAAAAGCACCATCCACTATTAAAAAACAGCTTAGATTTAAAATACTTGTGGTTAGGAGTAAAAGTACAAATGCTGTTGTCCAAAAGTACTCAATAACAAGTAAAATTGTGATTTGAAAATGATACTCGAGTAAAAGTACAGAGGTATTCTCACCAAAATGGAGTTAAAAGTACAAATTGTAGGGACTTTTAACATTGATTTAATTTATTAATGTGGAGCCAATTAGATAATAATAACCATAATAATAATAATGATGATATATTTTGTATATAGTTGATATAGTTGTAGTACATCATCATAGCCTAATATTTGGCACTTTTCATAAAAGTGCATAGCAAATGCAAAAAGAAAAGAGCAACAATTGTATGCAATTTTATTCTCATGAAAAATAAGCTCTTCATCTGAAAGTTAATAAAGCTGCCAGATAAATGTAGTGGAGTAGAAAATACAATATTTCCCTCTGAGATGTAGCACGGTGGAAATATGAATAATGTTTGGGTGACATTCAATGGAACATGCCTGTGAATGTCACATATATGTGTAGAGTTCATTTTCTGATAAAGCACCTTTATAAAGCCCTTATTAGCAATAATTAGTCGCTTGATTATGTTCCACCCATGTTCAATCACTTACCATCAAAAACTATTTATTAACATGTATAAGTGCTGATTATTTTAATTTAAAATTCATTCAACATTTACCCTTTTATAATTGACTTATAATTATACAAAACTGCAGATCTGACTGTGAATATTAAGCAATTATTTACTATTTAAAACATATAATTTGCAAAATGCTGAGAGTTCCCACTGGATTCACAGCCAAGTCATATATCTATGTATAAATAAAGGTTTATTGTCCATATATTCTGTCATCAGTTCTGCGGTTAAATTTATTAAGTCATTAATGAAAAATTAGTATGTGGTTATAAATGTTAATAGATAAAATAAGGATTTAATAATGAAGTGGTACCCAGTGGGAATTGACACAGAGGGGGGTGACAAAACCACAATATGTAACAGCCTGGGAATGAGAATCGTAAGAACAAATGTCAACAGCCGCGCTATCAATGTGATTATTACTTTATATCATATCATAACTGTTATGAATAGTTCTCTTAGTTGTACACACACACGCACACACACATACACACCTAGGATCAATGCACGCAGGCATAAACACACACAAACACACACAAATAGCATGGATGCTAGCAGCCTGTCAATGCTATCACGAGCCAGCAAGGGGAGACTGATTAATTAGCAGGGAAGGGGAAGTGAAAACCAAGTGACAAATTGAGGTGGAGTGGTGCAGAACTGAGGAATGTTTGTGATGGTGAATGAATGAAAGCAATTTGGAAGAAAGTAAATGTCCGGGTTTTGGCAGAACATGTTTTTATTGCCTTTAGGATGAAAGGGGTGGGTGTGCAATTGGGCCTATTTAAATAAGCATTTATATTAGCAGCAAATGAATAAATGAATACAAATTATATAATTTCAAAGAAATTGGTGTTGTTTGTGGCGATGAAGTAGCTAAATCTCTGTGGAGCTCAACTTTGGTGAACTGATGTATTAGAGGAACTGAATGCTGGACTCTGAGATGGTGCCCATTCGTTTGAATGAAAACTAGCTTTTCTGATGAGCAGCTAAGTACATTTCCTCAAGTACTGTACTGAAACCGACTCTGTGGGTGTTATGTTGCCATCTGCTGATGATAAGTGTGTATTACAACCCCAACACTCCTATTTTTTGGCTGTAAAACAGTGGATACATTGTTTAGAGTGTGTCACAGCCCCTGCAAAATAACTATTTTCATTAGCAGAATATGAGCTATTTGTCTGATAAGACTTGGATAGTCTAGAAGAGATTATTTTATCCACAAACCATGCTAGCAGAGGGCTACCCCTACCCGATAGTATGCCATCAAAAAATCTCCCCTCCATTCTGGTCAGTTGTAGTGTGGGCAGTGCTGTTTACATTGTAACATCGTCAATACACTAGTAAGACTACCTCCCTTCTGTGTCTATTGGTGGAGCACCTCAGACTCCTGATTCCACCGTTGTATTTTTAATACAGAATGGTGCAACAATCCCACCTTGAACAGGCTGTAATGGGGGCTTCTGATGCACATGCACTGCCCATAGAGCATGTGCAATATACATATCCGGCCAGCAGGGAGTGTCGCCACCGATACAAAAATTTAAGGTAACTACATTACTCTAATATTTCCATCCAATGCTACTTTATAGCCTATAGCCTACAGCTGGTGGTACTACATCCCCATACAAAAGACAAAATTAGCTTCAAAGGCTCTCGGTTAACAATGAGTCAACGTTAGCTTCAGAGGGTCTGGGTTAAACTTAGCTTTAGTGGCTCTGGGTAGCTTGTTTAGAGAGAAAGTTCTGGCTTTTAGGTGCTTAGTCTTTGTTTAGTGCTCATAAAACCTGGGTGTTCATGACTGGTTCGCAAACTCGCTCACATAGCTTGCTTCGACTTTGGCTCTCCGGCTACCTGGCAGCCTAGCCTAGCAGCTGCAGTAACTTGAGTCGCTTTAGGTTGTAGTGGTTCTGGGAAAATTGGAATAACTGCTAATGTTATGTACTAATATTATGTCAGGTGCATTAAGCAACAGTTAAGATAACATTGATACTGGAAGGTAATATTGAACAAAGTTAATGTTAATTCAGGCTAAGCTTCTGTTTTGTTATGTATTGGTTCAGTACTACTCCTGGACATTTAAGTTATGCATTTATAGCTTATCGGTCTTCCATGGTTTTAATATGGACACAAATTAATTTACCAACTCATTTTGGGTAGTTAATGTAGATGTAGCGAACATCCTAGTCAAACTGTATGCCTAAACATTAAGTCACTGGCTTTACAAACCACAGGTTGGTAAGGCTGGGGAAGATGAGGGGAGGAAGGAAAACCCAGGTAGGGTTAGAAGAAGAGAAAGAACACAGACAACTGGAAGCAAATAAGCAAAGACAACAACTCTTTTATGCTTTTGGATTGTAGCATCAAGGGACTGTGGGATGCTACATAAAAAATATAATTTCTTGAATTGGTGAATTGAAGTCCAGCTCTTACAAATATGCCAGGGCAGTCAAACGTTGTTAGTTCGCCCTACACCATCTCCACCCAGTTCCCTGACAAATGTCCCCATTTCTTTCTTCACCCACATTCTGGCCCTGGTGAGCTTTCCCAGATCAGTTTTCCTCGAGTGACGTCTCTCATTGACGGAAGAAAGTATGATCTTCATCTCCAGAAAGATTTCATGAAAGTGCCACAAGTCCTGCTTTATCATGGTGAGAAGCTCCACCATCCCCATGTTAGATGGAGCTCTCCCCTATGAGCTACCCTTTCTCCTAGATATAATGAAATATATTAAAATCTATATCATTCTTTCAACTGAAGTGGTAGAAGTTGAGATCGTCATATATCATGATATCGTTTTAAAGACTACCGAACCTTCATTTTTGGCGGCTTACGTTTAAAAAAGAAAAACTGTGAGTGAATAATGATAGGTGCAAACCTTCAATCTGCACATGCTTCATTTCCACACAGATTGTCGTCAGGTGAGAATCATTACCTGAACTGATCAACTCAAGATGATCACTTTCTAGATTTTTGACTTAGGGCTCCTATTATAATTAACAGTAGGTTAAAACTATGGCTATATTAAACCTCCTGTTGTGTTCTGGTTGAAAACGACTAATTTAGTTTTCCAAGTTTTCTCTTTGTAGTTCATTTAAATGTCATGAGACTCCATGAACTTGTCCACACAGGACATCTGAGCACACAAAATACATTGCAGAGTGCCATAAATCTGTTTCTCTCGCTCTATATATTCAACCTGACTGCTGTTACGCCACAAGGCAAGAAAGGTTATGAATCCAAAATGTATAGCACTAAATGTCTTTAGTGCTATGGGGGGGAGTCACATGGTCACAGTCTCGCCAGGGGGGTGCCCGGTCATCGGCTACATCAATAATATCACCAACATCAGCTATTATTTACTGTATCTGCTGTAAGACAGACAATCTATTTTACAGAGCTGCTGGCTCAATATTTATTTATTTACTCTCTAGAAGCAGGTCTGCTTATGGTTTTGTGTTGGGATCGCTGAGCAGGATACACAAGGGGGACAAGAACCGCTTCATCAAGATAATGTGTGAATAACTTGTGTAAATGTGTAAATAACTTCTGGTAAATTGGTATTTTCAATTACATAATGTATCTATTTATAATTTATTGGAAAGGGACAACTCAATGTTTTTCAGAAGTTAGAAGGGGTACACCTGTGATAGAGAGAACGGAATGTAATCAAACGGCTGCAATGGTGTCATCTGTTTCTGTAATGAGCTTGCACTTATGGCCCCGCTTAACCCGAAGGCCAGGGGCTTAACTTTATTAACAACTATCCACTGCACTGTCCATACATGTGTGTGTGTGTGTGTGTTTGGCTCCAGACTTAAACCACTGACATTTATACATTAGGCGTGATCCAGATGAAATACTATGGATTAGTCTTCATATCCCTCCCTTAACTTGATACTGGTCTCTACATTCAGACAGCGTTCCTGCCTGGAGTCATATGAATGACTTGATTAGATCATCTAGATCAAGTGTTGGTGTCAAAGAGCCTACTGCGATAGCACTGGTAAGGTAACCTTGCAATCAGAGGAGCAGAAACAGGATGAAGGAATAGAAACGAGAGGAGTTTGGGTGGGGAGGCAGAGAAGATAAACTAAATGGTAAGACTGTAAGGTGGAGAGGTCATGGGGGTATGATTAATGACCATTTATGGTTTTAGTTTGTTTGAAATAAACACAGGACGAATAGTGATCTATTTATGCACAAATGGGAGGCCTTATATAAGACTGTTTTGACTTTGCAATGAAAGGGGGAGGAAAGGATACAAGAGACAAACACTGTGGTGCTTTATCATATTAAAATTGGTGTCATTCATCATCATTCTACATTGATTTCATAAGTTGGATCAGGATATTATTATTTATGTCCAGAAAGATCCAGTTTGAGGCTGGTAAACATTAAAAAATTCTGGTGAAAAGGTACAGCCAGTGGGTCCAGAGGTTATTATAATAGTATGGTTGATTTATTTATCCTTTCACTCCTATCTTAAAGGATTGTAAATTGTTCTTAATTGTGTCTTGGTGCTTTTAATGTTACATGTAAAGTGCGTTGGATTACCTTTTTGAAATATGTTATACAAATAAACTTGCCTTGCCTTGCAGCTGTTAATGTATGATGGATTCCCTGACAATATTTAACAGCCTCCAAATATTTTATCACACCCTAACATGTTGCCTATCCAATTACAGAGTATGGCCAAGGTTACAGCCATCGCCATACACTATTCAATATAATCATGTATTTAATCTTGCATTATGTTTTTGAGGTACATTTAGCTAGGTAAATCCAATCAATACATCATTGTAACATCTATGATGTTACAATGATGATTAACCGCACATTTCCAACCATTGAAGTAACCTTTGATTGTATCTATTATATTTACTACTTAAATGCCTGTTCGGAATGAGCCAGTTGTAGATGGTTATTTGTTTGTGCCTCACAGCATCCAACAAACCTCTATTTCACCACTGGCCCACTTGTCCAGTAGATCAGAGTTTTACTGGCCCATTGTATATTTTCATTTTCTCATTGGCCAACATGTGGAAAGAACATGTTTCCCCATAATTTGTCTAATATATTCATACATAAAAACAGTGAAGTCCCCTTCAAAGTTAGTTGTTTTCCTTTATTTATGGATATGTAATATTGATATGTTACATAAATATGCCAAATATAAAAGTATCCACATATTTGATGAGTTAATCAATGGAGTATCAATGTAGGTTTTTACATATTTTGTATAAAGCCAGAGAAAATGGACTGCATATGGAGAAGTATAGATGATCAGTTTAATAATGTTGAGAGGTCAGCAGAAATTCATGTTCACTCCAATCTGCTTCTCTCTACAGCTGTGGGCCATCTGTCTGTCCCTCTCCCACCACAGCTGTCATTTTCTCAGCTAGAGGTAGAGGAGATGGCAAAGGCAACAATGGAGGAGTTTAGCTTTTCCAGCAGCAGTAGCACCTGTTTGAGGGTACACAACTGTTTACATCTCTAAGCCTGATGATATATTCTTATGGAGTTGGATCCCTTCTTGCCCGCAGCAGCCAATGCAAATGTAAATTGAATGACTGAGTAGCATGTAAAAGTAACTGAGTAGATGATGAGGTGATGCTAGATGATTTACAACTCATGCAATTGGACTGTGAGTTTCCTCGAAATCATGTATCATATGATGCAGGTTAAAATAACTAACTTTAAAGTTACCAAAGTCACTAGTGTCGTCATGGACACAGTAATAACCACAGGGTTTATGTTTGGCCAAGTGTTTGGCCCAGCCCAATCTCCTGAGAAAACCACTGACAGTGTACATTTTTGCAAACCATGGATATATTGAATGTGAAATGGTGTTGTAGTTAATATAACTTTTCTCTTAAGTTTCCCTTTTCTTAGCAGGAGGCAAGGTTTTGGGGGATGGCTTAAACCAGGGGTGGGCAACCCTGGTCCTGGAGAGCCACTGTGGATGCAGGTTTTTGTTTCAATCAAGCAGTAACACACCTGATTCTACTAATCAACCATTAAGGCATTTGCTATGGAGCTTCATTAGATATGGAGCTTCAAGAGTTCAGGTCAGAGTTATAGGTTGTGAAAAAAATACAGTGACTGGGGCTAATGCAAAGATGGACGTTAAAAAAGGGTTTAGGAGAACAATCAATTGAAGATTTCCTGCTCTAAGGGCATGTATGTGGTATTCGAGAAAGCAATATTTACGAATCCAATGATTTGAAATTTTGTATTTTGATTAACAACTTAATTGATTAAAACCCTCCCGCCAATGTGCCCACTATTCTGTTTGTGCTTCACAAACATTTAATTATTCTAATGTTGATGCCACATACTCTGTAGCAGCTGCAGTAATGTAACTTTATAGGGTCAGGTGGTGCATGGTGTCAGTTAGAACAACTATTTTAAGCATCGTTACAACTAGAACAAATTTATGAAACACATGATCACAGGATGCCAAAACGATGACCATCCAAGTACTAGTCAGATTCTTTCAACTTTGAAGGTCAAATTGTGTCAAAGACCCTGTCCAATTGTGCCTTGAAGATTTATAGACCATTTTACTACTGCTGATCTTCTGAATGGCCAAAGCCATGGGGTCATCTAAACAGCAAATCCAGGGAGTAAGGGTTAGAAAATTAGTATGTATGTGTTTGTCATTTGTCATCTTAGTAGGGGTTCACAGCAAGTTCACATTTTAGATCTTGAGCCCTTCAATATATTAGCATGGGTTTAGAGACACAGTTTTCTTGTGAAAACAAGCTGCTTTCTGTTGCTGCAGAAACTTTTGACTTTATTTCAGCTCCTTAAATCAAAGTTTCAATTTCCTGCACTATTTTTGCGATTAAAAATCCGCCAAGTACTTAATCCACCCATACATCGAATAGATAGCCAGAAAACACTAAGACCTTCAATTCTGAGAATTCTGTGCTGTTGAGTAGCAAAGTGACACTACCAACTATTGGCCTGGCATGCATACTACAGTGATTTCAATAGGCTTTGTGGAAATGATCATCTTAACAAGGCCTTAGACTTTGGTAAAGACCAAAGGAATTGGTTGATGGAAGTCTTGATGAGTAAAGAAAGAAAGTGCGATAGTGTGAGAAGCTTGTCATGCAGTCAAAAAGGATTATATGAGATTCTAATTCTAGCCAACTAAAAGACCCACCTGCTCTGCCTTGCAACTAATATCTGTTAAACAGGTATCCCAAACTGAAATAACAATAGTTGACTCTGGAAAAAGTGAAATGAAATTAAAGGTGAGGTGTAAAGCGTTCAGTCATACGGGGAAGGAAAGATATGAAATGCGTAAACTTTTTATGTAGTCTCTCCCCAAAGCCAATCATTGCCAATGCACTCTGGTGTATGATGAAAAGTGAAGGGAATAGCTGGTTTGGGAAGGTTCAAAATTACTGGATATAGCTCCTTCCAATTTCAAAGGTGTAAAGGTTTTTCAGGAATTTCAGATGTTGTTTGGTAAACTGACAGGCACTTTGGTGGAATCATAATGGCCTCTTCATAATGTCAGTTTCAGTCCATGTGCTATGAGCCATGGAAGCTGAGCTTCTACCTACATGGTGCTGAGTGGTAACCCCAAAAATCAATGTTTCAAAGCATCTCTTAAGAATCATATGGTGCAAGGAATTATATTAGTGCCTCAATCGCCAGTGACGGGTGGAACAAATGGACAAAAGCAAACAATGATGGTATTGTGTGCTAACTGAATCATTGTGTGGTGATAATTTCTCTATAAAAATGACTTTTTCTGTGGTCAAGGTGTCCCACAGTGTATTTCCTTAAAGGTCTGAGTAAACTTTAGCTATTGGGGTTAAATGATTCATTTGTATCATCTCAAACAGCATCAACAAACACATATCCTGAAATTCATATAAGACAGTTGGACAACACTTCATAATAACTATCCATTACTAGTAAATAGATTATTAATAGATTGTAAATGTTTGTAAATGATTGGTGAAATTTCATTTTAAAAAGGAAATTGCTCATTCTTGTCCAGTAAAAGCAAATCCAACAGTATCTCTAAGCAGCAACAGCAAGTAAGAGATGTGGCGGTGTCTAATTTTCATGTAATGCATTCCAATACACTTTAAGATGCACAGAGTTTAATTCTGCATCTATTAAGTGTAATTGGAAGCCCTGTGTGTTTGACCCATGACCTGTCCGTGGTGTTTCTCAGCCTTCCACCCTATATACACTTCAGTATCTTTCCCCTGCTTCCCTGTCAGGTGAGATGGCTGCTATATTCACTGTCTAGTGACTGACATTCCAGACCTTCTGGGTAGGGGCCTGAGCGGCTGCTCACCATAAAGCTGATTTATCGCAGTGAGCTCAAGGAGACACCTCTCCTCTCTCGTGCACTGGAAACACTACACTCTGGCAATCTGTTTATTTCTACTTGAGACAGAAACCAGTAGCAGAGCTCAACCAATGCCAGATGGTCTATGGACAGAAAAACGCAACATCAATTTAAAGAGATTGCAATGAATTAATTAGCCTATATATATACATAACAGTGTTACAAGGATGTCCCCGAAGCCTGACATGTCACCAACTGATCTTTACCTAATCACTGAAGCATCACTCTCATAGTTACAAGTATGTGTGTGTGTATATATATATATATATATATATATATATATATATATATATATATATATATATATATATATATATATATATATAATTAATATTGCAGGCAGTTATTTATATTTGCCATAAATTGAACATACTTTAATATTATTTTATCTATGTTCTGTTAAAGTGTTGCTCTTTCCTTCTTTAAGTTTGCTATGCAGTTTTTGTGAAAGGTGACAAATATTATGATGCAGTTTTATTACAATTTTATATACTCAAATTTCTAAAACTCACTATCACATTAAAATTCTCTCACATGTATTTAGTGATTTAAAACTAGTACAGTAAACTATAATAATTCAGAACAGTCTGCATACTAAGTCATTTTTAACTTAAAGTAACTTTTTCAATTCAGGACTTAATGATGATTTTTTGACAAGAGTATATCCACTTTTACTAAGGACCTGAGTACTTCTCCACCACTAATTTGTCCAAGTGTACATGTGTATTTTGTGATTCAAAAAGTAGTATAATAATTTTAAATAATGTGAAACAGTCTGCAAAATGAGTGATTTTTGTACATTTTGCTGATAATAGTTCTGGACTTTTACCTTTTCAATACAGTATTTTTAATTAGGTATTTCTCCTTTTACTCTTCTTCTCAATTTATAAAGTATAGTAGAAGTGTACACATGAACTTTGTGATTAAATACAAGTAGTATAATACTTTACTTAAGTAAAGAATCTACTTCTCCACCACTAATTATTCCATCTCAGTGTATGAAGCATAGTAGAAACGATGACACACGCGCAGGCACCCACACACACGCACACAGCTTGTCCGAGAATAGCAGTGCAGACAGTGATGAAGTAGACTGGGAGGTATGGATGTCTAGACCGTGTCATGTCAGAGAGCCAGAGAAGGGTGTTAAATCACACAAAGTGCTTCCAACATGTCCGAAATATACTTAAGGGTGAGTGAGAGCAAGGTGTTAAAAATGTACATCTGTTATGCACTAGATGGTAATAAATAATAGGTTTTCTCTGAATTAGACAATAAATGACTACCAAACTGAAAAAATAATAACAGTAATTGCAGAATATAGGACATTTTAACGTCAGAATTAGAGTGTATATGCAGTTTTTTTCAATGTAGTTAAACCTGCTAAAAATAGGCAATTGACTCATTTTACATTGCCAGTAAGGTATACAAGTTTGCCTTTCTGTTTTGTTTTTTTTTGTTTTTTTTCTGGTGTGTCATGTTCAATGTCATGAACATGCAGTATGTAGTAATATACTAATATGACTGTAGTTTTAATTCACAAGATAAGCAGTGAAGCCTATATTTCTGTATACTGGCTGTTACTTTGGGACACTGTCTGCATGGCCAACGCTTGTGTCCCGCTAAAATAAGCATTATCTGATCGTGGGTGAAATCAAAGGTCGCATCAACATAACTTCTTAAAGAGATAAATATTCTTAACTGCTACTGGCAATCACTATTGAAGTGTGTGTGTGTGTGTTTGAGGGTGAGAGAGAATGTTAAAGCATGGTGACAAGCAAGTAGCTCAAGAGATAAGCCTCCAATATCCAGCTGTCTACACCATATGAAAATGATTCCTTTCTAAAACAAAAAAAAGAAGGTGGATACAGTGGGGATCACACGAGTGAGTTTGTCACCATCACAGTAATGATGGCTGATTCTTTCATCACCAGAGTGATATACATCCATTAAAGTCCATCTAAAACAACATTTCTAGAGAAGGCTTTCTAACATCTGTATTGTGATGTCTTTCTGGTATGAATAGTATATACAAGTCGGACAAAATAATTGGACCACAGATAAATTGGTGTATCCTAGCCAGGGAGCTATAATGATCACAATCCTCACACAGCCAGACCTTGTCCAGGGGACAGTTGCAGTATTGCATCCAAATGACAGAACGTAATTTTCTGCATTTTTTAAAACATTTTTTCCCACAAAGAGGACACCTTGAACTGCAAACACGGTTGATTACAAGCCTCTATATGAGAAATTGTGGATCCATGGAATTTCAAAATTTTCCTTGAAAAATTTTCCACAAAATCAATGGCCTGGATCCGGTGCATTATAGGACAAATACTGCCTATGTTCGGTGAACTGCAGGTCCACCGCGAAGAAACCGGAATTCATTCAGATTCACATTAAACCTAAAAAGAAGCGTGTTGATTGAATTATGTTTGAACTTAGGGTTTATGTTTGAAATTAAGTTTCAGTGAACTTAATCGATAAGTTGGAGTAATTCCAACTTATTAGTTTAATTTCAATGAACTTAATTCATTTAGGCGTTACCAATTGCTACAATTCAGTTAGGTTAGTTTAAGTATTTTCTTTTTTCAGTGTGGAAACTAGAGAAAATAAATATTCATGGTGATTCTTTTCATAATTGGTGCGTTATAAGCCAATCTTTTGGAATCTACAAATATCTTGCCCTAGCCCTGAAAGCCATACCCTCGCGTTGGTCAGTGTCTGACTGATCTGTATCATAGAGCAGAAGACCGGCGTTTGATTGCAGTGGAGAAGATAAGACGAGATGTAAAACTGGTTTCACTTGGGTCATTTTCACAAAAATAAAGCTATACGGTTAGTTGACACTGCCAATGTGAGCTAATTATTAAATACAGCATCAAATGATTGATTATCTGTTAGTTTTTATAAGTGGAGTAGCATACATGAAGAACTACATGCAAATGTAGTAGTGGGTTAAAAGGTGAACAGAATGAATACTGGTGGACACGTCACTGACAATTTACATAATTTACAGGGAAGGCTGTAAAATAAGCATCTGTTTGAACACTCAACCACTAAACTGTCATCACCCCCAACTTCATAGCACTTTGTTGAGTTTCCCAACTGTCCCAAAGATGCAGGTGATTTTGCCAAATGAAAATCTAAACATCTTATTTATTAATAAATGATATTGCTATATTGTTTTTTTCTTCATCATACAAATGGTAAGAAACATAAAGAGGCACTAAAAGACAGATAAAGTATTATTTCCTGTTTAATTTACTGACTTTATGTCCCTTAACTGACCTGGATCTTCTGTCCCTGACTTGACCGTCTTGCCTAAAGCCGTTACTCACCGGTCGGCTGCTTTTGTGAAGTTACCGCTGGTCCTCAGAGCTCGCCTCTTCTTAATGGTCTTCTGCATCTCCAGAACCCGCTGGAAACGGCGATCGCCTTCTTTGAACATCTAGTAGATATAATTCAAAGTGAAGGGCAAAATGACGGATGAAAAGACCCGAGGTGAAGAGTAGTCCAAAATGTGAAACCTTGAAAACCTGCCTCTACCAACTTCAAAGTCACAATAAGAAAGCTAAACCGTTTTTGTGTGTGTGTGTGAGTGAACACTTGTCCATATGCAGCTAGCACAGTTCAAGTTTGAAGTGTTCTGACCTTGCTGCCTTCTTTCTCCCTCCTCCCGTCTCTGGCGTTACACATACACATACACACCCACCAATGCCCCCTTCTCCCTGTATCACATTTTTTATTGCACCTATAAACTGTCAGAAATTCATGCCTGGAAAAATATTTCACCCCTAAATGAAAAACAACCATATTAACAGCAGTTCAAATCTATCCTGTTGCAGTATATAGAAAAAACAGCTTGAAGCTGTGTCAAATAGATTATCTTTTTGAGTTCAAGCATATGTGTTACAGATTGAACATATTAATAGTAAACCATCACCATTTAAGCTTTGCTATTGGTAATATTTAATTTCAGTAAGTCAGTCAGGCGGCATCCAGGGATAGCCCTCTTTTACATGATAAGTGGATTTACTGGATCACAAGTTGCAGCTTTGACATCTCAGATTACACCAGACAGCTGATTCAGAAAGGGATGACGGGTTGGAATGATGCAATGGCCATTTTCCATTAGCCTGGTTAGAACCATCCTGATCACATAAGCTCACATTTCTGTTTGCTGTTTGGCCTTTTCTCCATTGAAGTTAACTTCAAAAAATTGAAAGCCAATCAGGGATTGCATTGTAGTCTCTTGCAGATTTGTGAATGTCTAAAAGTTCTTGAGTTGACAGACTCATGTCTAAAAGGTGTTTGTTCAGTTTCTACGTTAAAGCTTGAACACTACTGGAGGAGTTATCTCCAACAATAGCTGGGGGACGGCTGTTCCGAGTTGCAAAGTGGAGAAAACTCCTTTCAAGGTGTCAGACTTGGGTGGTGAAAGGGCATGGTGGCGAACTCCGGGTGGTTGGACCTGGGATATGAGCTGTTGACAGAAGTGTCCTCAAATCAGCTGGACAGTTGTTGGTGTCTGCGATGGCTCACCCTGCTGATGGCAAAATTCTTCAAGGCATTGACCTACTACTTTCTTTAACCCCCAGGAAATTTTCCCCAATCCTGACTGCTCAATTTGTTAGCATGAGATCGCTTGCTCGGGTTCTGATAACAGCATGATCATTCTTTCTTGTAGTACAAAATGAAACGTGGACTTTGTGACTCCATGAATAAGGTTTTTTTCCCCCTGTATGCATTTAACCTGGACTTCATCTCCCACAACTTTAACGACCTGCCTCCATATGACAAAAACTTGCTAATCACGTCTTGGAAGACTTGCTTGTTCCTTTTGCGGGTCAGGAGTGCTTTGTGTGACATCTGGTGTTCTTAAATTGTTATAAATACATTAAAAAAATAATAAATTACAAATAAATTGATAATTCCTTACATGCTCTAAATGTGTTTTTTGCTATTCTCTCATGAGATTATGAATGAATAAACTGTTGTTTCTAAAATATTAGGAAGAAACACTCAAATTGTATGAAATTGTATTGCAAATAACAAAATAAAATAATTTATATAAAACACATCATCGGTTGAATATCAAAGCACAAAAAACAGCCAATCTAGGACATATACATTCTGTTAAAAAGGTCATTTTTTCAAATTTCAGAGAGCATAACAATTCTACTCGCTGCTGGGTCATTGGAAACCTGGTATATGACGGAACTTCTTATCTTAAATGGATTTCAACATAAAAGCCGTAAAATGGTTGTTTCTTTATGGTTATAGAACATTGTATTTCATAAAATGGAAATCACTGCCATGAATAGTTTTCCACTTTTCTCAGAGCAGAAAAGTCATTTAAATACATTGATCACAAAGAAGTTTTAAAAACAGCAGTCATAGCTACATGATTAGATAAATTATTGACTGTAAACACTTTGATATTTAGAATTATATAACTAAAGATGACTTTTGCCAGATATGTGAATGATTGACTTGACTTTGGCTGTGTTTCCCAAGCAAAACACAGAGAGACAAGTGTTGATTTATAGGCGCGATGATGCTTCCATTTCTACCATGGCAAAAAGTGAGAAACCCCCAGCGGCATGAAATTCCATCTGTGCTGGTGTGTGTGTGTCAGTGTCTGTGCCTTTGCCTGCATGTCAGTGGATGTGTGTGTGTGTTAGCTCTGGTCACAAGCCTGAACAGCATTGGAGAAACACAGATGTTTAATGTGAAACTGCTTCATTCAGTGTTTTCCATTGTTTTTGGAGAGGAAACGACCTCTGTGGACAAATTGATCTGGACAAATCTAAAAAAAAAACAACAACTCAGTCCCAGCAAAAGTTGATGTTTTGGCCATTTGATGCCAGTGGAACATACTGTAAACTCAACTAATTAATGCTGTATAAAATGGTTGTGTTCTAAGACACAAAATCACACATAAAGGTATGTTTCTGGCCCAATAACAGATTTTTCATTCTCCTTTGGGCCTGAGGAAAACACTTCAGTACCTGTACTCCACTCACCTGCTAGTTGCTAACATTGTCCAGTGTAGTGAAACCAAAGCAATGAGCTGAAAGAAGCTAAACATAATACTTTTCAAAACTGAAAAGTATATTAGTAACACTTAATGACTGTAATAACTAATTAAGTGATTACTGATTTGTAATGCATGATGAGGCGGTTTTACATTATTGCATTGGTTTACTTGTGTAAAGGATCTGCAATTGACTATCTAACATGTAGGTTTAAAACTGTCGAAAACATCAAGACCATTAATTGTTAGTTATGTATGCTTCAGTTATAGTTATTAATATATATAGTGTGAACCATAAGCGTAAAGGATAAATATCTGGAAGAATATAAACACATAATCCTCATCTGGCTATAATATAAAAATGTATTTTGTGTGCTTTAGCGCCATCATGTGGTAGATGTGATAGGTGCAGCTGATAATATCATCTTGTGGTCTGGCCTCCACTAGTGTTGCTGAAACCTGGCTAAATACAAGCCATTTAGAAATGGCTCTGGTTGTGATGTCACAACAGGTTAGTTGTGACAGTAACCACCTTCAGATCCATGTAGCTGCCCCCTCCTTCTGGTGTGCTTGTACTTAACAACCGACTCTCTGAAGCTCTCTGAAATCTGACAGCGATAGGCCAATCACAGAAGAAGAAGAGACAGTAGTGAGGGGAGGGCCGAGAAGTGTGTGAGAAGGCCGACTGCATTGCTGCTATAAGTCTAACTAGGTGCTTTTGGGCCTTCAAATTTTGTTATTTTTTTATAAATAGACCACACAAATTAAAATTTTTATCTAGGGAAATGGCAAAATAGGGCCACAGTAAAACAACAGTGTGCCTGCTCTATTTAAAACCTGATGGAAGAGAACAATCTTTGACAAACACAAAAATGAGGAGAACCTAAAAAAAAAAAAAAAAAAATCATTTTATTACATAATTTTGACGTACGGTAATTCCTGCAATGAATAATAATGACATCTTTTTCATTATATTTAGATAAAGACGATAATATTTTATTTATTGTATATTATTATGTTGTGAAGAAGAACAGGGTTTTGCTTCTTCACCGATACATCCTTTGTCTTTTTTTCTTTTGATGATTGATTGTTCGAGATGAAACAAACTCAACTCACAGCGATTTCTCGCAGATCCACTGGGATCTGGCGGAACAGTTGAAGTCATTCAACCCAATGAATTTGATCATCGTCCGTAGGTCTCCGCAGTCTTCCCCTCCGTGGGCTCCGTCAGGCTGCCCGGGGGCCCACAGCAGCCTGCGGACAGAGCCGAGCACGCCCATCACATCAAACGGCTACAGAAGGCTGTCGTGGTTTTTATCACCAGCCACGTTGGAATCTGAATTCCTGGCAGCGGATCCAATAGCTGCTGAGACGTTTCTCTTAAACGCTCAGATGTAAAGACTACAGGAAAAGTCAGCGTCACATTCATCATGCGCATCATACAAAACATCACCATCAGAATCCATGTTTGATATGAGTATAAATAATTAATTTAAAATAATTATTATTTTAATTATTATTGTTAAAATAATTTATAATTTTATATATATATATATATATATATATATATATATATATATATATATATATATATATATATATATATTATATATAGATTTGACAGTTTGAGTTGTCTCACTCCTCTCTGTTGACTGGAGTCCCATCCACCCACGTCCAAGTTCCCTCCTCGTCCCTGTCAGTCATTCCGACCCACGCTGCCATGGTGAATCCAGTGAGAAAAGCCTGTCAAGAAATCACATCCACATAAACAACATCTTCAACACAACAACAACAACATAACCAAGACTGTACAAACCAAACCAGCAATACTGTTCATGTAAATCTCTAAAAGTTTCTATATCATCCCTTAGTGTATTTTCTGGCAATGACAACCAGAATATAAAGGTGATATCTCCTGCACTATTTCTTCAGTGATTTACTTTGAGACTGTTTCACTACGGAAGAGAATAAGTAAAAAAAAAAAATAATAATTAAAGGGTAAATTCTTTTTTTTATTCATTCTAGAAAAAAGTCAAAATTCCGTTCTTTTTCTCAAATTACCCCTCAATTTTTTTTTCATTTCTGAGTAAAAGGTCTGACTTTTTACAAATGAGAAAAAAATGATTTTAGCCCTTAAGGTTTTTTTTTTTAAAGTTCTGAGAGTAAATGTCAGAATTCTGACTGTAATCGTATAATTCTGTGATAAAAGTCAGAATTCTTACATTTTTTCTAGAATGAATGAAAAAACTTTACCCCTTAAATTTTATTAAAGCTCATAAATGTGAATAAAATTAAAATTAGTCAAGTGGTCTCCTAAACGAGTAAATAACAAACGATCCTAAAATGGCCACTGCCACTTTCTAAGATGTGGCAACGATTTCGACAAAAAACATTCAGGCCTTTTGTTTCCACTGCGACCGGTTGCGAGGTCCTGAAGAGGCAATCTTTTGATTCTAAGTGTGTGTGCAGTGGGTGGGAAGGTAACAGCAAGGTAACAAAAGGCTATTGGTTTCAGGTACCTGCACAACAATAATAATAATGATAATTATTATTATTATAATAACACATTGGACTTTAGTCAATCCATTGATCCTCAGATACAGGCAAATCAGAAGGCGTTGGTATCTCTCTAGTCTGGTCTAAAAACCTCAGGTAGCAGGTCTACCTGCTCCTGTCGGTTGTCGATGACGACCAGGTCAGCGTCCCTCTGCATGCAGTCCCGCCGGCTGGCGTCCCAGCTCTTCCTCTGCAGGGAGATGTAGTAGCAGCTGGAGGAGAATGTCAGCCAGCCCTGAGGACAGCCGCCCTCCGCCGTCTCACCTCCTTCTCCTCACAAACGACACAGACGATATGTCCACATCACATGTCACAATACAGAACGTGCAGGACAGAAAAGCCCCATGATGCAACAGGATACTGCAACTCAACACGAGGTATGTTCATAATGCAGGTGATGGATACTGCTAAAATTTCTGGGTTTAAGCTGTTAATAATGAAGACAGTTTAAGGCAAATGTGCCAAAGTTTTCACAAAAATATAATTATTGAAAATATAATTTCAATTAATATTTATTATCAATATTTACTCATTGAAAAGAATTATATTAATAATCCATAAATTACATTTAATTAAGTTTTCTGATTAAGTTTTCTGTAACACAGGTTGGTAATTTTGTTTTTCTGAGACATTTCCTGAAAAAATACAAGGAAGGATGTGGAGGTGTAACTGCATTTCATATTTGGTTTATGAGAAGTTGCTGTTTCACAATGGAGACTCGAGAGGCCCCTGCTCTGGTAGAATGTCAGATTTTTTTCTCCTTTGCTGTAGTTGTGAATTTAAATTCAAAACAATATAAGGAGCAAAAATAAAATGCAATGATATCATTATTTTATTAATAGTGGTGGAAAGTACATTTATTCAAGTAGTATACCAAGTACAGTTTTAAGGTACTTGTACTTAGTTTTCTGTATGATGACAGTTAATACTTTACTACATTTCTGTGGGATTTTTGTCTTTAACTTTAGTTACATTTCAGATTAAAATCATATGTATAATTACATAATAGGTTTATAAACTATATATAACTTCTTGGCTTGTGTAAAAATAATTCTGTGTACCTATATATTGTTGTGTAACATTTCAGATGTGTTTCAGTGTTGTCAGCAGTTCTACCAAAGACAAAGATTTCCTCTTTTACATTACCTTTACTTAAGTAAAGGATCTGAGTACTTATTTCCCCACTGGATGTTAAACTATTTATTCATCTTCAAATTAGACCCAATAAGAAAGCGTATTTATGCATCTACCTTCTTTGGTGGACGGACCCAGAGAAAGTCTCAGAGTGATATTGAGAATGGCTTGAAGAACACACAGCAGCCCGACACTCAGCAGAACCACTCTGAGGTGTGTGACATCTGTGCAACACACACACACACACACACAAAGAAAAACATCACTGTCTTGTGCAAACCCAATAAAACAAACTAAATGTAAATATATTTGCAGGATAAAATACTGTAAAACCAAGTCAAAAGTATGTTTTCACCTACCTGCCACTGGAGTCTTGGCAGCAGCAGGAGTTTCCTCGTGTACAGGTCTGGGAAATTCCTGATATTCACCAACTTCAACGTTGACTTCAGACTCACCAGAGCGAAAGAACACGGCCATGTTGCAGCAGCGGCGGTTGTAGCGGCGAGGTGTGTTTTGAATCTGCTGGATGAGCGGTAAGAACTTTTAACACTTCCAGCTGTCGTGTTAGAGGAAGTGCTGCAGCTGTTTTAGCATCTAAGATGAAGACTGGACAGGCCATCTCTGACAGAGCCTTTTCTGTTTTCTTACCAACGCTGTATGTTATATTCTGTACAATAAGTTACTTTTGTCAGGAACTACAATCTGTGAAGAAAGATTTACCTTTTTTTTCCTACATTTTTGGTGATTAACGGAAGGATGTGTATATTTACAAAATGCTTTTATGAAAAAAATCCTTCTCATAATTTCATAGAAATGATTGTACGTTTTACTCTACATTTATCTGATGTGGCTGAAGTAGCTTTAGTCATTTTTCAGATGGGGATTTAAATATTTTACGTAAATATCCTAATATCTATGTTCTTATTAATTGTTGCTCCTTTCTTTTATTCATTTGCTATATATACACTTTTGTTTGAAAAAAGGATGCGGTGCTATTGTTATTCTACTGAAAGTATCTAAAATTGGCTCCACATCAATCAAAATTGGGTATTATTACATACTATAATAAAACAGTCAATATAATGAGCACTATATTTTTCAATAGCAGTAACATTTTGGACTTTTGAGTATTTTTTTTCCACTTTCTTGGGGTGATTTGTTTTACACATGCAGCCATTGTGAAAATGTGTATAAGTCTTCCTTTGTGACAATGTGTAAATACAAATAATTAAATTTAATTCAATTGAAGTTTGACAAATGTGAATGACATTATGATGAGTCAATCAAATCAAGTCATGATGTCATTCTGGCATCTAATTCTTAAGATGCCAAAAGGTTCAAAAGGTTTTTTTATATTTAAATCTATGTTGAATGGGACTATAAATCTCAGGACAAATAAAAGTATACTTCAGCAAGTTAATGAAAATAAGTTTATTCTTTGGTTTGTTTCTTGGCAGGTTCAGAAACGTCTTGTTGAGAAAATCTTGATGATGGTGAACAAAATAGTAAATTTACACAATATTGTGACAAAATCGAGTTGTAAAACACAAAACGTACATCTTCCACAAAAGACGGTTTATTTCCCTGTTGATGCAGCTCATCACAAGGTGTGAATGTTAGCGTTCATTTACAATCCGCTCTGGTACAAAAAAATACAGTAGATATAAAATATGAATTTCAGGTCTGACAACAAAACAGATTAAACAGGTTAAATTCAATATTTTTTCAAGGAGTCAGATTTCACCCGAAATATCAACAGACTATTCGTAGCTGAAATGTGTAATTTTACAAATGTCACAGCACGTTTTCCTCGAAAAGCTACAGTACAGAGCAAGTAGCTGCAGCATCACATTCTTTGCAGATGACTGTATGTGTTACACGAAACAGGAGAAAATTATGTCTACATAGAAAATATAAGGCAGTAAATAGTTCCCATCAGATTTGATTTGTGGGTTAATTAGATCTTAATTTAAAGTCTGAAGAACCAAACATCTTCCAGCTTCATTCTCACTCACTTTACAAGAATATAGCTACAATCATGACTCAACAGAACATTATTTCATTAATAACTTTTTCCTCAAATAAGTTATTAACCTAAAAAAAAAAAAAATCCAAATTAATGTAAATATCACTTTATCATATTATGTTTATTGTGTATATACAAACCTTCACGATATAGAAGGCCAGACTTTCTCACCGCCAGGTTGCTGCCAGAATGTTTGTCCAGTTTTATTTCATAATGCACCACTACTGTTTAATTATAATATTAAATCATCTTAATGGTTGTACAGGTTGACAGCTGTGTCTAAGTCACTGATCATATTTGCTTAGACTATACATTTAGAAACGCATCTTAAATTAATATTTTTTTTACAATCAGTGACCACATTTACATGGACAGCAGTAATGTAACTAAGTCAGTATTTCAATCAAGGTGTTTACATGAGTTGTTATAGAATATTATGTTAATATTTACATGTTTATATGCTAAAGTTTACCTTCAGAGAGAGAGAGAGAGACCATAATACAGAGAAAAGTCTGAGTCAAATAAGACTGAATTACTCATGTTCAATCCTTTCAGGCTGTGACCTTATTCAGGTTAAACTATTTAGAAAATGATATTTCATGGTTGTGTCTTTATCCGAGTATTGTTTCAATCAGGCTAAAATCAAATGACAATTGTCCATGGAAATGTGATCAATGTCTATACCGTTGGAAAACATAAGCTTAAACACGAGAGTGTAAGATTCGGCAGCATCTAAAAGTAGCAGTAGGTTTTAATTAGTATCTAATTCAATCAAAATAAGGATTGTTGTGTTTTTATTACCTCAAATTGAGCTATTTTTAATCAACATGGGGAGTGGGTCTCCCTCCATGATGTCCGCCACTACGGTGACTGTGCAAAACGGCTCTAGAGACATTTTTTTTTCTTTCATGTTTTCCATGGCCGCCGTACCAATCTGCAACCTCACCAACTAGCCACTACACGCTGTATCTTTAAAAAATAAAATGAAATGACTGTATGCAGCTGATGAGCAGGAGCCAGTGCTGTGGCACACATGTGGTCTGGCTGCCTGGTCTGACAACAGACAGGAAGACGTCTTTTAACAGGAATACGGTGAAACTCGCCAGCAGGAGCTGCAGCGAGTCTGTACGTGAAGAGTTTGGTGAAACCTCACTGAGGCGGGGGAGGAGGGGGAGGGGGAGGCGGGAGGTCGGAGAAGGGGACAGCACTCGGTGGCCACAGATGAGAGGAGAACGACGGGTTGAAGAAGGATGGAGGAGGAGGAGGAGGGTAGAGGGGGAAGTTGGGAGGTGGATAGGGAGGATGAGGATGATGATGAGGAGGAGGAGGAGGATATGGGCAAGGAGGGGGGAGGTACATGGGCGGGGCGTTCATGTGTCGGGGCGGCGGGTGTGCATGTCTGGGTGGAGCATCTGTGTGGCGGAATGGTGGGTGTTTGTTCCTCGGGTTCTGGTGTCTAAACGGTGCCCCTGAGTTTCTTGGCGGGAAACCCTTGGCGTCATGATGCTGCTGCAAGGTGTTCTGGGTAATGTGGGTGGCATTATCTGTAAAGTTAAATTAAAAAAAAAGCGTGTCAAAGTTTATGATTAAAGACGGTCAACCCCACACACAAGGAGAAGGATTCTTCCCAGGCTGAGGATGTCTCAATGATCATCATCCTCATCAAAGTGTGTGTGCATTCGTGATACCTGTGATGTTATTATCCCGCTTCTTTTTTGAGTTTTTGCTCTTCCTCTTGGCCTCCTGCTCTTTTTCATCATCGCTGTAATCTAAAGCCTAGACAGAGAGAGGGTTGCACTTCATTCACATGCAATCATTTTTAGCGTATTGATGATGTGGATATTGATTTTTATATATATATATATATATATATATATATACATATATATATATATATATATATATATACAGTCGTCCTCAAAATTATTCATACCCTTGTTAATTTTGTGTTTTTTTTATTTTTGCGATGAAACTAATGCAACTTTGTCAAGTTTGTTTATGAATTATATGTGACCAACAAGTGAAAGAACGACAACAATACACAATTCAAGAAACTCTTAAATTCATGGGCATTTTATTGTCGGATTACCAAAAAATGCCATGTTCAAAATTATTCATACCCCTGGCAATATCTCAACAAAAATGTCCCAAATGTGTTCATCTTTGTCCCAAAGTTATTTCATGATGTCTCATCGGAATGAATACCTTTTTTGTTGACCAAATGTTAAACAAGGTTAAAAAAAATAGCATCTTTCCAGAAGAGTATAAATAGTGGGAAAGGGTTCAGGTCATTGTTAATCTCTGGTCATCATGGTAAAGAAGAAGGAGCTCAGTGAGGACCTGCGTCAGCGTCTTGTGCAGGCCCACAGTGAAGGAAAGGGTTACAAGGCCATTTCCAAGCAGTATGGTGTCCCTGTCTCAACCGTCCAGAGCATCATCAACAAGCACAAGAGGTTCAACACTGTCAAAAACCTCAGTGGGCGTGGCCGAAAGTGTAAGGTGTCCCCCAAACTTGCCAGGAGAATCTGCCGAGAGGTCAACACCAACCCACGGACCACAACCAAGGCCCTAATTCAAACCCTTGAGCAGACAGGGACAAAGGTGTCACGGTCCACCATTGAGCGAGTTTTGCACAGAGGAGGTCTCCATGGACGTAAACCTCGGAAGACGCCGCTGCTCAGGAAAAAACATCTGGTAGCTCGCCTGGCCTTTTGTAGAGGTCATCTGAAGCAAGAACCCAGCTTTTGGTCAACAATCCTGTGGTCTGATGAGACAAAACTGGAGTTATTTGGCCATATGGATACCCAGTATGTCTGGAGGAAGAAAGGAGAAGCCTATAGACCAAAGAACACTGTGCCCACTGTCAAGTATGGTGGTGGAAGCATAATGCTGTGGGGATGTTTCTCTTCCAGTGGCACAGGCAATCTCGTCAAGGTCCAAGGTATCATGAAGAAGGAGGATTATATCAGGATACTTGATGAAAATGTCAAGGAATCTGCTGAAAAACTCAAGCTTGGCCAAAACTGGATGTACCAGCAAGACAATGATCCTAAACACACCGCCAAGGTAGTCAAGAGATGGTTCAAGGACAATGACATCAGTGTCCTGGAATGGCCAAGTCAAAGTCCTGACCTCAATCCAATTGAGAATCTGTGGCATCACTTGAAGACCAGAGTGATGGCGAGGAAACCAACCAACCTGACCCAGCTTGAGGCATTGGCCAAGGAAGAGTGGGCCAACATCCCACAGGAGACGTGCAAGAAGCTTGTGGACACGTACAAGAATCGTCTGGAAGCAGTCATAAAGAATAAAGGCTATGCCATTGACTATTAAATAAAGACGATGGACTAGGGTATGAATAATTTTGAACATGGCATTTTTTTGGACTCCGTTAATAAAATACCCCAGAAATGATTTTTTAAAATTATTTTATATTGTTGTCATTCTTTCAATTGTTGGTCACATGAAGCTAAAACACAAATTTGAAAACAAGCATTTATTTAATCACTAAATGAAAAAATCACAAGAATCAGCAAGGGTATGAATAATTTTGAGGACGACTGTGTATATATATATATATATATATATATATATATATATATATATATATATATATATATATATATATATATATATATATATATATGGTATTGTCTTATTGCCCTGGTTTGGCATTCTAAACACACACTGGATATTTCTAAATAAATGGCATTAAGGAAACTGCCTGCTACTCCTGAAGTTGCTTCCTACCTCTTCTGGTGGTTCTTGGTCATTTTTCCAGGATGCATCAGATCCCTTATAACTGTAGAAGAAAGAAAAACAGTTTCCACCTTTGTTTAGAAAATTTAGTACACCAGAAGCTGACAACCATTCACCAAAGAAAGTGGAAATGTAGTACATTTGTTCAACTTTAATACTCTCTGCAATATATATATGTGTGTGTGTGTGTATACTCACAGTTGGAGCTGTTGTGTGAGGATGTATCTGGTGTATTCTTTGATGTCTGGTGCATAATAAACAGTCAGCCCCTCTGTCAGCCCCTTGCTGCTGATCTGCTCTACAGAGTTAAAACGTAGGATATACAACGGACTGCAAACTGGGCCAAACACCTCAAAAACCTGAGACACACACATGCAGAGAACATTAAACGCTTACCCACACCCACAAATGAAGAACATTTTACACACTCACACACACACACCTTGCCCAGAGCCACCCTATCAGACCGAAAGATGATGCTGTCGTCAGTCAGAGCCGGTGTGTCCTTCAGAGACTGGATGATAACTGCAGAGAGACAAAGCTTAAAGGCAGAGCTCATACAGTAAAACACTCTGGTTTTAGATGTGTGTGTGTGTGTGTGTGTGTTACCCAGCTGCTGTAGTATACTGGAGACTGTTCCAACTGGCTGCAGTTCTGCATCCTCTGGTAGCGACACACACACCTCCTCCACTGCTGGAAGATCCTGCACACACATTGTGACATTGTTAACAGGAGACATAAGCAGCAACATGTGTCTCAACCTGACACAAAAGGTGAGATCTGTCCTGGGTTTTACATTTTATCCACACACCAAAAAAAAAAAAAAAGCCATGAAAGATTTTAATAGAAGTGACGTAGACTACAGCTACTACTCATAGAATAACATGAATTGTCTCAAAAAAATTATTTAAATAATACTGAAACAGACATTATGACCGTATTTCAGTTTGAATCCTTCTGTGTCTGAGTGACTGTGTCACCTACTGGTAGACAGTTAAAAGGAGTCCAGAGTACTGGAATACAGTTCAGCAGTGGTAGAAGTAGTACTGAAGTAAAAGTATCAATACTTTTATGAATACAACTATCAATAAAAACACTGATCTGCAAGACCGGCATCAGAATGATTATTGATGGTATGATGCCTGTATGATGATGTCCAGACTGTGTAGAAAGATGCTTCAGCATCCTGCTGCTGGAGCTTCCAATCACACTTGAAATGATAATTTCTGATCTGAAATGAGTATGGAATCTCAGTGAAAACTCAATTCTCGAGTCCCATCACCTGTGGAAAAGCGGTTTCACTGAGATTGTCTTATGTGTCCTCGGTTGCCTTCAACACGCAAACACTCGTTTCAGTCATACTGACCTCAAGCAGGACTTCATCTCTGGTTTTGATGGGGGCTGGTTGGCTGAATCCCTCGTCGTCATCTTCGTCGATCACAAGCGCGGATACGCCAGAGGAGGAGGAGGAAGAGGAGGAGGAGGAGGAAGAGGAGGATGACGACGAGCTGTCGCTGAGGAAGCAGCGACGTCAGAGTCAGTTTTCATTCTTTGTTTATTTTAAGCTTTCGTCAATTTATCACGTGTATGTGTGTGAATACCTGTCTGAATCTTCAGAATCACCTTCATCCTCATCCTCGACTGTCTTGCACGCGCTGACTAAAGACGGTCTCGCCGATGTGGAGTCTGTATGCGCATCTCCCGTTTCTTCCGGATGCATTTGTGTGTTTGACGGCGAGTCAGCGCTTTCTGCCGTTACCATGACACCCTCTCGTTGCGTGCTGCTCACGGTAACCTCCATCTCCTCTTCCTCATCTTTGTGCGTTGGCGACGTCTGTCCATTCTCCTGTGACGGCTGTTCCTCCATCTGAAATGTACACACAGTTAAACCTCTCCAGACAAGAGTGTTTATTCTGTGTTAATACACTTGTTATATTTTTTATAAATGTGAATATCTACTGGTTTTGTAGCCATCCAACAACTGTCAGAATTTACATTTTAGGTATTGCATCTAACTATTAGATTAATCACCAAGTATTTTGATAATTAAATGATAGGAGTGATTTTTAAGAATAAAATGTCCAAACTCTCTGGCTACAGCTTCTCAAATCTGATTTTCTTCTAGTTTCTTTAGTCTTTAAAGATGATATAAGCCTTTTTTTTAACCTTTTACCCACACAATTTGTAGTGAAGTCACATTAGTTGTTAACAACAGCTCCACCAAATAATAATCATCTCACGACCCCTCAGCTTTATCTTCTGACCCTTTGGAAGGACCCGACCCCTAGGTTGGGAATCACTGGACTAAACTGGCTCTGCCTCCAGCAGCTACAACAGTAACATGCTGCTCACACAATTATGTTAATTATCTATTGATGAATATAATAATACATCAGTCAGAGGACCAAACCAATACTTTTACTGTATCATGCTCACACAATTCTTTGCTTTTACTTCACTAGGATTTTTTCATGCAGTAACTTTTACTTGTAATGAAGTATTGTTGAAGAGTTGTGCTGGTATTTTTACCTCAGTAAAGGGTTTGAATACTGCTATAGATTTGTAATACTTCCCTTAACTGTAAAAAACTGCAGAAATATGGCATTATGTTTGAGAAAGAAGAATAAAGGACTTTATAACTTTAAATAAAAGTAACGTTGCCTTTAACTGTAGTAACCGCGTTTCTGCATAAATTGTCACATTATTCATTTATGCACAAAACCATAAAACCTGTAATTCGAAGAAAAAGCGGCACAACAATCTTACCATAATAAATGAAACGTGTCGTTAAGTCCACGTTAGAATGTGCCGGCTAATTAGCTAACGAGCTAACCGGTGCTAACTCCGGTAAATTTAAATAACGATACGTAACAGTAATTTTACGGCATCGTTTACTCAGTAAAATAAAGAGAACCTTTAAAGCAAAGTATTTTTACAGTAGTAAAGTACCTGTTTGTTTGTGAGGCTGCTGGGTCACTCGGTTCTTTCCGCAGGACTGAGAGGAGCCTCATGAACTCCGCTTCGTCAAGATAGCATGATTCAACCCAAGCACTTCCGTTACAGACCTTCAAAATAAAGGTTTCATAGGGGGGAAAAAAGTCACCAAGGAGGAAGTTTTAAAAATGTCTTGATTTTGGAAAGTAACTAAGTACGTTTACTCAAGTACTGTACTTCACTGTACCTCACTACTAGTACATTTGTGAGGTACTTATATAGTATTTCCATGTGATGCTTGACTTTACTACATTTCAGAGGGACAATACTTTTACTCCACTACATTTACCTAACAGCTTTAGTTACTTATTACTGTTCATAAGTACATTTGTCTATAGATAATATGTTAAAATAAATTGTCATTCATTTTGAGTGAACATTATATGTATACAGTGTATTATTATTTATTCACATGTATTTAGTGATTCAAACAGTGTAACAGTCTGTATAATGAGAAATTTGACTTTTGATACTTTAATTTAATCTACAATCTATTTGAAATGTAACTAGTAACAAGTGGAAATTAAATGTAATGGAGAAAGTACAATATTTCTCCCTGAAATGTAGTGGAATGGAAGTATAAAGTAGAGTCACATGGAAATAAATTTAATTTGTTTTACTCAAGTTAACATTGATAACCACATTAACTAGCTATAGGTTATAGTTATTTGACAAGACAAGATACTCTTCATATACAATCTTAAATGAGTATCACATTTTAAACCACAATACATTATATAACTGGAATATCATTGAATATACCTGGAGTACTTTTATTTTGAAGGGAAAATGTTTGAGTTCCGGTAGCTATTGTTTCTCTCTGCAAGTTTGGACCGCAGCTACTAAACCCATGAGCCATCCACTGCATGTCCACGGCACGTGGGGTTGTGTTTTTCCGGGTTTGCGCGAGGCCTCTGCGCAAAAGCAGAAACACACACTTTCTAGTCTAATGTCGCATTTTATCCAGAGTCTCGACGCTATTCGCTCTATTAAAGTATTTTTCCATATACAGTTAGCATGTTCTATATCTGTAACAACTGTCAACCATTGAATATAAATAATATATTAGCTGACACGTTTGTAGCTACGATGATGTGTAGTCAATTCTTATAGTATAATAAATAGAAAGTAACACAAATACAAAATACTCAATAACAAGTAAAAGTACTAAATTGAAAAAGTAAAAATACAGAAGTATTGTCAATAAAATGTACTTAAATTTCCAAAAGTAGTAGTATTTTATTATAATATATTAGACTATTTGTATTTTTATCTTTTAGTTCATTGATATGGAGCCAATTTTAGATATTTTGGGTATATTCATAGTAATAGTAGTGCATCATAACATTTGGCAACTTTCACACAAATTACTTTGCAATTAAAAAACAAAGAACAACACTTTAATATAATATAAATAATAGAATATAAAAGTATATTAAATTTATGTAAAATATTAACATCTTCATCTGAAAAGAAACTACGGCTGTCAAATATGTGCAGTGGAGTGGAAAGTATAATATTTCTCTCTGAAAGGTAGTCGATTATAAAGTAGAATCACATGGAATACTCAGCTACAAGTACCTGACAATTACTTCAGTTTCTTTCCAACACTGTTCAATTAAAATAAAAAAAAATACCATTGAACTGTACATGTGAGGTGCAGGACAGCACATTTTAAGATGCTCAATTCAAATAACATCAACATCTTACTTTATTAAATGTTGAACTTACTTTTTATACTAAAAACATAGAAATAATCATTAGAGATAATATTGTAATAGGGATTTTTGTGTTTTTTGGCATCTTGTATCATGTTTTTTTTTCAAATATAATTTATATATAATACAATAATATATACTATTTTTTTTTCATTAGACATTATTGGCATAGTTAAACAGGATACACTGTAAACAGTGTAACCTGTGCTAGAAGTTTATCATATGATCAGTAGATGGCAGCATAACCTTGTTTGATTATTCAGTTGAAACAATGACAAGTGGATTAGAAATCAAATATCAAATCTGCTTTGGAAAGTTTGCACACACAATCACACACACACAAACAAATAGAAAGTACAAGGAATTATAGGAAATGTTTGGTACCACTGGATTTAAAACAACTCGTGCTTTTTATTAACCAGGGTAAATCAGATATTAAGAATATCAAATGTTAAACTTATCTGTGTGACTGAATAAAGAATGATCACTATTTGAAATCAATACATTTTGATTTTGTCATGTGTCTTGATTGATTTTCATAATAGAATGTGTTTCCTCCTATAACAGAACAAAAAACAAATTGTGGGGATTTTCCTTAACATTCTAAACCGAGTCATAAGTCCCCAGTGGATTAAAAATATAATTACATCATAATTTACATGTTCTCCTGACTATTATTATCCAGTGAGTTTCCAATGATCAATGATCCTTTTCAACAAAGACAAATGACTCCATGAGTCAGGTGGGATGTGGAGTGTGTGTGTGTGTGTGCCTGAGTAAATATTCTTATCCAAAAAAAAAAAAAAAAAAGTTTGTTTTCATGTGGTTTGTACATTTGTCCAGTGCTGCAGAAAGAAATGTCTCAGCTTTCAAGATGTCCTTCCAAAATCTCAAATGTCTGCACAACTGTAGTAAAAATGTTCTAAATCCTGCGAGGGAATAGCACTTACCCCCCCACTAGCTCCCAAATCCATATTACCATATGGTGTCCACAAATGCAAAAATATGTAAGTTTTGTAATTACCGAGGAGATTTTCAGAACTTGAACCTGGCATCACGCGCGCAAGCGCCAAATCAAACGCTGCGTGAGATCAGCTGACGCAGGGCTCCTAAATGGGCATATTGTTACTGAGCCTAATCAGATGTAACGTGGACGCGGTGCCACTGTTGTTTTAACGCCTCGAAGCCGATTCACCCACATCAAACGACACTTTTCACCCTCTTACGTCAGCACCGGGAGTGATTTATTAAAAAAAAAAAAAACAGATCCCATGGAGGATTCCTATTCGCACGCATCGCGGGAGATGAGAAATGTTTTTTTTTTTTTTTTCCGGTGGGTATGACTCACCTTCCCAGAATGCTCGACTGGATTCGTACCGGTGTTTAAATAAATGTGTGTGGAACATCAGAGCCGTTGAGGTACTGCCTCTGTGTCTTGTGAGATTTCCTTTGATAACATTTCGCGAGCCAATTCTTTAACACTGAGTCCCATTGTCTCAAATAGGCAGAATAGAAAACAGACAGTGTAACTGAGAAACTCCGCGTGTGCGCTGTTAGTAGACCCGCTGACGTAAAAACATCCCACAAAACCTAATACATCACACACATCTGCAGCATTTATTGTAATAATAATAAGAACTATTACAGTTTGCATGCGCTTTAATTGCAGCAACGCAGTCTGAATATTTAAGAACCTATGGGACAAAAGATATGTGGGAAGCAAATAGAATTTCATAGGGCAGTGGTTCTCAAAGGTTTTCATATCAAGGACCCCTAATCTGAAAACAAATTAGATCAGAGACCCCTATCAGATGAGATTTTTGCTTTTATTACAGAAAGTTTATAAAACTCATGATCAGAAATACCCATATTCCACTTCACTACAATTCAATGTTGCCTATCCTTTGTATAACCTAATAATACAATATAAATATATATATTAGGAAATACAAAAGTACTATTGCTGTCAGTCGATTAAAAAAAATAATCAAATTAATTACAGGATTTTGGAATTAATCACATTTTAATGTCATATCTGCTGAAGGTCTCCTGATAAAGAATTTGAATTCTAGGATATTAAAAAATTGTAGTGCATGACTAATCAATTGAATACAGTAAGAAGAGAAGATGTGAAATCCAATTTTTTATTGGTGAACTGTGCTTCATAAATTAAATCCATAAGTAAAGGTCCAGCACATTAAACCAGTTAGGCCTGGTGCATTATTCAAAAATGTAAAACAAATACAGTAATACAGTTAAATAAATAAAATAAAGCTGTCTTCAAAAATGTAAAACAAATACAGTGATTTAGTTAAATAAATACAATTATGAAATAAAATAAGGCTGTCTCAAATAGGCACTTAAGCTCAATATAGCAATTCAAAAATGAATAATAGAAGTCGTATATTTTGCGCTGCATTGTGCCAACATAATTTTGCTCGGTGAGAGCAAACACGTGTGGTTTGAACCAATCAGAATTAGCGATGCTGATAACGTGACCACGTGACCATCGGCCAACCAGAAACGCATTTGTCCAGCACGGCTCGCGTCGCATAGCAACCAGAGACGCGCCCAGACTTGTCGCTCCGTGCCAAACGGCACAGACACCGAAACAGCGTAGATTACACTGAAACGAGCACAATGGAATTGTTCCAGCACTCAGATAATATAACTACTGTGACTTTAGTACATCGTTTTATTTAACATGGTATTTTCACAGGGTGCTTCTTCTGCTATTTTAACGGAACGCCGTTCCGGTCGTGAATCTTTTAACGGAATGTAGTTCCGTACAGTTCCGGTTCACTTTCACCCCTGAGCTCGCCACCGTTGATACTCATAATTAATTGCGTTAAATTTTTTAACGTGTTAAATTGCAGCGTAATTAATTAATCGAATTAACACATTAAAATGACAGCTCTAAAAAGTACACAAAAATCTATCTATCTATCTATCTATCTATCTATCTATCTATCTATCTATCTATCTATCTATCTATCTATCTATCTATCTATCTATCTATCTATCTATCTATCTATCTATCTATCTATCTATCTATGACCTCTAATAATACATTGATATGTCACAACATTATATGATGTAATGTAATATACATATACCACATATATATATATATATATATATATATATATATATATATATATATATACAAAATAGAATAATGTATTACATAACATGATACAATAAAAAAAATAACACAATATGGTAGCAGTACAATATGATAACAGACAGTGATGAATAATATGGCACAATATTACAATTATGACATTGACCCCTATGACTATACCATTTGGCATTTTATATAGATATTTACAATTCTGAAATCAGAAGATTTTCACAGCCGACGGCCTTTTTGTTGTTTTCACCTTCGTCCCTCAAACAGTCAGAGTCCACCATTGATGCAGCAAATCAAGGCCAAACTGATATTGTCCTACAGAAGTAGGAATTCCTGCTGGAGTTTATTCTTAGGAGCAGCTCAAGGGACACACACAATGTTTAAAAAGTAAGAATTTCCTACTTTTGTTGAGCAGCTTACGTGATCATAACGTTTCCAAAAATATCTGCAGTTTGAAGCTGTGAGTCAACCCCACAGAGCTGCGTGTTAAAGTATGTGGTCACATGGCCCTGAGAAAGTTCACTAATGAATTTGAACATGTTATGTTATTGCGTTCTGAATGACGGGCAATCAGCAGCACATTCAGTTTTAATTTTACAGCATACGCATTAAGTGGTTATAAGACTAGAAACACAAATTGCAGCCTATTTACAGACAACCAGACTCTAAAACATGTTTCTAAAAACATTTGAGCTGAGATTTGATCATTGATAACTGCTGCATCTTGAAGAGAACAGTTGTTGCAGCAACCTAATTTTAGGAGCATCTGTAAATTGTTGCATCTCCTAATTTTCTGCATGTGACGTGTTTAGGGATCATTGGTTAATTGTAGCTTCCTTCCAGGTCTCTCAAGTGTGTCATTTAAGGAACATTGATAAATTGTAACTTATACCGTTATTCCACATGTGAGGTACACAGAGACATAACTATACTTTTAGTGGTTAGGAAAATTACTACACGTGTGCTGATGCTAACCTGCCATACCTTAGTCACTGTCCTCTTTTAAGCTAACTTTAGGCTAGTGCTTAGCCTTAGCAAAAATGGCAGTTTGGGGCAACACATCTCAGTCATTTTGCGGTTAATTGTCACGTGTGTGTAAACGCTTTTTCTTGTTTAGTTCAGTTCAATCTGGAATTTTGATTTTAAGAAAGGTAACTGATATTTGAGGCTGAACTGAGGTGAGCAATAATTTACCATTTTACACAACCCTAAGTAAAAAATATCAACGTTACATATTTCAAAATAAGTCAGATACAAATCCTAGCTGTGGTAGCCATACCTGTGGATTTGTTAGAGGAGAGATGAAGGAATCCTGTCATACTTCAGGATTCCTTCATCCTGATTAAAGCTAACTTTAGGCTGGCATTAGCTTTAGCAAAAAATGGTAGTTTGGGACATGTCATGACATGTCTCAATCATTAAAAAGTGTTAAAAAAAAACGTAAAACCGATATTTGATTCTTAGACCCTCTAATATCCGCAGCTGTTCCTAAGAACTTTGACGCAAAATATTATACAACATGCCCTAGCATGTTGTATAATATTTTTTATAATATTTTGCGTTCATTAAGTTCGTTCATTGGCCACGTTCAACAACTTTTTCAAGGAATAATATATGAGTGTGAAAAAATATGACAAGTCTCCCTACTTGAAATAATTATCAACTATTTTTGAGACAGTAACATGATGTTGACACCAAAAATTTCAGGCTAAAATGGCCAGTGCACAACGGCCCTGCTTCTCCCTGCATCATTTGTTGTTTCACAGCGAAAGAAGTGGAGCCGCAGCTGTTGATTTACCTCGGTGGCGAGGTAGAGAAGCACCTTTGCCCCCCTGCTGTCTTTTACCACAGGAGAAGAAAGACGCTCCCCCCGTGTAGAATTTGCACAACAATGTCTCTTCAAGATGGGTGATTTGACACGGCGTGCACTCCACCCCGCTGTCACAGCTCTGTAGTTAAAACTGTTTCTTTTGTGGCGGCGCGCATTCAACCCGGGCCTGTTTGTGTCACCGAGCAGTCGGGGAATTGAACCCACGTCGCTGAAGGGGCCACAGGATATGTTTGCGGGTCGTAAAAGGCAGCAGGTGTTTTTTTTTCTGGCATTGTCTCTCTCTCTCACACACATACGAGAGAGCAGGTGTTGTTTGTCAGTGAGTATTCTTCCTTTTTTTTTTTACGATCCCAATGTCACTCATTGTGTTGCACATGACGAAACACTGTCAACGCTGTTTCCGGTACAAATACCTCCTTGCTTACGCAAACAGAATCAATTTACTTGCATTTCCACCATAAGTCAGAGAGAATTCCATGAATTCCTGAATTTTTTGGGGGGGATTTTTTTTTCCTCTGTCACTTCCACATTTCCTCCCACTGGTGACAGCTTTCAGCTGTTTTTATAAGAGGAAAAAAGAACCATAAAAGGACAATGCCGGTATTTTCTGCAGTTAAAGTCTCCGTATCTTTTTGTAAAAGTCGTTGAAAGTCAAGTGGAAAAACAAAGACACTTTGTTATAATGTCTTTTGGTTTGTGCAAATTATTAAATAACATCTTGTTTTGAAGTTTTTAAAGTTTGTAGAAAAAAAAGATAAACATTTATACTGGGAAAACCTCCAACCGGTCTTAGTCAAGATGAAAATGATTTATTTAGAATGCTGAGAATAAAAGAGTAACTGGAAAATAAACAAGAGCATAATTGAAGAAGTGCAACTTGTGTAGAAACACAATCAATAAAACGGAAAGTTTGGAAAAAGTGGACTTTGGATGACGACATGTTATAATTTCATCATTAAAATGTCATTTGCCAACTTGTCTTCAGACAGATGGATGACAGAATCTTTCCGTTTGTTCTTGTCTTAAGAAAACAAGACTAGCATTGTCTTAAAAATGATTAAATGGACTAGAATCAAGAAAAAAAATGAAAAGTTAAATTATCTGTCAATGGAATAAGATCATTCATCCTCTTGTTCATCACTTTTAGGCTCCATAACTATTGATTGGATCATTTGGTTATTGAATTTCCAATTTTTGGCCAATTTGTATATAAATATGTTTTTATTTTTATTTGAATATTATTTTTTCGCAATCCAGTGATGACTCAGTGATCATTGCAGCTACAGGAGGAAGAAAGACAGATAAAAAAAATTATATTTATCAAAATGTTTTTAGGACAGTTTTTTTCAGGACCATTTGTCTTATCATTCTGGTTAAAAAAAAAAGAAAAAAAAAAGGCCAGGCACGCTCCAAGCGGGACACCACTGATGCTGTTTACTAATTCTCAGGCTTCATGTTGACATATTAATGATCATTGGTCATTAAACCTGCTTGTTCGACTGTTGGTGGCCTCCACAATCAACCATCCAAACTTACTTCGTTGTCCTTGGACAAGCTGAGACGGAGAAAGAAGACGGAGGGTGTTTGACCCAGAAAGAATAAAGACCCAGGGTTTATCCCCATTAAGGAAACACAGGAATGTGTGTGTGTTTGTGTGTACTGTGTGTGTGTGTGTAAGTGAATGGTTAGGCTCCCACAGGACTCACTCTGACAGTGCCTGGCAAACACAGGCCTGGGAAAAAGCCTGAAGAACACACACACACACAGGATAATAAAACTATTTCCAACATTTGGGACACTTTTACTATCCCAAAAGTTTGGGATATTATTAATATAATATAATATTTCGAACATTTGTCATTGGAATAAGATCATTCTACCAGACCCTTTCATCCTGAATCCTGTGAAGATTTTTTTTTTCTTTTTCTTTTAGTGCAGTCTTCCACCCTCTTGTTCATCATTTTTAGGCTCCATAACTATTGATTAGATCATTTGATTATTGAAATTGCATTTTTTTTTTGGCAAACAAAGGCCTGGAACACACACACATGCACGCACACAGACTCATTTGGGATCATGAAAGTAGCTCAATATTTTCCAACATTTGGAAAAATAGTTCAAGATATTATTAATATATATCAATGGAATCAGATCATTATTATATACTCAATATTAGACAATACATTTTCATCCTGGTTACCCAAATGAGACACCCAAATGTTGGAAACATTGGGATACTTTCATTATTCCAAATGTTTGCACCTATAACATATGTCTGGTATTACATTTTCAAAGTTACGTATTGGCCAAAACTTGTTTTAAACATGAATTAGATACTGGCCTAACTCTTTTTTTTCTTTTCAATGCCTTGTTGTAAAACTCCAGCAGCAGATGGAAACTATTCATTTACACATGTGATGATTCTTTCTTTCTGTTTCTTTATGGGTTCCAGGTTGCAAAACAAATGACTTTGACTGTAAAATTGAAGCAGATCTGGCACATGCTTTATATATCTACTATATCTATCTCTACACACTATCTGGAAGTGTAACTGTTCTCACACACAATGCATAAGAATTGTGATAATCTGCGCCCAATGGGATTCCTCAAAAATGGTCCGCCACAATCAAATTCTTCCAATACAAGCTTCTTGACTGTTTTTTATCAAATAGATTTTGTGCACACATAAACAAAGCAAAAAATATGGTGCCAGAATTAAATTCTATTAACAAATACATCATCAGCCTTTGTGGAGCCACTCATGTGGCTTGAAGAAAATATATGTAACCTATTAAGTCAATTGTTAAATTGTTGTGAAATCGACCCCATCTTGCATCTCCATCTTGCACATTTTGCACAGACACATGTTACAAACATGTCACTGGGGTACACAACTGTCCACTTCTTCTTTAAAAAAGGATATACATTGACTCCAATACAAAGATTTTCAGAGAGAAGCAGAACTGATCTAAACTTACCAGTGTCTCCAAAATAATTATTGTAGAAACACCAAATCACACCAAAACTTTTGTGAAGTCCTTACGGCAATGGTGGTTCATGTTATTTTGTGATAGGGGTGACCGTTTTGTCAGTCAAACCTCAAATGGGAGACCAGCACAGAGGGAGAAAAATGCACTTTCTTTTCTCCACATTTTTGCCCCTGCCCTACATGTTTTCCTATTAGATATACTATATATTATTAATTATATTTTAAATAAATACTGTTAAATGTTTGTTTTTATGTAAACCGCATTATAACGTGCCATATAAATAAAGCTTTGCCTTGCCTAATGTACATCACTATTGATTAGACCTATGATACAGAATGACAGTTGGGCTGCTGACAGTTCCAGATCTGTATGTTAATAAAACAACATTGCACCACTTTAATATTAGTCTTTTACGAGTATAAAATATTAATTCTGACATTAATAAACTACATTGTAAAAGCTATTTATCCCACATGCCTTAAAAGTTTCCCCACCACTACATTGTTCATTTATGAAACAGTTTGGGAGTCTGTGGTTTACTGTCACTGAGCTACGTGGTTCACATTCCATTCTGATCCTTTCTGTCTTAGTCCATTTTTCTACTGTCACAGATATGTTATCTCCTGTTCTAATCGATGCAGTATTCCCCTCTGCCTTTGAGGAATTTGCTTTCACATTCGCTGGCCCTGTTTCAAACTATTTCTTAATATTTAATGTTCTCACAGGGAAACCGTTTCCTGGGATTCTGGAAACAGGATGTGTTTGTAGGTTGTACTGTACAGCTGATGTGTACAAGCAGGATTTATTAATTTATTTTTTGAGATTATACAGTAGGTAGTTGTGACAGTATTGTTATTAAGGAATGAATACTTTCCCAGTGTACTGTACTACTTTTTACTCAAGTACATTCAGAAAGCAACTTCTATCAGCCAATTAGAGCTTTAATCTGATTGGCTAATAGAAGCTCTAATCTGATTGGCTGATAGAAGCTGCATTCTGATTGTCTGATAGAAGCTCTAATCTGATTGATAGAATCTGCTTTCTGATTGGCTGATAGAAGCTCTAATCTGATTGATTGATATAAACTCCAATCTGACTGGCTGATATAAGATGCTTTCTGATTGGCTGATAGAAGTTCTAATCTGATTGGCTGATAGAAGCTGCTTTCTGATTGGCTGATAGGAGCTCTAATCTGATTGTCTGATAGAAGCTCAAATCTGATTGGCTGATAAGAGGCTATTTTCTGATTGGCTCTTGGAAGCTCTTTTTTGATTGGCTGATTAACGCTTTTCTCTGATTGGTTGCTGGAAGCAATTATCCACATTCAATTAAAATGGCAGTACCTGTTGAACATCGTTGATGCTGTCAGATGATATGACTGCATGTTGGGGATCTTCATCAGTTGGATTCTTTAAAGAAAAAGAGACAAATGTCATTAAATAACCAGTAAGACACAACAAGACTGTACCCGTTGACACTGTACCCGTTCATTCATCTGGTATGAATGAAGTAACACTCTCATTCATACCAGGTAAAGAAAGAACATCAGGTTAACTGTATATAAACAGATTTAAACATTTCACACAGATCACCAGTCAGTACGGCACAGCATATTCATAGTAACACAAAAAACTGCTTAAAGATACTATAAAAGATAGCAAAATAGTTATGTACCAAGGATAGTAATATAGTCCAATGATGATAGTAAGAGTGAAAATTCATTTACTTTCAATTATTATACTA
Source organism: Lepturacanthus savala (assembly GCA_030544235.1). NCBI lineage: Eukaryota > Metazoa > Chordata > Actinopteri > Scombriformes > Trichiuridae > Lepturacanthus > Lepturacanthus savala. Next base: position 14,213,283 of record CM060466.1, on the reverse strand, counting down.
TAGGATTGTGTGCACACAGTTGTCATCAGTCTTAATACTATATCCTCAATATGAAAATATAATCAAAACTGTTTTACCACTGAAGCCAATCTCAAAGAATATTAACATTTAAAGGAAATGTCACAAATCCTGAAAACGTATTTCTCAATTATTAGACTATAGGATGTCCAAATACAGTCCTTACCTCTGTTAATACTATATCCTCCAATACTGAAATACACTCAGGACTATTTTACCACTGAAAACAATCTCAAGTCAATATCAACATTCGATTGAAATGAAAATTAAAATGATATTACCTGTTGAACATCTTTGATGCTGTCATGTGTCATGGCTGCATGTTGAGGCATTGGAATACAATCAAGACTGTTTTACCACTGGAAACAATCTCAATATGTCAATATCAACATGTCAATATCAACATTTAATTGAAATGACATTACCTGTTAAACATCTTTGATGCTGTCAGATGTCGCGGCAGCATGTTGATGATCTTCATCAGTTGAACCTTTCAGCTGAAAAAGAAAGAAATATCATTAAATAACCAGTAAGACTGTTGACATGTAGGAAGTTAGCCAGCCAATCAAAAGCTGCAAATTTTTACACTTGTGTGAATATTCATGAAGGGTGAAGTATCACCACCTAGCTCTGGAGGCACTGTTTTGATACACACACACACACAAAAAAAACGTCTAAATATGAACTATGTGGACTTTTGCTAAACTTTGGAATTTTGTCTTTTACACCTAAAGAAACATTTCTACATTGTTTGAATAATGAGGACACTGACCCTGTTCTCATAATTCAAAATGTCCTTATAGTGTGGCATGGATTCATGCGAAATGTCTTTATAAGGGCGCGCACACACACATACATACACACACGCACACACACACACGTCTAATCCCCTTCACCACTGTCTGGTATTCCATGTTGATCAGTCAGTGAAGGAAGTTTATGTTAAAGAGCTAATCAGGGATTTTATATGTCTCCATGTCGGCCACACACACATACACACACACAGCTCCAACCTCACACACACACGCCGACCTGTGCCAGCTTTCTGCCATGATGAAGCGCTCTGCACATGCTGGTCGACACAAAACGAGAACTTCAGCCACGCTGGCAGCAGGCGAGGTGGAAAAACATCCTGCGAACAGGTTATAACGAGTCAGAGTGTAAACACGGGAGAGGGATCGTGTTACTTCTCGGACTCTGTGAAAACACAGCGCTCGTTACGACGTCTGACCGAGGCAAAGTGAAGCAATTATTTTCATATCAGCTTGAATTCCGCAGACGTCTGTGATTGCCCTGACCAAGAGCATAGCATTCCAATTAGGGAAAAATACACAAACAGTGACGTGCGGGGGGTGGGGGGTTTGGGGGGTTTAACACACACACACACACACACACACACACACGCACACACACACACACACACACACACACACACACACACACACACACACACACACATCACATGTATCCACACACTGCCAGATTGGTTCTCAGTACCTAAAACCTTGACCTGTTATTTGTAGGGGGTCTGAGCTATTAGTGTGTGTGCCCTCATGTGAGTGTGTGTTTGTGTGTGTGTGTGTGTGTGTGTGTGTGTGTGTGCAATTAATTGCCTAACCAAGAGGTTAATGTTAAGCCAACCACACAAACTTCCTACAGGCTGTGAAATCGCTACATTTAATCAAAAGACAGTTTCTGTTCTTTCAGCCATGTCTTTAACCAATTTAAGACCAAGGTCAACTACAGTTACTGAAGTCTATGTTTGTTTTACTCAAAAAAAAAAAAAATCTAAATGTTACTCATGCATGTTTTTAAACGACATGATAGGAGACAATTTAGACAAAGGTGTTAAGCAAAAAAGTTTCCAAGTGCTTCCTGTCATGTGATGCCATTGACTGCCTGTCCCTTCATTCTGAGAACATGGCAAAGACAAACCCTCCCAGAAAGAAGTCAAAAAATTATTTTGTACCTGGGATGAATAGTTTTTGTTTGTGGGCATATGCGTGCAGTCATTAAAATGCTACTGCAGAGTAAAATATGGAAAAAAAAACATACATATCATGACTGTTAGTGAACTGATATAATTATATGCATGAAAATTTTGAAAAAAAAAACCTAAACGATGAACTCAAAGCTTTTAAATAACATTTACTTATATTCATATTAGTAACTGCAGTAAAGGGATACTCCAGAAATATCGTGTTGCAGTTATACCGACCTCTGCAAGGTGTCAAATGTCCTTATAATAGAGGCATAAAGTAGCATGATAGCACTATTCCATAAATAACTGGACAATTATTAACAATTATCCTCTAAACCTGACTAGACCTTAAACACAGCATTGTCACATCATAAAACTTTATTTAATATACATAATTAACAATAATATTTGCAGTGGTGGGTCAAGTGTTTTTCAGAGATGGAAGTTTTTATTTGTTCTATTTCTATTCTTAGAGACGGTTTTGCACAATAAATGTTCTCAAAATACCAGTCAATAGAAAAGATGCCATCTTTGGGCTTTTTATGAGGGAAAAATATCCACAATCCTCTGTTCTGAATCACATGTTTCCGTGCATCTCCTTTCAGATTTGGTAAAAACAATGCACTCATCACCAGAATTACATTCTCCAGAATTCACAAGAATTACATTCTGGTGTCTTTATAGTCGCTGGTGGGAATTTTTGTCCACATAGGAAATGACTGAGCGAGGGAGTTGCTGAAACAGCAGCTGACAGAATGTTGCTGTTCACAAACTGGTGCTGGACCTTCACTGATGAACGGCATTGATTTGTCATTGTTTGGAAACCCTGTTTGTCTTTGGAACATGTAGGACGTTTGTCACGGAAAGAACCGTTTAGAGCAACAGTTCACGTCGTAAACTCTCCCTTGAGGTAGAGTCTGAGAAAATACTTGTAGTTAGTGAAGCTTCCTTAGTTAAATATTTCTTGAAAACCTTCTGACTTTAACATACAATGAAACTGATCCTTTATGTTACTTTTATATCAAATATTTAAATATTTATCTGAAAAGTAACTAAAGTTGTCAGATAAATGTACTGGAGTGATGTTTAGAGTACAATCAGATGGAAATACTCAAGGAAAGAACAAGTACCTCAAAATGGTACTTAAAGTAAGGTGAGTAAATGTACTTAGTTACTTTTCACCACTGCATAAGAGATGTTCTTTTGTTGATTTTATAAAAACAGTAAACATATTACGACTACTACTTCTACTACTAATAATAATAATGACATGACAATAACAATACTGCCCAGACCTTCACACGCACACACTAGTTATTACTAAGGTCTTTACCATATGCCTCTTTCCACATGTGTTAAAAAAACACACACACACACAACAAATCCAAAAAAGCAATGAACATAAAATTGCCTTTTTCACCAGAATATAATTCTGGTGTCTTTATGGTCACTGTTGGGAATTTTCTCCACAAAGGGAAATAACTAGGAGAGTGAGTCACTGAAATAGGAGCTGACAGAAAGCTGCAGATCAAAAACCTCTCTAAATGTGGATTTTATATTCCAGGAACAATGACACACTTCTTTATTCCTTCAGATACAGAGATTCCTGATGTATTTGGAATTTGAACATTCACATGCATCAGGGTCTTAATGAGTGAGTGAGAACAGACTGAGAGCTTGTTGAAAAAACAAAAAAGGTTAGTTAGGTGGCTTGTGAAGAAGAATTCTTAGATAAACAGTGTGATGACCAACTAAAACTAAAAGCACTGTGGTGCAAAGGGTTCAGTGGGGTTCAGCACACACATACACGCGCATGCACGCACGCACACACACGCACGCACCCACACACGCCAGCGATTAGTTAGGTCATTGACCTGTTTCCTTGGGCCCAGTCTAATTAATGGTGTCTAAGTGTCAACCAGCTAACAAAGGAGGCTTATCTCTCCACCAACATGCTTTCCCTCCAGCCACTATGTGTTTGTTAGTGTGTGTGTGTGTGTGTGTTACTGTGTGTGTGTGTAGCAGAGAAAGAAAGGAATGTTCATTCAAGAGAGACTATAACACAATTTCCACTATGCTTTTGTGTAGAGTGGGTGACACGGTGGCGCAAGGGTTAGCGGTGTTGCCTCACAGCAAGAAGGTTGCAGGTTCAAGACCTCCTTGGTCCTGCATCTGGGACCTTTCTGTGTGGAGTTTGCATGTTCTCCCCATGTCTGCGTGGGTTTTCACTGGGTACTCCGGCTTCTACTACATGCTCAGGTTAACTGGAGACGCTAAATTGCCTGTAGATGTGAATCTCACTGTAATGCATAGGGATTGACCCCTGCAACCCTAATGTGGAGTAAGCGGGTATAGAAGATGACTGACCTCTGTATAGAACATATAAGATGGATATGCATTATGACAAAGTATTTCATATCTCTTTGAGACTTTATTATTGAAAGAACAGATGCCGTCTTTGGGCCCGTATGAAGGGAAAATATCCATGATCCTCATATGTTTCCGTGCGTGTCCTTTTAGGTTTGGTCAAAACAATAAACTCGTCACCCGAATGTAATTCTGCTGTCTTTATGGTCACTGGTGGGAATTTTCTCCACATAGGAAATGACTGAGAGAGGGAGCCACAGCTGACAGAATGCTGCTGGTCACTGCTGGGTGACCTTCAATGATGCATGGGGTTGTTTTGGTGTTGTTTGGTGATCCTGTTTGTCTTTGAAAAATGTAGGACATTTGTGATAGAACTGTTCAGAGCTTCTCGGAAGTGGAAATTAATCAGATTGAAATAATAACCAGCGTAAAATCTGCTGTTTCCCAGATGCCCAAGGATCAAGTTGATAGTGTCAAAGGTGTCAAACATCTATTACTCAAGTAGTAGTATAGATGCTATGGTTTAAAACTGTTTCTGTAGAAGCTGAAGTATCAATTCAAGCATTTTACTCAAGTATTGCCCCTTTAAAAATATTTGAACAGTGTGAATTAGCGGAAATCTATTAAATATAACACAATTTTAGGCAAAAAGAATCCTTAACTCTGAATGTATGAGCTGTCACCACTTTTTGGCAAGAGGAAAAAGAAAGTGTTTTATGTGTTGCATTGTCCTTTTAAAGGTATTTTAACAGTGGAATACTCAGGAAACAGCAACAGTTTTTTCTAAAGTGTCTTCCTTATAGGACCTATTGTTGGCCTATTGCTAATTTTATTTTATATTTCCAGCGTAAGACGGCCTGTGTGTTATGGGAGTGAGATTTGAGTAAATATACTTCTGCCAGACGCTGAAATAAACGCTGAGTGCCAACAGTGATACGGTTTCTCTGAAAACTCCATGACGCAACGAAAAAGAGAGAACAGCCGCTACATTAGCACTTCGGATACTTGAATGTGTTTGAATGAAAGATTTATTGAGGCAGACATAGAAACTGTGCAAGGCCTCCTGAGTGTATCGGCGATGGATGAAGGGATATGAACGAGCCACATTTTAGTTTGACAAGCCAAACTTCCAGTAGCTGTGTTTTGTGGCTTTGAAATATTTTTTTGGACACAGAATGCATAAAAAGACAGAACTCAACTTTGCTGCTTTGAGTTGGAATCTGATGAATGTGTCTCCTGTGACACACACACACAAACACACACACACACACACACACACACACACACACACACACACACACACACACACACACACACACACACACACACACACACACACACACACACACACACACCCTATTACCACCCTGTCCATTGTGTTTCAGTTCCGGTAGAATAAAAATTCCCACAGTTGGAATGGGTGACGTACACACCCATACCAGCTTGTTCTCATTTCCAGGGCGCCATATATTACCATTTCATCAAGCTCCTCTGCACCACTTGTTAACACCAGGTACCCGTTAGTGTCGCAAACTCCCATGATGTCTGAAAATAGACAATGCAACCAATGACATCTGTATAAGGTGAAAAAAAATGTCCAGATGGGTCAGACAACAGATGCAAAAAGTTGCACAAGCGGCAGGAGAGCGGTGTTCCAAACCATTAACCAGACATTTATAGTGCCATGTTGGGACATTTTTTTTTTTAACCACATTTTACTGACCATTTTAAACAAACCTTAACTGTTGTGGCACTAAATTGGTAAATTGACTTCATTTGTGTAGCACCTTGCTAGACTTCCAAACACTCAGAGTGCTTAACGACAACCACCTATTCACACACATTCACACACTGATGATAGCAGCAGCCTTGCAAGGTGCTCCGGATCATTTGAGGTTCAGTATCTTGCCCAAGGACACTTCGACTTGTGCACTGGAGGAGCCAGGAATCAAACTGCTGATGTCTTCCTTTTTACACAGACTCAACACAGCCTCAGATAGTTATTTCATCCAATAAAGATGATATAGTCTATAAAAGGGGAAATCAGACTAAAAAAAAAAAAAACCTTGAACTATTACGGATTTTATTAAGGAAAACACTGCAAACCGCAATATCGAAACAAAATTATGTAGAAAGTTGCACACATGTCTTTGGATTGTGCTGATATTGGATTGAAGCTCCTAGCTTCTACTGCTAGTGGGATATGCTCATTGTCTTGGGCAGTGTTCATGAGTGATTATCATAGGGAATATATGGTTTTGCTTTGCTATGTCATGATTAAAAACACTGCAGTGAAATAACAAGAAAATAATAATGATGGAAGAAAAATGTAAACCTCTCTTGTTTAAACAACCTTCTTGGGCAACAGAACAGAACAGTAGAGATCTTCAGGAGGTGTGCTTGAGAGCAGATGGAAGTCTCATGCTTTGCCATACAAAGTTTATGAGGTGCATCCAAACGCTCCATGCAGGTTTTGACAGTTTATGGTTGTTGTCGCATAAGCAATCTTTAGGTTTTTGAGTTTTCAAGTGGAGATAGAATGTAGATGGCTGCTGCTATACAAGTGTTTGTTTTTGTGCAGTGAGTGGGAGCAACACAAGCAACTATACCCGAAACTATAGTTACATCATTCCACAATCAGAAACCATGGATTACCATATCCATCAGGGATTCCATTAGCAAACAGACTGCAGCCTACCATTTAGGGCTGCGGTTAGGAAACACAGACAGTTATAAAGCAGCAGCCCTATGTAAGGAGAGTAGTAAAGGAGGTAAACAGGGACTATGGGAAGAAAGTGGAACTACAATTCCAGGAGGGCAATCCCAGAAGCATTTCAAACCCACCCACCCCTGTTTGTCAAGTGCTGGTGCGTCTCTGGCAAGTGATCTTAACAAGAAAAGCGCACACACATGGAAATGGTTCAATCCGGTAAAAAAAAAGTGAACACTACAATTTGTATGCATTTTTGGCAGTGGGATCAAAACAGGCTGTCTTTCTAGGAGTCAATGGGTCAAAAATGTCCTCTGGGAGTAACAGCATAACAATTTTGATCACACGGTGTGTTATGGAATTATAGGAGACAGGGTTGAGATTATTAAATCAACCCATAAATACACAACCTGGAAAAAAATATGCAATATATGCATTTACCAAGTGCAAATTATTGAAAAATCTAAATTATATGCAGGGGTTAAACACATGATGAACCTCCCTATGCTACAATCTGAGGTGTTGAAATAGAAAATAAAGCATCTATTAGAGAATTTAAATCTTCAATCGCAAGAGATGTTCTAATGATTACTGGGTGTGCATGCATTTTTCTTTTCTTTTCTTTTGTTTTACTGTTAAAAAATGGCCACAACTGTAAACACATTTATTATCAAAATTCGGGAATGGTATACTGACAAAAATACACCTTTTAATTTTGATTGTTTTACCTACTTTCTTATCGGCACAAATTTGTGCCAATAAGAATATTGAATCTAACTTTGGAAAGTAACTATTGTGCTACTGTTAAGTACATTTTTAAATGCTCAATTGTGTCAAAGGTATAGACGCCACCTTCTCCCTCTTTACCAGAATTTATGATAAATTGGAATATTATAATTAAATGGACACTTAATATAATACATCATTAACAGAAACAGTGAATACAAATCTGCACAATTTTAATGTTGCTGTGGGACAAAATGAAACTACACCAAACAAATGTCAAATGTAATGTAATGTAAAAACAGTACAGCTCAGCTCTGCCTCTAATTGGCTCACCAATGAACTTTGACTGTGTCTTGGCTAATTATGTTGTAAATTGTTTATTATATAAGTGATTAAAGTAGGCATTTCTATTTCAAGATTTTAAGTTAAAATGTGTAACACACTATGCACAAAATTTACAATCAATTACATTGATTTGCAGTTTAATTAAAATGGCAAATATGCAGTGTTAGTCTTAGTGTTGGAATATATGTAAAATACTTTATTTTCTGCTGTAAAAGGAAATGCCTTTATTTTGTCCACATGAAGTGATTCCACTACACAAGTTGGTGTGATTAGAAAAAATGGGAAGAGTGATCAAGTAGATTACATGTTGCATAAAAATCAACAAAAAAAACAGAACAAGTGGCCTCTCTGGCGCCACCAGCTGTTGTGGAGGGTGATTTCACAAGTCCACTGGCTCACACAAGTATGATGAGAGCAGCACATCAATCCAAAGTAAATTGGATTGATTACTTCCACATGTTTTTTTTTGTTCACTTGAAAAACAGACAGATATGGATTTTTTTCTTTGCACTTTTGGGACATGCAAATTTGTTCAATAAGTATGTTTTACATTTGCAAAACACGATGCAATAATTTGTTAAAGTTTGCTTGCATTTGTAAACCACACTGTATTTATTTGTCGGTGATGTTCCATTTGTGTACAACAGGTGGCATCAGTATAACCCCATAGTGACTTATTTGAAGTTTTGCTCTGAAGCCACGGACCAGTTGAAAGATAATAATCCCTGGAGGATACATCATCGAGCACAGCCCCTGAAAATCTCTTCCAATTTTCTTTGATTCACGTTACTGCCGTTGACCCCCGGCTGGTCCTATGATCGTCGGATTGACCCTTGACCTCTGAGGCACAATCAAAACAATGCAAAGCCAAATAATAATCCCTTTCGGTCTAATGAGGAGCACGGGATACAAACACACACGCACACGCGTGCACGCACACACACACGCTTGTCTTTAGTAGTCATGAGGTAATAAAAAATGAATATTGCATCCAAATATGCACGTTTGATTGATTATCTCGATCAGACTGAAACGACAAGTTTCACTGAATGACTTCAGTTCTTAGTTAAATCTTAACTGAATTTAAACCAAAGCAAAAGACTTCATTCAAGCTGCTGTTGTTAGCTTGTGATTGTGTGTATTTGTATATTGTAATACTTTGGAATGCTGGCCATGCTGAAGGATTTCATATCCCCTAAATGTCTGCAGAGTGGCCCCTCACACACACACACACACACACACACACACACACACACACACACACACACACACACACACACACACACACACACACACACACACACACACACACACACACACACACACACAAACTCATTCCTGAGCATAACAGAGTCTTGGCTGAATTTGGTGATGGAGAGAGACCCCCTGCATCGTGCAACCTTTCCACTTCACGAGTGTGCATGTGCATGTGTGTGTGTATGTGTGTGTGTGTCAGGCTCACAGCCCAAGGCCTGTTCAATAACTCTGTCGCTCCATCTCTCTCTCTCTGTTCCGTGCCAAGTTATTTCAGCTGAACCTGCTCACACTGTGGACTGGGTTCACCTCAACACTTTTACCCATCAGGAATGTGAGCACAGCTCCTAAAATCTGTTCTGATTTGGTCCACTGTCAGGACAACGTAATCAATTTTACTGTTTTTTTTTCTTAGTAACAATTCAAGGCATTCATGAAAAAACAACAAAAAAAACAAGCTAAAGTGAAGGATAATTTCAGTTTAACAGGGATCAGAAGACAACACAATACACCATGGAGAGAAAACAGCAAAATAATATAATTTAGCTTATTTCAAGTTTTTTTTTCTTCTTTTTAGTCAATTTGATCTTTTTTTCTTTTCTTTTATTTTAAGTAAATGTTAGTCTTGGTTTTCGAACCATTCAAGTCCAAATGTTTTCATGCATATAATTATATCAGTTCAGTCATAACAATCATGCTACGTATCCACTTATTCCATTTTGTCTTCTGCTTTGAAGAAAATAGGGTTTGTCTTCACTGTGTTCTTGGGATACACACACATATACAGGGGCGGGACATAATACTTGAGTCACACTTCGCACTTGGAGACTTATTTATTTTATTTTACTTAAAACCTTTTCTTGTTTACTATCATGTCACTGAAAAAAAGCTGAGTAACATTTACATTTTTTATTTTGATAATAAAATGACAGTCATAGACCTCAGCAACTATATTTTCTGGTAGGTTTTAATGGGTTGTATCAAATAAAGATTTCCTTTATATATATTTGGCTTTTTTATGCCTTTAATTGATAGTATTGGTAGAAAGAGACAGCAACCACTGTGCCACTTGCTGCACAAGATGTTTTTTTTCTTTTTTGCAGTGAAAAAAATGCAGATTAAACAACAAAAAAAGAGTGTCATATTGGAGGAAAGCGGCATATTTGCAACTTTTCAATTCTAATCAATTATATATTGATCTGATCGGCTTCATCACTGCACTTCCTCGGTTGCCTGGCATGTGTGATGGTGACAGAAATACAGCATGATAAATGAATCTTGGATATTTTTAAATGAAAATGTGTGTGTCTGGAAAGCACACACACAAGCACACACAGGAAGCAAATGGGAGAAAACAGAGACAAGAGGTTAGGGTGAGTGTCCTGGAGGATGAAGCTCCGGATCAGAAACATTCAGAATGAGGCATGAGGGAAGGACAGAGGTCCCAGGACGGGCCAACACTCCCTCACAGAGAAGCTGGGATACTAAAATGGATGCACTCTTCCTACGGTTTTGAGTGAGTTGGATAAAGTAACATCACGTTACCTCCATGGACCAAGCAGGATTCACCTGGGCAGACGTCCAGCTTATGTTCATATTGACAGGCTGCTGATCAAACATCCACACTGTCCTAATGGAGCAGATCAAGGGAGTTAACTATGATTTCTTTAATATTACTCTAAAAAAAATATGTATCAAACACCAAAAAAATTAAGTCCTATAAGGTGAAACATCTTATTTTAATGCAATTGTTCTTTTTTCCATTTATTCTTGCTAGCCTAGTTTTCTTAAAACCTGACCACATTGATATATAACGTGAACATAAGCATCTGCCAATAAAATAAGATAATTCTATTCAATATTGGAATAAACAGCACTTTGAACATTTTGAACAAAGGGATTTAAAAAAGGATAATGAGACCATCAGATTGATTTGTTTTTAAAATATTAAATACCAGGAATGAGTAAACAAACAGAGGGACACTCAGAGCCTAAGAAATGGCTCCTTTTGATAAATCAGCAGTGGTGGATGAAGTATTTAGATCCTCAGTTAAATTACTACAACAGCAATATAAAAAAAAGAAAATACTCCAAAAAATACTCCAAATACTTGAGAATCTGGGACCAGAGAATTCTGACATTTTCTTCTAAAAATTGACTCAAATCGATTATGAAAATAGTTGGCGATTAATAATAGTTGGCAACTAATTAATTAATACACTAATCATTGCTGCTCTAATATACTGTATATTACCATATAAATAATGCTGTTTGTGGTTTGAATTACTTCATATAAAAGTTACATTTAGCTATGTGAGTCCACTGGTTTTCCAACCTGGGAGTTGGGCCTCTCCAATGGGTCAGCAGTTGAGAGGAAAGAAGAAAAACAACATTCTCAATTACAAAGCTGTTTTCACTTTTTGGGACTTTTCCCCTAATCTTCAGTAATTGGTGAAATATTAGATCATTTGAACATTTATTGAAATGAAACCATGTGAGAAATGTAGAAGGGAAATATGCCTGTTTGGTGGAGGTCTTAACAAATCATAGGCATGTCAAATGTGACCTGACTACACACAGCGGTTTGTAAGAAGAGAAAAAGACTAAAAGGTTAAATGTATCTTTAATTATATGTTGTATTATAAAAGCTGTTATATTATTCATTGTGTCAAATCTGCATCTGAAAAGTAACTAAAGCTGTCAGATAAATGTAGCAGAATAGAAAGTACAATAATTATATCTGAAATGTAGTGGAATGAAGTATAAAGTAGAATTACATGGAAATACTAAAGTAAAGTACCTCAAAAGTGTACTTTAGTACAGTACTTCAACTATATTTAAAGTAGTTTACTTTTTTTTAAAATTGCTAGGCACTCAGTGTAAAAAAGTGCTATATAAATAAAGTTTATCATTATTTATTTAACAGGAAGATCAATTGAGAACAACTTCTCATTTACAATGATGACCTGGGAAGAGGTTATTATTAGGCTATTATTTTAGGATATAAAAACCTGTGATACACTGATATAGTATGATGCTAAAATACAATATTTATTAATGTTATTTATATATTATGAATATATAATATAATACATTATATTTATTTTAATATTTTTTATACTGTGAACACAGTATTGGATGATAATACTTCTGTACTTTTACTCAAGTAACATTTTGTGACATTTAAATTTTTTTTTTTCGACAACAGCACTACTACTTATATTCTTTAGTAAGATCTGAGTACTTCTTCCACAGTCTTTGGTGCAATTCCTATCAGTTGACGACAGAGGTCAGTAGAAAATATCGATTACTCTCCTATGCACCTTTTTTTGTTTATTGCTCCTTTTTTTCAGAAAGTGAGCAAATTTCGGGCTTTTATTTTGAAGGAGGTCCTTTTTCCTCCAGTAAATTAGCGCCTCTTCGGTCTTAATTGACGCGCCAGGCACTTCGGACCGGATTTATCTGTTTCCATATGACCGCTCTTTCACTCACAGCGGGGTTTCACACGCACACACACACATACACACACACACACACACACGCATGCTGCAGGCTCTCTGAGCAACGGACCCTGACAGAGAGACAAAGAGAGAGAGAGAGAGAGAGAGAGAGAGAGAGAGAGAGAGAGAGGCCAGATGAAAGAGTGTTATCAGTGGCAGAAGGAGAGGGGAGCGCGCACGCAGGGGAGGGTTTTTAAAAAAATTTCTATTTCTATGGTTCGCGGATTATAAACACTTGTGGACTTTATAAACATGCACCTACTGGGAATATCTCTTCTACTGACCTATCTGCTATACACAAACCTCGCCAGCGACTTCAGCCACAGCGACGATGACGATTATTACGAACAGGAGCAGATGGACGAGCCGGTGAGTCTGAGAGAAAGCGCATCAGAACTCTCAAGTGAACCTGTGTGTGTGTGTGTGTGTGTGTGTGTGTGTGTGTGTGTGGGTTTGCATGTTTCACCTGATCCACTCCATCATGTGGGTCCAGGTCCAAGTGCTTAGATCATGAGCAAAAGTGAAGTCATCTAAAAATACTCACTCAACATGTAAAAGTCCTAATTTGAAAAAAAAAAAGTTACTTGTATGTAAAAGTACAAAAGCATTGACAGCAAAATATACTTGAAGTAGAGCAATAAGTCAATTAATCGACTGATTAGTTGCTGACTGCTGAATTAAATTAATTCAGGTTAATGAAATGGTGAAAAGTGATGAACACTCAAAGGTGGAGGTGCTCAAATGTCTGAATGATGGATCCCAACTAGTCCACAATCCAAAGATCATCAGTTTACCGTTATATAAGACTAAAGAAACCAGAAAATAATATTTGAGAAGATGAAACCAGAGAATTTGGACATGTTCTTCTTAAAAATCGATTAATCGATTTTTAAAGTAGTTGGCAAAATTCATTGACTATCAAAACAGCCTTAAGGCAATGTATCGAAAGTAAAAATAGTCATTATTGTTATAGTTTATCAAAATGCTTGTTTTTAATCACTAAATACGTGTCACATGTTAACTGTGGAGAAAGTGAGGTGCAGGGACTATTCCATAATTTCACTGTGGGGGTGCATCACAGTGAAAAGTAGAGTTTCAGGGGTGAAATCAGGACTGTGGATCCCTTTAATCCAACGTTACAGCAGTGTAATCTGTAGATCCTGGAAAGCTTTGGGGCCAAAGAACAGGATATCGCTTCATTTGTCAATCAGAAACTAGCGAAGGGGGTTGAATCTAAGGACAGCACATGTGTATAGTAGAGGGTAAACCACCTGCTGAGGCTCATACATTCAGAGAGTGAAATCATCTAAATTGGGTTTCTGTAAGGGAAAAGGTATGTTTATTCATTTGTATAAAGGCTAAAGAGCATTGAAAACCACATTACTAATTTAACCTCTGAAACATGCCGCTGAGCTCGATGCTTTATGGTCTATTGTGGGATCCAGTGATTTGCGATCCATACTAGAGACTAACATTCAGATGAAGATGTCTTTCAATCTTTCTATTATAGGCTCCTCACTTTATTCCAGTGCAATATTAAATACTGCATTGCTCCTTAAATTTGATTAAAGCTAGCAATCAGAAATTCAACCTGAAATTGTAGCTGTTGTGGGACTAAGTACATTTACTCAAGTAATATTTTGAGGTACTTGTACTTTACTTGAGTATTTTCTTCCTTTTTGTCCTATTTGAGGGGTTTTTAAGGCGTTTTTCCTCGTATGATGTGAGGGTCTGAGACGGGATGGATGTATTGCTGTTACCTGCAAATCCCATCGCGGCGAATCTGATTCATGATTTTAGGTTATACAAATCAAAATGACTTGACTATTTAAATTTGAAGCTGGTTTATACTTGCTTTATACTTAAAACCATCCTGATCATGTGAACTCACGTTCCTGTTTACTCTACTTATCAGTATGGACTGAAAACGATTTCCAAGTTACGTTGTAATTGACAGTTATGCTGTAACGTTAAGGTTTGAAACACATCCACAGGAGGATGCAGTAGCAGAGGATCTCTGCAAGGAGGATAATTAATTTTGGCCTTTTACCTGATTGAATCTGGTAGAATCCTGTTTCTACAACCTGCTCTGCTTAAGGAGTTTATCTGGCAAGGGAAGCCCAGTCTCCATATCAGTATCGGCCAATGTTGGGTGAGTCAGTGCTTTCATGGGCTGGAGTTGGAAAAGCAGCAGGACATGGCTGTTTGAACAGGTGTTTTACAACTGGATATTTTGACTCATCATGTTGATCATTTTACTGCTGTTGAACTGTACGTTTTAATGGACATTCATCGCGTTATGTCGCACATTGATCATTGATGTTTCTCCTAACCCCTATCCAGAGATTTGTCAAAATCCTCTTGTAAAAACACATCAACATTTGTCAAATTTGAGGTTTTCTAGCTTCCAAAAAGGGGCGTGGCCACATTTTACAAAGCTATTCTGATGTATTCATAGTTCATTAAACAAGCATGTGATATATTTAAGTAACATTTTCAAGAGTCAGTCAGTCATTTTGTATACCTGCTTATTCCTCATTAGGGTCACACACCAGATGGTCGCCAGCCAATCGTGGGGCACACACACCATTCACTCACACCTACAGGCAATTTAGAGTCACTAATTAACCTCAGCATGGTTTTGGACTGTGGGGGGAAGCCGGAGTACCCGGTGAAAACCCAGCAGACATGGGGAGAACATAGAACACAGAAAGGTCCCAGATCCAGGACCCAAGGAGGTCTTGAACCTTTCAAAAAAGCACCTTTTTAATTTTTTTTTAATCTAAATTACTGTTCTTTTAGAAAGGGGCCAAATTACAGTTTTTTTTTTGCAGGTGGTCCATTTTCCCATACATTAGCACTACAGTGATCTTAATTGACACGTCTGGCATCGTAGACCGGATTTCGTCATGGCTGTGGTGTGACCATAACGTTTTGTGAAGCATTTGACCGTGTTGCTCTGATGTATTTAAAGTTTATTGTGATACACTTTAATGTGATGCAGTACTATCTATGAATCTAGTATATAAAATTGGCTCCCTGTTGATGAACTACAACACTGAAAAAAACTCTAATTGCTGGTGGCTGAAAACCTTGCAACACCATTTTTTCACAGTTTTATTTTTTTGTAATAAATCAACACATCAGATCATTCTCCACCGTGTGTGTAGTTTTCAGGAAGTTTAACCTCTGGAAAAGCATTAAACCGACTAAAGAAGGAAGCTTTCTAGCCTCTGCATGTTGACAACCAAACATTTTTTTTTTTTCAATGGCCTGAAAAAATGTGTTTTGGACTTTTTGATTTGGATTTGAAAATCCACAGTAACCAAAAAATTCCACTAAATCAGTCAAAAAAGGCCAAATCTCCCTCGCTCAACAAAACAAAACCACCCCCGGGTGTTTTCACTTTCTCCATTTTCCCTAAGTTTTACCGATTATCTCAGTTCACTCTCCCATGTTGTATTCCCTTGATGTCTGTGTGTGTGTGTGGCGTCGGTCAAGTGAAAGCAAAAAGGCGCGTTAGCAAAAGTGCTCAGAACAAGAAGCCAGAGCCGCCTCGCTGTTCTCTCCTTGTGTGTGTGTGTTTTCCTAACTGATTGTAATCATCTGTTCTGGTGCGCAGGATATCATTAAAGTCTTAGCTCAGGCTCATGCTGCTGAGCTCTGGATCTGAGAGGTCAAGGACAGACAGACATACACAAACACAGATTTCACATATTGTTTTACATTACAGAAGGTAACACCGATATTTACTGGCTTTTGTTTAATGGCTGTTATTCATCTGTCAGGCTCTATAATAACAGTTGGATGGATACACCATTGAAAGCTACCTTTCTTTAATGTCCTGCCAGCAGAGCAGATTTTGAATTGAACAGAATTGATAGAAGAAAGTGGATGAGAGAGGAAGGGAAACTGTGTGAGAGAGAGCGCGGCGAACATTTTCCAAGGGGGAGGATTAAGGAAGGAGCGTTTTCAAATTAGCCAGAGAAAAGAGCCAATGAAGGCAGGTGTCACAGGGGTCAAGTATGTGTGTGTGTATGTGTGTGTGTGTGTGTGTGTGTGTGGCTTCCACAGAGGCATTGTGGTGTGAGGGGGATAAGTCCTAAGCAGTAACATGCAGCCATTTGATCACATTAATTGGGATGATGGGTTTTTCTCAGCTCCTGTGTCTTCCACCATTTAAAGCCCTTATCCTAGTTATCCAGAGGAATTTCCATAAAAAGCAGATACCAGCTCGCCTCTGCTTGTCAAGAAAAACCTGGAACATAAAGATAAAAAAAAAACAAAAAAAAAAACAATCAATTTCTTTATATTAGTGCTTTATAGCACTCGATACTTCCATTACTGATTATGAAACTGATACTTCTCTAGGATTGGGGAACTTAAACCTTGAATCAGGTATTGTTAGTTAAAAGTAGTAATTAGGACTGCAACTAATTACTATTTTGATAGTGATTAATTGATTCAGTTGAGCTTCAGTTGAGGAAAATATCATGGCAAGACTTAAAAAGCCTTAATTTTTGTAGTTATATGTTTTTAGTCATTTACTACAAACTGTGTGTCATTAACACTAAGGGCTGTAACTAACTACTGTTTTGATTGTCGATTAATCTGACAATTGAAACAATTAATTACTTAATTGTTTGGTGGATGGAAATGGTGTAAAATGATAGTCACTATTTCTCAAAGCCGAAGACGTAAACTCAAATATCTTTTTTTGGTCCAGACTAACAGTCCACAACCCAAAGGTAACCAATTTACTGCTATAGAAGACTGTAGAAACCGGAAAATAATTAGATTTGAGGAGCTGGAACCAGTGAATATGGAAAGATTCTTTTTAATATTGACTATCAAAATAGTTGCTGCTTAATTTATCAGTTGTTAACCAAAGGATTAATTTACTAATCAAAACTCCAAAATTGAAATCCATGTTGAATTGGACAGGGCGAATGCTAGCTAGTTAAACAAGCTGCAAGAACATTACATGATGTGTTCTTCTCCGACTTTGCTCAGAAAAATGAAGATCAGATGACGTTAAATAAAACATCATCAGAACATACGTTCAAATGTAGCGTTAATCTTGAAAAATGTAATATTAATAAGTCAAGCTGCTACAAATACAGGATTAATTGACAACTATTACATTATTTCCCAACTATTTTGAGAAGCGATTATCGATTTGAGTTATTTTTATAAAGAAAATGTCCAAATTTTCTGGATCCAGCTTCTCAAATCGGATTACTTTGCGGTTGCTTTAGTCTTCTATAATAGTAAGCTAATCATCTTTAGGTTGTGGACTGTTGGTCTGGACAAAAAAAGCTACTGTAGGTTAAATTTTCAGCTTTGGGAAACAGTGATTGACATTTTACACCACTTTATGAACCATACAACTTAATCGATTAATTGTTTCAATGATGGATTCATTGACTATTAAAATAGTCGCAGTTGCAGCACTAGTTTATTAGCCTTAACATGGAAATAACTGTCAGCATATGTTTTCTTTCTTCTTTCTAGGTTCCTCAAATTGTAACTTCTTTTACTTGAGTCGATATGTAGGACAAGTACTTGTACTTGAATAAGGTTTCTCAGCAGTTGAACCACCTCACACAAAGACATGACAGTAAATAATGATTTAATTTTATTGCAGCCTGAATATCTCCACTGTGCTCTGTGAGGTTAATCACCCAGAGCTTTCAATAAGCTCTTTAACTTTCCCCACGGCTTTACTTGTTTGTTTTACTTTAAAGGAGAACTCCACCAGTTTTACACGTCCTTTTTTACAGACTGGTGTTGGGGAGTGAAACAAGTTGTACATAGCCTTTTGTGGCTCCAGAGGGAGCCATGTGAAATTATGTTACGAGTTTGAGTAAGAATGAAGTGAGGTTTCCAGACCCCATCTCTGCTTCACTGCTCCTATACTAGCACTAACACACCCAGAACTCTGTCAGCTGCTGATACTGTAGCCAGGTTTTACAAGGAACAATGGAATAAAAGAGATGAAAAAGATAAAATGAGCTGCATATCAGTATATAGAGCATTGGATTTCTCTTTTAAAGGGTTGTAAATGTCTTTCATCCACAAAATAATCCTTTTCTTTTTATTCCTACAGCTGGATGTTTGAGCTTCTCTGTGCAGAATGATATGTGTGCAGAGTGTGTTTTAACGTCTGCTGAAAGTGGAAAGCTTCTCTTTGTTCATTGGGAAATCAGATCTATAGGGAGTGGGCCTACAAACATTATTTATGGCATCACAACCAGTTTAGAAGCCTACCCTGGTCCAATATTCAACTTATACATAAGTGAAATGTGGAAGCTCCTGTGCAAAAAAAAAAAAATGAGAATTTACAATGAAGAGGGGCTTTTTGTGTCTTACATTTTTGAAATGAGATACATTTGCATATTCACTGATTCAGGAATGTGTAACAAGGAAGGATTAGGTGCTGATATGGTTATGTTATTAGTTTTGAGCAATGAAAAACAGAAAAGACTGACAAAAAAGTATTTAAAAATGGAACTGCTGGGGGCAGAAGCCATTGTGACATGTATAACAATGTCTAGCCTACCATGCTGTATGGTTTGTATGCAATTAATCTACTTAGATAACTTATAAATACTTATGGCCCATAGAATAATTAAAAAAACACTGATGGCAGTTAGTTTGTACATAGTTCAGTATGTAGGTTGTGTATGGAGTTCACAATCAGGAGATAGAGAGAGAGTGTTCCCCTTTATGTTCCTTGTTAACCCTAACCTAACCCTAACAACTGAGCCCTAAACCCTAACCACAACCCTAACCCCTAACCCTAACAAGGTGGACCCTTTTTAGTAAAATGGTCCTAGGTTTCCCTTTATGTTCCCCACTAACCCCAACCCCAACCCTAACAAGGTGGGAAACATACAGGGCCCTTTTTCAGAAAAAAGGGTCCCATGTTCATTTTCATGTTCCCCACTAAACCCAACCATAACCTCTAACTCTTAACCCTCAACCCCAACCCATAACCCTAACAAGGTGGGGACCATAGTATCCTTTTACAGACAAATGGTCCTATGATCCTTTTTATGTTTTCTGCTAAACCTTAACCACCATCACTAATGCTTTTTCTGAAGAAGGGTATCATAGCACTTGGGAAACATAGGGATGACCCTGTAACATTATAAAGTTATAGCTATGAATACTGCAGTGCAGTGTGTGTAACGTTACAGTTTAGGCTATTTTCTTACTCTTTCTTTTACTACGTTCTTGCTGCCACCTTTCTCTCTCACCATCTTTATTCACTTTGTAGCTCACTCGACTGCTGCTGCTCTTTCCTTTTTTTCCTCCCTGTGTTTTTATCTCGTCACTTTTAGAATGTGCCAGTAAGCCAACACCAAAGCCTAATAGCTTTACTTTTAACCTTATCAAATAGAGATAAATGTCCTACCCTCTTTGTACTCTCTCCTGTCAAGGATACACTGCTTTGATCAGTCTGACCAAGTTCATGTCACTGTCCACCGAAGTGTGATGATAGGTTGAGGCCGCTTCCGTTTTTTCCTTTGGCACCATGTGCAGTTCTGTCGAATGAATGGGGAAGACCTTGGTTTCAACCCACATTGCCTGATCCTGTGTGAATCCGGCCTAAAATGGGCAGACCTTCAAGTTGGACAAGCGATTCTCATTGTAGTTGCAGGCTGCACAGCCTGACCTCTGGTGGCACGTGCTGTGCTCTACAATACATCAACTCAATTCAACATTTTCTCCAGAAAGTGGAGGACCATCTGTGTTCTTTTTACAGTCTTGAAAATCATACCATCCGGATTTCTAAATACCCTGGTATACTGTAATACCTTGATACTGCCCAAGACTACTTCACTGCACAGTGGGGTTATCTAATCTGATTGGCTGCAACCAACTATTTAAATGGGTACCAAAATCAAAATTTATGAATTGAAGGACCTTAATTGCTGCACTACAAATCAACATCACTAAAAGTGGCAGCTTTCACCTTACTCACAGACATTTGATTAAATATTTAGCACTGAATAGCACTTTGGCCTTACAGCAAGAAGGTCCTGGTCCCGATCCCCGATTATGTGTGGAGTTGTTTCCCCTGTGTTTTCATGATTCTGGTTTCTCCGATTTTAATCCACAGTCCAAGGACAGCCATGTTATGTTAACTTGAAACTATCCAATATTGATTGGAGGAATAGTTATCTCTGTTGTAGCCCTATGGTAGATCCTGACTTCTCCCCAAGGAAAAGATTCAACCCCTAACCAGAGCATACCTTTACCTTGTTAGCTTCAGGTGCTAATGTTGGTTTGGTCTAGTTAGTCAGTGAATTCTTTCATCCATGACCTCAGTCCAGTGGAAGATGCCTTCACAATTATTGACCAAATGGCCATGAAGTTACCTTCAGTATGAATTCATGGTCCCCAGATGAGGATTCCTAAAATTCTGGCCTTGAAGAACCCATGATGGTCCAGTTCTGACAACATGCACCCTGAATCAACTACAAAGCTGTAAATGGTTCCGCATGCATCCTCCTTGACTCATTTGACTTACTACATTTGGCTTCTTGTAGAGGAAAAATCCACAGTCAGTCTCACCAATGAACCCTGTTACACGCTATTTGTCTTCAGAAATATCCTAGCGGTTCCTCTTTGGTTTTGTACCTCTTTTCCATGTTGTTGTTGGCTTCCCGTATCTAGTTCTCCTTTTGACCTGTGAGACTGCTCCAGAACATTCTTTGCTTCATTGCCCTAGAGTTTTCTGAGGGTAAGCCCTATCCACCTACTGGTCCCGGACCAAACAGTATTTCGAAATAGCAGTATTAGTGGGTAATAATAGTACTGCCTCAAGTCCCAGATAAAAAAGATTTTACAGCACATGGCAATACACTGAAAACATTTAGACAAACACAACAAAGTAATTAAATGTTAACTCGCCACATCAGTTGTTTTTGGCAATTTTATGGCCATTACATGTGAACCATTTCCAAAGTGATACATGCCAGGAATCTGAAGTTACAAGGATGTCTGAAAAGTGCAGTTTCTGTTGGGACTGTGAGATAGGTGGCGTAAGTTTTGTTTTTTTAATTTTAGTTTAATGTAATTGTGTGTAAGGCTGTCAGGAGAACACTTTTAACAAACCTTTTTCATTTTTCAACATAACGACAGGTTTACATTGAATTCATCTGAAAAGGTAATTACTTTTACTGTCCCCAGCAGAAAAGGTAAGGTAACTCAAATATACTGTTAAGTTTAGAGAAGGATTTTGCTTAGGTAAACATTCAAAAACTGGCACATGGAGTTATCATGTTCATTTTACTACATAGTAAGCCAATGCAGACTAATGCTTTGTCTGACTAAGGCATTACATCTTAAATCTCTAAATTCTTAATTGATTTTTTTGGCCACTTTTTTGTCTTTATCTTCTAAATATTTCACATTTTCACCATCTTTTTTGGCCTGCAATGCAGTATGTTAGCCATTCTAGTGTGATGCCATGTTTCAAAGCATTCAGGCTACCACAAATGACTTGGAATTACAACCAAAGGAATCTATTGTGTAGACTTTCTGCAACCATTGGTTTCCAGTTATTTCAGCATTCTATCAAGGTAAGTAAGTAAGTAAGATGATTTCATATTGCAGTCAAATGAATGAAAAGGATAGGAAAGTGCACACTGATTAATCTAAAAATAAGGCAATGTTAATAAGAGGCGCAATGATTAAATGTTTAATTGATTATTTGCCCACTATTACATTAATGGTCAACTGTTTCAATTAATTGATGAATCGTTTTAATCATTTTTTAAAAAGAAAATGTCCAAATTCTCCGGTTTCAGCTCCTCAAATCTAATTGATTAATCTTTTCAATTGATAGATTAACATATAACTCCAAAAGACCACTGTTAAGGTTTTTTTGTCTTGCCATGAGATTTTCCTCAACTGAAGCTGCTATCAGGGATTGCTAGAAATGCAAAAGGCTGAAGCCAAATTGGCGCTATTCAGCAACAGGCCAGGCTTAGGATGTATTTCATAGACCTCATTAAAAAACACATCTTGATGCTCTTGTTGTGACTCTTATTGTATGGACAAGTGTTCATGTCGAGTGCTAGATTTTCACGGAGAATGCACAGAGTCAGTGTGTGACTTTTATTTCTTTTTTAGTTTTGTTTTTACCCTTAAGCCTTAATAGAATCTAGCCAAGCTAAGACAGCAAAAAAACAAAAAAAACAATGTCCAAAATTAGGTTTAAAATCCAATGATGGTTTAAAGTGATGGTGATTTCTAGCTGTGCACTGCAGCTCGCCAAAAAGTTACAACCTTCATGTAATCCGCAGATGACCCATGAACTCTGACAGATGGATATGATGAAACACTCTCTTCTCGGTCTGTCTCAATGTCTCTCTCTCTCGCTCTCAGTGGGCTTATGTTGCTACATCACTCTTACTCCATCATGATGAAGATGAATAAGAATAGAACGTTATCAATGATCTTTCCTTCTTTAGCCTTCTTCCTGACTCACCACATAATCCAGCTTTCATCTCAGCTTTTTATTTATCCTCACCCCAACTGCTTCGCGCCCGTCTCTCTCTCACTCCTTCTCTTTCTGTCTGTATATCTCTCTCGCCCATATTTCATAACCCCCCTGAGTCTGCAGAAGAATGTGCTGTGTAATTAACAATCATTTTGAAGGAATTTTCTGTGATTTCTCTGTGGACCGTTCCACCGCTCTGCCTGAGTGTTAAGATATGTGTCCATCTGCTTCAGTATCAACAGTGTTAACTATAAATATCACTCTGAATAATGTGAAATGCTCCTGCATGATTCAAAAGTGGACAGATGGGTGTCTGAATAAGAACATTTTTGGCTTGGGTGGTATCAAGATATAGCAGCAGCTGGGGTATTTAGCTCCAATTGGAACTGCAGAAACATCTAATTTACTGTATTCTTAACATTGGGATGAATAAGGTTGTGTTATTGAGAGGGAGTGTTAGAATGCTCCAAGCATTTGAAATAGTAATCGGGACAGCCCTACAACTGACATGCTTTACAGGTCAGACCCCAAAAAAGTCCTTTCTTCAATTTTAAAGTGAATTACCAAACAATATGTGGTCAGGAACATGGCACATTTCAGTGAATCAGATGTTGGCTCTGAACCGTTGGCTCTGAAGTGGAAGTGAAAACTGTGAGTAAGTTCTGGTTCACTACAGGATCACACAATATCCTCAAAAAAACAAGGGCGGATGTCTCCCAGTGACATCATCTCAAGGTCATAGCAAATCAGAGATGGACACAGAAGCAAGGATTTACCAGCCAGTAACTGCAGAAACAGTCAGAATGGAGAGTTAAAGAGCTACAGGATTTCTGTTGTTTCTCTGTCTGCTTGAAAGCTTTTCCTCCCACGACACACAGATGGAGTGATTTCCTCCAGCAGATTAGGCGGAGATAATAAACCCATGTTGTAACACAGACAGGTTTATTTTTCTTTATTTTCTGGCTGGTTTACATGTGGGCAGGCTATGCCCTCTCAGCTCCATCATTTGCTTCCACAGATGCACACACACACAAATGGTCGACTCTCCATCACTACTGGTCAGGCTTGGCCTTTTCTGAACAGATTTTTATTTGTTTATCAGACTACAGTCATATAATTTAGTTTACAGCTCTTACAGCTCAAAAACATATTTAAGTGCGCAGTAGCTCCCCCCCCCAGGCTGTAATTTTTATTTATTTATTTTTTTTCACATCTTTTCTGGTGGTGAGAAATGTAGATCATCTGTTTTAAAATGCATCTGTGCATCCAGATGATGGTGCTAATGTAGCAATTTACATTTCAACCACCAATAAACTAAAGAGAGGAAAGAGATGTAAATATGTTTTTTTTTTCAAAATTTTCTGCATTTCAGTGTGATTGGTGGTTTTTCATTGCCCTAAATTCAAAATCAGCACTGATGTGTTCAAACTTGATGTCTTCACATACATTTGAGTACTTGAGTGTTTATGTCATAAACAGCCAATGTGCTCTAACTAGGCTGATCTATGTTTTTTTGGTCCAGATCTCTGATCCTGAACCATTTTTTTAATATTGAGAATGCGCCGATACAGAATCTGATTGATATGTATATTTACATACCAGCAGCAGGTATACAATGAACTAACTGGTATCGCCTTCTATTCATTAATAGTGAATAGAAGGCGATATCGTATCAATTATTGATATGATACAAATGGACGTTTAACAGGGAAATGTAAGTCCTGAAATTTATGAGACATGATCCACTGGAGAGATGTGTCACTCTGCTGATGATGATGTTGAAACTGCAGAGACACTCATTTTACCCAGAGAGAGTGACGGTTGAAAAGAAAATTGAGAAGTAAAATTCCACTGTAATTCAAGAAAGCAGTTTTGCAACAGCAGGCTGATGTGGACGGAACACAGAAGAGTA
Organism: Lepturacanthus savala; assembly: GCA_030544235.1. Lineage (NCBI taxonomy): Eukaryota > Metazoa > Chordata > Actinopteri > Scombriformes > Trichiuridae > Lepturacanthus > Lepturacanthus savala. The sequence goes on along the minus strand of CM060466.1, from coordinate 14,187,954 downwards.
AACAAAGGATTGACATTTTGATCAGGTTTATTTTAGCTGATACAGCGCCTTAAAATTGCCAGTGGACTTTGACTATTTTATAAGGTTTTGCCCACTGGAATGCCACCCTGGAAGGCATCTAACCACATTTTTTACACTTGACAGGCACCTTCAGGAGCAATTCATTGTGTTACATGGACATTGCACCACCCTAGAGTGCACTATCATTATTATTACTACAACTTTCAAACTGTTTATGCATGAAGCAGTCATGTTGGATTTTGAACTTGGAGTTGCTAAGGTTTGACTTTCCGAATCAGAAATTCGATTTCTGAGTTCCAGTAGAAATGTCCAACTAGGAAATCAGAAATTCTGACTTCCTAGTACAACTTCAACGCATCGTTGCTTTCAGGCTGGATTTTTTTATTGACATGTTTTGTTTAGCATTGGGCGAACGTTCCATTAACCCGTGGAGGTCTGATGTCGGAGTGAGGAATGTTGTAGTTCAGACATACCACATGAAAAATGTCAATAAAACTGCAGCATTTTCACATATAGATGTTCAACAGTACAATGCAGGCTGATTTAGTGCAAGAAACACTAGTCAAAAGTGCAATAAACTGAATATTACAGGAGCTTCTAGTACTCTTTACAGTCTGGGCAGCCATCTTGGGATGTCAACTCTGGGGGTGTTGAGGATCTCTGACTTTCTGAATCGGAAATCTGATTTCATGGTCGCATTCCAACTTGGAAATGAGGACTTTCCAGCACAAATGGAAGGCAGCATAACTCTTTTATGGAGCATATACACACACTAACCTGATAGACTAACATACGCAGTGAGTATTTAAGGGTCTGTTTTTACTTTGTTTCAGCATTATCCTCTTGATTAAGTAGACAGTTTTACTATCAGATGATAAAGCCTGTTTGTTTGGCTGTACTGTAGGTCTACATTTCAGTTTGTAGGAAAAATGAGACCATCCTGGTGAAAACCGGTGGAAACGAAAACAAGACAGAGAACTACATGAAGATAAAACACACACCTTATCTCAGCTAACATCATCTCACACACAGCCTACACTCCTCATACACACTCTGACCTGTGCAGAATAATTAGCTTCAGGTTATATCAGCAGTAACCTGCTCTGCTGCACTGACCCTTCAACCGAGTGAGCAAGTGTTTGTGTCATTGATGTTCATCTCTAATCTCTGTAGATGGAAACCAGGTGTGTGTGTGAGATTACTCACACGTGTGTTGCTTATATCCACAACTTAACTCTCTACACTTGACTCTCAATCTTCCATTTTAATGTCTCCACTTCTTTCTTCCTTCTTTTCCTTTATCTCTTTTACAACCGCAGTGGGTCTCAGCCAAATCTGTCAGACATTGTGAAACAATGCGATGTGTGGTAATAGTTTCGACTAAGATAGAGAAAGAGCAAACAGTGAAAGGAAGTAATATTATCTACCAACAAAAACAGCTTTCAAGAAGAATTTTGTCAGTCTCAGCTTTTTTTTTTTTTTATTTGTTATCTTTTTCTTTAGAGGAAAACGTCATCAACGTAAGACTGTTTAGTTTCTGTCAGCCAAGTTTATATGTGGTGTCTAAGCTCTGACCTCATCAGCCTCTAAAAAGATACACTGAGTTCTGCACGGCCAGCAGGGAGTGACAATATTGATAATAATTCATCCTGAGGGAAAGGTAGCCTGCAGGTGGATGTTAGGGTTAAGGTTGTCATGGTTCACGTATAACTTCTGGATTGTTTCGGTACAGGATGTTTGGTACGTGACTTTTCTTCAAAATGGGGATGTTGAGGGTCGATTAATCTTGATTATTGCAACAATTAATCAAGTGTTTTTTTTTGGTTCATAAAATGGTGTAAAATGTTTCCTGTTTTATTGTCCCAACTGACAGTCTACAACCCAAAGATCATCAGTTTGCTATTGCATAAAACTAAAGAAACCAGAAAATAATCTGATTTGAAAAGCTGGAACCAGAGAGTTTAGACATTTTCTTCTTAAAAAAATACTCAACTCAATTAATTAATTGATTATCGAAATAGTTGGTGATTAATGTAATTTGTGGCAAATCATTAATTAAACAGTTAATCATTGTGGCTCTAATTAATCCATTACCAAAATAGTTAGCGATTAGGCTATTTCAGACCAATTTATTTTCAACGTTATCATGCATATATCATTTGAGTCTAACGATCATGTTCTGTATTTATGTAGTTTTGTACCTTATTTATCCCAGGTACAAAACTGGGTTTTTGGATTGTTCTAGAGACTTGAACGATTAAATGATTAGATATATACATGTTAGACTTGAAAATTATTATAATTTAAATAAAATGAAGAAGGGACAGGAAGTTGATGACGTCATATGACAGGAAGCAATTTGAAACATTTTATTTTGCTTAAAATCATTGTCTAAGTTGTATCATTGAAAAAAAAATGTATGAGTAACATTTAGAATTTTTATTTTGAGTAGAAAATGACAGTTGGAGACTTAAGCATACACTATAGTTGCTGGTGGGCCTAAATGGGTTAACATTATAGATGAAAGTTGTGGTGTATGTTTGTAAGACTATAAAAAAGCAGTATAACAATGATAAAATGGTATATTCATAGGGATACATGATTCTGAATCATCTTTATATTACTCCCTCTGGGTTCCCCCTTGTTTTCCAGTAAAGAGATCTTTTGCTGGAGAACAGAGAAGCAGAATCCTAAAATGAACAGTTGTGTAGTCATTGGCAGCACTCTTTCCTGAATTCCTTCTCATCTCAACTCTACATAATCTATATTGCCAATGCTGTCCTCCTCCTTGGCTTGACGCCTCCTACATGTCTGTCCATGACAGACTTGGGCTTTGAAGAACATAAATCTGACAGTGAAAGCAACAGATGATTGGTACAAAAACAACAGCTGAAGAATTCTCACTGATACCAGGCACCCAGCGGCTGGTTACTCGACCATTTCCACATTAATTGTTCATGTTGAGGAATTACTTGATGTTTTATCTAGTGATGTTGGCTCCTGACAGTGCAAGATAAAGTTCTTCCTGAGCCTGACATCTTGCATTGGGGGAACTTCATGTTGAAACAGAAAAGGCTCTTAAATCTGTTGCAAACGGCAAAGTTGAAAGCATAAACTGTGGTTTCAACCTTTTTGGCCTTTGACCCCTTAAAGTAAACCAAAGTCTACCCGGGATTCATCATCACATGTTGCATTCACTACCAGTTAATTTGAATAATTTGCAATTTGTTTTGCCCCCAAAAATGTCAGAATATTGTGGAAAAATATCAGTTCAAATTTCTTCAAATGTCTGGTTGTGTGTAACAACCCAAAACTCCTACAGCCCAAAAGAATTATTCAATTATCTAAATAGATGCTGTCGACATATCAACATATCAATGAATCGTCTAACCTTACAGCTCTAGAAAGACTTATGTTGTTGCTTAAAATACAGAAATACACCAATTATTCAAGCAAAAACCTTTCTTTTTTATCCAAAATATGTTTTTGTCCTGTATGTAATCCTGTGGATAGGACCCTATTGATTAATTCAGCAAACCAGGACCCCAGACCACTGGTCTAAAATATCATTGACTGCATAGCATTATTATCTTTTTGGTTAAGTGGAACTCAGGCCTCGAAACAGCTCCAGACCAAAAATATTTGCTGTGAATGTATCATTTCCTGTCAGACAGCTTTAAAGTTTTCTTACCTCAACAAACGTCAGCAAGCTCATTACCAAGTAAAATCAACAATCTACACATTTTTTCTCCTTTGGTTCGCGATTTATTAGAAGTTCTTTCATGTGTTACAGAAATCGGTGTCTGTCCTTTCAATTTTTTCAGCTAACAGTCCATTAATGTTGCTGTTTAAGCCAAGTTTCTGTCGGGATGGAACGTTTTCCATTGTTAGATTAATTTAGGGATGATCCCATAATTAGTACCATTTTGCAGTGTAACATCTGTCACAGGATCAGTTTTAATCCAAGCTAATGTAACCTGATTGCCATTCCTCCCTTTTCTACTCCCCATTCTTTCCTCACCTTCCTCAATAGTCTAAATCCATCCATCTGTTTCCACCTTGGACCTGGTATTCACCTGGTATTCATTGAATTTTCCACTCAAAAACGTGTTTTCCCCTCTTGTTCCAGTTGGATGAAGATGATGTATATGCAGAGTTTTAAACTTAAAGGTAGTTTTCATATTCATCTGCCCAAGTGCCAAAAGCATGACAAGCGTGACATCACAAATATTTTGAAGGCCAATCCTGGATCAGTGGTCAGTTTGCCCAAGTGTGATGTGGAAACCTGAAACTTCCTGAAGCATCAACACTGAGAATGGACTTTACAGGGATGTTCGAGACATCTTCTGCCTAACAGTTAAACCTTTTTTAAATTTATTATTCAAAGTAGAGTCTACTTTATCATAGTTTTTAATACCCTTCAGCCTTCTGGGACTTATTTTGTTCCACCAGTATTCTTTCAGGGCCTTTTTTTGAATCTTGATGCTCTTTGAACTCGGGAGTCTGTGAGAAGTTCATTCAGAATGTTTTTTTTTTGACATCTGAAGGTTAACCAGTTGCTGTTGGACCCGCTGAGGTCTGACCAGTTGACACTGATGTTTTTTGTCTGTGTGGGTGTGAATGGGTGGTGGGGGTGCGGTGGACGGGAGTGAATGCGAGGGTGAAAGGGTCAATGAGGATATAATGCATCATGAAGTGAGACTGGCAGAGCTGAGGGGCCAAGAGGCCGAGAGTCTTTCTGTTTAAAAAAAAAAAAAATAGAAATGCAGAAGAGAATTTGTTGAACTGAAAACTTGATGCACTCTCCAGCACTCCTGCATATCTTATATCATTTTCAGCAGCTGCTTTTCTAATCGTAGTTTTTGTTTTTGTTACTTTTAGTCAACACAAACAAGTTTTGGTCTGGTTTGCACAGCTGCCGTTTAATTCGTATCCCTAATCAGCATTTTGAGGCCACAGTTGCTGCTGTCTTTGTTGTGTACAGTTACCATGGGTACCGGTGTTTTTCATGTTAGTGGAAAAAAGCCGTGTATATTTTTGCACTCGCAGTGTTTATGCTGCTCTGCAGCAATAGAACAGATGAGCTCTCCCCAGAATTACGGTTGTCATTTCCAGACTAATATAAACTCATAATGTTCACTGGCTGGGGTTTAGCTCAGTTGAAGTAGCTCTAACGGATATATTGATATGTCTTTAGTAAATATCTAGTGGAAGATTAGGATGATTGATTGTTGGCGTAATCCTGGAATGGACTCATTACTGCTAATAGCAACTGATCTGATCTGAGTAATGTTATGTTATCATACGGATTTATGGATGTTGGCTTGTAGCCTGCATGTTTGTCTCGTATGTCCAGCTGTTTTGTTGCTGCTACTTGTCTGATTCTCTTCGGGTCGTAGAAGAATTTTGTCCATAAAACATTTTTTTTTCCCCAAGAATATTACTGACAAGGACAAAACGTCATTGAACACAAGGTCCGGACAGGACAGTGTGTAAAATAGTAAGACTAAAGTAAAACATGAATTACTTAATCAATTAAATATATAGAATTTTCCTTTTATTTATATAGTGAAAAAGCCCTGAGATTGTAAAATAGATAGTAGTAATATAGTAATAGTTTACATAAACATTGTTGTGTTATTTAAAAAAAACAAGTTTTATAGCTCTTGTTATGTTGCCATTATCACCCCTGTGGTAGACAAAATTGATTTTTGATTTTTCTTCTTGGATATTGGCATCAAACTTCTAGATTCTAGTATTGTATCAACCTTAATGTGTTGAGGAGAGGGTCTTCCGAATGATGGTGGGACACTTCAGTTGTTCTTGTATCTGTTGGAGTCAGAAATCAATGATGATGATGGACTGTCCTTTATTAATTTATTATTGAATTTGCATTACTTACTGAGCTCTTTGCTTTTTTTCCTCCTCCATAACTCTGCCCCGCTCTGCCTGCCATGCATGTGCAAGCTAGCAAGCCATTACAACAAAAAGCTACTGTTATCATAAACAAACTAGCAAGCCATTAACATTTACGACAACATAGAAAAAATTAACTGCAAAAAAAAATTGCTTACTTAGCAGAATATGCTGTTGTTGCCAATGCTAGAATTTCTATCTTTTTGCAACAAGCTTCTGCCATTATGGTAATTAATGCTGGTTACAACCCTCCCTACCACCTCACTCTTTGAAATATGCTGTGATTGCCTAAAACCTTCCGGATTGGTCTGGATTTTTTCAGGAATGTGACGATTAACTAAACTTTAATTACAATTGAATGATCATGAATTTTTGTGCCATTACACTTTTTACACTTTTCTATTCCCGCTTTTTCCTCAATAGGGTCATGAGGGTCTGCTGGAGCCAATCCTAGTGTATCACTTCGCTAACAGATTTTTTTTTTTTTAAAGAAAAACATTACATAAAACATATAACATGGAGATGAAAATGAATCAACTGGGTACTTAACCAAGGAGGGATGTGTTCATTCACAAAGAATGAACTGAAGAACATATCATATCCAGCTCTGTAATATGGAAAACAAATCAGCCTCAGATATGATATTGTTGGCTTACTGTGTGACAGCCATAGCAGGCCTAATGATCAGTGTTGCTAGATAAGGCGTAATCTGTATCATAATTCAGTTTTATATACAGCACAAACCCATTCTGGCTTCGATGGGTGATATTACACTAAAATCCAGGTTTTGAGAATGGGAGATTTTAACTTGTTTTGCAGTGTATGTCTTTATTTATGGTATGCATAGTTAGCTTAGTATTCATGTCAGCGATAGTTGTAACATAGACAGTGAAATTCGGTTTAGCAAGAAAATCACATTGAAAATGATACAGTGAGGTAATCTGGGATCATAATTCATCAGGTGCAAAAGCCCCTTGCAAATTCTGAAACTGTAGAAGTGTAATGTAATGAGACCTCGGTACAAAAGCACAAGTTTGCAGAAAAGTGGTGGTTTTCTTGTCTAGATTTGTTGTTTTTGTGCAGTCGTTCTCTCAGATTATGGAATATATAAACCAAATACGCTTATCTGATTAAATTATGGAGCTGATTACACACAAGTTCTTTATTTATATTTGTAAAATCTCCATATTAATCACAATGAAATCCACCATTCATTTCTTATATGATTTTGGTAGTCACTCACTGTCTTTGTGACGTAGTTTGTAGTAGATTGCGGTATAATGAATCACTCTTTGCATCTTTTAAACTGCATTTAGACTCACTGCCTGTTTTCAATAATTTTACTAACTCTTTTTTTTACTGCACTTCATTCTGTTCCCCTCTATTTCATCCCATACCTGAAACTTTTTACAGTTTTTTTTCTTATCTGAGAAAGTGAAAGAACTCATTCCCTGGTGCTGCTATGACCCGATCAAACCAAATCAAATAAATTTAAATCTAATCTAATCTAATCTAATCTAATCTAATCACTATATATTTCTCACATCTCTAAATTTTCATTGTCTGCATGGGGGTTCTCACTCTACAGACTCATATTTAGTATATTTATTTATTTTTTTAAATTTCTGTCTCTGTTAGCATTTCAGATGCTTTCTGTCTGTCTTTCAATGTGTGTATGAACAGCTGGTTTAACACTCAAATTCTGCAAAAAAAAAAGAAGCCAAAGCCTGATATATGTTATTCCTTTGTGCTGTAAAACCTCATTATTTAAAAAAAAACTCTAAAGAAAATTAGAGACGTGCTAATGAGTCACATCACTTAATAGTTTAAGATAGTAATTAAAACAACAATTGAACAAGAACAAGAGTGTGCATTAGGGTGTCTGTCAAGGAAAGTAATCCTGTCTCCTGATAGCAGGTTACTACTGCATTGCTCTTTGGGATGCTAACCACTGCCTTCATGATGAAGGAACATTTGTCAGCAGTGTGGCTCACCAGTGTGTTTTTTAATGATAAGATCTAGCAGACTTTGAATACACACAACATACTTGTAGGATGAGTTCATTATTTGTTTGAATCCCAGCACGAATATAGGAATTTTCCAGTCAAACTTTTATGAAACAATTTAAATCACAGATTTCTTCAATTAACAATGTTGAGTACTGTGCTCCTAGCAACTGCTATATCAGATTCTGTGTGGTGTGAACCCGTCATGTAACAGTTATTGATTGGGACAACATAAAACAACAAAATCACCCTCTCTCCAACTGAAAATGGATGATCTGAACAAGATGTCAGGCTGAATAAAGTTAGTTTTGTCCGAGTATGGGGCTAGCACTCCAGGATAAATAAATCAGAAGGACGATAGGGGGGGCAAGGCCAGTGGTGAGTCTTCTGTCATGCAAACGTGCGTCACAAAATGTGATGCACTGTATTTCCCAATATCTTGAAAAGTTATAGTCACATCCAAGAAATCGTTTCACTATGAGCATCCAAAGATTTCATTGATGAAAAGGGCGTATAACACGACAGTTGTGCTCATTTATAATTCTCTTATCTCTGTTTTTAGCACAGCTACAGAGCTCAGTTAACATGGCAGTCAATGGGAGTGCTAGTCTGCATGTTACTACCTATTTCATTGGAAGTAACATTTATGTCTATTTGATTAGAGGCAATGCACAACAAATGCATTACAGATCAGTATTACACAGTTCTGAGAAAAAAAAATATAATCCAAAATCTACATACAGTATAAGTACACAGTGCAGTAGAAATATCTATATAACATTACATACCGCAATCCTAAGTTGTAGAATTTGTTTCAATACATTAGAGTTGGGGCGACACGTGGCGCAGGGGTTAGCGCTGTTGCCTCACAGCAAGAAGGTCGCAGGTTCAAGACCTCCTTGGGTCCTGGTCTGGGACCTTTCTGTGTGGAGTTTGCATGTTCTCCCTGTGTATGCGTGGGTTTTCACCAGGTACTCTGGCTTCCTCCCACAGTCCAAAAACATGCTCAGGTTAATTGGCAACTCTAAATTGCCCATAGGTGTGAGTGTGTGAGTGAATGGTGTGTGTGCCCCACGATTGGCTGGCGACCATCTGGGGTGTATCCCTACCTCTCGCCGTAACGCGCTCGGATTGGCTCCAGCAGACCCCTGCGACCCTAATGAGGAATAAGCAATAATAACCTCTAAAACACTGAAAGGATCGTTGGGCAAGTGGGATCGCCACTAAAATTTAATGGGTTTGTCCTTTGCCAATTCTGCACCCTGCCACCAAGTTTCATGAAAATTGGTCCATTAGTTTTTTCTATAATTTTGTTCAAGGATAAAGAGACACATAGACAGGACACAGGACAAAGGAGGGTGTCCATAAATGCGAAAGGTATTATCTCATTAAACTGAACTAAATGGGAATGGTAGTCGGGTAAGTGAATGTCAAGAATATCCTTTTACATCCACCATGAATATTCCGAGCAAATTTGCTAAAAATACATCCATTCGCTTTCCGGTAACAACAGAGATATGATGGAAATAAATAACTACACAAGGCTCCATAATCACCTCAGACTGATGGTTTGTATCCATGCGAGTCACTAAAGGTTTACTGTTGAAAGACATTCCGTGTCCGAAGCTGCGTTGGCCCGTAAACACTCCGTGCAGGCAGTGTTGGAGGTAAGATGTTTCGCATTGCATCTGAAGTCAGTGACCTCAAACAAACCGCGAGCTCGGTGGTCTCACAGAGACCGAGAGGGTTTCTATTTTTCTTCTCATATTGTGTGTGTGTGCATTAGAGTTAAAAATTCATCAAGGCTGAGTGTTTGTTTGACCATCAAGTGTTTGATCTTCTGTCTGCCTTGACACACACACACACACACCCACAGGCACTTGTTCCTTCGCCAGTTATTTTTGGCATGTAAACAACAACAACAAAAAAACCCTCTTCAGCCCAAACTATTATTTTTTTTTAGCAGCTTTACTTTAAGTATATCTGTTTCAAGGTAGGAAATATTCAAATATGTTTTTGATTGATAGATTTTTATCTGTATTTATAGGTTTATCTGAGTATCTACATGATGGATACAGCTGCCAAATTTTACCTATAAATCTCACTGAAACTGAAATCTCTGCATTTAAAAGCCAACTCAAGCACCGAAACTAATCAGGATTCTTTGATTGGATCTTTTCAAACAAACAATTCCATAACTCACTCACAAGTGTAGGGCTTGGAATGAATTACTATTTTTATAGTCAATAAATCTATAGATTACTTAAAGGATTAATCAGTTAGTGTGGTTCATAAAATGGTGTAAAATGTTGATTACTTTTTTTTCCAAAGTTAAAGATTCAACCTAAAATGTCAACAGTCCACAACCCATAGATCATTAGTTTACAATTATAGACTAAAGAAACCAGAAAATAATAAGATTTGAGAAGCTAGAACCAGAGAATTTGGACAAATTTGTGTTAAAAACAACAACAAAAAATGTTTTAAATTTAAATTGATCATCCCAAGTCTTGTATCAAACCAAAATGTATTTGTGAATTGCCGTAAAGCCGTATCAATCTATTTTTTAACCACTTGGGGCAGCAGAGTACAGGTCCCCCGATGTGGTGGAAATAATTTTTGTAGACACAGTTGGCAGTTTTGGTTGTTGATTCAATGGATGCTGTGGTAACTTCACTATTAATAGAACTATGGCTCTGACAGTATGGACTTTTTCTTAATGCAGTGATAAAGCCACAAATTACATTAAAAATATATAGTTTTTGATGAGAGTTACAGGGGTGATGATGGTGCGATATATGATGCAAACATAACACACAACAGTCATTCTTTAGCTATTTTTGAGGTGCGAAAAGCTGAATCGACAGGCTGCACAACCGAAACAATTTTATATATAACTAAATGATAACTAAACAATGATTACTACGTTTGTATTCCATATCACACAACTTAAGCACTCCTGTAACTTTAAAAAAGGGACAAAATCACAAATGGTAGGTTACACTATGTTTATCTGCTCTAATAACTGACAGAAACCAAATGGAATAAACAATCAAAAGTAATTACAATGTCATTAACATGTAAATGGACAACGTATGTGTTCGAAATATGTAATCATGACCTTGAACTGTAGATGGAGTCCCCATTGTATTATACTTCCTTTTGACAAGCTCATTTGTAAATAATATAGAATAAATCTGTAATATGTCAAATAAGATTAAATTAAAGTAAATTTAATGTCCTAGGAGTTTATATAATGTCTTTAAAATGTTGTTGAATTTCTTTTCTGTTATGTGCTGCGTCTTATCCACATCTGCTGTTTCTATTATATCATAATGATATATTTATTATTTCCAAATAATATGACATAAATTTTGCATGTCTCTGTACAATAAAGTTCTATCTGTATTATCTCAAAGAAAATGTTCTTAGAGTAAAAAATGCCCAAAATCATGGTTATATACTGCACAGGAACTATATAGTGTATGTGTGTGTGTGTGTGTGTGTGTGTGTGTGTGTGTGTGTGTATATATATATAAATATATATATATATATATATATATATATATGTAGTACACAAAACAATATTATTTTTTTCTCTTTTTTACAATGTCCTAGACGGTTTATATAATGTCTTGAAAGGTTTGTTGGATTTCCTTTCTTTGATGTGTTGAGTATCTGACAGGTCTTTTCCACGTCTGCTGTGTCTAAGTGTTTTTCCGTCTGTTCTGCAACTTCTACTCGAAGCAACGCTTTGCTGGCTCTGTTTCCCTCATGGAAAATCCTGTTAGATGGCTGCTTGTGTCAGCTGTCAACTATCCTGCAGATATAATTATAATGAGATTAGCAATAACATTTGTCTGTGTATGTCACCACTGCGGGCGAGGTCTCTGCATTGAAATATGCTTCTTTATGTGTGGGAAAAATGATCAGACTGTATAAATATCCCCTAGTAACAAGATATTTAAGATATTTTAAAGTTCTAAAATCAAATTTTCTGCAAATGTAAATGAACTTAATTTACTAAATAGAAATACATGCTTTAGTGATTTTGTTTTTGCAATATAACTAAAAAAGAACATGGACAATGAAGTAGATGAATTGACAATGAATAGAGTCAATATAGCTCTACAAGAATGATTCAGCCCACGGCGAAGTGTTTAAACACATAGATTCGCTTTAAAATGATACATAGTTATAAATAGGACTACAATAACGACTATGTTGACAGTGGATATTTATAATAATTAACTAGTTATAAAAGATCATAAGGTGAAGAAGAGGATGAAGAAGTCTGTTCCTTGGCAGTGTTTCAGAAAACAAAAAATTTAAACCTGCCTCACCTGTTGGCATGTTCACTCAGGCATGGTCATTCATTTTGTCCATTACTTAATTTATAACAAATCAAAAAAAGTGAGAGAGAGAAATACATTTTGTTTCTACAGGGTTTTATTTAATAAATTAATGTCCTATCTGAAAGTTTTGAAAAGGGTTTTTTTTATCTACATTGAACAAAACAAAAATGTTTTTATTTAACTGAATTGATAGATCTGTACACACAAAATGCTTATTTCACTTAAATTTTCTCCACAAATTTGCTGAGATCATCTTTTTCCAAGATAAACCATGCACCTGACTGTTGTGGCATACCAATATGCCAACAGCATGATTATTGCACAGGTGTGCCTTTGGCTGCTCACATGAAAGGTCACACTAAACTAAATGTTTCACTTAACAAAAAAAAAACTTTTATTTGTATTTTTCAGCAAAGCAGTCAGTATTTGGTGTGACTACCTTTTGTATAATGCAGGGTGCATATTTGATCAGGTTGTTGATTGTTGCCTGTGGTCCATTCGTTGGTCCATTCTTCATTGGCTCTGCAAAGTTGCTGGATAATGGCAGGAATTTTAAAAAAATGATGCTGTACCCCCTGTTTCAGGGGATCCCAAACATGCTCAGTGGGTGAATGTGCAAGTCATGCAAGAACAATGATGTTCTCAGCTCAGCAGGAATTGTGTACAGATCATGGCAACGTGGGGCCATGTACAGTATTACCATTCCGAAACATGAGGTTATGGCATTGGATGAATGGCACAACAATGGGCCTCATGATTTCATCATGGTATCTGCAAAAACAATAAATACATAATAAAATGTACCTGTGTTCATTGTTATTTGTAGTTTATGGATGCAAATACCATAACCCCACCACATCATAGTTTGTTCACGTTTGAACACAGTAAACCACTCATTCACATGACATCCGGTACATTGACAACCAGATTCATTAAAAGGTGGACATTTGCCCACAGAAGTCAGTTTCAATGAGGCTCTGCAGTCAGGTCAAGACCCTGGTGGAGATGATGAGCATTTAGATGAGCTTACTTGAGAGGGTTTCTGCTAATTGTGCAGAAATTTAAACCAACTGCTGCATCAGCTGTCTGGATAGCTGGTCTCAGATGACCTTCCAGGTCAGGTGAGGATACATGTGATTGTGATGTGGTTGTGAAGCTAGTTGATTGAGTCACCAAATTCATAGAAATGGCATTTGAGACAGTTTGTGGTAGTGAATATACTGTACCATTCAATTCATGAGCAATATATCTGGTGGGCATTCCTGCAGCCAGCATGCCAATTTCATGCACACACAAAACTTGCAACATCTGTGGCATTAGCATCTTGACCACAAAATATTAACTACTAATCATCTGTACACAGGTCATGTGCCGTTATGTGTATTTGCTACTTGTATATTAAAAATAAATCTGTTAAACTGCAAATAACAAGACACGATTTTCCTTGGTCCTGTTTTGGGGCTAATAAAATAGCTAATAAAACAGGATCGGAGACATTTCCGATATGCTGTCAAAACACTCTTCATAAGTCCAACCAAGCTAACCAAAAAAAGGTAAACACATGAGGGCATCGTTGCTAAACAGGGGTAAACACATGAAGAGGTAGTTGGTAAACACCACAAAAACATAGCCCCACAGTTTACATCAATTGTGAATGAGTTTAAAGTAGAGTTTGGTTGCATATTAGAAACACGAGAGATTGCAACATTCTGTGACCTAAACGTGAACAATGGGATTCCATTATAATGCTGCCTCTACTATGGCTATTTCAAGCAAAAAATATTGCTTAGTATTCAATAGGAACCATTTGACCATTCTTTGAGGTTCATGACAGTGCCTGACAGATTCTTCTCTAGTGCTTCTCCAGGGCTTCTCTAGTCTTGACTACTCATACGAACATTAATACATATTCATGTCGTGGTGGTACAGCCTTTGGGAGAAATTTGGGATTCACCCAAGTACCTTTTGACATGTGGATTGGAGGAGTTGGGAATTAAAATGCCAATCTCTCAACTAGTGGATGACCCACTCTGCCTCCGAGCCCCTCTAATAAGTCAGTTAGCCATTTTCTATACCTGCTTGTTCCTCATTAGGGTCACAAGGGTCTGCTCGAGCCAATCCCAGCACATTAAATGCAAGAGGCAGGGCTACACCCCAGATGTTCGCCAGTCTACACATACCATTCACTCACAAAATGGCACCTATGGGCAATTTAGAGTCTTCCATTAATCTCAGCATATTTTTGGACTGTGGTAGGAAGCCAGACACCCATACAAAACCCATGCAGACACAGAAAGAACATGCAAACTCCACACAAAAAGGTCAGAGACCAAGGTCTTGAACCCACAAACTTCTTGCTGTGAGGCCATCCCCTCTAAGAAATACTTTTTATAAAATGTGATGACAATACCTGTCAATGTCTTGTTTAGATCCTCTCTGAACTTTACTGATGTCGCATTTCTCCATTGGTAACTTCCAGATCCACCCAGCTCTGTCCAAACTGTGGTTTTAGCATGGTAGCAAAACATGAACAATATGGTTAAAGGTTCCACTGTCTTTGGCCATGTTTGTTTTTGTAAAGAATCCAGAGACTCTTTTCAACCCTTGAAGGCCTTGACTGACAGCCTACAGTTGGGTCTCATCCATCTCCACGAGATGTCTAGTCAAGGACAGTTGGTGCTACCAACTGATGGTAACTGATTTCTCTTGAATTCTCCTGTTTTTTCTCTTCTGTTGCCTTGGGGAATGGTGTAAGAACTGTGCTCACTTCCTTCAGCTGGTTCCCCCAACTTGTCTCTGAATGCATTTAGAATTTTATTTTTTCCACAAGTGACAGAGACAGATAATGCTTAATTATCAAATCTTGGATGATGGCTTTACTTATAGCTTATTATCGTGGTGATTGTAATCTGTCGACTTGCATTTTTTGGATAAAGGATGCTATAGTTGGCTGTGTTCTTTGTATTCCAAGATCCTAACCTTCAGGGAGGAGGAATCAGTAAGATATGTGGTCACATGAACATCAATTACATCAAAAGAGCAACCTTAAACATGCATAGCAAGGGCATTATTGCAACTAAGCTTTTAACATTTTCTAACACTTACACAAGAACATAATTGATGTCTGGAATACCATGGATATCCAACCAATCAGTCAACAAAGTATAGACTTATCTACAAGACACACTTTTAATAATCAATAACAATAATCTTATTGGTCTGAATTTATTTTTTAAAAAATAATTTACCTTTTTTTTCCTCCTATCTGATTAACTGCATTGTTCTCACTACTATCGCTGTCTCTCCTCATACACCCCTGAAACTTTTATCTACGATAATATGCCTGGTGGAAAAGGATTTGGCCACTACTGGTCTAGCGAATGAGTGTCGGCCGGCATTTTCTCATCTCTCAATGCATCATGGGAACATTAAAGAGTCACTAAGCTACGGGGGGGCTTCTGTGGCAGCTATTAACTGAGATGAAAATGTGGTTGATGAAGCACTATGGCACTGCGAATCACAAAATGACGCTTCTGCAGGACTCATTAGTCTTTGATCACATTTTGACTTAGATGGATCTGGATATTTAAGACAATCAAAACACAGTAGACTTAAAAACTACTCAGTGCTGATGCACGTTATATCTTTGATTTCAGACAGCAATGGGCGGTTTGGTTTGGAATTGTGATTAGAAACAACTCAACCAGACAGCTGCGGGTCAAAAACGCTCAGGATGCAAATCCCAGAGCCTTACAGCGAGATAATGCCTGCATGGATCAAAAGCGCAGGCAAGCAGACGTTGAGCGGCTAACTGTCAGCTGCTGACATCACGCAGCAGAATGTCGCTCTCCAGTTTCAAGCTCCGGGGAGTCACATAATCTGAACTATTACCTGAGCTGTCTGACATGTGTGCAGCTGTCTGACAGCCGTCTGGCATGTCCTCTGACATTTGACAACTTGGGTTTACATTTGTATCTAATCTGGTACTGTGTGCTGCTTTTTGTCATTGTTTTACAGTATGTTCAGTGTATTAAAGTGATTTTCTACTGATCTGTTTTTGTTCGGTTTAATCCATCTTTGGTTTCGCTTCTCGTTTTCTCGGTCCGGTTTCAGTGGGATTCTGGTGTGGTTTGACTGTGGTGTGAAAGCAAAGTCGACCAACCTCAGGATTGTATGAAAGATATTGCTTTAGCATGAATTCTAAAGCTAAACTATTGTTAAATCAGTCTGCTGTAGACTTGGGTGATATATATATATATATATATATATATATATATATATATATATATATTATACCTTTATGCTAGAGCTGCAACAATTAGTTGATTAACCAATTAATCAATTATTATTGCCAGCTATTATATTAATCACTCATTATTTTGATAATCAATTTATCGATATGAGTCACCTTTAAGAAGAAAATGTCCAAATTCTTTGGTTTCAGCTTCTCAAATTGGATTATTCTCTGGTCTTCTGTAGTTGTACAGTAAACTGATGATCTTAGCCACTGAACATGTGGAAAACTACCTGTCTGTAATCCAAGTCAAAAAAAGGGACATCAACTCAGTAATCAGCCAACAATATGCGGAACAAGTAAAGAGCAACTGTAAGATTATATTATCTATAATTGCCATCAGTTGACTTGGACAGAGGTATAAAGCTTTCAGGGGGAGCTGGGAACGGGAGAGTATGAATGGCAATTTAAAAAATTTTGTCCAAAGATTTTCCATATTTTCTGGTTCTAGCTTCTCTAATCTGATTATTTTCTGGTTTCTTTAGTTTTCTATAATTGTGAACAAGACAAACACGAAAAAAAACCCCCAAAAAACAATGCTGGGCTGCTGGTAAGAAGTTGTGCCCCTCTAAGAAGTGCGTCAATCAGTTTCTATACCTGCTTATTCCTCAATAGGGTCACAGGGGTCTGCTTGAGCCAATCCCAGCACATTACAGGCAAGAGGCAGGGATACACCCCAGATAGGTCGCCAGTCTATCATGGAGCACGCACGCGATTCACTTATACACTCACACCTATGGGCGATTTAGAGCCTCCAATTAACTTCAGCATGTGTTTGGACTGTAGGTGGAAGCCGGAGTACATGGGGACATGGGGAGAACATGCAAAATCCACACTGAAACATCCCAGCTCATTGTCTTGAATCTGTGACCTTCTTGCTGTGAGGCAACAGCCCTAACCGCTGTTCCACCATGTTGCCCTGCTGTGTGCAATTAACGAATTGAAGGCAAAAAAAGATTACTCTCCCAAAACCTTGCTTTTGGACATTGCTTTTGGACTACATGTATGTAGAATATTGTGCACAAGTAATAAGAAAGACATCAACACTGAAAATAAAAGGGACCAATTTCTTCAGTGTACTATAGAGCTGCACCGATTAGTCGATTAATTGATTATTTGCTGACTGTTACATTAAACGTCAACTATAGCAGAGCAACTACAATGTTGTAGAAAAATTCACTGCTGCAAGTTCCGCTTTCAAGACCATGGAAAATGGAACTTCCATGTCTGGAAAGGACAGAAATCTCAGGCATAGCATGGAATCATTCAAGATCACTATTGGGAAAACCAACCATGTCCTAGGTTGTAACCCCTCACCAAAGCGTTACAGTCTAATAACCTGGAAATCATCAGATCTTACATAGATGCATAGATGTGGACAATCAGACAATCAGATGTGAACAAGGTTTCAGTGTCTGGTTCCGAAAAAAGCATCAGCCACAGCCAGCTCTGTTGCCCCGGCCAAGGGAAGAGTGTGTGAAACACATCTACAGAGCCAATACAACCACAGTCAGTGATAGACACATATGGATTAAATTCAGTCTTTAACTTGTTCATGTGTTACTCACTTTGTGTAAAACTTGTTCTATGAAGTGTGTTCAACCAGTATATGATACAGTTAATATACACAAATGTAAATATATTTTCTATGTGTTTGTTAGTGTTAAAACAAATACAATATACTGTACGTTTACTTTTGTTACATCAAGTGCATGTTGCTAATTATATATTTACTTTTACTTAAGTAACATTTTTAATTCAGGACTTTTACAGATAATTGAGTATTTTTTGATGACTATTTCTACTTTTACTTAAGTAAAGGATCATTACTTTGTTCAACACAGATTATATGTATGAAACGTAAGTAAGTGAGAAGTGAGAAGACAGAAAGCAGAGCTTGTGATAGAAATGTACATCCTGCCTAATTTCTTTTTCTCTCGCTCACACCCACACACACACACTTGTTGGATTGTCATTGATGGAAAGTTACAGAAATAGTCAAACATAGACTGGGGTAGAGGTTTAAGACACTTTCCAACCATCCAAAAACACTTCAATTGAAGCATCAGTAGCCTTAATGTCTTCATTCTGGTTTGAGAGCTCACTCCTTTCTTGCCAAATCTCAGTGTAACCTTTTGCAGTAAATGTGTAGTTCCATGATCTAAGTGTCTAAAATTTAGCTTGTCATTAGTTCAGGCAGACAGATGCTGCACTACTAACAGCTGCTCAGTGGTGTATGAAGAATCCAAAAGCCACACTTAAGCAAAAGTACAGATATCTTACCAGAAAATGACTTTGGGAAAAGTTAGTCACCTATTAGAATATTCCTTGAGTAAGAGTCTTAAAGTATCTGATATTTTACTTATTTATTAAACTTAATTTGTTCATATTTATTGTACTTTAGTATTAAAAAAGTAAAATAGAAATTTATTCTCAGTGTTTGGACATCGTTGGAGGCTTCAGGTTTCCATATCACAATTGTGTTAAGTGAATATTGAACCAGTATTGGCTTCCAAACTATTTTTGATGTCACTCATCATGCTCATTTTGGGTGGTTTACAGTATGTTTCAACAAAGTGTTGATTTTATTTCATAGTAAGTAATGAAAAGGGAAATACTGAAATGAGTAAAACTATCCATTGTATCTAAATGTAATGTAGAGGGCATTGAATTTCCACAGAATCTCAGCTGTTCATCCTCAGAGCTATAAGGGTAGGAGGTTTTTAATGGTGGGTCAGAGTGTTTTAACCATGTGTATTTAACCTAAACTCTTCTTTTATCAGCATATCATGAGAATTGCAAGTTTTCCTCAGCTGGTTTTGTAGCTGGGGGAAAGTTAAAGAGGGAGGGTTTAGCACACCTGACTTACATGTATGTGATATGTATAAGAGCTGCAACAATAAATTGATTAATCAAATAGTAGTCAACTATTGAATAAATCACCACGTTTTAGAACCAAAAGGACAATTATATGATTCCAGCTTCTCAAATGTGAATATTTTGTGGTTTCTTTGGTCTATATGACAGAAAGCTAAATATCATTGAGGGCTTAAAGACCTCTCCCTTTTTGAATATGACCTATTGGAAATAATATATGTCTTGTCATGTTATTGTCCTTGCCTACAGATATTATTTTCCTTTATTTTATTCTATGCAGTTAAGAAAATATTTTTGTTTGGTACTGATCCCTGGGAAAAAATAAAAAATAAAATAAAAAATCACACCTCAAGCAACTTAATATGTCTTTCACTAAAAATTATGTGATCATTCCCTCTAGCATCCCAATATCACAATTGGAATATCAGTCTAAATAAAACCATTATTATTAATTAATTTTTTTAACAATGTTTCCACCCTAATTGCCAGCTTTCCCTGTTTTAAAGACATTGTATAGACCAAACAGTTGATTAACCTATAAAGTAATTTATCAATTATTCATCAATAGTAAAAGTACCTATTAGTTGCAGCCCTAATATTTATTATATCCATGCTTTTTACATGAACAGACACTTATTGACTTTTATTGTATTACTACAATGTTCATGTCAGTGTGATGAGAATTGAAACAAGAAAAACCTGGTATAAAAACAAGTTAGTTTATAAATGTACTTTTCTGATAGCAGTCATAAAATAATATTGAAAATAAATACTGTAAGCTCTGGTGACGGACGACTGTTCTCAAGAGTTAAGGAGAGGTGATTTTCACAGTTTACTGAAATGAACTATGAATGGCTGCCTCTGAGTTTGGATGTGGATCTAAAAAAATGCCGCCGCTTTTGAAAATTGCAGCAATTTAGCACAGGGGCTGTTTGTGGTTAATGGACTACAACATGTTAAACCACCAGTTTGGTGCTTTAATACGCTGCCAGCTGCATACTGTTAATGAAAGATTGTTCATCATCATCAGTGTTTCAAACCTCCAGGATTAAACATCCAGGAAACACCAATGGTAAGAAGGACCAAGTTCATGTGGTCACTCCGGTTCTAAAGTGCCAATAAACACTCATCTCATGGCCTTGCATTGCCTGTCTGCTGGGGCAGGAAGCTGGAGTTCCTCTGTCAGGTGGCAGCGGGGGCATATTTAGAGCTGCTGTAATCTCAATTGTTTGTTTCTGCTTCTTTGAGCTGATGTGATGGCAGACAAAAGGCTTTTTCCCACGTGAAGTGTGTGTGTGTATGTGTGTGTGTGTGTGTGTGAAAACACACACCCAAAACACACAAGCAGAAACACACAGAATCAGGGACTCAGTTCTCAGTTGAGACAGCACACATATAGAAAGACAAACACACATACACACACACACACACACACACACACACACACACACACACACACACACACACACACACACACACACACACACACACACACACACACACACACACACACACACACACACACATAAACACATAAAGAGACAAAGGAAACTCAGACAGGACGTATACATGTAGAAGAAAGCTGTGCGCACAGATACACACACACACACACACACACACACAAAGACATGCATATGCATATAGACACACATAAATAAACACATTGTTTCTCGTAGGAAATAGAGTGCTGTTAAATACAATGGACTGCTTTACTCACTGTCTGTTTGACTGGCCTAATACAAAGGCCAGCCAGTGTGTGTGTGTGTGT
Source organism: Lepturacanthus savala (assembly GCA_030544235.1). Taxonomy (NCBI): domain Eukaryota; kingdom Metazoa; phylum Chordata; class Actinopteri; order Scombriformes; family Trichiuridae; genus Lepturacanthus; species Lepturacanthus savala. Next base: position 14,166,717 of record CM060466.1, on the reverse strand, counting down.
TTGCGCAGGACGGCCTTGCTTATATCGAACAGTCATATTGTTTTTGTCAGAGTGATTGTGTGGTTGTTAATTCTTATTATTTTGAAGGACAGAAAGTAAGATAACATTCACGTTCACTCCAGTTCGACAAATGTGACAAGCTGGAGTCGAGTCAAGTGGAGTCTGAACACTGCCTGCCAAATTAATTATTATTTTACAACAGCGTCTAAATAATATCCCTGATGTCACCATGATGTGGAGAGAAGTGTCTCCTGTGAGCATATTTGGAAGAGAGTGTGGAGCTGGGCAGGAATAGTGCCTTGTAAACAGGACACTGTACCCACCTAGTAAAGTGTTACAGGAACTAAACTGTAACTTCTTTATCTGTTAATAAAATGTGAAAGGGTGAGTTATAAAAGAATTCACCTCCCTCACAGCTCACGAATAGAGAGATTATCTAGTTTTTGTACCTGGTTGTAAACCTGTTAATTTCTGCTTTAAATCTGACATTTTGGAATGTTAAGATGCCAATATATCAGGATTGACTCACTTCTGCATCCTATCTCAAGTGAACTGCAGTTTTTGTCACTTCTGCATTGGATTCACTCATCAGCTGAAAAGTTTACTCCTAATTTCCTCTCATGAACATATTCCTTCTATATTATGGCTGGTAAAGAGCATAGAAACACAACAGTATATTTAGGCAATGAGCTGTCCCATGTCTACCAAAGATAAACCAAAATCTACTTGCTGACTTTCTCTGTGCATGCAGTTTTCTTACTGAATGAGCTTATCATGACAGCTCGTCTTTGGCATCTCTTGCATGTAAAAAATGATCTTACACAGCAGTGGATATTTCCTGGCTTGCAAGATGCATCTCCGCTACCACCAACTTTGTCTGAGGCTCTGACTCATTTCAATAATAGAAAATGACAGACTTTTGTGCTGATTCTCACATTTGTAAAAAACAACAAAAAAAAAACAGCTGGTTGTGTTTTTTTAAAATTGTGCATAGATCATCAAGAGGTGGCTCGGGCATACAAGCATCTGGTGAACATGCCTCTTTACCCTGGTGAGGTGTTTTAGAGACGTTCCTCCGGGAGGAACCCCCAGGAAAGACCCAGAATATGTTGGAGAGGCTATGCCTTTCGGCTGGCCTGGCAACACTTTGGGGTTACTCTGGAAGAGCTGGAGGAAGGGGCAGGGGAGAGGGAAATCAGCAGCCCAAGTTTATCTACTTGGGAAGTGGAAGAAGATAGATGGATGGACGTACCTCCTGCCTCAATAAACATACATACATTAGAAGGTGCATTTTCCTCCCACGGAAAAGTTAGCATAGCTCAATAAGTGTAATTTAAATGGTGAGCCTCTTTTTCTTTTGATTTTGGCCGAAGATACACCTAAGGCAAGTGATGTGCAAGCAAATGTAACTAGTGTTCTGTTGTTGGCCAACAACTTAACTTGTCATCGGCAAATGCAGACTTTTGAGTTGATTGGAGATGATCTTAGATAATTAACATGAAATTACCCAAAAAGACTTTGATTTGGAACTGATCGTTTCATCACTGACAAATCTAATTCATTTTGCATGTGCCTGCTGTCAATTCTTGTTAGTGAAGCACTACATCTGTGCTAAATTGAGTCATATTCACTATATTAAACATACACTTCTCTCTCTCTTTTTACTGAACATTCTACGATGTCCCTTTTCACGTATGTATATGTGTGTGTGTGTGTGTGTGTGTGTGTGTGTGTGTGTGTGCAGGAACCAGGTACCACAGGAATTTCTCAGACAGCAGTATAAGCTTTCCTCTCATACAGCTCCTGTTTTCACACTTCACTTCACTCTTAACTCCCCCAGGGCCTATGTGCTTGTGTGTGTGCGTGTGTGTGTGTGTGTGCATGTGTGTGTGTGTGTGTGTGTGTGTGTGTGTTTGTGCAGACAAAGAGAGACAGTTGAATACATGACCTGTCAGGAGTTTTGATTCCTTTGATGCCTTGTCTAACATAGGAGCCAGCTTTTGGATATTTGTCCTGTCATCACATCTACCGTGAAAACTTAGTTCCACAAGAGAGCACGAATATAATACTCCTGAAACCCCTCCTGTCAATTTAAAATAAAGTAATTTATCATTTATCTGCACAAGTTCATGAAAGACTGTGACTGTCAGACCTCATTTGACCCGTTCTGCAGTCAAAAAAATCTGATATCTGGGGCGACTGCTTTAATTCCTGAAATATCAAATATTCATTGCTCCATTGACCACAGACAAACAGAGACAAATCCCTAAATGCATCAATTTTCAAGATAATCCATCCACCTGACAGGTGTGGTGTATCGAGATGCTGAACAAACACTGTGCAGGCATTTTATTTTACTTTTACAAAAAAGGCACTAAATTTCACAGGTCTGGGTTATAGTTTTGCATTTTTTGGATGGGGGTCAGAAAACCAGTATCTGATGTGACCACTTTGCGTGACGCAGTGTGACACATTGACTTCCAATAGATTGTTGATTGTTTCCTATGGAACGTCAGTCCATTCCTCTTCAATGGCTATGTGAAGCGGATGGATATTGGCAGGAAATAGAAGAGGCTAGCATGCTATGGACCATGCAAGAACTGGGAACTGAACAAGAACTGTTTTCAGCTTCCAGGAATTGTGTACAGATCATTGCATCATGGGGCCATGCATTATCATGCTGCAACATTAGGTGATGTGGTAGATGAATGGGCATGCCGATATGCCTCAGTATCTCATCACGGCATCTCTGTGCATTCAAATTGACATCAATTTTTTATTGTTGCAAGATCATAGGGATGATCTTGTGGAGAAGATGATGTAGAAGGCATAGGCTGGTATGTTGGGTTATCTTGACAAATTTGTGAGCCTTTTATCAATTCCTGAAGAATGAGGGCAAAAACTAACTAAAACTTGTATTTCTGTTCACTGTATATACATACCTCTATGGAGGAATATCATGTCACACTGCGAGGGATTTCTACATAAGGAAATGTGCATCATGCAGCAGGTGGAGCTGACCCTAAATGCAACATAAAAAGCACACATAAAAGCACACATGTAAAGCACATAATTGTCGTTCTGCCGGATTTCAAATATCTACACCTACCTACATACCTACAAGTGGTTGTCGATGGCAGTTTTTGACCAGTCTGAGCTTGCTATTCTGTCTAGTTCACTGCAAAAGTTATATATATATAAATCTTAATAGACTTTAGAATTTAGAGCTACAATTAATGACAATTTGATAGTCAATCATCTTTAGATTTCTAAAAACTTCTTGTTTTATAGAAAGGTGTAAAATGTTGATCAGTTACCCAAAGCTAAACCAAAGTTTATCAGTTTACTATTATAGAAGACTAAAGAAATCAGAAAATAATCAGATTTGAGAAGCTGGAACAAGAGAATTGAAATTGATTAATCGATTATCATAAAAGTTGGCAATCGTTAATATAATAGTTATAATTGTTGCAGCTTGTGTAACATGGAAGACATCTTGTCAATTTGACTCAGTAACAGATATGGAGTTTATTCACTTGTGTAGATAAAGTGCAGTAATTTAATTGATCCACGTCTGTGGAATATGTTAGGAAACAAACCACAACTAGAGCAGCTGTTAGAGGATCGATGTATGTTAAGCCCAGATGCCTTAAAAGCAGCCCCCTCCACATTTTTGGTGGAAAAGCAACCACATAATCATCTGTCACAGCCACACGTGTGCTACATTAGTGACGCCATCAATGGCAGCTGCCAGGTAATCGAAAACACTTGAGTGAGAGGCCTATAAACCTTAAAATTTACCTGATGTGGCCCTTTAATGGTCCTCCAATTTTCCAAGATTTGAACATTTAGACAAAAATATCCCCCCTCCAGACACACACACACACACACACACACACACACACACACACACACACACACACACACACACACACACACACACACACACACACACACACACACACACACACACACAAAAGTGGGCACCACAAATGTATAAACCAGAAGGTGCTAAGAGCAAAACACTGTATATTGTCAAGTCAATGAGGTGAAGCTGCCACATGTGTCAGACTTGAGTTTTTCTGAAAATCAGAATCTTTGAACGTCAAAAATTTGTACTAAATATTCTATGATTGTTTTCTTTTAATTCAAATTGCATGTAAAGAATTGTTTAGGGTCCTTGGTCTGGGACCTTTCTGTGTGGAGTTTGCATGTTCTCCCCGTGTCTGCGTGGGTTTTCACCGGGTACTCCAGCTTCCTCCCACAGTCCAAAAACATGCTGAGGTTAATTGGCGACTCTAAATTGCCCATAGGTGTGAATGTGTGAGTGAATGGTGTGTGTGCCCCACGGTAGGCTGTTGACCATCTGGGGTGTATCCCTGCCTCCCGAATGTACCATTGTGGCATTTAATAATGTTTTTTTATTTCGTTCATGAAACGTGTCTTATGTCGCTACCAGTTTGTGTTTTTATTTTATTTGTTTCTGTTCAAGATAAATAAAGATCAAATCAAAATCAAAAACATTTAGGATTTGGACTTGACCTGGGACTATATTGGCTGTCCATGAACAGGACTGAAGGTTACTTGAGGCTTGCTACTTACTTACTTGAATATCAATGACTCTGTGACGTGTGCTTCAGATTATCATATTGTGTTCCTCACCGAATCAGCACCCAGAACAACCTACAGTAGCATCAGTAGTGACAGTGACTCTTGTCTCTTTCAGGACTCTCCGCCGAAGCCAGACATGGAGCAGAAGCTGCGTTCAGCCTCCAGCGTCGATGAGCTGATGAGCCTCATCTATCCATCATACTGGGCAGCCCTGAAGTGCAGATCCAAGCTGTCTGCCGCCTCCTCCTCCAAACTCTCTCATCGGCCACAGCCTCGCCGACTGAGGCCGCTAGCGGATGTGGAAGAGCCCACATTTGCTGCTGCCTACCTCAACTTGGACGTGCTGAAAAGTAAGTGGAAAGCTCAGACGCTGATATAAATTAGATAGTACATCAAATCATGTATATATATATATATATATATATATATATATATATATGTATATATGTATATATATATATATATATATATGTATATATATATATATATGTATGTATATATATATATATATACACATACATACATAAATATATACACATGAATAGGAAATCATTTCTTTATTTTACTTAATTTATGCCCTTTTTGCTCTTCTTTTTTCTTTTTCTGTATCTGTATCTCTGTAACTCTTTTATGTATTTCTCTTTCATATTCATTCTGTACTATTATGTTATACCATTGGATATAATAACAGTCTTACTAATGTGTTTGTCACCTATGTTACCCTATATGTTGTTTTGCAGTTTCACAAAAAAAATGGGGAAAAAGTAGTAAAGTATTAGAACACTCAAGAAGAAGATGATCAGATTAATGGTTCTCAAAATATGTCAGTTCATGTCATACATCCATATATAAAGATATTTGTAGCTGTATATCACTTTTGTAGTTCAATGAATGCTACTACAGCAACACTCTTGGCCAAATGCCACCATATCTACAGATGACTGGTAAGTGTGGTTGCAATAACAGATATATGACATTCATTTGTAATGTGGGCCCTGCCCACAGCATTTGAGCAAAATTGGATTACAGCAAAACTGAATAGAATATCCAAAATCTGAAATACCAACTTTTTCTGGCTTTGTCTAGAGATGATCTGTAGAGAATTTGGTGATGATTACTCAAAATGTGCTCCTGCGGGACAATAAAATTTGCTTTGCTGTGACTGGATTTCTGCGTTAGTTGGCAGGGAGGTTTTCGTGATTTAAATTGGACAAGGAAAGACATGAGCTTTAGTTTCATTTCCCCAAAAAACTCAGAGAACCCATATGCAGCACATTATCTTTTTAATTCACTTTAATCTCAGACTGCTTCTTTGGTATCAGACTGAAAAATATTGACAGTTGACATATGATATTGCACCTTCAAATTGAGTTGACTCAATACAAAGAATGTATATAAATTAAATATCTATAATGTAAAATGTATTGTTATATAAAAGTTTGATTTCGTAATTCACAACTTTATCTGCTTTGCATCACTGTCATATCCTGTAGACAGAGTAGTGATTATTTTAGTTTTTTGCCTAATAAGCAGTAGCTTCATTCACTCCCATATGTTTCTGAAGATGTTTCTAAAAGTTTCAGGACTTTTTAACAGTTTTCTTCGAAAAGGCGCATTCACATCTTGAAAACATTTCATGGATTGGACAAGTATGACAGGCATGGAACATAATTTGTGTGGTTTTACAGATTTATACTTAAAGAAATAGTACTCTGGTAACAAATAACACTAGTTTTATGCATATTTCACTGACCAACAGACCCCTCCATCAAACAGATTAACAGTGTTTTTGTCCAGAATAGATTACAGTTTGTCTGTGCTGTTGGTCTCACTGTTTTATGTGTGTGTGTGCAGGTATAGAGTCGGAGTGGAGGAAGACTCAATGCATGCCCAGGGAAGTGTGTGTCGACGTGGGAAGGGAGTTCGGGGCTCCCACCAACATCTTCTATAAACCACCCTGTGTGTCCGTCTACAGATGTGGAGGATGCTGCCACTCTGAAGACAAACAGTGCAGGAATATCTCCACTGGTTATCTCAGCAAAACTGTAAGCACATGCTTCTTCTGCTTCTTCTTCACATCCTTTGGTTCCATTTCAGACTACATGCTGATGTTTTCTTGGGTGAGATACTAGAGAAATTATTAATTTTTTTGTTTAATTGTATTTATTTCATAACATGAAAACAACATTTCAGTAATCAATCTCAATCACAATTATACTACATTTCTTTTATGGCAACTTTGTGGCTTCATCACCACTCATTACAAAGTGTTATGCTTGATTAGTGATGAACACTGAACCCCAAGTTATCTCCTGATTGTCAGGCCAGCACCTTGCATGGCAGCTCCGCTACAATCTCCATTTCTTTTTTCCTGCCTCAAATTTTTTACATTCACCAAACTGAAAGAAATTGAAATCAACCATAGGTGTTTTTTTTTCTTCACAATCCTCAACCCTGTTAGCTCATTCACAGATGAAAACTTTAATTTATTAAATATGGTCAAGCCATCAGCGCTAACCCTGGCCCTTTTTGACATTCATGTATAAATCACAAAAAAATGGAAATTTGTGTACTGTTGATCATATCTCCGTTGACACTTTTTGTTAGTATTGGATCTTTTATCATTGGAAAGATCGTCATTTTCGTCAATGTCCCATTTGTAAGGGTTGTGCATTTATGAGATGAGCAGCACAACTGAGAATTGGGTGAAAATCCAAATCAATTTCCCTGCCATTATAAAACTGTCTATTCTCCCATTGTTATTGGCTCGGTTTGGTTTGGTTTTGGTTGTGGGGGTTGAATGATTAAACTCTATCACTAACAAGGACCAAACAAGATATGTTGGTAATTTTGCAATTTATTTACTGAACAAACAGTCAGGAGCCTCAGTAGCATGTGGACTTATGCTGGTCACCAGCCTGGTCACACATTGCTGTGAGTAAAACGACGTTGCTAAAGTTGACTTAGAAAACATGCTTTGTGGTAACCATATAATTCATTTTGTGATCTTGAGATAGCAGCATTAAAATAATTGCAACCAAGTCAGCTTCAGGCTCCCATAGCTTTCGTTTGCTTCCTGTGTGATCCGCCTTCCACGACTCGCTGCGTCTAATGGTTGATGAAAGCTCTTTTCTTTGCAGTGCAAACATATGTTTTCTATTCTGTATTTCCACATTGTGGAAAATGAAGGCACCTATGTATTTCATGCCCTCCTCCTGTTAAACCAGGAACACTTACAGAGGAAATAGTATGGGTCCGCATGGTGAATGTGCGGTAATGTTTGGAACGGATCCAAACCACTAAGTGATTTCTACTGAAAGTAATAGAAGAAGTATGGCGATGAGATGTCTCTTTTTCTGTTGAGCACATATTCACATGGTTACTGAAAGACACGCTGATGACAAGAAACTGGTGCTAAGTGCATGTCAAAGACAGCAAGTGTTTCTCAGGCACCGTTACAAGAGGCCATCTGGTCAAAGTGTTGTTGGGTCGATTCCCAGCTATTCAGCCTGTTAAAAATGCTTTTGAGCCAGATCATCTTACTTCTGTGTAAACCAATTTACCATAATCCTTGTAAAAACATACATCTTTACAGCTGTTTAAATACACTATGAAATGAAAAAAAAAATCTTTCTTTAAATTAAAGCTAGGTTTTCCCCAAAGGGGGGAAGAGAATGGACAAAATGTGCCCATGAGATACTCCAAGTTAAATCATTTGTCCCAAAAAAAAAAAAAAAAATCCACAGAAATTCCAGCCAAGAGAATAACCTTATAAGCATCTGGAGAGGTAACGCTTGGATTGAGGTTTGATTAACTGCTCGTAATGTGTACGCATATAAAAGAAATAGACGGAAATCATCCCCTTTTGGGAGCAATGAGCATGCAGCTAAAAAACCTGCCACCCAGGGCACATAAACAGACATTGGCTCCTCGATTCGGCGGCGCTGTTATGAAAACTATAAGTCACTCAGAAGCGCACGAGGCTGCAACAGGAGCTGGTGACGTCTCAAACGAAAACAGCTGAGGCATGCGAGCAGCGCTTTGGTGTTGACGTCTTGGACGAGATGCAAATGTTTACTCTGGTGTACAGTAAGTGCGGGCTGCTTGCTTGTTGACCCGGAGCACTGTTTCACAAAAATCTTGGATGTTGTAGATATCAGAGCACATGTTTCCTATAAACATGTCTCGGGGAAGATCACCCAACGTGACGTCTTCCTGCAGCTGGACGAGTAGCCGAGTGCAAAGCATGCGGCGGGAATGTGCCTTGCTGACAGTCCAAACACGGCTACATGCCTGCTGAAGATGCACAGAATGAAGATGGATAAAACAACATGTGTGGTAGTGTAACAACACCTGTGCTCAACGCAGTGTGTGGGCTGATGCTCAACAGACAAACACAGGAACACTTAGTTATCAGCCTAATGGGTTAGTAGGGGCTGCTACATGTGCTGGTAGGTGCATATAAACCAATCGATATATGAGTGTAACGTCAAACTGTCTTAGAAAATACTGTTTCATGGAGTGATAACACTAGTTAAGGTTTGGCTTAAAGTTTAAGCCCAAAAAAACACCAAAATCATGGTTTGAGTTAAAATGATACCTTTAAATGTGGCTAAAACTGGCAACCCTTGGTTAACATGTGGTAAAAATGCATTAAAATAGTTAAATAGTTTATAATTTAGTACCTTAAGTACGCATTAATGCCAACATGCTAATTATCATACTACTACTTAGGGACTAATCACAACAGAGTGGGCATTTTGGTGGGGACAGTGAAAATTCAAAATAGGGCCCCTTTAGGTAAAGGATCTGAATAGGTCAGACACTGCAAATGCCACAACTGATCTTTATAAATGTGTGTTGAAGATGGCATTATTGGCATTATGGCATTATTATGCTTGCTGCAGTTTTAAACGACAACACTCTGCATGTAACTGGTCCCCTGTTTGTTGTGTGTCAGTGAGTAAATTCGTCCAGCTGCTTTGTGCATTACCGGGTAGCAGTTGTTAATGGACTGGCTCATGCAGTGTGTGATGGCTTATTGTTTCAGCTCAAGCTGATTTATTCATTTCCTATCAGAGTTCACTTAATGCACTGGCAGGATCGCTCTTTTGTTGCATGAACTGTTGAAGCTGACTTTAATCAGCGCAAGGAAGTCTGCTGTGGCCAGAAAACGTCAAGAATGTGAGTGTTTGATGCGTTTGGTGCAGCCCAACATGCGCAAAGACATTTTTGTGTGTATCCTCTTGGCTGAGGCTGATCTGCATTAATCAACAACACGGACATTAACATGGGATCAAATGATGCTGTGAAGAGTTTCTCATAGTTCCAAAATCATAAAGAATATCATCAACTCTGTAGCTCTGAGAAGCTATTTAGAATTAGATTGTTTAGATTTGTTTTTTTTATGGTCTGCAGCTTTCTTATCAAATGTCGTAGGGAAACTCTAAAAACATCACTGTACATTAATACAGTCAAACCAAAGCCAATAGGCAAGGTTAGAGACAAGCTAATTAGAAATGTAACATTTCTGCAATCCGTCATGAAACATTTCTTTTTTAAGCCTTTCTAAACAATGTGAAGCATGTTGCACTTTACTTTTCATATTCTAAATATCAATCACTGTTTCCCAAAGCTGAAGATGCAACCGATCATGTCTTTTTTTTTTGTCCAAAACAACAGTCGACAACCTAAAGGTCATGATTTTAATATTATAAAAGACTAACAAAACGAGAAATAAGCAGTTTTGAGAAGCTGAAACCAGAGAACGTTTCTACATTTTCCTCTCAAAAATGACTCAAATTGATTAATGTAATTGAGGATTAATGTTGTGTGGCAACTAATTGATTCTACAAAGTTATACAAAGCAGCTCTAATCATGTCAATTTGAATTTACTATTACTATTTTTAACTAATGGGAACTTGCTATAAAGTGTGGGTGTACTTTAACTGGCAATGATCTAGTTTAGATTCATTTGCACCTTTGTTGTTGGAAAAGCCTTTGTTGGAAAAGACGTTGTTTTCAGATTCATGGTTTTACAACAACAAAAGAAAAACTTCCTGGAGCATGTCACCTTTCAGTTAAGGTAAGAAAGATGGAGACGCTTGAAGCTGAGAAGGCTTTTCATCTGACAGCGGTAACAAAAGATCTGGGTGCTGAGCCACAGTGTTTTTTGATGTTTCACAAGACATTCTTTCACTCTACAGTTTTTTCCTTAACTGCTGTTTTTGGCTGCAGGCTCAGACTACTGGCCAGAGCTTTTGCAGATTTACATAGGCCACATAGTACGTCATTCAAATAATCACAGCGCAGATAGATAATTTACAGTTTGTCTGAATTCAAGTGACTTTCTGAATGCGATTGAAAATAATTTATCTCATAATGGTCCTATGGAAAGGTCAGGAGTCAAATGTGGCTGTTTCTTGTTTCTATTAACAGCGTTCCTGCAGTTAATTTCATCATCCTGAAACCTTCATTGGGCTGATTTGCTTTGGCAGTGGCTTGAAGCAGCTGGCCAATGTTGAGAGGCTTCAACACTTAGCAGGTTGTAGAAGTTGTGCTCAATTGTATAATTGACTGTTTGACTGACTGTAACTATCTTTAAACATTTATGTCTGTCTGCCGTTTCTCTGCACGAGTTCAACACCTGTGCTGGTTTTTCATTCTGCAGATGTTTGCACGGCACCCTGCCTTCTTCTATTTCACTCCTCTATATAATGGTTTAATGTGTCCTGGTTTTCTCATTGTTGGCCGTGCTACCTATAACATCATATTAACGATGTTCTTTTCTCGCCATACTAGACTTCGGATTATGACGTCACCTCTTCCTACAAGCTAAATATCTTGGCAACTGATGATTCAGATGGTAAAGACACTTGCACTTGATATTCATGGTCCCCAGATGCTGAATCCTTATGGTTTTGGTGACGTCTGTGGTATTTCTTTTCACCACATTCAGGCCAAATTGTTACCTTGGCGAGGAGGTATTGCTTTCGGTGCCGTTAGTCTGTTTATATGTGAGCAGGATTACGGAAAAAACTATTGGGTTGATTTTCGTGAAACTTACTGGTAGCCCCTAGAAATGACCATGGACAAATCCATTATATTTTAGGGCCGATCCCACATATGGAATTTGCAGAACCATAATTTTTTAATGTTTATTCCATTGACTGCTGGTAAATGGAATGTTAATAGTTGAATGAGCAGTTGACAGAAATCTCCTCTGTTGATTCAGCTAGGCACCAGCCTACAGGTGTCGACATTTCAGGAACATTAATTCAGCGATACAATTACTTCACTGGCAAAATTAAGTCATATTGATTTGTGTAAGTGAGCTTCCTGTTGGAACTCTCCATTCAGCACCACACACCATGGGTTCCAGGAACAATGCAATGCAATAGCAACATTATTGTTCATGTATTTTTTGTTATGCCACGCCTGTCTCTCATTTGCCACCTATTATTTTCCTGCAGTGTTTATCACTGTGTTTACTCACATATGTTTAAAGGTGTTGATGACTGTTACGGGAAGTAACACAAGATCTGCTCGACCTGTCAGCCGTTTATTTAAGTAGCATTTAACAAACAAAGCAAAGAGTGAAAAATCCAACTAAAGAAATGATCCAGGCAAATTATACAACAAAGGAAAAACTAAGCCTGGCCGAATCATAAAATAACAAGTGTGTCTCTCTCACAATGTATTAAGTAAAAAAAAAAAGTGCATCTGCTTCAGCGGAGTTACAGATCACCCTGATTAAGACATCTACATGCCTTTTATACATGGTGGAGCTGGCATTGATGGAAGAGTGGTAACACCTGTGGCATTGGACGAAGCGGAGGCAGGGGGCAACAAGGGAATCTCAGGGCCGATGTCATAAGGAGGGATCTCCCTCCATAACTGGAGATGACTCACGGCAAACAAGACACATACAGACAGAATAGAAAAACATACAATGCCTAGACACACCCACAATCCCCGGAACCCGTAACAACAGTATTATCAACCATATGAACTTAAAGTTTTTCATCATATAGACTGCATTAAATTATTACAGAACTATATTATTATTTTATCACTAAAATTAATACATTATAAGATCATATTAATGTAGTTCATCAATGTATAGCCATTTTAGACACAGATTAGTCTAATAGTAAAAGTACTGCATCTTATTATATCATGTATAAGTGTATCAATCGTTGTGACTACCTTTTATATAGCACCCTTTGCAAAATTGCAACATTTTTAAGGAAAATAAAACAATTTAAACAATAAGAAGTGTAATAGTATAATATTTCCATCTGAAATGTAGTGGATTGGATGTATGAAGTAGCATCAAATTGAAATACTCAAATTACAAGTACCCCTAAACTGTACATAATTACAATAATTGTATACATGTACCTAGTTACTTTCCATCACTGCATATTACCATAATTCTCTTCATCACATCAACATAACTAAACATTATATTGTGAAATACTAGCTAATAATACTAAAGTAAAACTTGAATTAAAGTTAAACTAACTACTGTCTTGGATGGTTTAGGTTTTTTCTTTTTTTTCCAGTGGAAATAGTAGGGAGGGTTTAATTCTAAAAGTAAATCTAGTTCTAATGAGGGAGAGTGTTCTTTCACTTTACTTCCCCTGATCTGTCTCCAAATACTCTGTCTTGTAAATCTCTTAGCTCAGTGGGTTGTATAAATAGGGAGACGGCTGCACACTTGCGAAGTTTCCAGAGTGGTTGAAAAAGAAGAGCTTGAGAGGGATGTTCAAACTCTGCCCAGCTTCACTTTGCACATGAGTCCAGCCACTGCGGAAGCTAGCGTGATTCTCATTGTCTGTTTATGGAAGTTTCTAAGGCCTTATTTATATGGGAACAATTTCGGTGCAAAACAGGAAGATTTTGTTGGATTTGTGTTTATGTGACAGTGGCATTGCAGGGTTCTAAAGATGTAAACTTCTTACACCAGACTTCAGAGTATAAGACAACGACCCCTTCACTGTCTCTCTTGTTGAGAAGCGATTTCTGTGGAAACGATGACGACCATGTGCAACGGCTAAGATATATATATAATATATAATATATAATAATATATTTCAATAAAAGTGGGGCCATAAGAAGAAAGTAGTGTTTAAAATTTGCTATATTATTTAAAAATTGTTATTGAAAGCCTTTTCCACATATCTTTGCACAGGGAGGATTTTTGACATTTTGCTCCTTGAATATCACCAAAAAAAAAATATTTTTATGACATTTTTCACCTGGAAAATTTTATATATATTGAAGAATAACTCAGTTAATTTCATTATTATGCACCATGTAATTCATCTCATTGTATTTGATGCTTTAATAATGGAAAACTATTATAATGTGGACATTGCCATTTGGCAACACCGTACCATCATGTAATTGCTGGCCTGATATTTTGTTACATTGTGGGCATATTTATAGGCCTACATTATGAAAAAAAATATTATAAACTTTATGTAGCCAGGCTCCACAACCATGTAGATCCATCAATTTGACAGATACACATTTGAATGTTAGTTATTGTAAGATTATTAGCAATTGCGATGGTGTATAATTACCAAATCACATTTCATTATATTAGACACATTCTTGAGTTATATTATTATTATTTCTTTTTTTTCCCCCACTGTGGTATAAAAACCCTAAAAACTGCTTAAAAAAAAGGTCAGGTCAGGTCAGGTCATGTCTTAGATTCAAATATGTGTATTTACAGTCAGTAAATACTCCACTGCCATGATGGAAACTTGCGGTAGGTTTAGTAATCAAACCCCATATTCTTCTGTCATTTTGAAATTACAATTTGTTGCTGCAACGCACACCAGCATCTCCTCGGGGTTCTATAAAGTTATCTCAACAAGCTACATCTGACAGTGTTTTTCATCGCGCAGTCGCTGAGCAGCAGCTACAAAGCAGAATCAGCATTTTGTTGAAATATACTTGAACGCTGCGTGGGCTTTTTTCATTCTCTTGAGGAAAAAGAAAAGGTTCTTTCTACACACCAGACCCTCAGATACAGTAAGTGGTAGAAAGCCTGCAGTGAGTATGCATTTTCCGTAGCTCTACAAGACCGAACGCCGCCACCAATTTGAGAAGTGCGTGCAGGTGAACTTTTCAACCCCAGTGGCATTCACCATGATCTCTAAGAGCTTACTTGGGTGCTTATGTGTTAGTGATGTAACCATGGTGAGCACTCTAGCAGGTCAAAAAGACTGAGGTCAACTTTAATGATATCCTCATTAGGAGAAGGAGAGTGACAGTTTAATAGGAGTCATTGAGATTAATTAGTTTCTATTCATGCTGTTCAATGCCCTGATTAAAATAATGAAGTGTCTCTCAGGGTTCTTGTTCTATTCAGTACAGTCAAGCATCTTCATCAGTAGCATGTGAAAACTGAAGCCCAGCTCCTTATTACTTATAAGGTAATCCTTCATGTTTTTGCTCCTTGTACTTCCATTTCTTAGGTGTTTTTGAGGATTCCTGGATTTTCTTGTGCTCACTTGAAATTCTTCTGAGATTCAAGCGTCACGTTCAAGCAAAAGATGAAGGGTCCTTGTTAAAAGAAATTGAATTGAAATAGTGGCTTCTTGTGATGGACAACTTGTAATCCCAGGCCTGAATGGGAATGAGAAAACTTAAGGAATAATTCATTAATGATGACATGAAAGAAAGAATATGTCGCCATTCGTGGGAAGAGGTAGTCCTTAATTAATGGAGCTGAAGATGTGATCTTGGAACTAAATGAAATATGTGTATTGCTCCGGACCTACAGAGAATGTCTTTTCTGCCTCAGGAAAATAGTGTAACTAAATATCTCATTTCTGGCATGTTAATAAAAAATGAAATATATGATTTTCATAGTTAAAATGAGAATAGATATGTAGTATTTGACATACCCCTCCTCTTTCTATAAAATGTGCTTGTTGCTATGGCGTCTGTTTTGGATGAAAAGAAAGAGGAGGTTTCCGATATCGCACCCAGGATGTATCTTTAATGCCTAACAGGTATTGGTACAGTAACTTCACAGTCCACTATAGTGGGCATAAGATTTAGAGTATATTATGCGCAATATCCCTCTACTTTTAACTCTTTGGTGTCTAAAAGGTTGTTTCTAACAAAAACACAAAGCTCCAGTTGGAGCATTACAACCTTCCCAGCATAAATATGCAGATAAAGTTAGCTATTAGCTGGAATGTTTAGCACCTACCTAGTTCAAGGGTTACTGGAGACCAAAGAAAGGTAGCTAGCTGACTTTTAATGCTGTTGTTTAAAGGGGCCCTATATGAAAAAAAATAATAAAAAAAAACACTTTTCAAAGTGGGCGACTTTGGTGGTGGTGCAGGGGGTTAGCGCTGTTGCCTCACAGCAAGAAGGTCGCAGGTTCAAGACCGTCCTGGGTCTGGGACCTTTCTGTGTGGAGTTTGCATGTTCTCCCCGTTTTCACAGGGTACTCCGGCTTCCACCCACAGTCCAAAAAACATGCTGAGGTTAATTGGCGACTCTAAATTGCCCGTAGGTGTGAGTGTGTGAGTGAATGGTGTGTGTGCCCCCCAATTGGCAACCATCTGGGGTGTATCCCTGCCTCTCGCTGTAACGCGCTGGTATAGGCTCCAGCAGACCCTGCGACCCTAATGAGGAATAAGCAGGTATAGAAAATGACTGACTGACTTTTCAAAGCTCCTGCTAAGACACAAAGTATGAAATAAGACCACCCACCCATTGTGGTCTGGCTTCCTCAGTAGTGCTGTTGAAACTAGTTGAATACAAGCTATTTAGAAATAGCCCCTGTTGTAATATCAACAGGAGTGGAAGTTAATAGTAACTGCACTTGGACCCTTGCAGCTGCCCCCTCCTTCCCGAGTGCTTGTACAACCTAGAACTAGTTATAGAATATAATATTAAGCTGGATATATGGCTAAATAGGGCCCCTTTAAATTTCAGACCTCAGCTTCAGTCCCTTGAGTCCTTTCAGGCCTATTAGAGACCAGTTGCCATCATCAACATCCGCCATCAACATGTATTTTGATGACTTCCCTCTTTTTCTCTCCCTTCCCGCAGTTGTTTGAGATCACTGTGCCGATCACCCAGGGCACCAAGCCGGTGACCATCAGTGTGGCCAACCACACCCAGTGCAGCTGTCTGTCCAAACTGGATGTCTACAAACAGGTTCACAGCATCATAAGGAGAGCCCTGCCCGAGTAAGCACGCACACTGCATCACACACACATATGCACATGCACATGTATGTGTGTGTTCAGCATAGGAACAAGCTTTTCATTTTTCCAGTAGAGGTGTTGGCCAAACACACACACACACACACACACACACACACACACACACACACACACACACACACACACACACACACACACACACACACACACACACACACACACACACACACACACACACACACACACACACACACACACACACACACACACACACACGCACACACACTCTATTGTTACAGAGGTTGCTTCCTGTGCTGCGTGTATACAGGGTGTTGCTTTATAAAAGGCTTTTGAGATTATCATTTGATTAACTTCACATTGCCATGACGTGTGAATGTACGTGTTCCTGCCTGCATACCTACAAGAAGCCTGCTGTGAATTATTGCCTCTACATAACACTCTTTGTCGGTTGGCTTCCCACGAGGACATGCTTTACAGCCTGTAGCCTCTGAAAACACAAGGATGCTGGTGTTTATTCACGTCCCAAAAACTCAATAAAAAGACATTCATTGCTTTGCATGAATTAATTACAGACGCATTGATAATGCTACCAGCCACTGGTCTACATCAGCTGAACAAACAATTCTATGGACATCATTTCTTGGTGCAGCTCAGTAGCGGAGAGCGTCCAGAATCATAGTGTCTGGTTTGGAAGTAATTTAGGTTTTAGTAACCAATTTAAAAAATTCCAAAACGTGTGTATTCCTAAGGCCCCATGGCTGGAGAATTGGAATGTCTCTTAACAAGAACTGGAGCGGAGGCAGCAGTGCTCACCAGTGATGTTTTTGAAGCCATTACTGGACCGATTTCCAAAATTCCAGAACGGTTGTACTCCTAAACCCCCATATTCTTAAGGGACATTCCAATTCATAACCCTTCAGTCATACTTTCATACAATATATTTTAACTTTAAAAGACACTAAGGCCATTTTACAAGCCTTCATCTTATCAATTTTGGATTATTGCAAGAGCCTTTTTTTAACCAGAGTTCTAAATCTATCTATCTCTGGCTCAACATCCAGGCTTCTAAATGCCTCCCACCTACTGTATAATCTGGCATTATTATTATATTATGGGCCTGACTCCCCACTCCCAACAATCACAAGGGAGCCAGTCTAAATCAATAATCTGTCTTTGTGATTCTGTAGTGTGAGGGGTTCACAGACATAATCGTAAAGTTACAGAGCAGGGTGAAATCTTATCAATTTGAAATTGGGGAGATTCCAACATAGATTACAGATTCTTAAGAAACATGGACATCTTTATATGCTGACATTCACCATGAAACTGTTTTCTTGCAGCAGTGAGTAGTAACAGTTCAAATTCGTAAAATCTATCCTAAAAGATAGAATCGATTTTAAGCTCTTACTCATTACTTTTAGGTCTTTTCATGGCCTCTCTTCCTGCTATATCTCTGACCTCATACAAACTGTATGTGACAGTACATACTTTGAGATCCTCAGGTAGGGCAAGTCTTTTATCTGTTCATAGCCCAAGCTGAAAACTAAAGGGGACAGTCCACTTGCAGTCAGGGTCACAAAGTCACTGATTTATTTTGAGTCTGTTCTTAAAACATAATTTTTTCAGAGGGTCTTTCCTGACTTAACTAGCAGCGGCAAGATCAGAAAGTGTCTGATGGTGGTTCATAGATTTATACCGCTTCCAGAATGGTATGCCACTGTCTTCCACTGGCAGGTGCCATTTCTTAACAGAAAAACAACATCAAAACTGTAACAAATGTATGAAATTGTATTTGGTAGTAAGTCACATTAGATTAATGGTAAAGAATACATTATCATATTTGTCACTCGGATCACGTATAATTATAGGAATCAAATATAATTCATAATTTATGCCTTTTATTCCTGATCCAGCGGCACATTAAATAATGAAACACCAGTCGCAATGCAGTGAAATAAGCCATTAAATAACAGCCTGCCACTCCTAATCCAGTGCCGTAAGCTGTAAAATAACGACATGCCACCCCCGATCCAGCAGTATAAGCTGTTTAATACCGACATGCCACTCCTGATCCAGAGGCATAAGTCATTCTCTACTGACATAGTGTTACCACCCCTTATCCAGTGGCATATACCATTACAGATTGACATACCACCCCTATTTTAGTGTTGTAAACCACTTTATACTCACATAGTTGATTGGTATAGATTGGGGTATTTTCTCATTATGATGTACTTTTGGGTAGTGTGGAAAGACAAATGTATGCATGTATGGATTATGCGGCCTAAGCTACACTTGATATAGTGTAAATGCTGACATTGTCTTGAGTCTGCAGATACGGGTGCCAGCACAGTTACATATTGGGAGCACAATGTCATAGTGGCTGAATGGGTCAGAACAGTGCCTTTACGCAGGAGACAATAGGTCCACTTCTGTGTGAGATCGACGATGATTTGTTAACTTTTTTGTTTTTAGACTTAGTATTTTTAGGTTTAAAAACAATATTTTAAAAAATTCTACAATCACAGCAGTGGCCTACCACTTTTATTTTCCACTGCAACACGGTGGTATACCACTTCGGAAGCAGCATACGCCACTGAACCACTACTGGCATACAATCGGTTATCTTCTGATCTTGGCCTTACTTGATTTTACTCCTTAAAAAATGGTATTGGTTTTATACACCAAATCATTTTTTATCTGTTTTCTTTTTAAACTCTCGTGATTTTATAGCGTGTCTGTTTTTACAGTTTGAATAAAGACCTCTCAAAAAAGCTGCAGTTATATATACGTGTAGTTGATGTGGAGGAAATCTCCCGAAACCTTATAGAAAGAGAGGAAGCTCCCATTTATCTTTCTAATCAGGTGCGTGAACTATGTGATGAATGATGATCAGACCCTGGTGAGGATGAAATCCAAGTAGATGTTCCTAAAAGAAGTGTGTGTGTGTGTGTGTGTGTGTGTGTGTGTGTGTGTGTGTGTGTGTGTGTGTGTGTGTGTGTGTGTGTGAGTGTGTGTGTGTGTGCGTGCTTGTGTGCGTGACTGGGGGTGGGGGTTGCCTGGGAGGGGTAGGGTACACTACCGGTGAGTAATGACCTGTTCAATATGGAATGTGTACTTATATATGCCATAGACCTCCACAATAAATCTAAACCAAGGAAGGACATGGAGAGTTTCTCAACAAAGACTGTGTGTGTGTGTGTGTGTGTGTGTGTGTGTGTGTGTGTGTATGTTTGTGTGTGCGTTCTTGCATGCATGTGTTTGTCTATGTCTCTGTGTGAGTATTTGTCCATGAAAGACTGAAGATTAAATCTGTAGGATGTTGATATAATGGTTGTATATATATATATATATATATATATATATATATATATATATATATATATATATATATATATATATATATATATATATATATATATATATATATATATATAAAATGGTATAATGGTTCTGTTAAACAGAATCTCTTCTCTGAACAGTTTCACTTTTCCGATGAGTATTTCATGGTTATTTTTTCTTGGGATATTTAAATGGCTCGCAAAATCCACTTCATTGACATTAATAGGCCTTGATGCTATGAAATGAGACTTGTGTGTGTGTGTGTGTGTGTGTGTGTGTTTGTGTGTGAGCGAGAGGGAGACAGAGTACTTGTGACGTTAGATGAATGTTGATAATATATGCGGGCACACATACAGCGTGTCAGATTATGGCTGAAAAGGAAACGCGTTGTAGAGATTTTTGCACCTACAAATCATCCAGCATTTAAGAACACACACACACACGCACACACACACACACACACAAGCAAGCAAGGAGCACACGTATGTTTCACATTAGGTGACCAGTCTCACACCAGACTACTTTCTCTCTTTGTCTCCATCCTTTTCTTTCTCTTCCCTCTCAGTCCCACATCAGTGTTTATGTCTGTTTATGTATCCATGTAGCCACTGCAGCTTTAATTGAAACCAGAATGTGTGTCTTTTAACAGCCAGATTCTTTCACAATTTGTCCGTCTGCGAACACGACGACTGCTGTTTGACTCTATGTTCAAGTCCATTCTTGCCTTGATGTTGTGTTTTATCCTCACTATTTTCACATTATGGTGTTTTCCAATGTGTGCTTCTATCTCTGTCTTTGTCTGTGTGTGTCTGTCTGTGTATGTGTGTATACAGTATTTTCAGAGGAAGCATATGTTTCTTGGCAGTCTGTCGAAATCCAAACAAGGTATTAGATTTCCAAAGTAATTCAGCATCAGGATGAAGTTTGTTTTCAGTAAATGGACAATTTGAGCTGTTTTTTTTTTTTTTTTTTTTGGTAAAATATTTGTTATGTTGATATTATTGGACAACAGCAATATCTCATGACTCAGGAGATAATAATTCTTTTAGGTTTTATGTAGGTTGTGCAACTTAATCCTACAACGGTTTATTTTATGATATTGTGGCATTTCTTGCTGACAGCTCTGGCTGTAAAATGAAATTAAAGACTTGCATTATGAAAGCATCGGGCAGAACGAAAATCACGCGGACATTCTTAACTATTATGTCCATAACATTAACAATCACTCATCAGCTGTATCAGATTTCCTCGATTCATGCCTTTTTACAGATTCATTAGCAACAACTCAGGAATAGTGAAAAGTAGAATATATATAGTCTTGTGTGAGTGTACTTGCCTGCTATTAAAACATACCTGCAGCAGAAATGTGGCATTGACATTGGTGGCAGTGAAATGAGAAGTCACTGAGGAGAGAAACGAGACGTTGTTTGGTGAATAATGATTAAAGATGCATGGGGGGGAAAGAAAACAGGAACAGTTTAAACTAGAGAAAACAAATACCAAGGTCATGTGGTCTTAACATAGCAAACATCAGAGCTGCTGCAGCCACAGCAAGCTATCAGTGTCCTCTACCGATCTGAAGTTGACCCATGAGACCTGTCTTTGATGGAGATGTTTATATAATCTGCTTCCTTGATGTCTCCTCATTATCTGACCTATTCTAGAACCATATTTGACTGCTTTACCTTGATGGTATCATATGTGTGTATGCAAATGTATCTCTTTATACATGGCATTGATTGGTTTGTAGATGACGTCAAAATACTGAATAAATGCATTGGGACCCCCTTTTAACTTCGGGTCCAGGTGTATATTTTGACAAATAACCCCCCGACGATGCAGCCAAACCCGGTGTGAATACACATACGCTGTCCTGCTGCTGCCCTGTGTCTCAATCGCATAAACCTTTTTTTTCCCACTTTTTTTTTCTTCAGCACCTCAGTCCTGACGCATCATCATCTCTTCTAAAGTGATGTTAAAGAACACACTCAGAAATTCACTGTGAAATTCAGAGTGCTTTCTGTCATGAACCACTACATGGTGACTGACAAATATTCTGTGTGGCCATGTAAACTGTGTTAAAATGGGTTAATATTTTTAACACGTTATTTACACTGTAATTACTTAATTGTAATTAACGTCTTAATGTCCCACCCCTAATATATTTTCTTTGTCTATCTGATGTTCAGGAGTTGATTTGGACTGACACTGTGGGGTGTGTGTGTGTGTGTGTGTGTGTGTGACTGCGCAGCCCCTGCCCATAATAAGCTAGTTAAAGGATTGTAGACAAATAAACACCTTGATCAAAGGAGAATTTCTTGGGTCCGCTTCAGTCAACTAGGAGGGTGGGGAAGTATAAGGAGGAGCGTTGCTTAGATGTCTTTGAAGTTAAAAAGCTAACACAGATATCACTGGAATTTGTACTGGCTCTCATCACTGTGGTTGGAATCAGAAATGCTCACATACATACAGTTGGCCGAATGCACTGTATCCAGCATGAGATTATCTTAACATTTAAAGGCACATAGTTTGTAGCACTCACTGACAGGATTACATGTTTGTGAAAGTTACTTGTTGGTTCAAGCTTCTTAAATGGGACGATTTGCTGCTTTTCTTTTAGTCTGCTCTTTGCTGGTTCATCAGACAAATGAAGCAATTTGAAGCCCTCACTTTTGACTTTGGAAAAGTGTGATCAGCATTTTTAACTGATAATTTCTAGAAGAAACAAGGATGAAATATCTGATTTGGGTATTTTTTGTCAGATAATGGCAAGAATTAAAAGTAGTTGTCATTGTAAAATCTTGATATATTTTAATATGGGGCCTACGGTTCACTATCTGATAATTTGTGTGTTCTCCTTTTCATCTGGGGAAATGGTTTAGGTTTTAGGTATACAAACAAGAACGTCTCATTGAAATCTCTCTCTTTCCGTCCCTCTGTTGAAGGTGTCCAGTAGCCAATAGGACGTGTCCTCCTGGCCAAGTTTGGAGCAGCAGGTTGTGTTGGTGCGTCAACATGGCCGCCAACACGTACCACAACCCCCCTCCGCCGCCACTGCCCCCTCCGCGACCCTCCCAACAGCACCTCGGTGAGTCTTTTGCACAATTTGCAAACAAAGAGGTTTATGTCGAAATCTAAAGCTCACTCAATTGTCCAGAGGAGGTATACAGTAGGTTTAAAAGCAGGGAAATGACCCTTTAGAGATAAGACTGTAAAAGCAGAGTGTTTTTTCTTTATTTACGTACATGTGCTTGAAACTGAATCTGAAACCTAAATAGACGTAATTAATGAGGGAGGGTAAATACTACGAAATACTATGGAATGCCATTAGCTGCTGTTTACACAGTGCTGGATGCATTCCTTAAATCCAGCCACTGGTTTGAGTTCATTAAATCCACTATTCATGGCTCAGTGCACTAAAACTAATGGGGGCGCTCATGTGGGAAGTCTTTAACAGGCAATCTCTGAAAATAATGTATACAGGAAAAACCGTCTATAAGTAAGTGCAAAGTATAAATGCATTACATGTCATTACACCTTGGAATATATATATATATATATATATATATATATATATATATATATATATATATATATATATATATATATATATATATATATATATATATATATATATATATATATATATATATATAAAGCCACAACAGGCACATTTTGTAATGCTTTTAATGTTTTTAATGTTTTATGTACCACATTTTGTATTAGCTTGTTGTTAAAATGTAAAAAGCCTGATCTGACACTTGAATCATAAAAGCAAAGGTATTATTATTCGAATTAAATATCTCTAATTCGAATATGTGTAAGAATTTTGAACCAGGTTTCATCCAATTTTCAGATTGGAAATGTACCATCTGCTTTTGCACATTGCATACATGCATAATTTAACATTACATTTTAGAAAACGTGTAATACAAAAACAACTGTCTTGATGTATGACAAAACTGGGTTAGTTTTGATATGAATTTGTTAAATTTCCTCCCCTATTCACCTATAGTGAATTAACATAATTTACAACGCATTTCAAGGAATTTCAGTTCAGCTTTACCCAGACAGTTTTCTGGGATGTGCTGTTATAAGCTCTCTAGCATACATTTGCAACTTTGGAAAGAAAGGGAATGTAAAAGCCAAAAGACTCTGCTCCATAAAATCAATTTTACTTTCATGCATCTCCATCATGGTTCGATCCCATTCTGAGAAGCACGCCAAAAAAACGCTCAACAGCTAAAATAGCAGCAAGTCTGCCTACATGAGGCCGAAGGAAAGCCGCCCCGCTGATCTCTCGTTAGCTCGGTATTAGCGTCACATTTCCTGGCTGAAATTCAGTATGCATAGAGTTTGATGATTTAACCACTTAAGCCCCAGGCCTATTTTTCAATTTTCCTGCTACAAATGATAATAAATATGGAATATCTCTACAACCACAAAGGTTATGTACTTAAACCTGGTATCAAAAGAAATCTACAAGATGTGAGAAGTGTCAGAACCAATTTATCGTTCTGTTACAGAGCAAATTTAGCTACAATATTGCAAAAAAAAAAAAAATCTAAAATTGTGTTTTACTGCAGATAAAAAGTAAAAGTACTTTATTTAAAAGTTAAAACCAAACTGTTTTAAAGATCAAATATTTGTCACACTGAGGATCATTATAGAACATGAAGAATATATTCTGTTAGATGTTTAAAAAGGAGATTATAAAGGACCCAATTAAATAATTACACAAATAGTGCAAATCTTTAAGCATATAGTTGTTGCAACCTTACTATTGATATTCTACTATTATATTAAAATATTGTCTTATTGGTGATGTGGACATTGATGATATACGTATATTGATACCGTAACAAAAACATTAACATTTTTACTACAGGTAAAAATACTATATTTAGTGTTGTAGCTGAGGTTTTTTCATCTTTAAAGCAGGGAGTGTCTGTATGGATGTGGCTTTATAGATATACAAAACATCATTATTATCATTATTATCATTAAAAATCCTGTAGGAGAGCTGTGGTGGGGGAGGGGTAAAGTGCTAAACCCTTAGACAGCAGACCTGTGTTTAAGTCCCAGACGAAATATTTCTTTTCTGCATGTCTCCCCCTCTCTCTCTCCCGGCTACTGTACAATAAAAGCAGAAAAAATCATTTCCCCAAAAAAATGTTACAATCCTATAGACTGGAGCAGTGTGTATCCTGCTACAGTTTAAAACTCAGTTTGACAGTGGCAATTTGAAGCTTCATTGTCATGTTTCTTCCTGCACAAATCGTGCAAAACTCACTCAAGTAAATATTCTGCTTATTCTCAGTGACACAAAACATATCTATTCGAATTATTTGCAGGCACACAAACTGTTAAGGGTGAAAAAGGTGGGAAAATTGTGTGGATGCTCATTTCTCATTCTGTCAAATGAATCATATGTGGGAGCTGAGAACATCAAAAAGACAAAAACAAGAAGACAAAGATAATAAAGCTTGAAATTGGTAAAATTCTGAAAAAATCTTACATCTCGTCTATATGCAAAATTACATATAACAAGTAATATACATGCAAAGATGAATTCAGTATAGCTGCTTAGAAAACAATAATGGTGAGTTCAAATTCAGTGTCCATATAGTATATTGGGGCTGAAGTTCAGGGATAAAGTTGTTAGATCCAACTTCCCCTTCACACAAGAAGCAAGGAAAAGAAGTGGCGGGTGGCGCAAATGACAGGCCTTCCCTCCCCTGTTTTGTTGCCTCTGCGGCTACCTAGATGACGCTCTGAGGCCCACTGGATGACAATGTCCAATTTAAAGCAAACAGATAGCCAAGTCATTTCCGCTGAGATTACTGTACACAACATTTTCACATGGAGAGAGAAGGTCGGACAGTCAATCTGTCATTTTCTATACCCGCTTAGGGTATGACACTAGGGCCTACTTGAGCCAATCCCAGCATACTTAAGACAATAGGCTGGAATACACCCCAGACAGGTCGCCAGCACCACACACACATTATTCACTTACACTGGGCAATTTAGAGTCTCCAATTAACCTCAGCATCTTTTTTGGACTGTGGGAGGAAGCCGGAGAACCCAGAGATACACACGCAGACATAGGGAGAACATGCAAACTCCAAACAGAAAAATCCCAGCTCAAGGAATTGAACAACCTTTTGACAGAAGAGCTAATTAATAATTATTTTGTCCCAAAAAAGTGTTTAAAGACTGAATAAGTTTCACATTTACACAGAACTGACATTAACATGTTCCGTGCCACAGCATTTACTGATCTGATTCTCCAATTGGCAGCACAATATTGTTCTGTGCCTTCTAAAGTGGTTAAATATCACTGCTTAACTGTGTTGATCTAACACTACTGCTTGCTAAAAATTATGGAAGAGAAACCCACACTAACTGATGGTAGAAAGCGAGGAGGTGAGCAGTGGTCATCCATATCAAAGTCCTACTTTTTGTTGACACAGCCAAACACGCTGACATCATCCCCCTGGAGGTTTCATGGCTCTTACACAACATAACAGTATTTGCTCCAACGCACAAAGAGTCATAATTCCTAGGTCTCTTTCTATTTTTTGGGGGCCATTTTTACCGAAATGACTGATGCTGACATTTTCTTGGTAGGACAGTCTCCCGCTGATTGCGATCCATCCAGTTCTGCTACCCAAAATACAAATCTCGTAAAAATAATACAAAGAGCTACAGTGTGAAATAACAGAGACATGGTGTCCAAAATTGCAGTAAAGCAGTAAAGGTTTAGAAACAGTGATGGAAACTGACGTTTACGTATTTCTAGGGCAAGAATGCTAATACCATTGGAGTTCACTTCCCGGAATTCCTGGCAGGACTAGTTGTTTGATTCCTAAAACAGTGTAAAAGCAACTACTTTCCAAGCTGAAGATCCACCCAAAAATGTCTGGAACCAGAGAATTCGGACATTTTCTTCTTTAAAAAATGACTCAACTTTATTATTGATTATCATAATAGTTGCCTATTAATGAAATAGAGATTACAGTTAACTGTATGCATTAATTGTTGCAGCTCTAATTAACACTGACTTATTTTTGGATTATTGCATGTGTTTTGCCTGTCTTCTTTCTTTCTTCTTTTCATTGATTTAACTGCAATGAAAGCCTATTTCATAAAATGCTGAACTAACTGCTCACTAAATAATATGATGAATTTGATGAATATGATACCATTGTAATACCAAGGAATTTGTGGTGGGTCTAGAACCAGAAAATTTGGACATTTCCTTTCTTTTCTAAAAATTACTCTAAATGATTACCAATATAAATGTTGATTATTGTAATGGTTGTCAACTAATCGATTAATTAAATAATTGTGCAACTGTACTCCTAATAAACACACTTTAAATTAAAGCACTATAACTATAGTATATAACTATATAAAATAATATAATAATATTTAATGTGCTAAATTTTAAATATTGACACCACCGGTGTTTTTGTGGCTATAATTTTAAAAATAATTTTATTGGAAAGATAAATATCTTGAATAGAAATTGTTGTTTTTTAAATTCCGCTGAAGAATTGAAGTTGCAATTGTACTGGTGTGGACATTGGGTTTGGGCCTCTCCTCCATTTTTTTGCTTCTCTCCCTCATTTTGATTGTAGGCAAGAATATTAATAAACAAATAATTAAAAAAAACATGTTGAGGATCAACACGGCTCATTACTGCGTGATGACATGTGACCATGACCTGCAGCGAGCACACGTACGTCAAACGCTCGCTGTGTTCCAGAGGAACCATCTCTCTCCCTATGTTAGTGTTTGTGACAGGAGAATGTTCATGTGCTCACTGGAGAGTATTTACAAGTGTGTGTCTGTGTGTGTGTGTGTGTGTGTGTGTGTTTGGCTATAATAACACTCTTTGGACCCAGTGTAAACAAATGAGGACCAGAAGAATGTGGAGACCCCAAAGTAGCAGATTCCACAGCTTTACACACACACACACACACACACACACACACACACACACACACACACACACACACACACACACACACACACACACACACACACACACACACACACACACACACACACACACACACACACACACACACACACACTCTCAAAAAATAATGACTTGTTTTCATAGAATGTGTTGTGTATATTCATAGTACCCAGATGATGAATCTTGATTTGACTAAATAAATAAATGAATAACTATACTCCAACTCCTATTGTTAGCCTTTTCCAGAGGCTTAACTGCATGGTCATTGTTTTCTCCTTGTTTTGTGTGAATGTTCCTACCTTCCACATTAGGCCTAATTCTGTGCTGGTATGACTGGTACCTTCTTCCTGAGAGCAGCAGGGACAAAAATGCTCATATCCAGGTGGTTGGGATCCCTAATGATTCTCTTTGCCTTATTCCCACATCATTTAATATAAATCCTTAAGACAGGGGACAATCTTACCTCATCCATTCTTTGTACTTATTTTCTTTAAATCATTTATTTGTAGAAAATGTGATTCGATCACTTAATCTTAATTTAATAGACGTGACGACTGACTCTCCTGAAATCTGTCTAAACATGCAACAATATATTTAATCTTGACTGTGAGGAGCAGCAGGCCTCGCTTCTCATGAACGAGAGAGACCCCAAAGTCACCCCTCAAAAGATTAGGATATAAAACAGAAATTTGGCAGTTAGATATGATGACAAACTATGGCGTTAGTCCAGTGGAACAGACCTCATATGTTCGGACATATTACCCAAATAATTCTACATGGCAGAGCTCCTCAAAATATGTGCTGATATGTCTGAAAAGGTTTGAAATGACCCTGACACACAGAGTGAGCATGACAGCACAGTGTTTAAATAAGGAGGTACCGATGAAGATGGATGGTCTCGTCCAGTTACGAAACAATATGTGAGGTCTTGTAATGGGTTATACACACGTGAAATTTTACAGGATAAAGACTGAAAAGGCTGAGTTCAGCCAGAAAGCGAATGGAGACAGTTGGGAATATTGTTAGAAATTGAAACTTTCACCCCTGAGTGACTGTCGGGGGGAGGTTGGCCCTCTCTTCATGTAGGGGCAAGAAGATATGTCCTCAATGAGAAATAAAGCAACATTCACAGTGTGCTGGGCAATGACTTCAATAAAGCTGTCGAGCTAACAAGATGCAGCAATTTCATGCTTATAACTATGGGTTAGCACAGCGGTTTTCAAACTGTGGTGTGGGCCCGCCTACGGGGCACGCAGGTACCGCCTTTTTTTTAAATTTTCTCCCTAAACCTGTCTACGATGTTTACCTGTTTGTCTTGATAAATTCTTCAGAATCTATAGTTCCCCATCTTCTACCAATAACAAGAGTAACCCACACACACAAATTTGTTGCGTCTTTTTCTCAGGTTTTCTATTAATTTGTTTAAGGAATGATTCATCGAGCTCTTCCGTAAATGATATCACAACATATTATAGCATAATGAGTACTACAGTCATTCTCCATTTCACCTGAAGTTGGAAGACCATCAGTGCAACGAAGGTTGAAAACACTAGGTCACTACACTTCCCATAGTGCATCTCAGTAGCTGATTTTGTTAGGTTAATGTAATAAATTAAAACCCCAGTTAACCCCAGTTTGGAAAGCATGCTTTAAATGAAAAAAGGTAATTTTTAGGTTAATGCAGAGATACTATTATAGATACTATTATAGATACTATTACTATAGATATTGTAACTTGAGTTATTTTTTCAGACCTGACAAAAATCCCTCCAGTGTCAAAGAAGACATTATACAATTGTTTCCACATCCTCCCGGAGAGTAGTAAATCAACATTGACATATAAAGTCGGTTATGAGCCCCTAAAGGGTCTAACATTCCCAAATGAATGGATTGCTGGATGTTGTATTGAGATATATGTTTTGTTTAAATGTTCAGACAGCAGCTATGGACATGAGGTCATACTAGTGAAATGATGAGAAGAGACAAATGAGTGGAGAAACATACACTATACTAGAAATATTATATAGATTGACATACATGTTATGGTGTTCACACTGCAGATTAAATACAAAGATAAGTAACGACAATAGAGTGCTGCAGGGATAATGTATTTTTGTGGGCCAATAAAGTTGACATCACGCTGGTTCCTTCGTTTTTTGATTATTGCAAAAAATATACTCTGTAGCAAACAAATGTTTATGATACTTACAGGTTTTGTACAGTAACATCACTGGGATAAACACCGGAGCACCACAGGGTTGTGTGTTGAGCCCATTTCTGTACACACTTTACCCCAATGATTACATAAGTCCAGCACCACTTACCTCAACTATTGAGATGACAGAGCCATTGTCTTGGACTATTACACAGTACACACACAGAAAAACACATATATTCACACACCACGGCATCTCATCACCATTGATAACCACAAAGTTAAAATAGTGAAAAGTTTTAAATATCTTAAATTAACAATAGACAATGAAACCTGCATCAACTAACACAATACTGATATTTTCAAAAAATGAGCCAACAAATATTTTCTCTAATGCATTAATTCAAAGGACTTCATGCCCTCTCTAGGTTAAATAAATGTTAGATAAAAAAGATAAAAAGGTTAAGATAAAAAATAAATTTGCAAAAATCAGTCTAATGTCAGACAGCTCCTTTAACCAGTGTTCTTGTGAGAACCAGCAAGTCAAACAAATGATTCTAGTGAATCGATGCACAGTCAAGAAACTGACTCAACAGCAACATGTCTTTCCAAAAACAATGTTTGAAATCCGCAGCTGTCAATGTAGACACTGGTAATTTATTTTGTGCATGTTTGTGTTGTGAAATTGTGTTTTGCACACGGCGAAACTCCAGAAATTGGATGAAAAACAATGATGGAAAAATAGCAACGATCAAATTCACAAGAGAACGGAGGACAGAAAGAACTTGGCGTGTTTAAGAAATATTCTCTGGCCCCGTACAGGAAGCAATAAAGCATCTTATAAACAGCAACAAATGGAGAGCTCCATCCAGAGAAAGTAGTTTCCTTTGTTTCTTTGATATATTTTGGTTTAAAAATGAACTGTAATTGACTATACTGTAACTTGGTAAAAAATTGCCAATGTGCAAAATCGCTGTGCAAAAATATGTCTGCTTTACATTTTATTATTATTTGTTTTTTTTATGTGTGTGTGTGTGTGTGTTTTATCTCATGGTTTGGTCAAAAGCCGCCAGAAATCAAGCATTTATCTTTGGCAAAACTGTGTTCCCACCAGAAACAAAATAAAGGAGCTTCCCAAAAGCAATAATGAAAATCTTTTTCAAAACACAGCTTTCATGTGAAATCCTGCAGTGGTGTAATTCGAGGTGCCCACCAATCTTCGTTCAGTTTCCACATATATAACGTTGACAGTGCCGGTCTGTTTGTGTGTTTATGTATGTGTGTGTTTGCAGAGAACCTAACCCCTGCCAGTGGCTGTCACTTCCAATCCAAAAACAAGATTGGCCGCTACCCCACAATGCATCAGCACTATGTGATGATACAGAACTACAGATTTCTTTTTTCTCTAAACCTCTCTTTAGCACATGACTTTACAAACAAAAAGATGCCTGAGCAATGGTACAAGTGGAGTAGATGCAGCTCCATTATTCCATTACGGGGAGAAAAGTTATAGTTTTGCTACCCCAATTTTTTTTAAATACATACTTATGATACAGTGTCTTCAATCAGGTGGTTTTATCTAAGAAGCTTATATCAATGTTCATTTTTGCTATTTTCTGCAACTGATACTCTACTGATAGTTGTACTTAGAAATGAGAGGATGACTGGGGCAAGAAGAAGACAAGTAAACATGAATGCCTGGACCAATCACAGGTATTGAAGTCTGTGTATGGATTGCTTTGCCGTGATGTGAGGTTACATTTCCGAACAGGCACACGCCAGGCTATGGTACACGGCTACGTAGAGCCTAGGTGTTGATGCTGACCCATAAACATAGACAATGAAATAAAAGTGTTTTTAAACCTTCTTAGCTGCATGGATTTTACCTAACATGTTACACAGCCAAATCACAACAGGGGGCACTTCCTGGACCTGGTTAATAGCTATGGCCTCTTGGCTATGGCTATGTATCCTCTGTTGTTGACTTGGCTGTGTCTGACCATTACTTTTTTTTTAATGTCACCGGTTTTATACAAAAGGAGGCCACGGCTAGTAAGAAAAGGCTATATTACCTCTAAAGTAGCTGCAAATTTTATTGACATCTCAACTAAACATCCTCCAGTTTTTTTACACACCTTATGATTTTATTGCTGATGATTTTAACAGTAAAGACAACTTTGGACAGTCAAAACCAAACGTACAATGCCATGGAGAAACAAAATCATCAAAAAACTGAGGTTGGGTTGGGTTGGAGTGGGGGGTGGTTGATGTGCTTTTAACTTGCATAGCACTTTGTACTACATTTTCTTTGGATGTAAAGATATTTTTAAATAAAGATTGATTAATTGATTGATCAAACCAAAAAGCTGGCAGAGACAATGTATTTTGATGGCCTATATAATTTAAAATAACATAACAATCTAAATGTCTTCACATTTTTGATTCATTCAGAGTGAGCCTGAAGCTCAATGATGCGGTAATAGCATCATTAATTTTATTGTTTTCCCCCATTTGTGCTTGTCCTTTGGCTTTGACTGCTGTACACAGTGTGATTTTTGACATTGCCTAAACACATTTTGGGGGGGATGACAGATTGCATCATTAGGAAACATCACAGATGACATTCAGGGCAGAAACTATTCAAACAATTTAAGTAATTTGAGTGTCTGGATTACTGATAAGTAATTCAACGATGCACATTATTAATTCCACAGTATTTTTTTGTTCACGGCATGAATGCAGCATCCTCTGGGGAAATATGAACTTAGATTGAAGGTTATTACATTGATTTAGGTTGTTTATTTTGTTTGGGCATATGTATGCACATTGCTGGAGTAGACACAGCTTGCATTTTGTTCGTGGTAAAGTATTTGTCTTTGTAACAACTGTTATCTGTGTTTGTTCATCTGTGCGCGCACACACACACACATGCAGACAGACATTTTATTGCTCTCTCTTTCTGTGTTTTTAAGCTCAAAGATAATTTGCCAGTATTGAAAGAGAACATCTGTGTTGTCCCTGAGGAGAGAGAGATCATTGCTTGTCCATCTCAGGAATGTCTGAGTTTAATACTTAATTGTCATCATCAAACAACTATCATGCAAAGTAGTATATGTAGGAACCATAGGAACAAGAAGAAAATTATTTTTTGAGTGGACGAGTGTTGTCCTTGGTCTTTTGGCATGGTAAAATTTTCATTGTTAATGTTGCATTGTTGCATTGTTAATGTTGATAGGGAAACCATCCAATGGGACAATACATAAAAGGCTGAAAGGCATTTTAAAGTCCAATGAGTTCTGTCTAGCCCCACTTTCAGGGACCAGAAGAATAGGAAAATGTAAAAAAAAAAAAACAAAAAAAAAAACAGTTGTATTATATGTCTGGCCTTAGTTGACTCCTTTAAAGACCTATTTAAGTAACAAACTCCTGTGTGTCTTCCTCTCCTTCCATAGACATATTCTCAGCAGATGTTTGTGGCCCAGATAAGGAACTGGACGTGGAAAGCTGTCAATGTGTCTGTCGGCGTGGGGATCAATCTCGCGACTGCGGCCCTAACCGCCATCTGGACCGCAACACCTGCCAGTGTGTGTGCAATACCCTGCCCATTCCCTCCTGCCCACCAACCCACATCTTCAACAGGGAGACTTGTCAGTGCACATGTAGCAAGACCTGTCCACGGCACCAGCCCCTCAATAAAACAAAGTGCTCCTGTGAATGTAACGAGTCACCCAATAAGTGTTTCCTAAAAGGACGGAGGTTCCACCAAGCTACATGCAGGTATGTCTTTTGTTTGCTAATAGAAACATTTAAGTTTCCACCAAATCCTGTTTGGAGGAAGGTTCTGAGCTACATATTCCTTAGAAAATATCTTTGGGGTACATACTTGAGTCAATAGTATATCCATTTTTCCATTGTGAATGTTTTTTTTTTCTTATCACTCTTCTGGGAAACCATCTTTATACAAATCAACCTCCGCATGAGTTGACAGTTTGAATGATTTGAATTTCAGGAAAACTGATTTTTTGGAAGTAGCCACTATCCATCATTTATCCATCTATCATCTATCAATCTGTCCCTCCATCCATCCATCATGTCCATTCATCCATCTATCTGTTCATCTACCCACTATTAACCATCCGTCCATCTGTCATACACCTATCTATCTGTTATCTACATCTCCAACCATCTGTCAATCCATTCATCCATCATCCAAACATGCATCCATCCGTCATCCACAGTTATCATTCCATCAATTCATCCACCCATTCATCCATCTATCCCTCCATCTTTCCATTCATGTATTTTCCATATTTCCATCCATCATCCATCTTTCCATACAGCTGTCCATCCATCCATTCATTTGTCCATTGTGTATACAAACACTCCTTTCAATCATCAATCAGTTATTGATTCATAATTCATTTGCAATTCATCCACCATTTTTCCATCCATTCATCAATCCATCCATCCATCCATCATCTGTCCATCTGTTCTGTATTTGCTAATCTATCAAGCAGTTTCATCAATCTGTACACATAATTTATCACATATTCATTCCTCCATCCATAACAGGCAATTGGTTGGAATAAGGCTTCCATTATTATTGACATATTGCTGGTAACTGCATTACAAAACATGCACTTATACATGGAGATGGACTTGTTGATAAGGTCACCATTAGTCTTTATAGGAATATTACACAATATTATGTGCATCATGGGAATGCAGAGAATCTCTACATCTACACAAAGTCAATTATGTGTTTCCAAGTGTGTTGGCATCAATTGTTAGCTCATTAATGCACCAGTAAGTAAAGCAAAGACCTAATTACAATAAGTTATTTATTTGCACTGCAATTATGGAGCAGCATTAGGCAGCCAAACTTTTTTCGGTTCAGTGGTTGCAACATCGCACAGTCATCCCCACTCCAACAAACACATACACGTGCACCAACTACTGATGTTAGTTTCAGCATCAGTAGGTGCTCGTTGCCACAAACCGGCCCTGTAATACAAGCCCACAGTGTGCTAATGACTACTCCTAGCTGTCACTTAACCATTTCCTCTCCTTGCACAGGAGGAAACACATACACATGTGCACACATCCATCCATCCCATCCAGTCTTGACCTTTTGTGACCCCGTTTGAGAGTGATTTATGAGTAGTGGTAGGAATCTAGTGTCTAGGATTTTCTACTTGTGTCTATGTGAATCTGAGTGTGTGTGTGTGCACAGGTTTCTTTAAGTAACTGTGACTAAATACTGTGTCACCCACCATGTGACACACAGCCAGTGGCAATTACATGCCAATCCTAGAATTTTTGCTTTGTTGATGAAGCGCAAAAGTGCCACGTAAAACATTCAACACTTCAAATGGTCTTTCAACCTCCTGAGCTCCGCTCCACATGTATTCATCTGAAGTTTGGACAACCTGGCCTTGACTCTGATCTGTGGTTAACCAGAGATGAGCTTTTAGAAGCAGTCACTAATTGGTAATTGGGGGTTTCAAGCCAGAATTTAAACCACATAATCATAACGATATTGGATAATATTTCTTTTGCATCTTCTTTCAGCCATTTTCTGTTTAAGAAACTCAAAAGTCTCTAACCCTTTTGAAAGTCATCCTCCCCGCTCATAGCAGATTTCATCTTAGGAGCTCTCTTAAGATCAAAGATTCTTTAGTAATACCTATTATTTACTACCTTTTACTTTAATACCTTTACTTTAATTCTAAGAAAATGTTGTGATTTTAAGAATTCTTTCAAAATGTGGCCACTAGGAGCAAAGAATCTTTAGTAATGCAGCCCTTGGTATATTCAGGCTTGGGTTGTTAATCACATAGCAGTTTTTGAAGGCTCTAGCTTTTAATGCTTTGAAATCTAAACCTTAGGTGTAACCTTTGACCTTCAGAACACACAAGAAAATAGTTTGTGTTTTTGTGTCTTTTTTCTCCGCAAGGCAGCAGTGCTCAATCATTTAGAGCAGTGTTTGCTTATGTTGAAAATCTGCAGACTCCCAGGAAACAGCTAGATGCCATATGACAATTACGGACTAAAAGTGACCAAAATGTTTTGAATACAGGATAATAAATCGTGGTTGAATTTACTGAGCATATTAACACTCCCCAGAGGATGAACCTTTTTCGATTTCGACATCCCATGAGCTTTCTTTAGTGCCACACTAAATTAGTCAACTTTGCATTGCTAACTACAAAGCAATCTTATTTTAACAGGTACAGTACATTAGGGTGCACACTTCCAGGGTGACCTTTAAAACTAAAAAAATATATATATTATAACAATTATAAATGTCTTGTATTTGATACAATTGGTGCAATATTGATTATATTTATTTAATTCCATTGGCAGATAATTTTGCTTAATTTCAACTTATTTTCCTGATTTGGGACAATTTTCTCAAATTTTAAGAAAAAAAAAGACCAACAAAAAGACCAGTTTGGGACTAATTGCACCAAAACAAAATATTTTTAACCTGATAAGACTTGTTTAGGATGGAATTAATAATTTTTTGTCCTGCTTTTTGCAAGAATATTCAAACTTCTGTTTGTTCTATTCTACAATCCAATATGTGATGTATTTATTAATGAATCTAAGCATCGTAACAACCTCTATTTTTTATCTTGACCCTGTTAAAAGGGTCTTCCATGTGTATAAGTCCTGGTGTCCTGGTCTACACAGAAACTCAATTGCCAAACCAGAAACTGTATAAAAAGATAGAAAACGTATCTCCACTTCCTGCAACTATGTAGAGATGAAGCCAAAATATCCGTTAATAATATGTTTTCAGGATCTGCCATCTTGTTTGCTTGGGCTGGACTGAGGTTTATTAGCAGCCATTACAGCTGTCTATGAGGATGTCTAATTAATCTAACTAATTAAAAACAACAAAAACAAAATTAACACTTGAACAAACATCAGCATTATAAGAACAACCTAAAATTATATAATCCAACCATGGGAAAATGTATTTGTGACCACATGGTTTAATTTGGCTCATGGCCCATACACTAACATGGATGGGGCAGGACTTATACTGCAGCCAGCTACCAGGGGCAATCTAGATGTTGACTCATGTCATCTTGTCCACTTTGTATACAATCTATGTTTCAAACGAATACATACTACACACTTTTTACTTGCGTAACCTGTCCTACATTTTGTCATTAATGTTTTTAGTCTCATAGCATGCTGTGTCTTCTTCATTTCAGTTGTCTCAGGCCTCCGTGCGAAGTCCGGAGGCGAAGGTGTGAACCGGGTTTCTCCTTCAGCGAGGAAGTGTGCCGCTGCGTACCGTCCCACTGGAGACGACTGGACTAACCGCCGGCTAACCAGGTGCTAACAAGATGCTAACGAGGCGGATAACAAACTTAACACTTAGAATTCATCACCCATCCCCCGTAGACCTGCTGGTCATGAGTATCCCCATCGGCTGTGATGGCAGCTAAGTGCGCAGACCCTGGTGAATGTGGGGAAACCTTAGTGATTGGAGGGCAGATACGGGAAACTGGAGATTTGAAGGTGGGAAATGCACTGACCCGGCTATGAGGACATTTTAATATGAGAGCGACTGATCGGAGCCCAAGGACAGAAAGAAGGACTTAACAAAAGAAGGAGACAACACTCGACACTTGTTTTAAAATATTGTCTAAATAATTTGTTTTAAAATATTTTGGGGGGTTTTGTATTAATTATGTCTCAGTATTCTTATGTCAGATATTGATTATATAATTTATTAAATGTTATTTTTCAACCTCTGTTTATGCAATTTCAATCTTTTTTTTTTCCATGAAAATACACTGTGATCAATATTTTTGTATCATGTAAAGTATATGTTGTAAAATAAAGTATACTGGATGTTGTATATTGTTAACATAACTACTTATCCAGTCTGTTCTGGCGCATTTCAGCACCAGTGATGAAGTATTAAGTGGTTTGATAAGTTAAAAGATCAAATCTCTGCCATAAGTTCGAGGTTGTTGGTAAAACCTGTTTTTGATAGTGTAAAGACAAAATCATACACTTTTACAAACAAATCACCTTTATATTGATTTTCACTTAATTTCACATTGTTTAAAGCTGATAGTCAAACCCACACACAATGTTTAATACTAGAACAATTAGGGATGAACATATAAAGAAGACAACTGTTAGTGTTTGATATAGGTGGTTTGATTAAATTCTTCATCTCACCAGAGTTTGTGCAATAAATCACTTAATCTAACATTAATCTGCACTAATCCTTTGGTAGGTGTGATCGTCATAAAGATTTATTATTTACTAGGTAAAAAGGCAAAACAGGCTTAGAGTTTTGTTGCAGACATTAATAAGAGAGTCAAGAAAGTCAGAATTAATGAGATTTTATTTCCCAAGCTTATTTACAAATATTTTAGCTCAAGATTGAGTCCCCCAAGTCTCCATCTTAAAACCACAATATGAATATTTTCAGAATATTACTATAGACCGATGGACGACACGGTGGTGCAGGGGTTACCGCTGTTGACTCACAGCAAGAAGGTCACAGGTTCAAGACCTCCTTGGTCCTGGGTCTGGGACCTTTCTGTGTGGAGTTTGCATGTTCTCCCCGTGTCTGCGTGGGTTTTCACCGGGTACTCCTGCTTCCTCCCACAGTCCAAAAACATGCTGAGGTTAATTGGAGACTCTAAATTGCCCGTAGGTGTGAGTGTGTGAGTGAATGGTGTGTGTGCCCCATGATTGGCTGGCGACCATCTGGGGTGTATCCCTGCCTCTCGCTGTAACGTGCTGGGATAGGCTCCAGCAGACCCCTGTGACCCTAATGAGGAATAAGCAGGTATAGAAAATGACTGACTGACGAGACCTGCAGCGCACATACATACATACACACTATATGCACTCAGCTGCAATATCCCATGTTGTAAGATTTCAAAGTTCCTGAACAACTACTAAAAAGACATTGTTCTCTTAAAAGCTGTTTCCAAGACCAACAATCAACTTTGACCCTCAGCTTCTAAGCCAAAGTCCTTGAAAACACTTGGAGTAATTCCATGATGACTTGGCAAACTCCAAATTCCATTGGAAGACCATATAAAATGATAAAGATCTTCACAACAGCTACCAACTGAACCTCATGGTGAGACAGTTCTCTTAAAAGCTGTTTCCAAAGCAAATAATGAACTTTGGTCTTGGTTTTGTGCCAAATCCAGAAAACACTCAGAAATACAAGGGCACTCAGCGATTAGGCCAATGGTCAGTCATCCATCTGGCATGCATATCTCAAATATATGCAGCTATATTTACAAATCTATAAGGATCGTGTGCTGCTGAATCACCAGGGCAGAGGTTTGTCAGCTGCTCCTTCAACTATTGACATTCGATTGACTGGCAGGAACAGGAAAAACAATTGTACAAGTTTGGTAAGAGGGATCTGTCCCCAAATTCAATTAATCTTTAGTCAACTCTACACCCTACCACCAATAGCAGCAGTATTTCCAAAATCATGTAAACATAAAAACATTGCTGAAAAAAAAACAAAAAAAAAAAACAGTGATAATTCCATGATGACTTGACAAACTCTAAATTCTGTTGGAGCTCATAAATTTGCTACCAGTTGGACCTTAAGTTGAAATTGCTCTATCCACTTTTTTTTTTACATTATAAACTATTTCTTTCTCATTCTGGAAATCAAAGATTACCTCCTGGCATACTGTTAATTCATATTTAACATGAAATTGGTATTTCTAGCATCTGGCATTCGTTGAAGCCCTGGCTACTCTTTGAATAGTATAATAATATTATTTTTCCCTAATAGGTTAATGTAACTTTTTAAATGTGTATTTTGACATTTTTCATTTTTTAAGGAATGACCGAAGAATTCCCACATTCGGAGGATTTTGGTCGATTGGGTCAAGACTCGTGAGTCTCTTTTTAAAGAAATGTTATCAAAAAACCTAACTATATTATTCTTTCCTCCTCATTTCCTCCCTGGACATTCTCCAGCAGTGAGTCGTCCTCCCTGCGGCTATGCAGGCGGCAGATTACAAATGATGGTTAACGTCATTGCAAATATAAAAACATCCATCATCTTTTAAATTGAACTATGTTGTTTTCGATCATCATTTACCCCGTACTGAGTAGGACGAAGAAGATGTGTGCTTCTATGTTCTATGTAGAGTAACCGTAAGATACTGCCACACTAATTCTGTGTGTTTAGTTCCAGGACTATGGACATTTATTCAATATCATGATATCAGATGCATGAAAATGCTCGCTAGTTAAAAAGTTAAATCTTCTTTTGAACTTACTAGATAGCTAGTGAGTCTTAAAAAGACTCAGTAGTTAAACAGTAAGGGCCAAAACATCTACTGGTATTACTAGGAAGGGTCACTTTGACCTTACTAGCAAACTAGTGAGGTTAGGAACTAGTACGGCTCAGACATTCTCCTGCTTGTTAACTAGTATGGTCCAAAAAGACTCACTTGTCACCATTTTAACCTTGAATAGTTAACATAGAACCTGCAACATGCAACAAATACTTATATTAGTTCCATTTCCTCAGTCAAAACATTAACTAGTGTGCAACTTGCAATTGGGACAGGCAGGATGATGACAAAATCCTGAATCCTGATTGGTTGACATTTTCTATTTTGAACTGCTGAGCCAGTAAGAAGTTTTGTCTCCACCTCCTCATTAGTATTTACTGCAACTACTTTAACAAATGAACATTATGGCTTTCACTAGTAGAGTAGAACTAGTAAACACTTGCAGCCTCACTAGTTAGCTAGTAAGTTCCAAAGAGGCTTTAACGAGTTAACTAGTGTGGGAAACTTAAATTTGTCTTATTTTGGGAAATATAGTCACACATATTGGTCGTGCTGTGTTTTAAGTATTAAGAAAGATTTACAATGATGTGGAGGCCTTGCCCAATAAAAATCAAGCTCTGGCTTCAGTTTTGCAGAGATTTAAACTCTGAAACCAGAGCTTAATGTTCAGGGAGAACAGAACAAAAATTTGAACAGTTGTAGGTTTCGCATGTCCATCATCCACCAAAGCTTGATGCACAACGCATGCTCCAATAACTCAAACAAGCTCCATAAAATATTTGACAAAACAAGTAGTGTGAATACTTTTCCTGTTGTTTGAGAAACATACTTGGTTAGATGAGGACAGACTTGGAGACGTGTCACCAGAATATCAGAATATAGCAAATCAAACAACATCCTTGGAGTATAATGGTACAACATTGCCTGTTCCCTTGGAAACAATATGCAGTGATATTTTTATAATGATGATGGGACAGATTCTGTATAATGCTTTATTATGTTTATTATAAACGTGTATTATACAGCTTGTAAAGAAACATCAAGCCTGCACTCTCTTTCACATACGCACACACAGACACACACACGAAACATTAAGGTTAACATGAGAGGTGACGGTGGTTCAACAACTTACGGTCTACATCTGGACCAAATTATAAAGTATATCAACCTCTGAAACAGCAGGTCCTACACACACATACACAGACACACACACACACACATGCATAAACTACTAACCTCTGCACTGCTGCACTCAAAGCAAGAATGCTAACACACACGTGCAGAGTCTATATGAATGGTATGGTCAACTGATCCACTGCTGTCCATTGCTCTGTGTGTGTCCATCCATTTGTGTGTGTGTGTGTAGAACATAAAGAACTAAGTCAGACAGCGGAACAAGGAGCATACAGGAAAGAGGAAACTTCACCTTTCTTTCTCCCATGTTTGACCGGCTGGCACGGTCAAACTGCTCCGCACTCATGTTGGATATGGAACATGAATCTTCTTGTGAGTGTGTGTGTCTTTGTCTGTGTTTGTGTGGAAGTGAAACACAATCTATTCTCACCAGTATATGAAAATATAGTTATTTCTGAAGTTATTTTTGCTGAAGAAAATGTCAATTAGATTTAAATTAAATTACAGGAGAGCATCAGATGTCAGAAAATCACAACACTATTTTCCATTAGGGGCTGTCAGACACTGACTTTGCGCTGTAGTGAAGTGTTATATGAAGTGTGTGTGTGGTCCGCACACCATTGACACTGCAAATTTCTGTTGTGGTGGAGGGCCCAAAGCTCAGTGTGGCACCACCAAACTGGCATTTTTGGTGACTTAATGACTAGATAAAAGGCACAATAGAGGCTGTGGTGACGCCAGTCCAATAAAAGACTGCAATATTGGTACCAAAAAATCCTGCACACCTGGTCAGAGCAGGTCAAAAGGACAAAAAGAATTTAACAAAACTTATGTTCAAGTAATATTTTGTCACTTTTAACAAAACAAGTCAAAACCGGTTTAATTAAGAGTCAGTTGACTGAAAAAACAAA
The DNA here is from genome assembly GCA_030544235.1 of Lepturacanthus savala. Lineage (NCBI taxonomy): Eukaryota > Metazoa > Chordata > Actinopteri > Scombriformes > Trichiuridae > Lepturacanthus > Lepturacanthus savala. The sequence goes on along the minus strand of CM060466.1, from coordinate 14,124,033 downwards.
AAACAAAAAAGAAAACAGACTGTATGTTTCCAAAGTGGACCTCTTGTTATATTCATGTTTGGAAGCATTCTGATATAATGATCTTCACTCTGATTTTCATGCAAATTTCTTGAATTGCGAAGTGTGGTCAGTAGATATTTTGAGGATGATTTACTAATAATAATTGCACAAATGACAATAGGTGCAAATATTGCTGAGAAAGCAGTATTTCGAAAAGAGTTCTGCATGTTCTAATGATTTCCACAGAGAGTTTGGACCAGCAACAATTCTGTGTACAGTTGTAGTTGCCAGTGGTCTTAAATGGGTTAATAATGGGTTAATTTATTGGCAGATAATTTAACTTATTTATTTATTTATTTATTTTTTTTTGGGGGGGGGGGGGATTAATTTGGTCTTGTTCTTAAGAAAACAAGACTAACATTTTCTTAAACTACGATTAAATTGACTAAAATCAAATGTAATAAGATAATTCTACTCAATATTGGACTAATTGCACCTAATACAAGACATTTACACTTGATAAGATTACATTTTTTTCCAGTGCAGTGATATTTGACACCCTGGGATGAGAACGTGTTTTACTTTCCCTTTTTGAGTCGTCGGGTTCCTTTAATTCCTTTGTTTGTTTTCTTTTAGTTTCCAGGAAGTAAAGGTGGGACAATTGTAGAGACTCCAATAAACACCCACAATATACACACACGCAGCTTCTAATTCTATTGTACTATCTGAGTAGCTGACACACCCAGTGCCCCCATTTCCCTCCTATATGGCTGCTCTCTCAACCTCTCCCTCCATCTCTCTGTCTCTCCTGCAGACACACAGAGGTCATAAGTCAAAAAGGGTTTGAATGGCAGGAAGGGAGTGGGATTGTTAATACTGGACCTTACTGTAATATATGGTGTGAACTGCTTTTTGTGCCACTGAGCTTTATCTTCACATCTCTCTCTCTCTCTCGCTCTCTCTCCCTGTCCCACTCACACATACGCACAAGCACAATCACACGTCATGTGTGCCAACATCTTATCTTCTCATCAGCAGACCTGGGTAGCTCCGTTAGCTTCCTTCCCTATTATGGAGGGATTTGAGGTGTGTTTATGTGTGCGTGTGTGTGTGTGTGTGTGTGTGTGTGTTCATAATGAAGGGAATGGCTGTTACTAAAAATGTAGACTCAGTTACTGTTATTTTAATGTTTTGCTAAAAAAAGGCTCCAAATGAAGTTGGACTTCTGCCAAATGTTCTTTCTCTTCTGTTTCCGTATTGTTATACCAAACAACAGTTTACTTATTCACATTGGGCCTGTCACTAGAATCAAACTGCAGTCTGTTCCCAGACCTGTGATAATAACTTCTTGCTACTTTCACATGGATTCAAGCTGAAGGACAACATCTTTTGGATGGCAATGGAAAAACAACAACAAAATACCTCTCAGGTGTTACAGTAGGACAGCAAGACAAAATATATATGACAATATGTTGCCATGGTGATGTATTATTTACAAAGAATGGAATGAAATGAGTTGAATTCTTTATGCATTTATAGTCTACAATTTCAACATTTTATATTGGAATGATATGTGACATCAAAACAAACACACGCACGCACACAAACATATGTTGCTAACTTGCTTGTCTTCTGACTTTTGTTGTCAAAAAGAGACAACTGGTAACAGACCAATACTAACAAGTTAAGGAGTCTATAATGCAAATAACGCAAGTAGTAACAAAAGGCTTAAGTTTGGGCTGCACAAATAGGTTCCAAGTGGGTTTGTCCTCCACACGGGCAAACACAGGCCCCACCTTTGACGACATGAATTTGATTCTCACTGAGTTTTAAAGGCTGACTTCTAAATGAGGATTGAACTCACAGCCACAGGGTCAGCAGAGGATGGATGGATAGATAAGATCCTACCTTGTGAGTTATTCCATCTACTAGCTTGGCCTGAAATTCTACCTCAACTCCCAGACGCATCATTCCATTGGCCTTTACACTACACTATGAATACATTTTACCGGAACAAAAAAAGACATCTATGATTAAATACACTACATCTAAACAATATAAAAACCAAGGAGGCTTAGAGGGGCCACGTTTCCAATACTGCTTTCATGCAACCAATCTGCAATACATCAATCATCAGTACACCACAATTCATGGTTTGAAATATACATATAGATTATATACATTTAATGGTGTGATAGAGATTGTCTTCAATTGAAAAAATGAGTTTGGGTGAAAAGTAGCATTAAAAGTAGCAGTGTGGATGTAGCCTGAGATTTCACTTTCCAGTGTGGAAGTAGGAGACACCTGTGGCCACCAGTTAAATTTGTGAAATGAATGTAATTTTGAATGAGAATAATAAGATGTAAGGATTTTTACAATTTTTAATCAAACATTTTTGTGGAAAATCAGTCACAAATATTTAGTCATAATAGAGTATTTTACATATGTCTTAAATCCAAACTCCTCTCGATGGCTGCACCATTGACGTGTGTGATTGATTGTGTAACACGATGAGCGGTTAGCACCTTGTATGCAAGCCATCATCATCAGTGTATGAATGAATGTCAATGGATGAATGAACAGTCTTACAAACACATCCATTTACTATTCACCATCAAGTGTTAAACAATAGTAGACAGAACCAGGCCAACCAGGCTGGCTGTAGCTTCACAACATGACAGGAATCAATCCAAACATCCCATTCTCTACCAGAAAAAGGACATCAAACATTTTCCCTTGACTCTTTTAGATTGCTTAAAAGTTTTCTTCTTTTGTCTAACATTTATTTTCCGTTCCCATGTGAATGCACGTCTCTTTTTCTCATGACAGTGTTCTGTACATAGTGAAAAATGGTAATGCTTGTTTTAGAACTGAAAGGCTATCATTCAAGATACTATATGAGTTTCCTCCTTATGTAACAGCATATTGTTTTCATTTAATACTGAAGCTGTTATACTACGATCATGACGCCAATCCAAGTAATTGGAAACAACGTCACCTCAGCCGTAACCTGCTGTTTGTGATTTTTATGCTCTGCAGCCACCATCTCATTTTAAGAAGAGAACAAATTAAGGTCATCAGTTTTAGTCGTGTTTAATATCAGATGTCTGAGCTGAGAATTTGGTTCAGCTGACTTTCAGACCTGCAGTCAAAGCAGCCTCAGTCGCGCCTTAACAAGCTGCACATACGCTTGAAATAGCCCATTACTGTGGCTCCCACTGTTTTAGTGTCTCACCATGGTCTAAATGCTGATTTATTCCAAGTTGGGAAAAAAAAAAAAGAAAGAAAAAAGGGTCAAATTTAAAACATGACACTGAACCAGTGTGTTCACTGACACATGTCACACTAAACATCAGGTTTTTATTTGACTTGTATGAGCGAGTGTGTGTGTGTCCTGTAGGTCAATAATATTCAAACCATCTACTAGCTGTGAATAATTGTGAATGAAAGCACCATAGATTGAAAACACCTGTTTGGACATGAGTGCATATGTGTGTGTATGTGTGTGTGTGTGTGTGTGTGTGTGTGTGTGTGTGTGTGCATGTGTGTGTGTGTGTGTGTGTGATTGCTGTGCAGTTTGTTCATTCTAATCTCTACATCCATGAAATAGTTTTAAAGGTGCAATAAGCTGTTTAATGGAGGCGGGCTGCATGACTCACAGCAAGAGACAGTGTCTACTTACAATGCAAAGTGCTGAAACAAAACTGCCACATACTATCATACAAACCCCTGTTCAGCATATTCCTGCCTGTTTCCTCTCCTCTAATGAGCTGTGTTTTCCTAGGTAAAACTTGCTACTGTTGAAAGATAGCAATTATTTATTTGTTATACTTGTGATATCATACATCAGGCATAAAAGGAACCTTTCCGTAGACTTTAACAAAAAGAGACTCAATGAAAAGGAAGTCATTAAAGTAATAAGAGAATTAAATGTATTTGACTAAGTCTTCACAATAGGGATGAGCGTGCAGAGTATTTGTTTTTCTTTATTTTTTGTTCGGCAGGATCCCCATTAGCTGTGCCCTAAAGAAAGAAAAAAAAAGTGTTACAAGAGTTACAAGTATTTTCCATTTTAATGTGTTTTGAGTGTGTGAGCTAGTTGAAATAATGATAAAAAGAGCACTCATTGATAAAACCTTTTAAACTTTTAATGAAATAGAGTCATAGACTGTATAAATATTTACCCAATATTTACCCAATATTCACCCAATAATCATTTTACTCAGCAGACCTTAAATACATAATAATGTAAACTTATGGCACCTTGTTTAACTGGCTGACCAGCATCTTCTGTTGATATCAACACAAACACTGGATTATTACTTACTTTACAAATAACAATGCAAAAAGACTGAAATCTTCTCAGGTGAAAATGTTTTGAGTTTGGTACAATTAGTACAATATCGAATTATTGAAATATCTTTTTCAATTGGCAGACAATTTAGCTAATTTCATTTTTTTTCTCTGATTGTAGTCAATTTAACATTTCTTTATGGAAAAAAATGTCTTGTTTTCTTAAAACAAAACCAAATTGACCCAAATTAGAAAAAAAAATCTTGAAATTAAACAGAGATTGGAACAATTGTACCAAATACAGACATTTTCAATTAAGATGTAATTTTTGTTGCAGTGAGGAATTTTGACTTTGTGCTTTAATGAAATGTAGCCAGCATTCAAGTGGTGGGATAATCAGTAACCAAAGTGTGAAGTAATGTTCCTCATTGTTTACTTTAAATAAATAAAAAAAAATGTGTCATCACAACCAGATTAAATATCAATCATTCAAAGAGCCAGATTAAAGCATAGGCAAAATATAGGCACACGCCTTTTGGTCTAATTCCTATTCGGGGCCCCAGACAAAGGGATAAAGAACATCAGCTACCTACATTAAAATAATGTTGAACATATGTTTCAAAATATATCAAATGTTTTATATATTTGGCTACTTTAACCACAGCTTTTGTCCTCTGCTGTTTCCCCACATGCCTCCATATTGCAACACTTACGGTGAAGAATTTCATGTAATGCCCCGCCGACCACTGCGTGTGTTGCACAACAAACGTTTTATAACTTTAGCAAAAATATGAGATATTCGTGTCTTGTTATGTTTGTGGTGAATGAAACTCGCAACATTTTTTATGAGTTGCAGCTGATGCCGGTCTTCAGTAGGCTGATGTAATGTTACTGATGTAGGCTACTGTATGACTGAACTCTTTAAAAATAAAGGAAGATGGAGGAGATAAAAAGGATGGGATGGCCGCTTTGATAAGTTTGATGGATATATTAATTATTTCTTGCTTCAGATTGATACTTCTGGTGTAAATAATACTCAGATTATGTGTGTTTGGCTGGAATCTGGGAGATGCTACTTGTGTTTTACAGCATTTTTGCTTTCTTTTTGGTCATATAATTGTTCGTGTCTATGGTGTTGATATTCATTTGGGATATTACTCTGTCAATTATACATTTTTTCAGGAGGGGGGTGGGGGGCACAAAAACAGTCTGCCTAGTGTCATCTATTAACTTTTCTGGCACAGATGATCATGGTCAAATATGCAGTTTACACATAAGTGTGATATCGTTAAGTGCACAAATGCAGAAACTCTTCAGTGAAGTAAGAAACATCTTTTCTCCAGTGGTTACATTCCAATTACTTAGTCATAGATTTGGGATTGTCAATGAAAGAGAAGGAGGAGACATGTAATTTTAAGGATTCATGTCAAGGCAATTTGAACTTTAAGAGTGGCAGAGCAAGTGAAGAGTTCATTTGCAAAGGCAGATAACTCCACTTTTAGGACTTTTAGGAAAAATAAATATGTTTTTGATTATTTATTCTAGTTGATATCAGCCTGTCTTTCTGATTATAGGATCTGAGGTTTAGGGGGGGGTTAAGTACCCAGAGGCCAGGTCAGACAGGCCAGGCAAGATAAATTTATACATTTCACTATTTTGTACATTTTAAAACAATTTGATTCCCACATTTATTAAAGAAAAACATCACGTTTTTGGAGAATGAATATATAGCCTCCTACAGTGAGGACTAAAAATACCAAAAATGGACCTTGGACTTATGTATTTTTTTTAATGTAATGCACAAAATATACACTTCAAAAAGAAGAAAACTGCTTAAAGCCCACAAGCTGTTGTAGTTTTGTTGTAAAAATATTACATTTCAACCAAGTATTGTGTGTTTTGGCTGTTTTTAAGTATTCACTTTGTATTTTATTTTCTGTTTTGTTCAATGGGTGATTAAAAAAAGGGAGAAAATAATAATAAATAAATGATGGTAATCATGTAGATGTTCTAATTGCTGAATGAATTGCAATAAAAGTAATAAAAGAGTAGGATATTAGTAATAAAAGATAGGTCATTATTTTCCAAAATGGCATTTATCTGTTTTTGCTAATGAACTCTTCACATGCAAAAGAGAACCCAATTAACGATCAGTATAGAACTAAAAAATCCTAAGTGGGACATAGCTCATTTTATAAATCAGCTAGTTAAAATCTTTCATAGCCACTGTATACTGTGCATATATCACCAGTTATCCTGCAGCATAAAGCCCCTGTATAACAAGAATCCCAGCTGTGCATCAGTCGTTTGCTTCGCTGTGCAGTTTGACATGTTTTCCTTGCCGGAGAGGATTTACTTCTGATTACAATTTAATTGTGTGATTCTTGGCCAGCATTTTGCTTCTTCCCATTAATATTTTCTAGAGCACTAATTTCTTCATGGAAAAAAAACACTTGAATTCTAGACCATAATTACATTTTGCTTGCTTTGTTTGGAGGAGGTGTTTATTGATGTCATTGACCTTGAATAGTAAAATATAAGATAAAAATGGTTTTCAGTCACCAGAAAAGTAAAAGAAAAAAAAACTGTCACAGTTTGACTAATAAACTACTGTAGATTGATCCTTATTTACAATTGCTTTAAGATGTATCTGAACATTTGGTCCATTTCTACCATATCGGAATTGAATCTCTGAATCGTTAAGAACCGGAATTTTTAAGCAACATTCCAATGATACCCAACCTGTCAGATACATTTCTATAAGCATACATTCAATTTTGGTTTGGATTGTGGACAAAACAATTCCATTGTTCAGCTGCAACAACAGTCATTGTGGACAAAAGTTAAAGAGGGTTGAGTGATTGTGTTTTGTCAGAATGGAGTAAAAGGTCAGTATGTGATGTATCTAACCCTGTTACAGTATGTACCTCTGAAACCTCTCCACCACATGACCTCCCCCCAACCCTGAACATGCCTGTCAGATGGGATGTCTATCAGCCAAATACTTTTTTTAATGGAACATCTTTGAAGCACTGGCTGGCTGCAGTGGTGTGTGTGTGTGTGTGTGCGTGTGTTCGTGCGTGTGTGTGTTAGAGACAGAAACAGAGACGCAGAGTTACTACTCCTCTCCTCTGGTTATGAAAACACAGAGACCGCCAGCACTGGCAGACACTTGGTCTAGCTAATATTAAATCCCTGAAAAATACACATTATTCTATATAAGGTCGTTCATTCTGCCTTCTAAACATGGGAACGAAACGGCCCGTCACATGGGACATAAAATATTTAATGAACATGAACCTTTATTTATGGCGGATCACCTCTCACATCATTGGGAGAATGTTTTCAGTGGGGTCTGCTGGAGTCCAGGGGGATGTCCAGGTTGAGGGAGGTTGTCGTATCAAATATTTTACATCTTGATTCACTTTATTAAAGTGCTGTGCGCTTAGTGGAGCATTATACCTTTCAGCAAAAGTTACGAAAATATGCATCAGCACAGGCAGAGCAAGATGAACGACGAATGTAGCAACCCAAATGTTTAGTCATGCATCATTAATGTTTAAATTCATTCATTCATCTTCTATACCCGCTTATTCCTCATTAGGGTCACAGGGGTCTGCTGGAGCCAATCCCAGCGCATTAGAGGTGAGAGGCAGGGATACACCCCAGATGGTTGCCAGCCAATCGTGGGGCACACACACCATTCACTCACACTTATGGACAATTTAGAGTCTCCAATTAACCTCAGCATGTTACCCGGTGAAAACCCACATAGACACAGGGAGAACATGCAAACTCTGCACAGAAAGGTCCCAGACCCAGGACCAAGAGGACCCTCTTGCTGTGAGGCAACAGCACTAACCCCTGCGCCACTGTGGCACCCAATGTTTAAATTAAAGGTTGAAAAAATGTGTACCTGACTTGAAAATAATTACAGAAGGGAATGGGACCCAACGTGTCCACCTTCGAACACAAAGTTAAATTTGGAGTCATTGTTTTTTGTTTTCATTACAGCCAACTTGAGGAAATGCATCAATCCTAAATAGTTATATATTACATTGTTCAATGGTATCCTCAATAAGTCTTTAAAGAAGTTATCTATTTGATCCAGAGAGGATCAAAGAGAGAGAGGCAGTGTTTCAAGCCAGAAATTTGTTGTAAAACAAAGATGAAGAGTAAGATTATTAACTAAACTGATGTAACTATCATTCATTTTAAAGATTGGCTTCCTGGTACAGCTTTAACCTCATTTAGTAATCTCACTTAATGTAGTTGTTGGAAGGTTGATAGATTATCTCCTCACAGCAAGAAGGTCACAGGTTTAAGGACTTGGGCTGGGAGTGTATCCCTGCCGATCGCCTAAAGTGTGATAGGATAGGCTCCAGCAGACCCCCATTATCCTAGTGAGGAATAAACAGGTATAGAAAATGGACGGGAAGTATTTTAGATCAGTGGTTTGTTGCAATGAGTTTTCCTTCCAAATAACGTTTCCTGTACTGTTGCCCTCCATGGTTGGGGTTGAAGGTTAAGTTAGGTTTAGATGAAACGTAAACAGCAACAACAGATTGATGTTAGGGGTAAATTTGGACACAAATTATGGTAAGGGAAGGCATAAACCAGATTACAGAGAAAACACCAACCAATCCTTAGGATGGAAAGTCAGCCACAAAGGAACCTGGGTAGATGGGTTTGTAATTAGATGGAGCTACATGTATGCACAGCGTTGTATCTAGGTAACTTCTAAGTGGGTTTTCGCTATCAGTTGAAACCTGAACTGAAGGCTCTATGGGATATATATATATATATATATATATATATATATATATATATATATATATATATATATATATATATATATATATATATATATATATATATATATATATATATATATATATATATATATATATATATATATACATCCAGCTGAGTACAAACGAACAATAGTCCAAACACAACTAAAAAATTTTAGTTTGGCCTAGACAACGTCCCCCCCAGACTAAGCTTGGGCCGATTTTCAATATATTGCGATATTTCTGCCATAAGAATAACATTTCAATGTTATTGAAATAAAGTTATCTATTTTTCAAAGTGTTGCACAGCATCTGCCCTGCTGCGAGTCTGAGCTTAATTTTACTGCTATACTTACTTTACATATCACCCTGTAATGTGGTAATATAAAACTTTATGGGTTTTACACTCCACATATCTGGAACAAACTCCCAGAAAACTACATGTTGCTGCTTTCAGTTCTTTTGAATCAATGCGACAGAGAAAATAACTGATTAATAGAAAATATTGTGGTGTTTGGAAGACATCATGATATTACATTTTGGATATCACCTAAGCCTACCGTACAGTACGCCAAGCATTGAACGAAACACTGACTTACTAGTCATGGTTTTGCTACCAAGGCTGCAGTGGTGGGTTTATGTCTTGTGAGTATCTTAGTTCATGTTGAACACATTGGGCGGGGGCCTTATGCCTTTATCCCCTTGACCCCAGGTCTCTGAAGCCTGGCTTGACTGCTTCCAGGGCTTCAAACCTAAAGAACTAGCCTGGCACCCCTATCGATTATTGAAATGACTAATTGATTACTTTTCTGATCTGATTATATTTGATTATATTTGTTACATCTGCAGTGCTGAGGTGATGCCTTTGTGGGTTAGTCAAATGTGAAGCCCTTTAAAAGGGTGGAGCACATACAATGAAACAACGTTGTCAGAACTGATAGAAATGATGTCCATAACTAAACCATAAGACACAGGTTGTAAAAAAACAAGATAATTCATGAAATGTAAATTTCTCAGATCCTGTTGGCTTCCGTCCGAATTCGCACTCCTGTTTATATATGTGCATACCTGAGAACCATGCTAAGTAATGCTGGAGTGAATACATGTGATCAACCACAATCTGATCCTGAGCTTTGGATTAGGCCAAATTGGCTCTTTAAAGATCCATGTGAAGATGCTCTCATTGTTAGTGCTGAAAACAAAGATTCTTTTTGTGCTTTTTATGTAGTATGAAAGCTGTTATTCTCCAACATAATACAATAAAATATAATTATTATCACTGACCAGTGTTCAATTGTTCCCAGAAGTGGGAGGAAGTTTGATCGGTTTAATGGTTCCAGATCACACATACAGCAGGCTGTATTATAGCTAACAGTGCTTAGCAACCGACTTTAGCTCCAGGAAACAAAGACTGAACTGCTCACAGCCTAAAGTGTTTCCAGACAACTCAATGTCACAACTCTTGCTAAAATCAAAATGTGGCCAATAGAGTTTGACTGGTCTTCCAAAATAATATAAACCTTTCTCTGTCTCAATGAGTTGACAAAAAAGTCAAAAAGTCAAAGAAAACCTTTGTGCCAAGATCCCTTATTTTTATTACCCTTATCTGTAACAGTGCAACAGCTGAAGGTCAGAAAATGTTCTTTTATTTGTGGCTTTGATGTTGTGTATAACCTTCAGAACAAAGGAAAAATCCTAATTCCCACCAGGTAGTACAATACTCCCATCAGTTGGGTCTAACCCAACAAGTACTATCAGAGGTTTAACATCCACACTATTAATAGACTACCATCTAAACCGAAGTAGATGATATTGAATTAAATGCCTTCACTGAACGCTAATGGCTGTGTGTTGCACTGCTGCTCTCAACTGCAGCAATAGCACCCTTGTATGTGTGTGTGTATATATATATATATACATATATACTGTATATATATAAAGAAAACAGCTAAATACTGCCATCTTGTGGTCTTGTTGCCAAACTACAATGGAGCAGGATGATGCTTGTGACGTCCAGAAACAGCAGTTGAGATCCCAGAATCCCAGATTGAGATCCAAGATTGATTATCTTAGAATCATTGATCTCCCTCTAATTATTAAATTATTATTGAGAATGAACAAATTACAGAGCTGGATTAATCTACTACATGGTCCTGTACAGAAAAAAAGCTGCAGGCCTCCACTGTCATGCATGCAGATGCAACCAACACATTTTGCACAAAAATTAATAATCAACAATCCTCTGTAATACTAACTTGCCCCAGTTTTGCAGCATGCCGTCATCTGTACGACATAAAGGCCTCAAGGAATCAGCTCAGAAATAGTCACTGATCTGAGACAGTTCAAACCATCGCTTGGTGAAAGTTATTATACTGTGGGAGGGCTCTGTGTTCTAGGATTGTAAAGCAGCAGGAGGCATCCTAGCATTCACATCTGTGGCTAACACATCTTCACCTGATTTGTTAGGGGTTAATTACCAGCCGCGATTAATTGTTTGCTGTTTGTTTTACACTATGGGGAGTAACTGCCACATGAGTGGGTTGTACCAAACCAGCTAAATTAAGATATCGTGGGCTACATGTGGCAAGTTGCACACAAGTGCTAATATTAGTGTAAAATCCTTTTCCTAGAAAGGTTGGAACAGCATCTCCTCCAAGTGGCTTTTGCTCTGTTGCATTAAGCAGGTAGCCCAGAGTCCTGACAGCAGGGTCACTGTAAATGCTTCACTCCTGAAATGGGTACTCAGTATTTTTCTCAAGGTTGATTCGTAGTGATGGGAGGCATTACTGAAATGGATGTTCAGGTCAGAGTATTCTGATCTCTGCAGTGCAGGAAAAACACCTCCTGGAAGGTACAAACACCATCAGATGTTGTTTGCAGTTACTCAAGGTGGAATCAAGAGAAATGCTTTTTCACCTGTGCACACTTGTGGGAGCAGTATAAAAAAATATGCAAAAAATTAATATGCATTTGTGCATGTCCAGTAATTTAGGACAATGTAGCCATTACCCATCAACTGAAAATCTGAGACAGCATAGAATTACTGACCTAAATAAAGTAAGGATATGATGCATTTACACAATTAATAAATTTAAGTAATATTTTTTTCATTGAAGAAAGGCTGCCAGATAAGTAGCATAAAATATTTTAAATTAAAAGTGGGGAAATCATATGTTCAAAACGGCACAGTTCCTTTTTTAATTACTCCACCAAAAACTTACTATTTTTTTCTTCTGTATTATGTTTGGCAGTTTTTATATTAAAACCCTCTACATATTAAAGGAGAAGCATTTTTCATATCAATAGCATTGATTTTTCTTGTAATGGTTGTGTGGGTTAATCTGAGGTCCATAGGTGGGTGGGTTGGAAGGTTATTTATTAATGGAATAGTGTTTGAGGATATACGGGATATGTTAATTCAATCTAAAATAATTTGTCTAATTCATTTTGCCAATTAATCTTATAAATATGACAGAGTTATAATGGTATAACATCTGGTACAGTCATTAACATTTCAAAACTGTCATAAAATATACTGCACATTATTATTTATTAAAAACTTGACACTTTTCTTCTATCATATAATGTATTACATCAGGACTGTGTTGGCGTGGTTTGATTGACAGTGATCAGACAACCCATCAACTGTCTTTAGATGTGTTTCTAAGCTGTGATTTACACAGAGGTAGATGCCATAATTTTTTTTTCTGAGCTCCTTCCCATGCAGAGAAATGAGCAGAGAAAAAAGGAGTTGCAGAAATATCTCATGGGAAAATGCTTCTCACATTGGCAGACGAAGGCGTCGTCATGTTTTCAGGGCCTTTTAACATCTGTTTTTGTTTAATTGAAGTATGATATGAAATGGGCCAAAAATATATATATTTTTAAATATAATAAACAATTAATGGTGATAATTGTCTAGTCAGTACTACATAAATACTGTATGCAAATTATTCAATGGTAATTGCACTTCAAGTAAATTATTAATTATTAATGAACCCATGGCCAGATTAACCCACTTGTAGCCCCAAGGCATAAAGCAGCAGTGGGCCCCTATTTAACCCCATTCTCTCCAATATCTGTACATACCTTAATGTAGCTGTTTTCTTTACAGCTGTTGTGTAAGGATTTACCTCCTGACCCAAACAAATATCAAAAAGTTCTTAAAGGGACATATTGATATTCCTACGATGAAAATTACAGCAGCTGTCAGCCTTACTCCTCCATTGATGGAGCAGAGCTACTTTGTCTCTCTTTCATGTTGAGGGCAGTCGCTACAATGACTCACTATCTCCTTTAAGGCATACGTAAATTCAAATGGAGCGCTTTATTTTTGTAAAGACTAAAATCACAAATCACAGATTTGCCGCAGGAGGCCTTACAGTCTGCAAACTAATACAACAATTTTGTTCATGGGCCACATACAGTGCAATTTGATCTAAAATGGGCCTGTAAGACAGTGGGACGGTTAGAATGAATGTATAAATTAAATTAATTAACCTTCAATTTACAAAAAAAGGGCGAGATGATGTAAGAAATAAAAATGAAATTTCAATAGCTATTCCATATTCATTTAGTCTACTTTTGTGGTTACTGTTCAATTCAAATAATTTACTCTGAACAATATCTCTTCTTTTGAGAAGCAAGTGAAATCCTCTCCTGCCTTACTGTATAAACCATTTCCAAAACTGTAAATGTTTCATCCCTTGAGCCATGAAAGATGCTCACTGACTTCACATTTTTGTGAAGAAATAAGAACTGGTTGATTTTTTTGTCACACTTTGTAGAGTCATCTAGTGGGCCAGATTGGACCCTTAACTGTGTGTTTGATGCCCCTGCCTTATACGCTAATATAAATAATAAAAAACTAAACAATTATAATGGATGATGTTGTGACATAACGTAAAATCTGTATTCTATTCACATTCTACTTATAACTAGTTAAAATTCTGTCAGATCTCACACTTTGCACCTTTAAAGCTGCATATTTCATATTGTGGCCATGTGGTTGCAGCAGAGCAATATGAAAACACATCACTGACGTATGGATCATGGAATATGGCACTTTTGTAATTTTTGCATCCAATAGGTGTATTGAACTGCTTTTAAATTGTCTATGATGAACTTCAAGCTCTGCCAATTTACTTTTAAAAATGATTGTTATCTTTGTTTATTCGTTTGGATTTCATGTTGATTGTGGTAAAGCAAAAGTCACATGTTGCTTTATTAAGATTTTGGGAGTAAAAATAAGATAATCAAGATAAAAGCTCGAGTTTGTGGTCACACCACTATTAGACTGATCAGGGTACGGTATGATAATTTCATTGGGATTTTCTAATTATTTACTCTGTTAATTTTATATTTATTCTCTTTACCTTCTCTTTTATCATATGTTTATCATCATTTTGATTGATTGATTTATTTTTCTTTTCCTTTCCCTAGGTGAACATGGAGCTACAGTATCTGTGTCAGTTATTTTTTGTTTGTTTTTCCAGGTTGCTTCTGTTTTTTTCTCCTTTGTGTCTGCCTGATTTTCCTTTTTCACCAGTCCTGCCTTCACCTCGTTGGCTCCACTGTGTTCCCAGTGTTTTCTCCCATCCTATCAGCTTCGTTTTTTTGTTCTCCAATTCATCGCCTCATCCCCTTCACCTGTGCTTCCATGCCCGTTTCTCTCCATCTGGACCCCATTTCCTCATCAGTACTGTTTTTGTTGCAGTCCTCTGAGTTTGGTACATTTAATTCTTTTTTGGTTCCTTTGTTTTACCTGCTCACAGTTACCTAAATAAAGACGTGTTTACCAACGTCCTGCTTCCCTGCTCTTCTGTGCATGGCTTCACCAGATCTGCTCCCTAACAGAAGAAACCAATGCCCTTCTGGACCCAATGGAGACCAACCCTTACTGGTGAACCCGTTTGGCAATGGGAAGGAGGGGGGCTAACTTTGCCAGCTGGGCCTTTAAGCCTCCTGGATGGTAGCCCTGCATTGGTCCCGATGGCTCCTGGCAATCTCTGGTCTTGGCCTGTGGGCCCTCGGTGTTGGTTCCATTCAGGCCAGCTACAGCGCTGCCAACAGCTCTGCTAGCCAGCCAAGCCCCAGCTGGGGCCCGGGCCCCAGCAGGCCTGCTACCCAGCCAAGTCCCAAACTCTATCCCCATCAGGCCCATTACCTGTCCAAGCCTCGTCTGGTCATCCTCCTGTCTGTCTTCTAGAATAGTTCTGGACTTCTGATGGTCCTTCTGCCCATCTTCAGGTAGTTTCTCCACCTGCCTGGTCACCGTACGAAGTGACCCACCTGTCTCCCCTGCCTCCCGCTTGCCCAGACGAGGTCTGTTGCTCCAGGTTCATGGTTCAAGGAGTTTTTATTGTCCCTTTGGGGCAAATCAATTTACAGCCGACAGAACACAAAAACAACTCAAAAATCACACAAGAAACAACAACAACATATAACACAGGGGACCACAATTGCCTGACTGAAGCAACAGGAACTGACCAGCCATGGGGTGGCTCTGTGGTCAGCCAGAAGTGAGAAGGCGTAAGCTTATACATGTCAGTAAGACCATTCAGGTTGATACCTGCAATTTTAAACTGTTTTGGGGTTTAGACTTGACAGTAGTCCATTTGAGTAACTTAACGATTCCATCGACTACTTTATGTCTCTCTGCTTTGCTGAGTGCTGCGTGTGCAGATCATCCAAGCTGAAAGAGAGGAGAGACCAAAAAAAGACTGAAAAATGCAGTAGAGACCGGGGTCATAGTCAGAAGTAAGTGACAGATACACATTATCAAGTATGATCAATTAGTGCAAATGTGACAAGGGAATACTGGTTTTAATTTTAACTGCATTATTATTTGTTGTGGTAGCTGACAGTGTAATTGATTTTACAGTCTGATGTATCACTGCAACTCAGGATAACATGAGCCTTTTATTTGGCTTCCATGATGATAAACGCAACATTTGAGTCAGATTACTAAATTTCTTTCCAGCGCAGAGCACCCAGTGCACAGGTAAAAGGGGAGAGGCACATTTCATTCTCTAACCAAAGCACAGAAAGTAAGGTTTAATATGATTAAAGTAAGAAAGTCAGTCTGTGTTGATCTATAAATGAATTTAAAGGCACCAGGACTGATACGTTAATAAATCTGCACAGTACTGTTACACATCAATGCTTACTGTGTTAAATCACCTGGAAACCACACCAGGCTGCTACAGTAAATGCCTATTTACATCATTATTACAGTCTTGAGACTTCTTGGTGCATTCAAGTGCACCTCAGTGAAAAAGGAATCAATTGAAGTTTCTAAATGTTTTTGTTTTCATTTAGTGAAACACATTACTGTGTAATTACTTTCATGCTTAAATGCTTTTACCATGTGCTAAGGTAACCATTAAGAAATTGTTATGCTGTATTTTACATACCAATTTAGTGTAGTATTAGTAGTAGTGTATAAATACATTAGTGGTCATAAATTACCACACGTTACCACTACATGGTAACACCAGGCCAACTTGCTTCTCTCTCTCGTTTTTTCATCTTATTATTCTGTTGTATGATTTTAGGTTATTTGCGCAAACACAATTTCGACTTCATGTATTTTTCATGATATTTTTCATGTATTTTGTTTGTCTTCATTTGAGTTGATCTCTCATATTGTTCGGTAGTTACTTGTGATTTTTTGTTGTTTCGATGAATGAGTTTTGTTTTTTAAATCCTTTCATTCAGTCATTTTCAATTTTATTTCCTTTCTTTCTTTCACTATGTGAAGTTTCATTATGATAAGAACAAAGGAAAATAAAATCAACCCATTCTGGTGTGGTAATAAATACTATACTGTGTTCTTTTCAATGCATATTTTGTTGTAACCTTTTTAATTCACTGTTAAAAAAATGAATCAAAGGAATTACCCTTTAGTATAAAGAAGCTATAATTAATATTTTGAGTGATAACAATATATCTGTCAGTGATGAATCAACAAAGAATGGTCAGGGACTCTGCTCAGCGGCCAAACACTACAGGTATGAGCATTAGATATCTGTAGTGAGGATAGTTTCCAAGCTATTATCATTACAGTATACTTTAGTGAAACAGTTCATTTGGAGGCTGTTTGAGATTCAGCGCTGTAGTCAGTGTTGTTTTAAAGCAGCAATGGAGACGGGGGCCGGGGATCGATCTTATCCGTCTGTCTGGGTTTGTGTAAAACCAGAGAAGCGAGTCATGTTTTCCTGCTTCCTCAACATTCCCATCCTGGAAGTTTTTTTTGATTGATCCGGAGTGCTGTCGGATCGGAAGCTCAGCGTGCAGATGGGAATGAGAAGCACCTCGTCACGGCCTGTCAATCACAACCACTGCCCACACACACACACACAAAGACATGCGAAGACACAGACACGCTGAGCAGCTTACACACTTCATAGACTTGCTTTTTCCCTATGGGAGACTAACTACAAGAATATTTAGTTCCCCCACATTACCAACCACCCACAGACACACTTCCACACGCACTCGGCTCAGTCATCTGGCCTCTTTTTTTTTTTTCTCGCCCTCCTTGTCTCTCTCTTCTCTCATGTGGTAAATCTTTGAGGTTTTTGACAGGAACAAAAGTAGTTTTTTTTTTGTTTTTTTTTTTCTAGTTTTATCACCATCCTCCTGATCACGCTTTGAAAACATGACGGCAAGCTGATGCCCACTTTATGAAAAAAAAAATGAGAAAAGAAGGAAAACACATCTGAAGGGGATTTTAAATTCAGTCAGACTTCGGACTGAGCTCAAACGATTCAAAAGTAACAGTGGTGTCAGGTTGTCTCAGCCAGGAGGTAATTGCTAATGAAAGCTGTTGTGCATAGTAGTTGGTAGCGTACAGCACCTGGAATTCAGCAGTAGGCAGTATGCATATAGGAGGAACCACTGGATGCTCCAACTGACTCAGTCAGTCAACTTCTCCCTAGAAATATACAAAGTCAGTGACTTTTTTTCTGGTTTTAATCACTACATAGAGGCCTATGGAACCCCTTAGCTGTCAAGCAGAGAGAATGTTTTTTGGAACTTTGCCTTCCCTTGTAATATGATTTCTCCCATTATATCCAACTGTGCCATTTGCACTATAACACTGGCTGTATTAATGATTGTATGGTGTAATCTTAGTACAGCAGTGCACTCTTATTTTGAAATTAAATGTCAAGGGACAGGAAGTAGTAGGTTCATGAGCTTGACTACGGAATTGTTATGGAAAAAAAGGCTTGTGAAGTAATTGGCAACCTGCTTGTGAAGTAAAATGCAACCTGCTTTTGCTATAGCTATCATTGCTAACTTTGAACTTAGAAGTGACTATAACCTAATGTTGTAGAAGTGCTGTGGTTATGTATCAGTAATAGCATGTATATTGAGGTCCTCAAGCTGAATGGACACACAAATAGTACAGTAGGATAAAGGGGAAAATCATATCACCGGGTAATTCAAATATATGGTGAAGAAATCTCTCTACTTGACCCATAAGGGGCTTTGTACAGGCCCTCTAATAAGTCTGCTGGCTATTATTTTGAAACTTATTGCTCCGTTCAAAATTTGAAGACTCACTGTAGCTTTAATGTCTGCAACGTGGGTGTAGATTGACAGCTGTGATTGACAGTTTGCTCCAGGACTCTATATAGACTCCTTCTCTCCAATCAACCTTTCTGAACTAGCTTCATTGATTACGAGCTGCTCATATGTGTGTTTTCAGTTTTTCTTTTCATTTAGTGGAGAACTGATTATTATAGAAATATTAGACATCAATATAAGTTCCATGTACTTGGAATAAGGGTGGAAAAACGCAGAATCAATGTCTTGGCTATGGAAACCATGCTGTGTCTATCTGCCAATGTGTTGTGCTGATTTGAAATAGAAAGAAAGAATTACAAAATCAAAAACTTCCATTAGTGCAAAACAGTTCTTTAATTTGCAAAGCTGCCACCTCCTGATAGTTTTCTGTTGACGTATCCTTTTACCCAACTGGTTTTATCATGGTAATTTTGTAATTTGGACTCCCACACCAGCAGCCACTTGTTTTGTTGTTGTACTATTATTTGCTGTCAATATTGTCAGTATTGAGTGTTTTTTGAATTGTACATATAGTAAGATTTGTAAATTCCAATCAATATGTCCTTCATTACATTGAGCTGCACATTTCTTAATACTTTTACTGATAAATTGAGGCAGATTTTTATATTCAGTTGAGCTCAAATGCACATTTTTTCTCAAATGAACATTTTTATTTTTTGGAGGGGACATCAATTAACGATGGTTTAAGTTATTGCTATTTCTTGCAGTTGTTCTGTGGAATTAAAAGTATAGCATTTGTCACGTAATGCTATTGGGCCCAAGAAGCATTATTTTTCCCCCCATTTACTCTCATGAAAATATGCTTCTGTAAAACGCTGGAGATGTCTTTTTCTTTTTTTTCAGAATTTAATACATTTGATAACATTTGGGAAGTCGAGAAGAGGCGCATTACAAGCTTTGAAAATACAAACAATGCTTGTTTAAGACATTTAAAACATTTTATTCTGTCACTATCACCACAGGAAAAGTGGTGCTGTGTTTTTAACACGTTTAACAGCATGAAGCCTGACCAATATGTGCAGACACTGCAGACACCACAAATCACAATGTCGGCTTACTTTAAATTTCAAGACACACTTTGAGGAACAGTTTTCCTTTGTGATTTATGTGCTTGTCATTCTCCTCTGACATCAACAAAAGTGGGACAAGCTTTGCAACTTTGTGAGCAATTCATGAATATGTTACAAATGGTGCTTGTTACTGGTGAGAACAACAAATGTGGTTTAATAAAAATGTGAAGCTGCAGCAGTAGGAAATGTTGGGTCCAGTCAATACTTGAGTTAAATGCTGTTCATTCTCTGCTATTGACCTTTATTATTATGACTGCAATGCCAATATATAATACAAAATTCAAGATGACAAAGGCAAAATGTATAAGGCATTTTTTTATGTAGACAATGGAAGATGAGCCTTGAAGATGGGGACAGGAGCAATTGTCTCACTTTTGACAAGCTATGGAATGCTTCTGGAAACCTTGGAATAAATTAGTTGAGAATGGATTTCAATGTATTTTTTGTTAATTACCATCAAAATATATGCACATTATCCCAGCCAGCTTGTCCAAGTGGGGCCCATAAGGGATAATTTCCATGGTGGCCCCATCTGTGTTTGATAAAATATGGGCAAACACTGGTCAGGCCTCCATGGAAACTGTGGACAAACTCACTTGGCACCCATATGTGTAGCCGAAACTTAACTGTTATCGTCCCCACATGGACATGCTGGCTGGGAACTGCAACTGCAACAAGATGCAGCTAAGCTCAGTTTAACTTCCACTAGTTTAGAAGTTACTAATGTTGACATTAGTAACGGCAAAAATTGTTGCCTTACGTGTCCCTTAATGAGTTTCTAACCTGTACATTCTTCAAAAATTGAAGTATTAAAGTAGACGTTTCATAACATGTTATTTATTTAGGGATTCAAGGAACACATTTTTATCATGAACGTCTTTCTCATGACTGGCTGCAAACCATGCTGTATTCCTTTCAAAGCCACAGTAGAGTAGGTTATATGAAAAAAAATGTTAACTTTCTACGGTACACATCTTGATGCCAATTGGTAATTTTTTTTTTTTTTATCATTTATGTTTTTATTGTCTTAAAATAGACGAGTAAACATAATCATTTTTTTAATTCTTTTTTTAGTAGGTTTTAGTGTTCACTGCCATATAGCAATACTATACCAGAGTGGACAATAATTAAAACAGTTAAAGAAGTAGATTAACTTGTAATACCAGTGTAATAACATTTAAAATGTTTAAAAACAATAAAAAATGTCTCTCTTTAAATGAATGTATCTGTCTGAGTGTAACCATAACAATTCTGTCTATTTTCTGCTAAAAGTGCTGCTAAAAACATGGGTGACCTACAGTCAGTACTGTGCCTGTGCACGTCACATATAGACACTGATAGAGAACTGAAGATGCTACTGCTGCTCTGCCGCTTTCACTGCACAGCCTCAGACAATGCGTCATAAATGCCATTGTTATATTCACCATTGAAATTCCACACGTAAAAGGAAGTGGGACTTCCCTTTCAAAGTGGTTCATGTCTGGAAAACTGTCACACATTCCAGGTGTAACACATTAATTGAGTAAATAAAGGCTGACAAAGTTTTTTCGAAAGTCACTGTTCACAATAACAATAAATGTCAACCTAGTTATCCTAGAAATTAAATATTTTATAATTTCTATCAAAGATTTGCCAACAATGACTCCATAACATCTTTAATTGTAAGACGGTGACAGTTTTATATATCAGTCTAACCTTGACACCACTACATTATAACAAAGTAGCATTCCTCCCACAATGTTGCTGTGAGGCAGCCAGGCAGCAAAGCAGTCAGCCAGCCAGTCTATGTTTAGCAGGAGCAGTTGCTAATTGGCTGTGTTGGTTGTCTGGAGAGAGAATATGACACTTCTGAAGGTATAGAAGAATCCCCGGAGCATCCTCTCCCCATTTGTTCTCTTCTTGCTCTTTTTTTTATAATGTTCTCACTCCCCCCCCCCCCCCCCCTTTCTCCCTGTCTCTCTTTGGGACTGGGAACGATCTATGTGAGTATGTGGAGAACTGACAGCTCATTTAGGGGGATGAAGCGGAGATGGAGACAGAACAAATAAATGTCTCGACAATTATTATCCGGCCCCTCCGCGTCTGTCGCCCGAAAAATTCAGAGCCAGAAAAATAATCAAGGAGCTGGGAAATGCTACAAAAATGACAATCGTGGAAGCATCTTCTTCTTTCCGAGTCTCGGTGGGGTTGTTGATGGGGTCTGTGTGTGTTTTCTTCTATGTGGAATTGGACATGTATGAAGGTGATGCTAGAATAGTACTTCAGTACTTCGTCTAGGTTTTTAGTATATTCGTGGGTTTTCTCCGGACAAAAAAGTAAAAAAAAAAAAAAAAAAAAAAAAGGGCGAGGGTTCAGTCAGGTTTCAGTAAAACTACAAAAACGGGTCAGATCACATTTAAGTGAGAGCATGGTCTTAATTCACATTTTGTGCATTAGCAGGAAGACTATAGACCTTGTAAATATTTACACTCAAGCACAGAAACAGTTTTCTTCATATTAGGGCCCCTTTAAAGGGATAGTTCGGAATTTATGAATCTGTATAGCATCCCTATCATCAGTGTCGTACACTAACACTCACTTACCCCTGACAGTGTCCTGTGAGCCGAGTTCTTGTCCAGTGCTGGTCAAAACGAAAGTAGTCCGGCAGGTTTCCCGGGACACTAAAATAAAACTTCTTTGTTCTCAAAACAGCATATATTTTAAAAGAGTGATTTATTTGCATCACAAAACCAATATAAAGATCCAGAGCTCATGCGGGAGGTAGCAACAATAATCAGGCACAGAACAATGAGACAAGCTGAGTTAAATAGGGCAGGTAATGATGATGAGTAACAGGTGAGCACAATTGACGGGGAGGAGGCGGGGCTGAGGAGGGAGGGAGGCGGGGCTGAGCCTCAGCACATGGTGAGTAAAATGCAAGACACACAAAAGGGGAATCCCCAAGCCAACCAGCAGGGGGCCCCAGGATAACAGAGTTTAGTGTCCAAGGGGGGCAGAGTCCTGACAGGGTAGTCACAAGTGCACCCTATTTTTACACATATATATTATGTTTATAGCTTGTAGAAGCTGATAAGCGTGTCGGTCTACCTCTCTCAAACTAGCTCATTAGCGTTGCTGATATCTACATGCAAACTGAAAAAAGTTGTGTTGACTAGTGCGCAGCAGTCAGCAGGACGACACCGTCCACTGATACTAATTGAGAGAAACTAAGGCCAAGTGATTACGAGGTGTGACTTTTTCATGGATATTTTGTGATGCAAATAAATCACTCTTTTAAATATATGCTGTTTTGAGAAGAACAGTGTTTTATTTTAGCATCCTGCAGAAACCTGCCAGACTACTATCGTTTTGACCAGAACTGGACAAGAACTTGGCTCACAGGACACTGTCGGCGGTAAGTCAATGTGAGCGTACGACACTGATGATAGGGTGCTATACAGATTCATGTCAAAAATCTCGAACTATCCCTTTAAGTGCAAACTTTTGGTACTTGTATTTCCGTTTGATGATGCTTTAAAGGTGTAGTTACTTTTCAGATTCCAGTTTTTAATTCCCTTCCTGTCCAGTGAAATGTATCTACATGTATCTACAATTCATTTTATTTATTTAATTTTTTAATGCAACATGGCAGCTACATGGACCCAAAAGTAGTTACTATTAACTTCCACTCCTCCAGGAGCCATTTCTAAAGGGCTGGGTGTTCAGTCAGTTCTCAGCAAAACTACAGAGGAGAGAAGACTGCTACAGAATGAGTCCACAAGCACTGGAAATGTGCTTTCCTCATAATTGGGCCCTTTTAACTTATAGTTTGTCCTGCAAATGTACACACACATACACACAGGTTATGTATATTTTCATTTTTTATTTTTATTTTTGAAGGGAACATCCAATTTGTTCTTTCTTGGATTTATTTGATCCATATTTCATCTTGGGGGATATTATTTCATCTCACTGATATAATTTTGCTAAAAGGTTGGTGTCACGCACAGATTTTTGTTGCGGCAGCAATAAATTAGACAGAACAGAAAGGCAATCTAAAACAATTAAAGACAAAAAAATGTATCTGTTCTTCTTTTTGGCAGAGTCAGATGTTCAGATTGATTCCCCTCATGCTATGAAGCTGCAGCCAGCTGATTAACTTACCTCAGCAAAAAGAATGGACCCTGCCAAATTAGTCAGAATGCCTCAGAAAATAATGTTTTCCTGGAATTTATTGTTTTTACATTCAACAGACACTTTTTTCATCTCATCATTATGAGTCATTATACAGATTAATAGACATCATAGCGGTGCCACTATATTTCACATTTCTTTATCACCTCTTATTTTCAGTCTAATCCTGCCAAATTGTCTTCTCTTCAAATCCTAATCCGCTTTATGACTATTTTATTCTTCAGTAAGGAATAGCATAATCTCCACATCTTTATTATCTTTGAATGTTTCTCCTTTATTTCCCCTGCCTATTTGTCTCATTCTTTATATTTGTCTTTCTCTGGGCTTTTTTTTTGGATATTTTATTTGAGTATCTATGGCTCAGACATCCATACACATATATATATATTTCCTCCTATATATTTATGTGCCTCTTTACCAGTCAGATGTGCCCACAGCTGGAAGGAATCAAAGTCAGATGCCCAACATGTCTCAACTGGAAGGTGCAGTGGTTTTACACTGAGCTCCATCTGGATGTCTGAGCTCCTCACCATATCTGTAATACTATGTCTACACTAAAAGCATTTCAGCTGCATTTTTCAGTTATCTGTCTTGGAACATGTTAATCAATCTAGCTGTCTGCACAGGCTGCATAACACCTCACATTTCACTCATGCTATAGGCATTAAAATGCTACTGAAGCATATTCCTAGTGTATTCAGTATTCATTATGCAGAATGACCCATTTCAGTATATTGAATTATTGTATTCTTATTGAAGCAATCAATGTATAGTATAACTTCATTGCTGTAACCGGCTAAGTAGAACTTACTGTAAGTATGTCATATACCACTGTGTAACTTTATCTTTAACTCATTACCCATCATTCACCTGATAGCTTGGCAACATGTGTTTGCATTGTTGGGGGTAGTGTAGTGTACTGTGCTGTAGGGGGCACTGTTATGGATCATCTGATAAACTTTGGTCACCACAGGAGGTAGATAAACCAGGCTTGAGCTTGACTAATGCTACATAATTCCATGGCCATAATGCCCAGAGAGCACCATGAACCAGCCATACCCAGACAAATACCCATCAAAAGGCTCACGGCTGAAGCCCTGGCATCACAGATGGACAGAGCAATTTTTTAGAAATTAGATATGAATGGATTTTTTTTTCAATAAAAACAACCTCCATTCAACAACAACAACAAAAATCACTAAATCAAAGACAACATGTTTTTGTATCTATCTGTATCTTCTGATATTCCCAATTTACATATTCATATGAGAAGTAAATTAATATCTACGAGACTACTTGTTGCCTGCTATCTGTTGCTTCCTTACACAACCTCAGTCATAACAGTGAAATCAATTCACCTCAAAATTTCACTTCACTTAAAAGAATTTTTCCAATGCTGCATAGGATATGATACTCAAAAGTAGGTTTTCATATCAGTAATTACAAGAATTAACACAATTTCATGTCATTTCACTAAAATAGTAGAGTTTACCGTAGCTTTGTGGCCCTTTGGGCTATGCAAATGTCTGTACAGAAACTGAGTAACTTAAACTGTCTTGATACACAGAACACATTAGAAGTTTGTTGAGGATTAAAGTCACAGACTGATATTTTTTGCAGCAGTGTGGTCCAGCAGGCTGCTCAGCCATCCAGCCAACACAGACAGACGTCCAAACCGCTCGCCAGGCACGACAACCAACTGTCCGGTCGGCCAGCGGCACATACAGCCAGAAGCACATACAGCCAGCAGCACATACACAGCCTCATCACACACAGAGGGAAGAGTGACTTCTTACAAGAGACACATAATCCCTGAAAGCAGCAGTAATGAACTGCTCTAGCTGTTCAACTGATGATACCGGGGTGCTATTTTTAATAATATGGACGATACAGACACATTTACTGTGTGTGCATGTGCGGTTACATCAGTAAATACACTCACACGTATACATACTGTATACATGGGCCAGTATTACCTTGCTGCATCCAGCTAATCTGTTAAATTTCTCTGTTAAACCTCTAGCATCAATTATATAAAAAAATGTTGCTTTAACCAACAATGGGACATGTCCATTCATTTACACATAATGTTTTGATAAAACCGATGTAAAGTATATAGTATTATATTTGCTTTCTGAATAAAAACTGATATTTGCTGTAGCATTGTATGTATATTCCTCTACTATTGTGATGACATGCTGGATTGAAGCATGAAAGTGTGCAAAGCAAGTGCCCTGAATAAAAGGGAAAACAATTGAATATGTCCTATCTATCATACAAATACAAATCATATTGTGTCACATTTAAAAGCAACACATTAGTTTATGGCTATATAATTAAACTAACTTACTATCCCAAATAAATTTATGCACACAGACCTGTTTGAATTAAAACAACAGATGCTTTATATTATCTTATTACAGAGGCTGAGCCAGATGAGACTGTGTTTGGGAATGGTGACTTCTGGCAGGAATGGCAGCTAAGAATCTTTACTGTCAACAGAATATGTTTAGCTTGTTAAACAACAGAATATGTTTAGCTTGTTAGTTTGTAGTGGAAGGTAAGGTGTTTCGGATCAGCTATTGGACATTATTGGCTCCTGAGAAATCTATAAATATATATTAACATGTGTCATTCATGTGACTATCTCTGTCTCTTGCTAGATTTTGCTTCCAAACAGTCTGAAGATGCGAGGCTTTATTTCAAAGAGCCAAAGGATCCTCCAAAAAGGATTTCACCCTGAAAAAAAGACCTGCCTGAGACAGGTGAAGTTTATGCTCCTTGCATTGGCTTCAAAATAAAAAAAATAATCATGTATGACTCATGAATTTAACCAGAAGTGCAGTGGGTACCAGGGACACACTAAATATAAAACAGAGGTTACAATTTAAAGGGGCCCTATCATGAAAAAGAAGAAAAAAAAACTCTCTTTCTGTCCTTGTATGTAAACATTTTATATTTCTGGAACTCCTGTCATGTGGTGTTGCTAAAACCTGAATGAACACATGCCTTTTTGAAATGTCCGTGGTTATGATGTCACAACAGGAGTGGAAGTGAGTAGTAACCGCACCAAGACCCACGAAGCCGCTATGCTGTGTTCACTCGACCTTGCATTTTATCTTATCACCTTTTTTTTCTTCCTCTCGCCTTTCCTGTCACTCCTGCACAATTATGCACTAGTGATGTGAAGCATGCACATACATGCAGATTATCTTTTTCTTTTCTGGTCAGTTAGCAAGCACCATATCTTTCCGCGCCAAAAGCTATTCATGTGTGTTTAGTGCAGAGTTATGTACCACAAAGCTGTATTTCACCTCAAAAAGTCCACATTATCTGAAAACACTTATGCATGAGAATTATTCTATCACAAGAGCACCGCTAACTACCTCCTATATCACTCACACTACTGGAAAAGAGCAAACTCACCTATTGTTCATGAAAATGTGGATGCGCTTTTGAATGCATGCTCATTTACCGTGCTCACAGCATTCAGGAATTCACAGAACAAGTGTTTCATTCATAACTTATGTTCTGCTTAATTTTTTTCCAGTGGCAGTAAACAAAGATGTCTCTTACCTGTATTGTCATGAGGGATAACATTCACCTACTGGTCAGTTGTAGAACTCAATGGGAGAATCACTGACACTAGTACAGCTTCCATACCAAGTTGAAGGAGGCCTGGAGATGGATGCAAGATGGTCTTCCAACTAGGACAGGAGGTACATCCTTCCTGAGAGCTGCAAGGGATCTCATTCAAACTGAGGAAAGTTGAGAAATCTATTGTCAATGGCCATTTGAGGGAAGATAAACAGGGACTTGTGATTAGGTATCACTTTGATCCCCCTTTGTTGACCAGGATCCATGTGGAGGCCTTTGAACCACCAATGGGTGTTAAGGCAATGGCTCTAAGGGCATGATTGCTGAAGCCACTGTCAGCATCCTCAGCAGCCTGAGCCACATATGCATGGTCAACCATTGACACTGAATCCAGGGACAAGCCAATTAAGGTAGGTGAGTGTACCACTGTGATGACCTTTTGTGTAAGAGCATGGGTACGTTCCTTGTCAAATGCAATCCTTTGGGGTCTGTGACTGAAGTTACCTTGACCTTTATGAAACCCATGCATTCTGAAACTGGGTCACACAGTAGTCTAGGAGCTGCTGTGAAAATTTTGTCACATTTGAAATTTTTAACCCAATTTGAATATGGCCAGCAATAAAAACATAAATTGTTCAGAAGCTGGGCAACACAATGGTGCAGGGGTTAGCGCTGTTGCCCTGCAACAAGAAGGTTGCAGGTTCAAGACCCCCCTGTGTGGAATTAGCATGTTCTCCCTGTGTCTGTGTGGGTTTTCATCACATGCTCTGGTTTCCTCCCACAGTCCCAAACATGCTGAGACCTCTAAATTGTCCATAAGTGTGAGTGAATGGTATGTGTGCACCATGATAGGCTGGCAACCCCCTGGGGTGTATCCTTGCTGGGATTAACTCCAGCTGACCCCTGTGACCCTAATGAGGAATAGGCAGGTATAGAAGTTGAATGAATCAATGTTCAGAACCTGAAAAGTTGGTTCTCAGCAGAACCATAAGAAATAGTTTTCTCCTGGGGAAAAGTCATACTAACAAAAGAAAAAGTTAGATGTTGAACGTTTGGAAGAGATGCCCTCCGCTGGGTTCACCCTAACCCTAAAAGTACTGTGGAGTAGCATCTTCCCATTTCTGCTTAAACTGTTGTGAATGCAGGCTGATAAACGTATCAAAAACTATCAAGGTACTGAAACTCCAGAACAGAACCAGAGCCAGAACCACAACCAACTGCCTACCAAAAAATCAATTTGCTGCCAAGACTGCAGCGATGGATTTATGTGCTGTGAGCATCTTGGGTTCTGTGTGTTACATTGCCTCTGGGGCCTATGCCCCTGCCCCTATGACCCCAGGTCTCTGAATCCTGGCTTGACTGCTTCCAGGGCTCCGGCTCTAAAGCCCCTTCTGCTTCAGACTTGAACCACTGGCCTGGCAGCACGAAGTCTACTCAATCAGGAATTTTATAAATATATAATAACATGCGACATTCCTCCAGCTGTCAGTGCTCATGCTAGATTTTTTTTTTTTTACTTTTAAGCAGTCTGAAGCTGTGAGGATTTACTTCAAAGGGCCACCAGATCCTCTAAAACGAATTTCACTCAAAAAAAAAGACCTGCCTGAGACAGGTGAAGTTTATGCTCTTTGCATGCTTGATGGCTTGGATGGAAAACTGTGAAATGTTTCATGTATGACTTCATTTAACCAGAAGTGGCTCACTGAGATTAAGAAATCTCTTTTTACAGGAGCAGCCCAGCTAAAAGAGCAGTGGCACATTGAATATAAAAGACAGGTTACAATTTAAAGGGGCCCCATTATGAAAAAAAAAGAAAAAAGTTTTTCTGTGCTTGTGTGTAGATATTTCAGTTTACAGTGCTCCTGCTATCACTGGAACTATGAAACTATGAAGTAATACCACCCACTCACTCTGATGTGGTCTGGCCTCCTCTGTAGTGTTGCTGAAACCTGACTGGATTTACAGCATAACATCAAATTATTCAATAAATTACGCTGTGTGAGTCACACCTGACTAACTCATCACCTGTGGTGATGAGAGTCATCAAGCAATCACAGTAAAATCATCAAAATTATGCCTCATTCACATAAATGAATAAATCATCCCAGGTGACTGGTCAAGTCTTTGCATTGACTGGATGCAATCACGTCGTTATAGTATTCCAATTTTATTTCCTAATTCAAACAATCATGGGAATTGTAAATGACTTGCATTACTAAACAGAAATGAATGTTTAATTATTAGTTGGTGGCACAAATATATGGATTGGCTAACTGGATTATAAATGGTATTCAGAGATGGTCTTGTAATGCAAGACAATTTTTAGAGACAAACTGGGAAAGTCACTGTACTCAGTTTGTGTCCACAATTTGACATTTGTTTTGACCTCCAATTGACACTATGAAATACCTTGACTCTGCTTGGGCTCTGTAGAGCAGACGTCACTGGTGTTGATATGTTTTCATGTTATCGCTGTTAACTCCCCAGATAGCAGACTAAACTTGCTCGGCTTCAGTCTCGGGCTGAGGAAGTTCAGAAGTGTGTTTGATTCTCCTTTACTGCAGAAAACTTCAAAAAAGAGCTTCGGATGACGTGCAGTTAACTGGCCTTCTGCTTCCAGACTGCTCCTTTCTTCACTCCTTTAAAATCTTATTAGACTTCACATCAGAGACTCCGGACTTATTCAGCTGTGTCACTCCCGCTAGGATAGCCACTTATCCTGTCAACCCCCCCTACCCACCGGACATGGCAGGACCCTTATTAACAGGCAAGGCTCCAGTGGGTCGTACCAAAACCCCCATGGGGGGGGTGGTCATCAACACTGTGCCGCTGCGCTGCTGAGTGACAGCTAAACGGCTTAAAATGTCACTTTGAATAAGAAGCAGGCCACACACAGGGACTCACACACAGTGTATGCAGGGATTCACACACACATAAATGCATGCACACACACACACACACACACATCCACCCACTCAAATGCATATATAGCAAGATAGTCTTTTGGATTTTTTTCCCCTCTGGATGACAGCTGTGTTTCTGCAGGTGGCGCTCTTTTCTTTGCTCAACCGTGGAATCTTTTTTTTTTATTCATTGTTAACCCACCAAAACAGAGTATAAAACCTTATTAGAAGAAAGTAGAAGATACAAAACTTTTTTGAGAAGATTTTCATTATCTTTTTTTTTCACAGAAAGATCTCAAAATGTAATTCTTTTTTGCTACATGAGATAAGTAAAACATTTTCTTTGTGGCTCATTTTTGTGTCTACAAAGCCACTACATAATCTGACATTCTCTTTGTGTTAAATAAGATTAAAATTAATAATAAAACATGAGAAACCCAGGTTTAAAAGAAGAGACACATCTGAACCAGGACTCTAGGGGAAGGCAAGAGTCTGAGGCTCTCAAAAACAGATGTGCATATGAATATGCAGAATTCGTACGCAAGGGGCAATTGTTTATGTAAAGTCAATTTTATTTGTATACAAATAAATAACTCACCACAGGGAGCTTTACAGTTTGCAACATCCACAGTCCTTAAACCCTTGAATCGATTTAAATATTACACAAAAAAAAGAAAAATAAAACATTTAAAGGGGGAAAAAAAATGAAAGAAACTTCAGGAAGAGCAACAGAGAAGGGATTCCTCTTCTAGAATTGACAGACTTGCAGTAGCAGTGAACAGGATCAAATAATTATAAGGATTATAATGTGCTTGTAGGATGAACCACACAACCTCCAACAGCATGGGGATCTCTAACAGGCAGATACCTCAGGCAGAACCTGGCTCCAGGTGGGCGGCCATCTTGGCATCGGGTGGTTTGCCTTCGTCAGCAGCCAGCTGAGGGGGTGTCGCCAGCTGGAGGAGTCATTGCTAACAGCCTGGTAGTCTGTTGGATGAGAAAACAGGGTAGGACTCCAGGAAAGATAACAGGTTTGAAACATACATTAGTGGGACATAAACATATACATATAAAGAAGGGGGGAAGAAAGAAGAAGAAGAAGTTCAGAGTATCTCAACCTCAAGACAGTCTAAACCTATTGCTGTACAATTAGGTTTTAGGCCAGTCTGGGCTAGTCTGGACTATAAGTTTTATCCAAATGTTTTTTGGCCTATTCTTAAAATAGGAGAGAGTGTTTTCTCCCTAGACTGAAACAGAAAGATGGTTCCACAGGAGAGGAGTTAGATAGTTAAAGGCTCTGTCTCCCATTCTACTTTTTCTTGAGACTCCATAAAACCTCTAATAAGCTTGTGTTCTGGGAGAGTAATGTTCTAATTTTGTTTTAAGGAACTATAAGCTCTTTGAGATATCATGGTGCCTGAGGTTGACTGATAAATACAATTGGGTATCATCTGCATAGCAACAAAAATCAATGTCAGTCAGTCAGTCATTTTCTATACCTGCTTATTCCTCATTAGGGTCGCAGGGGTCTGCTGGAGCCTATCCCAGCGCGTTACGGCGAGAGGCAGGGATACAACCCAGATGGTCGCCAGCCAATCATGGGGCACACACACCATTCACTCACACACTCACACCTACAGGCAATTTAGAGTCTCCAATTAACCTCAGCATGTCTTTGGACTGTGGGAGGAAGCCGGAGTACCCAGTGAAAGCCCACGCAGACACGGGAATAACATGCAAACTCCACACAGAAAGGTCCCAGACCCAGGACCAAGGAGGTCTTGAACCTGCAACCTTCTTGCTGTGAGGCAACAGCGCTAAACCCTGCGCCACCGTGTCGCCCCAAAAATCAATGTGTGTCCTTAAAATCATTTCCAAAGGAAGGTGTCGAAATCACCAATCAAATAACCTAATTTTCCTCCACTTTAAAAGCGGTGTGTTCCATACTAACATCCTGGATAAAGAAAATCAAAAGCACAAGAATATTTGCAAATCCACATAAATCAATTAAATTATATACTGTTCTATTTCACGTTTTATTTTATTGACTTAGCTAACATTAGCTAGCTAGAATAATTATATTTTAATATGTGTCCTACAGATAACAGTAAATTCACCCTCCTGAGCTGGGCATAGATAACCCAGAGAGCATTCAAAGAAGCGATAAATTTACAGCCTTGTAAAATCTGTCCACAATGGTGACGACAATACCTTAAATGTCCAGGTAAAAAAATCAAGGCCAATGTTCTTGGACAGCTACAGGGTTGAAGAATGTAGAATGTATAACATGTACATGGTAATATGTGTGGAACCCTTGTTGACTTGATGTCCAATCTGGGCTCAAATTGTCAAAGTTTCTTGACATTGAGTTTCAATGACATTGTGTATTTTGGGATGTCGTCCCACAACCATGCCCTATGTGGGGAGTACATGGTGGATGTGGACTGAATCTGTTTGGTCCATATTAGTTCAGACTGCTCTATTATAATCAGTAAAGGCCAACCCTAATTCAAAGTAGTTAAGTAATATAGAAAATATGAGTTCATTGTATAATTCATGAAGGAGAATATGGAAGGTAAGCAAGGCAGAAAGTAGAGGGATGATGGCAGATGCCAGTGCTGAGCGGAGAGACAGGAGGATAAAGAAGTGAGCGTGGCTGGCTGAGGATAAGCTTCAGGATTTTTAGCAAGCAGATGAGGCAAGAAGGCAGGGGGACCTTAGGGACAAGATACTGATCCTGGAAGCACCAGGAAACATGGTAAGTACAGGTCATGCAAACAACATGAGGAAAAACTCAGAATTAAATTATATACATAAAAAAACATATATTTGCATATTTTGCACATATTTCATGCATAATTAATGCTTAATGTCAACACAATAAAGTGTGGATATAAGTCCTGTGAACCATTATGTGGAATTCTGTTGATATGTCTCCTTCGGAGTCTGTGAAAAAGGATTTGGTGTAACTGGTCAAAAGATAATTTGGGAAAAAAGGGCCTTTAAAAGGTTGCCATTTATGATATTTTGCATCACTTACATGTTTGAAAAAATGGGAATAAAATGTGATGAATCTATATTTAGGTGTATAAGCTTATACTTCAATAAATATAAGATTTAAGACTTTTTACCAATATACTAATTGATGACTTTAACCATCCATCCATTCATTTTATATACCTGTTCATTCCTTTCCAGGGTCAGGATTCTTCTGGAGCCAATACCAGCGTACTTTGGGAAAGAAGCAGGTATACCCCTCATCAGCTTATTGTGTGGCACACACACCACTCATACCTATGGACAATTTAGAGTCTCCAAAGCCGAAGAACCCAGAGAAAACCCTTGCAGACACAGAGAGAACATACAAACTCCACTCAGAAAGGTTCCAGACCAAGGACTTGAACCTGCGGCGTTCTTGCTTTGAGGCAACGCTAGACACTGAGTGGTGAATTTAATGTCAAACATAATCATTTTCTAAAAAGTTACCCATACTTTTAATCACATGCAGCATTCAGTTACTTTGAAAACTTTCAGTCGATGCTAAAAACCCTTTCCTCGCTGCCATTCAATTAGACATGGGCTCCTTATTTTCAATTATTAAATTCAACTCTCAACTCATTATGTATCGTTTCTTTTTGTTCTCCTGTATTTTATGCATGTTCAGCACTTTTGTCAGGAGTCACGAGGGGCTATGACAGCAATTTAATGCAGTTGCATTAATGCAACTCTCGGCATGGTCAATATACAAATGTGTTTGTATTACTCTGAAGGCTCAACACTTTACCATGTGTGCAGGTTACTGTTTGAAACCATCATCTTTAAGGTTTGATATGCATGTCTTGTATTTGTTCTTGTTATGTCTTGATGCATTTAAACAGCATACCTTATGTTTAATTGACAGTAAGATCGACATTAATTGCATTCTCACGTTCTATGCGTTGTTGAGGTATTAACTGAACTTCTGTTAATTGGAAGCTCTGATGTCTTTGACTGTGCTTATAATAATAGCACGGTTATCATTTTTGTTGTGTCTGTAGAGCAGTTCTCAGCGTTTCTTCCTGTGTTGACTGGAAAGCTTCGCCTGAGGTAAGCCCTGGGGCTGTATCTAGAAAACCTTGTTAAAGCCTCTGCAGAGACACGGCTATGGAAATATTAGCCTCTAAAGGACTGACTAATGCCCCTTTCTTACCACTCAGCCATATACGAATAGCCAGGTTCTGTCATTATCTTCACAGCTGGTTTCTTTTGTATGATTTTCTGTGCTTCAACACCGGAGGAAGCAGATTGGATTTGAGTTAAAATGCTGAGGTCATCCCGATGCTGCAGGAAGTGCATTACCAAGGCAGGCTTTGACTATGGACTATTGAATAATCCATTAGTTGTTTTTATTTTTGGTAAGTATTGACTTTTCTTCGAGTCAGCGGAGTCATGACATCACATCATCCTCATGTTTTAAAAAACAACCTTTTGTGTGTGTTTAATAAAGAATTAAACCTGGATGGAAATCTGAAAGAGGCTAAAATCCTCTTTTGAGGTTAAGGGAACTGCAATAAGTGATAAATCACGTGGGAAAATCAACTGCTTTCTCAATAAACAGTCATATAACCAATTGTTCATAATGGTTAAGCTTTATTTTTAAATTTCAAGGGTGAATTTTTTTTTCTTTACTTTGATATTAGGTATTTTGTATTTATTTATTTGATTTTAAAAATACTGTTGTGGTCCATTTAAAATATTTTCCTAATTAACTATACTGTAACTTTTACAGCTTCTTATGAAGTGATGAAAACAGTAGTAAACCTCATATTTTTCTATACACACATTCAAGATGTATGAATCACTCAGAATTGTGGGGTCAGTCAAGTATAGATACAAAACTAAAAGTTGGGGGCTATGTTGTGACATCATAAACAGCCATTTTTAAATGCTTGTGTTCAGCAACACCACAGAGGAGGCCAAACCACAATAGAATGAGTGGGTGGTCTTATTTCGTAATTTGTGTGTTAGCAGGAACAACAAAGCTAAAACCTAAATATCTACACACAAGCTATTATTCCTGTACAAATGTGTTTGTTTTGTTTCCAGAAAACACAAATCTATGTAGTGGTTATAATCACAAATCCATCATGTCAGCTGTGTTTTCTTACAGACCAGTTTACTACTACAAGCTGACAATGGGATCCGTATGATCTGAATCCCACAAGGTATTGATTCGTTGATATTTGTGTTTTTGCTCCACTGATCAGATATGTAAACCATTACAAAATACAACAGAGCGTAAATCTCAGGTCAGGCTGATACAGATTTGTGTAACAACTAAAGCGGAAGACAAAGTGAAACTCTGAGAGAGGAGTCAGCAGGTCCTCGCATGTGTGTGTATTTGCTTTCAACATGCACATGTATCCATGTGTGTGTGTGTAGGGACTTTTTTTCTGAATTGAGTCGAACCTGCCATGTCAAGCAATCAGTTGCATTTCCTATTGAGATGGAAAACAAATAGCTCAATCTATCTATGCCGGGTAAAAAAAAAAAAAAAAAAGAATCTACTTCATACTATAATGCTCACACACGTAAATGCTGCCAAGTAGCTGAAATCGGAGGCAATAGGAAGCCAGATGTTTAGACAATGAGCAGCGCCCCTCAGAGGCAGGACGTGGAAGAATAGGCTGGAGCTTTTCTCGTCCTGAACAGAATGTGCTGCGCACACACACACACACACACACACACACACACACACACACACACACACATGGATTTGTATAGCTTCACCTTTGAGGATATGCGGGCGCAGTCTGAGCAGGAAGCCGGTAAACAGTGAATGGAACAAAAAAATAGTCAATTAATTACAGCCCAGATGTGTTGACAAAGAGAACGAAAGCCACTGGAGGGCGGGGGGGTTCAATTGTTCAACAGATGGTGGTTAAACACAATATATGTTAAGTGCTGTCATTTCTTAATAATGGAGTCGGAGAAGCCGGTTCATTCATAGTTACGTCGTACAGCTGAGTACTCGACGAGGACACAGTTGGAGTTGGGAAACTAATAATTTTCCAAGTCATGTCGGAATCACGATGCATGAGACTTCAACCCCGCCTACCCTCAATATTACTGAAAGCATAGTGTTACCTCTCCAACAGAAATGCAGCCACAAGAGAGATCCCTTGCATTCTGACCATAATTTTCTCACTAAATACTTTTCTTTACTTTTCTATACTCCCTTTTTCACTGGGTTCTCTGGTGGCTCTTTTGGGTCCGTGCTGTTCCTCACTCATCACAGTAATCCACCAACTATTGACTATAAGCAGTGGCTCAGTCTTTTTTAATGGAGAGATAGTCTGCCCAATCAGGTGGATTGATTTTGGTCTGAGAGGCAGCTATGTTGGCCAAACAATCATACTGGGCAGAAGTTTGAATTGGTCGGAGGCAAATTTATGGTTTACCATCAATATATAATGACAAATGCAAATAATGTAACAAAAATACATAGAAATCTCACAGCCTACCCCTCCTTTAAGTAAGTTTTGCAGCTAATACTTGTGTATTTTTACTTAAGAAGATTTTTTCTTGTAATGGAGTATTTTTATATTGCTGTATTGGTAATTGGCCAATTCTTTTGTATGATGGTTGTGCTTTTGCTCAAGCTTGAGAGGATGCAGCAGCAGCTCAAAAGAAACATGAATCACAAAAGGCATTTATAGCGGGCCTATTTTGCCATTTTCCCAATTTAATATTTTAATTTTGGAGATTTATCCGTATCTAGTTTGACCTAGATACAGATACAGTCTAGTGCCATCGAGCAGAGCAGAGATGCAGAGGAGTCAAAACTATTCACATTCATTACTCAGGTAGAAGTATAGATATTAGGCTTTAAAAATCCTTCTGAAGAAGTAATTCAAGCTTTTTATTAAGTAAAAGTGCTAGTTTCAAAACTACATAAAGTATAAATGTAAAAGTAATGAAAAAAAACACATCAGTCAATCAAAACATATGAGCTGTAATCACTTTTAGGCAGAGATATTTCAGTTCACGTGTTTTATTCTTTCCTTTAAAATTATTTAAACAGGTAATCGTAAGTGAGTGAGCTATGATTTATTATGATTTTGAGGAAAAACATTTATTATTAAAAAAAAACATTTATTTTCTACTGTATGAACTATCATCACTTTTTGGAAAAGAGAAAAGTTACGTGTTATATTATCCTTTTTAAGGTCCTTTAAAAATGATTATAATTTAGGACACAGAGCAGGTCAAATAATTCCAATTTCTGCCACAAAATCCAGCAAACAAAGGTTGAATGAAGTAGGAGAAACAATAATATTTTTTAAAATGTAATGAGTAGAAAGTGTGGATAATTGCATGAAAATATAAGAAGTAGAAGTAAAAAAGCCAACTGAAAAATAATTACTTATAAAATAATTATATATTATAATAATAATAATATGAATTGCTATGCTTGTCACTGCTCACATCGCTCATCTGTACGTTTCTCACCATGTGTCAAACTACACTTCATTGGGCACTTGTTGGAAGCCCACAGCTCTCTGAATTGAAGCATGATAGGCTCAATTCTTCCTTTGGCACGTGGTGATTTATTTCAGTTGTGTCATATATATGTTGGATTGCTCCTAATGTAGTGCAGAAACCGCAAAAAGTGTTGTCATATTATGTGTGTGGGTGGTGACAGTGTGACAGGGTGGCTGTGGTTTTTACGTGTGGTTTTTCAGCTGCCACATTTATTGGGGAACATCTTACTATTATATAT
This sequence comes from Lepturacanthus savala, assembly GCA_030544235.1. NCBI lineage: Eukaryota > Metazoa > Chordata > Actinopteri > Scombriformes > Trichiuridae > Lepturacanthus > Lepturacanthus savala. Next base: position 14,085,848 of record CM060466.1, on the reverse strand, counting down.
GTCAGAGCAGACAATTCCACAGATGAAATGCGTGATCTTCATCACAGCCTGTCCCCGTGTGTCTGCTGCTGTGGCTGATATCCTGCTCAAGGATCGCTGAGAGGACGATCCAACTGTCAGTGTACCATTTAACTTCCTAAAATGTGACTTTAATCATCCCATCTATTAAATACCGGCCCGTAAATGTCTTTAAATGCCACTCGCTGGCCTTCCTGTCACGCCTTAAATTCCAAATTACGGACAGGAAATTTAAAAGATCACTTAGTTCACTACAAAAGGTCAATTACACAGAGTCAGTACAATGAGTATGAGTGATTTTAGTGTAACTGTGTAATCAGCTAGTAAACAAGTAAAATACAAAATACTTGAAGAATATTTATGAAGACAGTCTGTGAACTGTTTCAATTGTAATTTATTTAGTGTATTTAGTGTTTCTTGAGTACATTATCAGTAAGTAGTGCATTGAAGCTTTCCGGAAAAAACATCTGATGGCCAAAAGTGTGTAAAATAGACAGCTGTGATGTCACTAATAGCTGTTGGGAATGACTATAAATAATGACAAAATAATAATAACAAATGACAAAATAACAATAATACTGAATTATTTACACAGCATGTAACATCACTACTGTTAAGTTGTGATGTTACATGAAAGTTAAGTCTTTCATGGGCCCATCTGTTGCATTTTTGAAGTTTTTTTTTAAAAAAAGAATCCTCTATAGAATAAAAAAACAGGAATTGTTTATCTTCAATAAAAGCAAATACAATAATAAAAAAAATAACTAAAAAAAGAAAGAATGTAAAATCTATCAATAATTGATGGTGTTGGACTTGTAGGAAATTACAGACAGTTGTAAACATATTCACAGGACACACACACACAAACGCAAATATACCAACACATAAAACAAAGCACATGGTCCAAGCATGGACATGTTTGTGTCCCTCGAGACTGCTTGTCCAAAACAACACAACCATCGAGAAGACAAATTGGACTATGTGTGTGTGTTTGTGTGTGTGAGTGTGTGGTGAATATTTCACACTTTATGTAGCCATGAGGTGTTAAGAGTATGTGTCTGTGTTTGTGTGTGTGCACACTTGTGAGGCAGGTGTATTTGTGTGAATAATAATAATGTGTTTTTCTCCTGAGGCCAAGAAGCCAAGCCTGGAGAAATAAAATATTAATGATCAATCACTGCTTTTGGGACCTCCCCTCCACACACTCACACACACACACACACATACACGATCAAGCCAGCATTTCCACACTCCTCTCCAGAGGATGAATCCTTCTTACTCTTGTCTTAGATACACACTGAAACATTCATGCTCCCAAGGGGAAAGAATTAAATCGGAAATGTATTATTTTTATTATTATTTCTTCTCTTGGATGTTTTGAGCTTCGCTGCACAGAATAAGGTACATGCAGAGTTTGACACCAAAAGGCTGTTTTCACATTCATCTTGTTGGAAGCAGAAAGTTTCTCTGCACTTTCCTTGAATCTCACATCTAGCGTGGATGTACGAGGGGGATTTGTTACATCACAACTAGTTTGAAACAATTCGTGATCCAGTGTGCAACTTACAAAAGTGGGAACTTGATTTCATTTTTGCATATTCATATATTCTGAATATATATTCCGAAATATAGAATATATTTTATAGGGGAGACAGTGCTAGATGCAATTTTAAGATTTTATAATGAGGTAAAAAAAATAGGGCAAAAAATAATGTGCAAATCAGAATATTTGTAGATGT